>CM040117.1:61692990-62339305 GCA_022559845.1 Amorphophallus konjac
GTCAGATCCGGAGGTCGATCGAGGCGTGGATGGTACTGTTGGAAAGAGCACTCAAAAAATTAAAACATATATTTTTCACAGCTCCATCCACCGAACAGATTGAAGATGAGAATGACTGTAACACTGTTTTGTTTTCTGACCCGGACTGACAGACACACATGGTAGACTGTGTTTTTCCTGAGACTGACCTTTGACCAAAGGGGAAATGATTTTTCAAGACTCCACGAAAATTATGGTGAAAGGGGGTATATGTGAGGAACACTGAGTAATATATTTGAATTTTTTAGAAATTTATAAGTAGGTAGGAAAAATACAACAAGGTGACTCTATCCCGTAGATCTGCAGAATGGCAGATTACAGGGGGGAGAATAATAAATACGGAAAAAATACCAAATGAAGTCAAAATGACACGAAATTTGAACTGGAGGTTAGGGGAGATGGACAAAACAAACTCTCAAAATTAGGGCTCAATCAGATAACAAGAACCAAAGATAAAAATTCAGAGATGAGCTTCTATCCTGATGTAGACAGAATCCGGCGATGGTGGCGGTGGCGCGACGGCGGTGCGATGATGGCGGCGGCAGAAATGGAACTCATAGTGGCTAAGGAGAATGGGCTTCACACCCTAGAGGGCTGGAGGAGGAAGAAGAACAAGGGAGAGAGGGAGAGGGGCGCACCCTTCCTTGGAGCAAATGCCAATTTTTCACTTCATTAATTCACATAAAATGGAAATACAACCTATTTGTATGAAATGTAAAAAGACTCAAAATGACCCTAGATCAAGAATTAGGGGGGGTAAATAAGGGATAGAACTAATTAGTTCTAATAGGTTTTTTAAAAAAATCAAAAAACCCATAAAAAGGGGGGGGCGCCCCCCTTGACCAAGGGACAAGGTAGGTAGCCTCCTTTTGAAATTTTCAACCACTTGTCTCCCATGTGTCCAATTGACCTTCTAGATGCCACCTAGGACTTTGACCTGCCCCATATGGACCCATATGGCTTATGTGGACTAATGGGGAAGGAGTGAGGGCCCCCCACCCTTGCCTGGACCTACTGACAATTTTGCACAAAACCCAAGAAATCCAAGGAATGACACATTGGCTATATAAAGCCTTACAATTGCACATATACTTCCCAAGGATATAAAATAAACTAAAGGACACAAATGCAAAAATAAATAGTCAGTGCTCTTGCTCTGATGTCCCCATCAATTCTCCCTGGGTGGGAAGAACTCGACCCCGTCGAGTAAGGGGTGCGGCTGCTCGAGTAGCTCCGCGGATGCGTCACGAACCTGGAAGCGCGGAGTACGCTCCACTCCAAGTAATCGACACTGCTCATCCCGTATAGATTCGATATGCACACGCTACCAAGGGAATGAGGCTAGAGGTGGACACTCCAGGGTGGGAGTCACTCTCAAAGGAAGGGAAAGGCGGCTCGAAGACTCACTAGGAATCACCGCTTGTCCCTTATGTGACTAGATCCGATATGTGAAGTAGAATCGATCCCAAAGTCTGACAAGTCTCATACCGAAAGGGACTAACAACGCAAGGCGTACAAACCAACTCAACTCGATTGTATACACAGACACGCAATGCACTCGACAAACAAACCGATGAAACAAAGACTCACACATGCCCCTAAACAAATCTAATGTTAGTCTGACCCATACATGGGTGACGACGGACCAGGACACCCCGAATATGTGCCCATGCATGCATGTTATGCATCGGTGGTTGGTGGCATGGGGAAACACCTAGACGTCCAAGTATGACCCAGTCATGCATGCGACAGCCCTTTGGATTTGGGAGACTTGAGAGGGCTAGGAGAACCGGGTATATGTGTATCGAGAAGGGCTTGGTGGGTATAGATGACCTGGCCCGTGGGGTAGGGGTGTGGGGTAGTGGACTCACTCGAAGAAGTGAGGTAAATATGGTGAATCAAGGGGCCCCACTAGGGAATGGGTCAAAGGGATCAAAGAAGGTATGACCCTTGTGGTGGGTTCCCACAGGTCACGGTCCACGTATGGAAGTCTTGAAGGTGTAGATGGTCACCTTCATGCAGTGTGGTAGGTGGGACGGTGATCATATGTTGGAAGTATGGTCCTCCCTCGGGCGAAAGGGTATGAAGTCGGGTCGGCCGACATGGGAGGGAATAAGAGGATCTCCGTGGTGACACAACCCATGGTGCACACGGAGGTAATGGACCCTAAGGCCGGATGGGTGAAGCTAAGACTAGTGTGTTGGTCGAAGCCTCGGGCCAATCAGTGTGTCAACTTCCATTGCGAGTCTACTCCCATAATAAGGTCATCCAATGTATCAACATGGTGACTAGACCGAAAGGTAGTGTGGTAGGAGTTGACGGGCACTAATGGTAAGGTAGGGTCCATGGATGGGTAAGGAAGTGGGACCAAGCCATCTTTGAGCCAATTAAGAAGCGGCTCGGCTATGAAAAGCGTACCCGTTAGAAACACGGGTGGCTCGGAATGAAGTGGCTCCAAATGAGATGGTTCGAATAAAGATCGGAAGTAGATGGCAATGGAGCTCTAGGGAAGGGGTTCCCCGATTGAGGTGGGGAAGGCTGTGGTGTAGGCGGTCCTGACAGATCGGGACTCGACTGGGAGGTAGATGCTTTCCGAAGGGCACCTTTAAACCGAGAAAATCGGGACTCAAATGGTTCGACCTCCAGAGCGACCTTATAGGACTGCGCCAGAGAGAATGCGTCGCGGATAAGACATTCAATTTGAAGTGAAGCCGCAAACATCTCCGGAACTGAAAGGCAGTCGTGGTGCTCTCCTCTCCAACTCCATATTCCACCCGGTACTTATCATAGTCCCGAATGTACTCGGACACGGACCGATCACCTTGGACGGGTCGGCATGGGTTGGCCATAGTTGCCAAAAAGATGGGAATGGATCCCTAGGAATGGACATGCAAGGCATTTTTTTTTTTTTTTTTATAGGCAAAATTTGTGCAAACTAATACAAGCACTTAGACATGACTCAAATGTGATGCAAAGTTGAGATGCACTAACTAATGCACACTAAGGACCCTAGACTTAAACCAAGACTCGGTACGTGACAGAGTCAATTGATCCGAAGATCACTCACGCAAGTGTGCGGCCTTCCCGATAGGCATAGCCTAACGTTCGGACAACACCTTTTTATATACCGAACAATGGTATGCGGATGCAACCTTAGACTGACTTAGACGATGACTAGACGTAAATGACACTTTTTTTATTTTTGACCAAATACTACCCTAGACTCAACTGGCGCTCTGATACCAAACTGATGCGGGATGAAGATGTGACCTGGGACTCTAGCTCACGATCGTCCCAATGCGACGGAAGACATGGGACCGTGCGCGGTTGAGAAACCGGTAGTAAGTCTCGGGTATCGGCCTTTCCGCGTTAACTCGGGTCGAGTCACGGGACGATCACTCACTCTCGCTCTCGCAGCGGTGATAAAATGATAACAAGCTAGATAATCTATCACTCATGCTGCGGCATATACAAAAATATACGAGTAAAGCAATGCCTATGAGGAGGGTGGCGAGTGTACCTCCACGCTCCAGGCGTGGGGAAGACGTTCCCGGCCAAGTACGATAACTCCCAATAACAACGGTAAAAGTTAATTACAACATTGAATTTTATTGCCCACTCCACGCAGGGAGGTAAAGGGGTACAAGTGGGGCCCGGGAGGACCGACCCTAGTTTGACGGGCAGCAATCTGGAGGTAGGTACAGCACGAACTCGGCCTGCTGGTTCGACTCGGTCCTGGGCCGACTCGGTACTGTGCCGACTCGGTTCTGACTCGCTGGACAGCAAGGTGCGGATTCCAAAGGAACGTCACCCTCCTGAAGTCTTTTGAAAGCACCGCTTGGCTGGGACGGCGGAGGGATGTCCCTGATCGACTCGCTAAAGTGGCGGTTCTAGAAGTTGACTTTTGATAATTTTGCACGAATTATTCCCGGACTGTAATTTCAGACCTACACAAGGAACAGATCTGCACATCTAGACTGCAAGAATTATGTTGCTCAGATCCGGAGGCCGATCGAGGAGTGGCTGGTACTGTTGGAAAGAGCACTCAAAGAAATACAACATATATTGTTCACAGCTCCATCCACCGAACGGATTGAAGATGAGAATGACTGTAACACTATTTTGTTTTCTGACCCGGACTGACAGACACACATGGCAGACTGTATTTTTCTTGAGACTGACCTTTGACCGAAGGGGAAATGATTTTTCTAGACTCCACGAAAATTATGGTGGAAGGGGGTATATGTGGGAACACTGAGAAATTTGTGTGAGTTTTTTAGAAATTTATAAGTGGGTGGGAAAAATACAATAAGGTGACTCTATCCCGTAGATCTGTAGAATGACAGATTATAGGGGGGAGAATAATAAATGCGGGAAAAATACCAAATGAAGTCCAAATGACACGAAATTTGAACTGGAGGTTAGGGGAGATGGACAAAACAAACCCTCAAAATTAGGGCTCGATCAGATAACCAGAACCAGAGAGAAAAATCTTGATATGAGCTTCTGTCCTGATGTAGACACAATCCGGCGATGGTGGCGCGACGGCGACGATAGAAATGTAACTCAGAGGGGCTAAGGAGAATGGGCTTCACACCCTAGAGGGCTGGAGGAGGAAGCAGAACCAGGGAGAGAGGGAGAGGGGCGCACCCTTCCTTGGAGCAAATGCCAATTTTTCACTTCATTAATTCACATAAAATGGAAATACAACCTATTTGTATGAAATGTAAAAAAACTCAAAATGACCCTAGATCTAGAATTAGGGGGGGTAAATAAGGGATAGAACTAATTAGTTCTAATAGGTTTTTTACAAAAATCAAAAATCCCATAAAAAGGGGGGGGGGCCCTTGACCAAGGGACAAGATAGGTAGCCTTCTTTTGAAATTTTCAACCACTTGTCTCCCATGTGTCCAATTGACCTTCTAGATGCCACCTAGGACTTTGACCAGCCTCACATGGACCCATATGGCTTATGTGGACCAATGGGGAAGGAGTGAGGGCCCCCTTGCTGGACCTACTGATAATTTGCACAAAAACCCAAAGAATCCAAGGGCATGACACATTGGCTTATAAAGCCTTACAATTGCACATATACTTTCCCAAGGATATAAAAATAAACTAAAGGATATAAATGCAAATTAAAATATCAGTGCTCTTGCTCTGATGTCCCCATCAGTAGGCCTTGCTTCCGAAGGGTTGTTGGTCTTCTGGTTTGTAACCCAAATCTCCTGTATGATGACTCACTCTTGTTACCAAGAGTCTGTCCATGCTCTCCTTATCCTGCATACACTTAGACAGAGAGTCATTTAAATCTTTGATTTCATTCTCCAATGAGGAGACGTGCAACTCGGTTTCAGTGAGGTCCTCCTCACATACAGCCAATTGCTCATTGAGCATAGCATTAACCCCCTTGTAATTTTCAATCTCCATTTGAAGTTCATTCAGTTTTTCAGAACTGTCATGGGCAATACCATTGCCTTTCTCATGAATGGACAATCTTTCAAGCAACATATCGTTATGTTCTTTTACCATTTTTATTTCTTCAATCAACCTCTTATCAGGGATTAGCTTGTCTGACATGGTTTGTTCATTAGAGATTGATTTAGGTTGGTTTTGAAGTTGTCTTATGATTTCTTCCAACCTAATGATTTCAGCTTGAAGGATTCCATTTTCATCTGTTAGGCATGTAATAGTTTGCTTATTCACATCCATGTCAGAAGTGAGAGTGTCATTTTGCTCTTCAAAAGCTGAACAATTGTTACAGAAAGAACTTTCATTCTGACGGATTGGTTGGATTTTAAGTTTTCGAACAGTCTCTTCCAACCTTATGATTTCTTCTTGAAGGATTCTAATTTCATCTTTTAGACAAACGATGTTTTGTATGTTCAGATCCAAGTCAAAGGCAAGAGTATTGTTGAGCTCTTCAAGGTTGGAACAATTTTCACAAACATGACTCTTACCTTGACTATTTTTCTTCAAATCCTTTTTCAATCTTTTGTTTTCAGATTTCAACTTTTTGTACTGCTCGATCAACTAGTCATATGCACCCATAAGCTCTTCAAAAGTAAAGTCTTCAGAATCAGAGCTTACTTGCGATGATGATGGATTGCTTGACTGCTCTGATCGGTCAACCATAAGGCATTGATGCTATTGATCTTCTTTCTCATGGAAGTTCATCAACACCTCCAGAACTTGCTTAGCTGTGCTGCAGGTAGACACAAGATCAAGTAACCTGTCATCAACCGCGGCTTTGATTAAATGTAGTGCAGTAAGGTTTTTATTATGTTTGGTCTTATGTTCAGCTGACCATTCATTTGCATCTGATGGCAGCTCATCTGGACCAATGTATATAAGGTTCCATAATTGTGGATCTGTGAATTTGATATAGACGTGCATTCCTTTCAGCCATATTGAAAAATCTGAACCATCAAAAATAGGCGGAGAAGCCTTCGAAGCATGTGTAGTAGATGAAGCCATTTACTCAAAATGCACTGGCATCTTTCCCTGTAGATCATAGGATCTAAGAATAGCAGAGCTTAGCTCTGATACCAATTGATGGGTCCCATGGAGTGCAATCGGATCTAGAAGAGGGGTTGAATAGATCCTATTAATAACTTTGGCCTATTTTAATCTTGACTCCTAAACACATAAATCACTCCTATAAGGTAAATGAATCACTTAAGCACACATCTTAGTGGAATAGATAGGAATGGAACAAGTAATAACATTAAAACCCGATGCCAAGTTCAGAAGAGTCAACACTCCCAGCTGGCAGGTCGACACTTCTTCAGCAGGATCCAGCTATGAAGTGAGCTGGTGTCTGCTCTTCAGGGCAGTGAGGTCAACACCTCTAACAGATCAGGACAACACAGGTCGACTCTTCACTGGAGAGAGGTCGACACTTCTTTAAACACATTTGTGATCTTTGAGAGGTATAAGCCTTAGAGTGCAGGGATCGTGAAGCACAACACTAGAACATGAGATGGCTTGCAACAAGCATATGTGTGTGTATGCATTGTTGATCACTCAGAGTGCATATGTGTGTGAATGTAGTGGTGATCAACCTAGGTGCATGCAAGTCGAAGCAAGGGAATCTCTTAGCAAGAGTTTTACCTTGGCGCCTATATGCAAGGTTGTAGCAGGCCGCCCAAGTGATGCAGTCAAAGGGCTAAGGCCAATTAAAGCACAGATAAAACAGAAAGTGCTAATATGAGTGCTTGAGTGTGCAAATGAGATAACCAAGATTAGAAGCGCATGAACATGTGAAATAGGGATAGAGGATATGGAACAAGCTCACAATGTATACAACCCACAACACACGGATTTTAAGGTGGTTCGGTTGTTAGCCCACAACCTATGTCCACCCCTCACCAAACTCGGTGAGGCTTTCCGGCTGACACACAGCTTGATCCGCTGAGCGACACAGCTTGCTTACATAGCTGAGCAACACAGCTTTCTTTCTGCTGACTAATAGCTTGAACCACCCAGAGGATCTGATCCTCTCTTCCTCTAAAACCATAGAGGGAACCCGGTCCCTAAACAGGGGATTGAAAAAGCTAGATGTATTGGTGATAGATGAACCGTAACAAATAGAAACTGAATACTGCAAGTGCAGTGGAGAGACAATAGAGACAATGTAGACACCAGCTAAAAGAATGGATCAAGACATCGAAACTGGTGAGTGCAGCTACAAGATTGGATCCAAGGATCCTTTTCTTCAAGCATTGGTAGACTGTAGGATTTATCCTTTCTCTCAAGGCTGCTCTCTCTTCTTCTTCTTCTTCTTCTTCTCTCACAACACTGACTATGTCAAACAGGTGCTGGGGCTACTCTGACGCTTCTTAGGAGTATTCTTGGTAGATTGGTCTAGGGCGTGGCACTTTGTGGACGGCAGCTGCAGCTTTTTCTTTAGTTGAGGAAGCTTGGTATAAATAAGAAGACCAGTTGAAAAGCCTGGGAATATTGCACGCCAAGAGGTCTTCCTTTGGAGCAGTGGATCCACGAAGTATTCCCTCCAAAGCTTCCTTGAAGCATGCGCCAGAAGGTGAGAGCTAGAACGTCTTCTAGAGCGAATGCCAAGTGTGATGGTGGTAATCAATAAGAGGAAGGTGACCATATCCCATAACGGTTAATGCGCTGCTTGCTGTGATCTCCCTATTGACTTGTCGCAGCTTTAAGTACAAGGATAGTGTTGAACCCCCTCTATGTGGTTTTTGTAATGGATTTTGATGATGACTAAATTTAACTTGAATGCCATGACTATTTCTGGAATAGTCTTCACTTGATGAGATACGGAGCTTTGCAAGTCGGGAATCACTTCAGCTGGTATGATGGTTGTTCTATTGTGTATGTGCAGGTTCGGAGTTGCAGCCTTCAAGCCCCATTCCTCCTTGCTCTGAAGCTGAAATCCAAAGGAAGGAGCTGGAATCCAAGCCCAAGATCATATACATCAAAGAGCTGCATCAGACATCAAGCTTCCACATCCATTTATGCTGCCTTGCGTCATACTTCATCGAAACTCGTTCATCATTCTGCTGGAGTATCAAAGTTGATTCGAAGAACACAAAGGGGGAGTTCTATCTAGAGATCCTTTCTACTCTGATCTTCTTTAGTGCTTTTTGGTGAATCTGAAAGATGTTGTATTCTAAACTATCTTGAAACAGATTGGTGAGTGTGTGTTCATGTATGGACACGAGCTTGTGTGTGTGTGTGTGATTGGGGTGCCTAGATTGGGTACCGTGTGTGTGTGTGTGTGTGTGTGTGTGTGTGTGTGTGTGTGTGTGTGTGTGTGTGTGTGTGTGTGTGTGTGTGTGTGTGTGTGTGTGTGTGTGTGTGTGTGTGTGTGTGCGCTGTTCATAACAGCGTGTGTGTGTGCTTGGCTCACATCATAGTGAAGTCGTTAATCCTCATGAGTGAGGGGTGGACGTAGGGGACATTGCGATGTACCCGAACCACCTAAAAACTTTGTGTCTCCAGTGGTTTGTTCACGTGCATATTTTGTCGAGTGGGCTTCACGGTGAGTTGAGTGTTCACCACCTTCTTCTTCACACACTCACCATCTTTCTCATGCATTCATGTGTGATCATGCACGAGTAAGACCGAGCGTTTGATTGCTTCTATCTTGTCTCGCAAGTTCTTCAGAAAATAATTTTATTTTGCCAATCAATTCACCCATCCCCTCTTGATTGCCACCGTTTGGCACCCAACAATTGGTATCAGTGCTTTCGTCTCTATATAGCCCGATCTCACGATCGTAGAGCAGATCCTTTTCTATGGCAAACAGAGGGATGATGCCCGAAGGGCATTCAGTTCATAGGCCTCCGTTTTTTGATGGAACAAGCTACACATATTGGAAAAACAGAATGTATGTTTTCTTGCGTGCTCAAGGTTATGAAGTGTGGAATGTTATCAACAGAGGTCCTTATAAGTTGCCTGACAATGAAGATGATTGGGATGATGATCACATCAATAAGTGTTCAGCTAATTTTAAGGCCATGAATATAATTCAATGTGCTATCCATCCGAATGAATACTCATGCATGTCTATGTGTTCCTCTGCACAGGAAATGTGGGACAAACTACGCTTGATCTATGAAGGAACTTCTGAAGTCAAGGAGACCAAAGCTAATCTATTGGTATGGGATTATGAGTTGTTTATGATGAAGCCAGACGAAACCATTTCTAAAATGTTCGCGAGACTGATGGAAATCACAAATGGTTTGAAGGCTCTTGGCAAGGAATATTCAAACCGTGATCTTGTGAGGAAGGTACTGCGATCTCTATCACCTCAGTGGCACACAAAGGCTACAGTGATAGAAGACTCAAAAGATATCAACACTCTGACTTTGGATGAGTTAGTCGGCTCCCTGATGACATATGAGATCAACATCAAAAGGAGCGAGGACGACAATAAGAAGAAGAAAGTTGACACAACTATGGCACTGAAGGTAAATCCTCAAGAGTCGGAAGAAAGCGAGGAAGGCTCCTCAGCCAATACTGAAGATGAGGAGCTTGTTGCTATGTTCACCAGAAGAGCAAGAAAACTTGTCAAGAACACCAGGAAGTTTGGAGGTCAGTTCAGGAAAGGGCCAAGAAGGCAAGGTCCTAAGAGGAATGAAAGCAGCAAGAAGGAAGAGATAATTTGCTATGAATGCAAGAAACCCGGTCACATGCGGGGAGAATGCCCGGAGTTGGCCAAAAGGTTCAAAAAGGGAAAATGCAAAAAGCCTAAGGCCATGGTGGCCACTTGGAGCGATGAAGATGAAGAAGACTCCGGGAATGAAGATGGACTAGATGAACTTGTCCAACATCTATGATTCATGGCAAATGACGACACCAATGAGGTACAATCTGAAATTGAATCACTCACTTGTGAACAATGGCAGATTGCATATGAATCATTGTATGGAAAATGTAAAAAATTGAAATCTGAAAACTAACTTCTGAAAAAGAAAGTTGAACAAGTTGTGGGTGCTAAAAATTCCTGTGAGAATTACAATTTCATGAAATCTGAAAATGAGAATCTTGAACAAGAAAATGAAAATCTCATGTCTAAAATTGAATTGTTTGAAGAAGAGAGTTCATGCATGCGTGAAGATCAAACTGCCCTCATCAAAATGCATGAAGATTTGAAACAGGAATTGGAACATGAAAGGATTGAAAATGTCTCAAGTAATCAATCCAATGAAATTGCTGAAAAGAAATTTGAAAGTCTGTTGGTTGAGATAAATGAATTGAAGAATGCTCTCACCACACTTGAAAAAGGTAAACAAGTGTTGAATACTTGTGTGGGTCCTGATGAAGGATGTTCTCCACCCTCTTCTGAGAAAAGAAATAACTTTAAGTCCAAAACTTACATAACTCCATGGGTTTCAAGAAACACATATGCCTCATCTTCCAACACACAGATGCACGATTCATATATGAATGTGAACATGAGAAGAAATCGTGATAAAAGAATCACTACTTACTTTTATTGTGGAAGATTAGGCCATGATATGTATGAGTGCAGAACCATGAGGTTTGATGATGAAAATTTTATTAGAATGATGAATAGATCATACAGGCCTCTTATGTCTAACCACCGAGGACCCAAGCTTGCTTGGGTACCAAAAACCCCATAAGTACTCTCTTTGTATTTGCAGGTCTGCCTTGGAGCTCAAAAGAACAAATGGTACTTGGATAGTGGATGTTCAAGGCATATGACGGGGAACAAGGAAATGTTTGCAGACCTGCAAGAAAAGGATGGTGGGGTGGTAGCTTTTGGAGGTAAAGACAAAGGAAAAATTGTTGGAGAAGGTAAGATAGGTAAGAACCAAACTCAAATCATTAAAAATGTTTTGCTTGTCAAAGGCTTGCATCACAATCTTCTAAGCATAAGTCAACTCTGTGACAAAGGTTGCAATGTGTCTTTTGATGCTACTCACTGCACTGTGGTAGATAGAAACACCAATGAAATCAAGTTCATAGGGGTTAGACACAACAATGTTTATATGATTTATCTTGATGATGTTTCACATAAAAATCTTTGCTTAGTTGCTAAAAACTCTGATGATGCATGGTTATGGCATCGCCGTCTTGGGCATGCTAGTTTCAATGTGATGATGAAGTTGTTCAGGAAAAATCTGGTGGTTGGCTTACCCAAGTTGAAGATGGTAAATGAAGGAATCTGTGGAGCATGCAGCAAGGGCAAACAGACAAGAACATCCTTTAAATCTAAAAGTGATGTAACCACATCTAAGCCCCTTGAATTGATCCATATAGATCTCTTTGGACCAAGCCGAACACATAGTTTGGGTGGTAAGCTTTATGGATTTGTTATTGTGGATGATTTTACTAGATATAGCTGGGTGTATTTTCTCTCAAACAAAAGTGATGCTTTGATGGAGTTTGAGGCGTTTTGCAGGATGGCTCAGAATGAAAAAGGGTGGTGCATCAAGACCGTGAGAAGTGATCATGGTAGGGAATTTGACAACCATGAGTTCAGTAATTTTTGCAGGGATCAAGGTTATATACACAACTTCTCTGCACCAAGGACCCCCGAACAAAATGGGGTTGTAGAGAGGAAGAACATGACACTTGTTGAAATGGCAAGAACCATGCTAAATGAAAACAACCTTCCAAGGTATTTCTGGGCAGAAGCCGTCAATACAGCATGATACATAATAAACTGAGCCATGGTAAGGCCATTGTTAAAGAAAACACCTTATGAGCTATATCGATGTAAGAAACCAAATATTTCTTACTTCAAACCTTTTGGCTCCATTTGTTACATCCATAATAACGGTAAGGTGGATTTGGCTAAGTTTGACCCCAAGAGTGACAAGGGGATATTTCTCGGATACTCCCTTAACTCAAGAGCCTATCGAGTGTATAACTTGAGAACTCTTGTAGTTGACGAAAGTCCCCATGTCATTGTTGATGAATCATCATCCAAGGATCCTAATGAAAAGCATATCTTGCAGGAAGAAGAATCAGAAGAAGATACCACCAAAGAGCTCTCGAATGAAGCAAACAAATCAGAAGGTGAAGAACAACAAAAGGATGATGAAAATTAGCAAACTCTAAGTGAACTACAGCTGCCTAGACAATGGACTTTTGAAAAAGATCACCCACCAGAAGTTGTCATTGGCAATGTGGAAGAAGGAATAAGAACGCGTTCCTCATTCAAGGAAGTTGAAAATCTCGATTATATTGCATTACTCTCACAATCTGAACCTCACTCTATAGAAGATGCCTTAAAAGATGATTCTTAGATCTTGGCTATGCAAGAAGAACTACACCAATACAGAGGAACAAAGTGTGGTTCCTTGTGCCTCGCCCTAGAAACCACTCTGTGATCGGAACCAAATGGATCTTTCGAAACAAAACAAACGATCAAGGGGTGGTAACTAGGAACAAGGCAAGGCTGGTAGCCAAAGGTTATAGCCAGGAGCTAGGAATCGATTTTGATGAGTCTTTTTCTCCAGTAGCAAGACTCGAGGCAGTGAGAATTCTTTTAGCATTTGCATGTTGCAATAATATCAAACTGTTTCAGATGGATGTGAAAAGTGCATTCTTAAATGGTTTTATTCAGGAGGACGTATATGTGGAGCAACCTCCAGGGTATGAAGACACAAAGTATCCAGACCATGTGTACAAGTTAGACAAGGTACTCTATGGTCTTAAACAAGCACCCCGAGCATGGTATGAACGGTTAAATGATTTCCTTATACAAAATGGATTCAAACGAGGTAATGTGGATCAAACCCTTTTCACAAGGTTGAACGGTAAGGAAATTTTAGTTGTTCAAGTCTATGTTGATGACATTATATTTGGCTCCACCAAGGATACTCTCAGCAAGGACTTTGCAAAATTGATGCAAAGTGAATTTGAAATGAGCCTAATGGGAGAGCTGACATTCTTTTTGGGATTGTAGGTAACACAAACGGCCGATGGGATGTTCGTACATTAGAGAAAATATGCAATGAAGCTGCTGAAAAAGTTCGACTTGGCATCTACCAAACCACAACCCACACCTATGTCCACATCATTAAAAATTGATAAACATGAAACAGGTAAATCTGTGAACCAAAAACTTTTCAGAAGCATGATAGGTTCCTTGTTGTACTTAACTGCTAGTCGGCCTGATATTCAATTTGCAGTATGTTTGTGTGCTCGTTTTCAGTCCAATCCTAAGGAGTCACACTTGTCAGCTGTAAAAAGGATTTTTAGATATATTGCTGTCTCAGTGAACTTAGGTTTGTGGTTTCTGCGTAACTTGAGCATTGATTTAATTGCTTACTCTGATGCTGATTATGCGGGTTACAAAGTGGATCGAAAAAGCACTAGCGGGTATTGTCAGTTCCTTGGAGGATGTATAGTTTCATGGGCCTCCAAGAAACAAAACTCAGGGTCCTTATCAACTACCGAAGCCGAGTATGTGGCTGTAGGTAGTTGTGTTGCTCAGGTGCTTTAGATCCAACAACAAATGGTTGATTATGGCGAATCCTTCAAAAACACCGCAATACTTTGTGATAACACCTCAGCCATTAATCTATCCAAGAACCCAGTCCATCATTCTCGCACCAAGCATATTGAAATTAGACATCATTTCATTAGAGATCATGTTAGCAAGGGTGATGTAGAAATCAGCTTTATCGATATGGATCATCAAATTGCCGATATCTTCACCAAACCCCTTTGTGAGGAGAAATTCACATCATTTAGGAGAGAACTAGGGGTTTGTAGAATAGAAGAGTCAACATCATGACTCTGTGTGCTGTTGAGTGCATAGATTACTGCATTGCATCCATTTGCATTAGCTATATCCTAGCTTGCATTTTCCTTCTCATACATAAGCATCAAGGTGTGTGAAAAATCAAAAAGAACAAAAAACAATTGTGTGATAAGTCTTCTATGTGTGCTCTTGCATTCCTTCTATATATATAATATCCACTCATTCTTGTTGAAAATTCTATGGCCGTTTATGACCTTGAATACACTATCCTGCCATCAATGGAGTAAAAATGTCAGAATCGTGAAATCCAGAGAATTGGATAAAAGCACGTCACATTTTGCTCTTAAAATGGTTGTGGCATTTCCCTAATTATCTAAAACCTTTTATCACTCTTATTTTTATTGATTCCAACATGTATGTACATTGGGGACTCGAGCCTATCCTCTCTCTTGACCATCCGGTGCAAATTTAATCAAATTTTGCTAAACTTCACTGAATGGGTCGACCCGGGTCGACCCTCGCAAAAACCAGTTCTGCCGGGGTTGAGTTCACAGGGGTCAACCCATTGGGTCGACCCATTCCGGCGACGCGGTTCCACCGCGTCCGGGCCGTCCGCGAATGGGGTTCTAACCCTATGTTAGCCCCTCCCTTGCCTATATAAGAACTCATAACCCCCTAGAAAGCTAGCCACCATCTCTTGTAATCCCTAACAAACCCTCTTTGGCTCCAAAATCGTTCAAACCCTAGCCACGGTTCTTCCGGTGGCTCTCCGCGCGATCTTCCTTCCCCGGCTCCAAGGATCGTTCCTTGCTACTCCTTTCACTTGAGGTAAGTTCTTGGTGTTGGTGGAGGATCATAGACTCTCGTTTATAGCTTTCATCTCCATGGTTAAACCATTTTGATCTATACCCCATCTTGCGGCCCTTTTGATCTTTGTTTAGATGGCCCCGAAGAGACGTGCATCTCGCAGAGGAGCCGAGTCTAGCCGGGCTCAAGAAATATGCTCTAAATCAGCCGCAAATCCTGCTACTCTTCACGGTCAATCCTCATCCAGGAAGGTGCTTGACAGAAAAGTTCTTCGTCCTCGAGCTGTGGACTTCGGTAATTTGAGCAAACATATCCCCAGTTTAGTTGATGTCGTTTGCAGTCAGCCCAACTTGAATGTGTTCATGTCTAGCCACCGACGGATGTATCCCAACTTAGTGCATCAATTCTATAGCAATCTGTCCATGGCTAGTGACACTCCGATTACTAAAGTTAATGGGGTTCATATTCTTCTCTCCCCACAGTTGTTAAGCGAAGCATTTCTGCTCAGTCCCAAGGGGTATGCATTTGGTGATATTCTTGTTCCTGAAGATGTCATTTATCTTTACATGACTTCTGAAGATCGAGCAGGCCGATCTGTTGCGGGGTTGAATGCTAATCGTTTCCCTCCGGTTCAACACATTCTTCACAGAATGATTACTACCATTTTGCTTCCATGAGGGGGAGGACATGACAAAGTTATAGAAATTCATATGTTTCTCATTTACTGTCTCTTGGATGGCATCCGTATTAACTTTCCTGCAATTATCTTGGAGCATATTTGCACGAGCATAAAGCACAGAAGTAGAACTCTACCTTATGCTGCAGCATTAACTGCCATTTTCCAGTACAAGAATATAAATCTCTCTGTAGAATCCTCACAAACTATGCGGGATGCCGACATTTTCACCATTCACTCCATTTGCCACAATATGGGTTATGTTCTCATTGACGGTGAATTAGTCCCGCAACTGAAAACCGCCGTTCCTCTTGCTGGTTCTGATGTTGATGATGAGGATGAAGACACCGAGTCTGATGAAGAACAACTCCCTCCTCCTGCAGTAGATATACCATCTGAGGCGGCCAGGCTAATCATCGATCAGTTGGATCACATTGATGAGCGGTTGGATAAGTATGGGGAGGCCTTGGATGACATTGCAAATGAGCTGCATGACCTGAAGCTGTCTCACCAAGAACACACTCACTCTGTCACTGATGCCTTGGCTCATCACACCCAATTGTGCCACGAAATTTTGGAGTATGTCCGGCGTGCTCCCGGTCCACCCAATCTAGATGATGACTAGGCTGTTGCCCTCCGCTCTCATGGCACCTTCACAGTCCCATTTCACCCCCTCTTTTTGATGATGCCAAAGGGGGAGAAGTTTTGCCTTCTACTACTACTTGTGTGCCCGGCTACCGGCTACTTATATCTATGTGTGATGTATGCTTGCATGCATGTGTGTTGCATTTTCATCTTCATATTTGATTAGTGTCTTAGGAGTGTTGCATTTTCCTTGTAATCATAGCATGGCATCTTGTTATATTGCACTTTCACTTCCCCTTGTTACATTGTAATCAGATTGTTGACTGTGGTTGTTTTCCTAGTAAGATATGCTGGTTGTTGGAATATGCCTCTCTTTATCAATCGCATAGCACTCTGCTCCAATAGGAGTTTCAATTGATTCATGAGTTTGAGGTTGTTAATTCACGTCCTTTTTATATTGTTCCGACTCGACTCATTGTTATCATGGTATGACTTTTGGTTTTTGTAATTCCATATTCTGAATTTTGTCATCATCAAAAAGGGGGAGATTGTTGAACCCCCTCTATGTGGTTTTTGTAATGGATTTTGATGATGACTAAATTTAATTTGAATGCCATGACTATTTCTAGAATAGTCTTCACTTGATGAGATACGGAGCTTTGCAAGTCGGGAATCACTTCAGTTGGTATGATGGTTGTTCTATTGTGTATGTGCAGGTTCAGAGTTGCAGCCTTCAAGCCCCATTCCTCCTTGCTCTGAGGTTGAAATCCAAAGGAAGGAGCTGGAATCCAAGCCCAAAATCATATACATCAAAGAGCTACATCGGACATCAAGCTTCCACATCCATTTATGCTGCCTTGCGTCATACTTCATCCAAACTCGTTCATCATTCTGCTGGAGTATCAAAGTTGATTCGAAGAACACAAAGTGGGAGTTCTATCTAGAGATCCTTTCTACTTTGATCTTCTTTAGTGCTTTTTGGTGAATCTGAAAGATGTTGTATTCTAAACTATCTTGAAACAGATTGGTGAGTGTGTGTTAGTGTATGGACACGAGCTTGTGTGTGTGTGTGTGATTGGGGTGCCTAGATTGGGTACCGTGTGTGTGTGTGCTATTCATAACAGCGTGTGTGTGTGCTTGGCTCACATCATAGTGAAGTCGTTAATCCTCATGAGTGAGGGGTGGACGTAGGAGACATTGCGGTGTACCCGAACCACCTAAAAACTTTGTGTCTCCAGTGGTTTGTTCGCGTGCATATTTTGTCGAGTGGGCTTCACGGTGAGTTGAGTGTTCACCACCTTCTTCTTCACACACTCACCATCTTTCTCATGCATTCATGTGTGATCATGCACGAGTAAGACCGAGCGTTTGATTGCTTCTATCTTGTCTCGCAAGTTCTTCAGAAAATAATTTTATTTTGCTAATCAATTCACCCCTCCCCTCTTGATTGCCACCGTTTGGGACCCAACAGATAGGTACGATGGCAGACATTGTGAAGGAGCAGACCATATCTCCCTTTTGACAGCATCAGATATTTATAATAACTCTCCCTCAGATATGCAGTCTTCTCATTCTGCTCAAACGTACTCTTCTGCGACAATTGCTGGTTGGACAGTCCATTGGTCGACAACAAGATGGTGGCAGACTGCGGAGTGTCCTATTCGCAGTAGCAGACAGTATGGACAGACAGATAGTGAAGACTTACATCGCGACAGACAGAAGTGGCTCTTCCAACTGGATTTCTGACAAAACCATCTCCAAAAGGTAGACAAATGAGTGATAAGATGGTAGAGCAAGGGTCAGACCTCGGGACGTGGTCCAGACCCCAAAATCCTTAATTTTAATGATTTACGGTTCCTTTTTGTCTCTCTGGATGGCGCACTGATATAACGGATTTTTGGCTAGAGGGCTTCTAGAAGAACAATGGTGTCGACCTCCTGCATGAAAAGAGTCGACACCTCTTAGTAGAATAGTCAGTAGAGCGCTTCTTGGAAAACAAACGGTGTCAACCTCCTGTGAGGTAAGTGTCGACACTTCTTAGTAGAATAGTCAATAGAGCGCTTCTTGGAAGACAAATAATGTCGACCTCCTGTGAGGTAAGTGTCGACACTACTTAGTGAGACATCCAATGTTACGCCTTCAGGAGTGGCAAAGGCGTCGACCTCCTGGGAGGGGTAGGTCAACACATTCCTTTGACCTTTCTTTGAATAGAAGGCACTTAGGAATAGTCTGCAAGGACCTTGATTGGAGTATCCTCAAACCTTGATGTTTTGACCTTGAGCAACTTGCACCCACTTTGCCTTGCCATAAGGTAAACATGCACATGCCTGATATGTTGGAGCAACCATTGCACCGACCTTGTTGTATATGAGCCAAATGTGCACCGACCTTATGGTAGATGTGCACGGACTTGATTTGCAGCATGTGTGTACCGACTTCATAGCAGATGTGTGCCGACCTTATTTGTCGCTGGCTTGAGTGTGTACCGACCAGGCTGCGGATGTGCACGGACCTTGAGGCAAACGTGCACAGACCATAGAGCATGATAGCTAGAAGTTGCACCAACTTGGTGTTGCACTGGCTGTACCGCAATAAAGACATGCATAGACCTTAGTCACTTTCTTTGGCCTACTAGCATTCACCTTGGTCCTTCTTGGTCTACTGAGTAATGGCTGCAGTGTCGACACATCTGTTGAAGGAGTCGACACTTCTCTTGTGATACTTCAGTGTGTATATCATCTCCAGCAGTTGCATTGGCCTTGACTGCATGGATTTATATGAAACCATGATTCTACCTTGATTCTTGTGCAGCCTAATGCCTCAATCTCTGTGCCTTACTTGATTTCTTTCTATCTTTGCAGACACACTTTGTTGCCGGTGTGGGCTTGACCTGAAATGCATGAGTGTTTGTCTCTATCAAATGTAGGTCAAGCTATATTAATGAATCATAGTCAGACACCATCGAAACAAAGGAATGTTATACACAAGCCCAACATACATAGTCAGACATCATTAAAATAATAGAGTTATACATGTTATACACATGCCCAACAATTTTTAGTAGAGGGATCTATTCACCCCCCTCTCTTGATCGGTGTTCCTGCAATACGGGACCCCAACAGCAACAAAAAAGACAAAATTTACGACGGCCACTATCTGTCACAAATTCACTGTTTTCCGTCACAAATCAATTTTGCGATCGAACAGTGGCCGTTATTCGATGAAATATGTCTGTCATTAAAAACGAGTCGCTAATTCATGATCGATAATTTTTTGTTGCTAATTAATAGCTAATTAACGACCAAATAATTTCTTCTTCAAATCTTCCACTGACTAAGGCTCACAAAAAAATATGACAAAAAAATAACCACGGCTAAAACATCACAATTAGCAACCAATTATTCTATTGCAAATATCCGCCGTTGAAGACAACACATAATGTCGCAACCTAAAATAAAATAGGAATAAATTAAGATTATTTAATTACCTTCTCAAATTTAAAATGAGAAAAATGATAAAAATATAAAAAATATGTAACCTGGTAGAAAAATGAATTTCTAACTAAATTGCTAAAGTGGAAACCCCCAAAAGAAAATTTGAAATGGAGTTATTGGGTTAACATTTGGGTATTGGGTTACCTCGGAATTTAGGGGAAACCTTCCCAAAACTAGCCTAATTGGACCCCAATCCAAGGCCTAATGGTGGGCTCACATCAAAGCCTAAACCCTAGCCCATCCTTGGTGGTTGACTATACCTCGAAACCCTATCCATAGGAAACCTTAATTTAGGCAGTGGCGCTAGTTTTCGTGGATTGCGATCCCTTGATTTACCTAGATCGAACTAGGACTCTTTAGGGCTACCTAACCCTATAAATAGACGGCCATGCCCCCAAGCATACCTTATTTTCTCTGGAGGGTGCCGACGTGCGAGGACGAGGGAGGAATCGACAGTCGAGTGCAAGACGTCTAGGGTTCCTACGTCCATCATCCCCTTCTTCTTAAATTGCTTAAGGTAGGTGTTCTATATTAACCCAAAAAAATAAATAGATAAATAAATATTTCAATTTAGTTATATAATTATAATATTTATGAAATAATTAAATTATTATTCCTATATGAAATAAACTAGATAATTGAAATTTTATTGAAATAAATTGAGAATAAATGTTTTAAATATCTTAAAAATCATAGGAGGCCTAATTATATTCCCTACCATAGATTGTGATTAACTATTGGGCCTTTGGATAACCCATAATGGGCTGGGTTATAGGTTAATGGGCTAAAAAGAGATAAATAGGGCTAAATTCGTAGCACATGTTAAACACCCTAGTAAATGATTAAATTAGTCTCATTTCTAGAAGATTGTCACATAATTCAAACCCTATATCATAGCCCACCATGGATTAGTCATCTTTCACATGTTTTTTCACCAAATTAAGGCTAGGTTAACAAGAGAAGATGAAATTTGCTTCTTAAGTCATCAAATTCGGAGGTAGAGAAGTTTGATTTTTGGGGAAGGAATCTTGACATTTTGTCCTAAATTTATCCTACAAATAGTGCCCTCTAATCACCCACTAAGTCTTTGCTACGTTGGGGAAGAGATTTGTGACGATGTGGAGGTGTGATTTGAAGGAGAAAAGGAGCTCTTGAGTATTTCATTCAGTTTTTCTTCTTCCTCTTCAACTCGATTTAAGGTAGGTTTCTCTCAGGCTAAATGCTCAATAAATCATGTCATCTTGTGTGTTTTAAAGTGCTCTTTTCATTGGTATTATTTTCCCCAATTTTTATTGAGTATTAAGCTTGTTAGAGGGGTTTTATTGAATGGGTATTGTAGACGCCTAATTTCGGACATCCCGCGGATCCCCAATGGACCATCGTGTGAATGACGCTTAATTGTTGCACTTATTTTACTGGTGTTCGAGTTTTTAAGCCCAGCCCATAGCCTTAAGCTATTAGGCCTTCTCCATTTAGGGGGCCCAAGAGTGAGGGTCTGGGCAGCCAAGGTGCTGGCCGCCCCTCACTCCTGGGCGACCAGGGCGATGGCCGCCCTGGTCTGCTAGGCGACCAGTCTCCTGGCCGCCCTCCCTTTCCAAGGTGGCCAAAAGTTTGGCCGCCTTCCCCTGTTTACCAGGTCGGAGAACGTGGCCCTACTCGTGGCCACATCCTCCCCCTCGTCCTGCACAATTTCCATTCACGTTCTGTAACTTCCAGCTGGTGGAACAAAACTCTGACCACCTCCGGTGTAGAGAGGGGGGTGGACATTCAGAGGAAGAGAGGAGGAGGTGGGAAGTTCGCGCACGGGGATGAGAACAGGAGTTCCCACCGAGCAGAACTCACAGAACTTCATCCCGAAGGCTCTCATCTTCTTCCTATGAACCTGGTTTGAACGCCATACTCCCTGCTCCTACTTGCATTACGTCTTCCAGGTAAGTGTGGCATTGCATGTAGTGTTCTCCTAGACCCCAACTTAAGAGGTTTCTTCCTAAAAACAAAGGAGAGGTGGGTGGTCGAAAGTCTCAGCCATCCCTTCTTCCCACCACCCCCAGGTACCTTTGCCACCATCGTTCTCGTGTCTTTCCGTTTGTTAGAATACATACTGCACTATAAGTTTCACTAATGGCCTTCCTTTTCGTTTTATTTTGAGCTACGTTGTAGGACTTCAGCACAAGGGACGAGCAGGGCTCCTTGCCCTTGGCCGGCCGAGGACGAGGAAGAGGAAACTTACGTCTCTTCATCTTGAACATCTCCCCGCGATCATCATCCTGCGAGGTTCAGGTAAAATGACCTCTGTCGATCACGTTCTGACTCTTTTGTTCCTCTATAGGTACCATCGCACGGAGACATCTCATCCCCAAAGCACCAAGCAAGCCCGCAACCAATTGATCCAACAACACAACAACAACATCCAACTCTCCCAAACGCCATCTCCGGGCGCCTACAAGCAAAGTGGCGATCACGGTGGGACCCTCTAGTGCCTATTGTAAGTCCCTCATGCTTGAAGTCAAGGATTAGTGCAATCATGTTTGTACATTAGTTCAATTTCCGTAGCTCTATTTTTAGTTTTCTGAAACTCGAACATAAGGAGGCCAGACTCCTGGCCGCCTAGGTCCTTGGGCGACCAACCTAGTGGCCGCCTAGGCCACTATCTGGGCGACCAGTACCTTGGCTGCCCTGGGCTCCAGGCGTCCATCGCCTTGGCCACCCTCCTCCCTACTAGAAGGCCAGCACTCTGGCCGCCCTCTCCACTGGGCGACGGTCGATCTGGCCGCCTAGCTCTGTGGGCGACCAACACTTTGGCCGCCTTCTGCCTTGTCCAGATCTTGTCCGTGTTTTCTTTTTCGTAGCAGTGATATGTGTGTTCTAGATCTGTTCTTTCTCTCTTAATTTGTTTGTTTGTGCTTTGTGTGGTTAATTTCTGCAGGTTAATCTACGAGTTTGGGTCTTGGAAGAGCCGGTACCACCCCTTTTAGGAAACCCTCTCGTTGGTATTAGGCCGTTCACCTAGGGATTCCCACTCGGGTGTAATCGGTTCAGTCCATTTCAGAACCTCCGTGAGTCCTCGTGAACCGTGGATTCCCACACGGTCGCCAGACAGGTTGTACCATGGAAGTCCTATTAGTCACCTTGGGTTGAGTGAAGTTTCTGCTAGGCTCCCGGAGTTCATCTCACCACACCCTTAGTTTCCCTTCTCTCCTTCAAGTGAACCAAAAAGAAAAAAAAAGAAAAAAAGAGAAGAAAGTTGAAATTAAAAAGAAATTGGAACGTTGTTTGTGCCTATACTTGGTTGTGTTTGGAAAACATTAACTTCCCCCCTAAACATTTCATTTTCCCTATTCTAAACCAACTAATAATTGGTTTAGGATGGAGAAGGTTTATTCAAATCCAGGTTATGAGGAGGAATTTCCTCCCCAATTCGATTCCGGAATTAGGGGCAATCCTCTATTTAAAATAGAGGATAATGGTTTGGATGCCTTCATAGGCATGTTTTTGGCCACACCAAATGAGGCCGCCCACGCCGATTCGACTTCTTCTTCCCCGAGCGACCATGGCCGTGGTAGCCCGCGGGCTCCTACATTATCTCCGCACGACGATCAGGTGCTGATTAGCGTGCTTTCCCATTATTCCCCCGTTGATTTAGCCACGATGGCCTCCCGTGGGAAGGCTCCGGCCATCCCACACTTATCTCCACATGTTACACCTTCACGTGCTCAAGTTCCCTTCCAAGGGTCCGCGAGCCGACACATTCCCGAAACTCCGATCCAGTTCGGCTATCCAACACCTCCACAAAGGGTTCCTTCACCCCCAACTCCACCAATCATGGGTTCCCCTTTGAAAGGGGTTGAACCCTCACTCCGACAGGAGATCCAAAGCTACATTTGGCAAGCGGTGGACGAAAGTATGCCCAATTTGCATCCCCACTCGTTAGCCGAATATTGCAAGCTTCCTAATGCTTATTTCCCACCCGGATTTAAGGCTCCCAAATATAGAAGGTATGATGGTACCACTGACCCTCATCATCACCTTTCGGGTTTCCTTATGGACTCCCACCAATGGCTACACGATATGGTCTTGCTGGTCCATCTCTTTCAAAAATCCCTCGAGGGCGAGGCCCTACGTTGGTTTGCATCCTTGCCAGCCATTGATCTTATCAATTTCGATATACTCTCCGAGCAATTCCTCGCTCACTTTGGTCACATGTCATCCATCTCCCCCACTTTGTTTGACCTAGTCATGGAGAAAATGAAGCCCGACGAGGACTTCATCAGCTTTGCAAACCGATGGAGGATTATGGCTGCTAGGACGGAGGTTCCCATTCTCGAATCCCAGGCTGTCACCATACTGGTGGACAATGCCACCCCTCAGCTTAGGGCCATTCTAATGCTTAGTAAACTCCACACCTTTCACCAACTCTACAACCAAGCTCGGATAGTCCAAGCCCAGGTAAAGGATTCCACCTTGCCTCCTTTCTTCGAGCCTTGCACCAAGGGTAGAAAGGCCCCAGCTGTCCCCACCACCGAGGGTGTCACTGTGAATGAGCAGGTCAATGCAGTTGGCCAGTCCTTTAAGTCCAACAATCGCCAGGTCTCCCAGCCTACCCAGGCTACTGCTAACCAGGGGCAAGGTAATTCCAAGCCTTATTCCAATGTCCCTCCACCCCAAAGCTACAGTCCCCCTAGGCCAAAAAGGGCTGCTTATCCTCCGTTGTCTAAAACTCTAGGTGACATCTTCTTTGCTCTTATGTCATCGGATTCCATTCAGCTTCCTCCTCAGCGGGATTGGGTTCATCCCAATGCCGACACTTCTAGGTATTGTCCATATCACCGAACTCCTGGCCATGATATCTTCAACTGCTTACAATTCCGGGATTGGGTATATGATATGAATGATTAGGGGAGAATCAATTGGGCAGATGAGAAGTTAGCTGTTGCCAACCTCAAAAATCCTAACAAGTGTTGGAACCCTGGTTTTGATAATGACATACTATGAGTCATGGTTTAAGGTCTATGCATCATTTGCTTTAAGTGTTCATCTGTCATATGACCTCGGTGGATTAACAGTAGCTGCATGCCATAGCACGATTGCATTGAGCATATAGTCTGTGCATTCGTCTGTACATCGTTCATGCATATACAGTGTCTTGCACGCAAAGTCTTTACATGGTGCATTCATGCATATAAAGTCTATACACTCTGTTGCATACAGACGTAAGGCAATGTCATGTACTCATAGTCCATTCATGCACATGCATAGTCTAAGCATTGTGCGTTCATGCTTAACTCCAGACTTAGCAAGTCTGTACAACGTCTACATATTGCACATTCAAAGTCTGTACAGCCAGTGCATCTCTTGATTTCAAGTCTATACATTGTTGCATCATGTGCCTTATGCATATAAAGTCTGTACATCATATGCATAGTCTGTACAACTCCATCGTCTCACTTAGCGTCTAAGGTCGTGTGAACATTGCATCGGCTAAGTCTATACATTGCTCCGTCTCACTCAGCATCTCATGTGCATAAATCAAAGTCTATGCATTGCTTGTTAAAGTTTAGCGTCTCACTCAACGTCTCATGTGCATATACAAAGTCTGTACATCCACCAGCTGAACTGAGCAAGTCTATACATCGCCACTTGTTCATGCAAATGGGTAAGTCTACACATTGATAAGTCTCGCACACATACAAAGTCTATACATCGCATCGCATGCACATTGTATCTGTCAAGTCTATACATTGTCTGGTCGCACGAACATAAGTCTATACATCCACATGGTATCAAGTCTACACATTCAAAGTCATTCGTCGTGCCTACTTTGGTACCAAGTCTATACATTGGTTGATGCATGGTCATCGAGTCTACACACTAATGGCATGTCAGTGATACACAAAGTCTGTACAGCCATGCACTACTTCGCTTGCATAAATAGAGTCTGAGCAGGGTTCATTGCTGTTTGTGCATAGCTGCATCACAAAGTTCGTGCAGGACTTGTACTAAGCATAACCAAGTCAGTGCATCCATTTCTAATGTACATACTTTGCTTATTCAAACTGAAAATAATTTTAACCTGATAGGACTTATACTCGAGGAGCTAAATGAGGGCACGTGATCAAAGAAGTCAGGATTGTGACACTTGTAGTGTAGTAGGCTGAAATGCTGCCACGTGGTCAAGGCTCTCTGGGCGGGAATCTGGAAGCCACACGCCCTCCTACCTGCTGCTGCTATAAAAAGAATAGTGGTGTTCGAGAGTAGGTAGAACGTGAAAAAAAAGGTGCAGAGAGTGAATTAGAGCCTACACGATCCAGAAGAAGGAAAAGATCAGAAGAAGAAAGAAGAGTGAGCCTGAGCAGAAGAAGAATAGAGAGAGCAGCAGAGAGATCGAAAGAGTAGACAGTGAGAAGAAGAGAAAGGAGGGGCAGAGAGGCAGAGTGTGAAAGCAGAAGAAGAAAAAGAGAAAGAGAGAGAGAGTTCGTGGAGAAGAAGAAAGAAGATTTTATTGAAGATCTGTCTACTGGACCGTTGATCAAATCCAGGCCAGTCAGCTCCATGGGAGCCACATCTATGTTATTATCCTTTACAGCTTTCAGTCGCTGTGTTTTTATCATTTCTTGTTTTATTTTTATTTGATCACTATGTTTTCCGATTCTCTGGTTTGAGATCGGGGTTCCTGATGTGGTCTCAGGAGAAGGGAGATCTGTTCTCCAGTTGCAAGTGACGGAGTGCCACTTGTGGGTTCCCTCTGGTCTCAGAGGAAGGGAGTCTCTGACTCCGGGTTTGCAGGTAGTGGTTGCTACCTGTGGGTTCCCTCCTTGTCTGGAGGAAGAGAGACGTTAGTCTCTGGTTTCTAGTGATTGTGTGTCACTAGGGTTGCCCTCCGGGTTGGAGGAAGAGGGGAGGTTGTTCCCCTGGTCAAGCTGTTAGGCAGCACCTGTTTGCAGACTGAGTCTGCGGTTCTAGCTTTTGCTAGTGGAAGCCTCACTTCGATTTGGAGTGAGGGGTGGACGTAGGTCTGTGGACCGAACAACCTAAAAAATCATCTGTGCAGTGGGTTGATTGCATTCCTTAGCTTCCGCTAGAAGCATGGTTAGGATCACCATTTAATTGCTTTTCATTCACGGTTGATGAATGCTTCAGTTCGATTTAGTACCGAAGTAAGTTCACTGAGTGTGCAAGTTAAGTCTTCGAAAGAAATTCACATTGAGCTGTTTGATTGCACAGTTACTGTTTGGTTGAACACTTCACAATATTTCAGTCTCGGTAGAACTGAACTTGTTATCAATTCACATCTCTGAGTTTTCTAAGGTTTTTAATTTGGGCAATTTTGTAGAGGGATACATTCACCCCCCTCTGTATCCATCGCACCGATCCTTTCATTTGGTATCAGAGTGGTTTCTGACTTCCAGATCCAACGATCTGCAGAGGATCCTGCTGATTTGATTTCGTGCTTTACAGTTCCAATGCGGTGCATTCTTCTGATATTGCTTTCTTGCTCATTGATCTGAGTCTATTCCATTGCTTTATAAAGGCATCACATGTAGTTTTTGATGGTTCTAACTTCAAGAAATGGTCACGTAGTCTATGTGGTTTTATAAACTCTATAGATCCAAAACTGTGGAATCTCATTGAATATGGTCCACATGTTTTGCCTCGAGAGAAGAGTAAATGGTCCTAGAAGGATAAACAATTGAACAGTGAGAATATAAGAGTTCGGGACATTCTGAAGAATGTTGTAGATGTTAATGTCATTTCCTCTATTCTTACATGTAGGACTGCGAAGGAAATCTGGGATTCAGTGATCACATTTCATGAGAATCAGAAATGTCTTACGGCAAGAAGAAGTACCTCAAGCAATGAAGAAGAAGATCAGGTAAATTCTGAATCAGATTCTGACGAAATGACCTTTGATGATTTAAAGGAAATGTATGCTGAATTGTATGAAAAAGTATAGTAAAATAAAATCTAAAAATAAAAGATTAAAGAAAAAGATTGATCAAAATTGTTCTGATTTATCATGTGAAAATTGCTCAAAATTGAAACAATCTCATGATGCTTATCTGATGGATATTCAGAACTATAAGAAGCAATTGGAAGAAGCTGAAAATACAGGCTCAGAAATGAATCAACTGAAGCTTGAAAATGAAAAGGCTAAAAGGCTTCAACAAGAAAATCAAGCTGAACTTGGCAAGCATAAAGAACAAATTTCTGTGTTGAAAAACAAAAATAATGAACTTATTGTTAAGATTTCTGAACTAGAGAATGAGCTGAATTCATTAGGAAATGATCAAATCCTAATTGATGAAATAGTTCAGAATGAACAAATGATTGAGGAGAATACAGGTCTAAAAGAACAAAACAAGAAACTCGTGGTCTTAAATGTTGTTATATCAGAGAGGCTTCTGGCTGTCGAGAAAGAAAAATCTGCTGATAAGGAAATTCAATTTGAGAATGAATTGAAACTGAAACAGGAACTAGAAATTGTTAAAAATTTGAACGATGCCATGTAGAGAAAAATTATCTCATGTGAGGAAGACTTGACTAATTCAGAACTCAAAATTTCTTCTCTACAATCTGAGGTAACTGAATTGAACAATTCCATGTCTAAATCTGTGAAGGATAAAGGCAAAATGAAAATGCCTCTAGAAGATAATGTAAGTGGTCAAAGAAAGGGGACTGGCAACATCTCTGAAAATAAGCAAGTCAAGAGGAACCAACTGTACACCGATTTTATTCAAAACTCTAAAGTAGCTGGAACCTCAAGACAATCCCCAAAATAGTCTACTACAACTGAAAAATAAAAACAACTGAAAAATAAAAGGAACAATCTGCATGCCAAGAACTTAATTGATAAAAGCCATGCTTTAAAGAAATCCAATAATGATTCTTGTCATTACTGTGGCAAGCATGGTCACTTCATGGACAATTATCTTGTGCTGAAAAAGGATGATCTGAATGTTGATAAAGTACATGCTAGAAATTTTCATGTTAAGAAACCCTCTTTTGTTCAAATGAAAAGAATTCATTGCTTCTATTGTCATGAGAGAGGTCATCTCATGCATGAGTGTAGACAAATGAAATTAGATGATCTAGCTGCTATAGGAATGCATGACAAATAACTCCATGCTAAATATCATGCAACTCCTAAAAGAAAACTCCATTGCTTTCATTGTGGCAAATTGGGCCACATTGTTGCAAATTGTTGGCATGCTAAGAGGAGAACACTTAACTCCAAACCTGCTAAAATCCCTACAAAAAGACATGCATTTTATGAGAATTTTAACAGAATGAGTTCTTCTCTATGTTTTGAATGTGGAAAGCCAGGTCACAGGGCTGCAACCTGTTGGCTGGCAGGATACCAAAGCAAGACTGATTTTGGTAAACATAATTTTAATTCTATTAACAAAAATTTTCATGCATATGCACATAGAATTCATGCTAATAAGAATGTGCATAAATCAAATCTGAAATATGCTGCATCTTGCTATCATTATGATAAATCTGGACATTTAATGGATGGTTATTCTCTGATAAAATTTGATGATCATCAAGCTAAAAATTTGCTTAGAACACATGTCAAAGGTGTCACTATTAATTCAGGACCCAAGACCTCTTGGGTACCTATTGCATCAAGATGATGTGTCTGTTGCAGGTATGCCTTGGAAGTTGATAAATAAAAGGGGTAATAAACCAAGGCATTCAAAAATGAAAACCCCAGTTCTACATTTACCAGGTATGTCATGTTAAACTCCTATCATTCAAAATTTTCTATCTTTGATTACTTCATAGCATGTTGAATCTGTTTTTGCACATTCATTCATCATCTGCATTGTCAAAATTTGAATTCTCTGAACTCTCCTCATCCGAAATTTATGTTTTGCACTCAACTCTGTTGATAAACATTGCCTGATTAAGAATTCTTTGAAAACACCTGAATTTAACATGATTTGCATTTGACATACAGTCATTGAAAATCTGATGCACTTAGGACTGTTGGTATTGCATTGACATACATGACCACTATGGTATATTAAATGGTAAGCTACTAAAAGGCAGGTGAAATCTGTCTGGAGGTTCTTACTATGTGCGAGATGGTCCTATCATTTGGTATCATGGGTCATATTGCTTGTTAGGGCAGTCTGTATGAGCGTGAGTCACATAGTCATATGTTCAGCCCTCATTGCAAACATTGCATATTTTCAGGGGGAGTTTGTTGAGTCTTTGCATGTCTTTGCATACATGTAGTTAATTGCATTGCATTTCATTACATTGAAAATGCCAAAAAGATTGATTGAATGCATATTGTCAGGGGGAGTTAATACATTGCATGCAGGTTGTTAATTGCATACTCTTATGTCAGAATTCATTGCATATTAACCTTGAAGATCCTGAAGCATGCCTGACCTCTTGATATCTTGCTTGGGGTGCATATCCTTTTTATTGATTCTATTGATAAACCTTGATCATATCTGAAAATACTGGGCTTCAAAATCACTTATTCTTGCTAGATCTCTTCTATCAGCCATTCATGAAGATTTCAATGGGGCATGTCTCGATCATAAATCTGAAAACACTTGAACTAGAAATCTTCTATTATACGATTTTATGAATGTCTGAAATAACTCAGCTGGTTTAAGTTTAATGTATCCATTGAGTTTATCTTTAAATCTCTTAAAAATATCTGAATCGTGTTTTTAATAAACTTTAACCAACTGTTTCATACTGTGTCTTGTAAAAATTTCTGAAATCTGCACTATTGAATACATGGCTTTATTTGGTTAAGTACATGAAATTAGTATTGATTTGGAGCAAATGAGCTTTCTGAAATATCTAAAGGGTAAATAGTTGTTAGAGCAATAACTTTGGTCACTGAGAAACCATGTCCAAAGGACTGTGTCATGAGGTGCCATAGTTAACTCTGCTTAAGAATCATTGATAATCTAGCAGAGCAATAGCATGCACACTGAGAAATACATCTCACTCATCAAAGAAATGAGTTGAGGTATGTCATGAGATGTAAATGTTAACTCTGTTAATATAAATCATGACTGTTAGTTACACTAAGTGCTTAGGGATATTGGCGTCTGATCAACGTATATCCTCTAGTTACAAGGTGTGCACTGAACTAGAGTGCTCGTAAAATTTGTATCATGAAAATCTATTGAACAAACTGTAATATTTGAATATTGATGCAAAAATCAAATTGATATAACCCTAGATAAAATTACATGACTTTATTATTGCTTGATCTCAATACTAGTGAATGTAATTCCGAAAGAAGTCAATAAATTTGATTGTGTAAAAGAAAGGGAGGTTAATCAAGATATAAATATGAGGGCTTGGTTCATTTTTATTAAACCATGATTTTAGATATAAATACAGAATTTTATTGACTAACTTTGCATACATCATGTTTAAACCGTGCTGATCAATAAAGTTCATTTATAAGCCCTTATAATGGAAGACTTGGAAAAATTATGTTTTGGATTTATGAGATTGGTATCTCCTTGAAAATCTTGTTGAATCACTTGTGTTTGGAGCTTATTTGAAATTCTTTTGCTCACTGTCCTTGATTCTTCATGACCAGAACTTATCCTTAATTGCCACTGTGGTCTCCTTCTCATCCATCTCATAAGATTCCATATTTTTCAGGGGGAGCTTCCTTATCATATGAATCATGCTGCATAGAAATTCTTAAAGGGGGACAATTGTGTGCTTGCATTCATATATTTAGGGGGAGTTCTTGCATTTCTTGTTGCATCTGCATTGCAGCATTCATACCTCCCCATGGTTCTTTTTGATAATAACAAAGGGGGAGAAATTGGTATCAGTCATAGATATGTTTGTCTGAAGAAATGATGAAATAAAATGGTTGTGTGAATAAGCACACATGACTCATAGTATTGTCATAATCAAAAAGGGGGAGAATGTTGGAACCCTGGTTTTGATAATGACATACTATGAGTCATGGTTTAAGGTCCATGCATCATTTGCTTTAAGTGTTCATCTGTCATATGACCTCGGTGCATTAACAGTAGCTGCATGCCATAGCACGATTGCATTGAGCATATAGTCTGTGCACTCGTCTGTACATCGTTCATGCATATACAGTGTCTTGCACGCAAAGTCTTTACATGGTGCATTCATGCATATAAAGTCTATACACTCTATTGCATACAGACGTAAGGCAATGTCATGTACTCATAGTCCATTCATGCACACGCATAGTCGGAGCATTGTGCGTTCATGCTTAACTCCAGACTTAGCAAGTCTGTACAACGTCAGCATATTGTGCATTCAAAGTCTGTACAGCCAGTACATCTCTTTATTTCAAGTCTATACATTGTTGCATCATGTGCCTTATGCATATAAAGTCTATACATCATATGCATAGTCTGTACAACTCCATCGTCTCACTTAGCGTCTAAGGTCGTGTGAACATTGCATCGGCTAAGTCTATACATTGCTCCGTCTCACTCAGCGTCTCATGTGCATAAATCAAAGTCTATGCATTGCTTGTTAAAGTCAGTCTCACTTAGCGTCTCACTCAGCGTCTCATGTGCATATACAAAGTCTGTACATCCACCAGCTGAACTGAGCAAGTCTATACATCACCACTTGTTCATGCATATGGACAAGTCTACACATTGATAAGTCTCGCACACATACAACGTCTGTACATCGCATCACATCGCATGCACATTGTATCTGTCAAGTCTATACATTGTCTGGTCGCACGTACATAAGTCTATACATCCACATGGTATCATGTCTACACATTCAAAGTCATTCGTCGTGCCTACTTTGGTACCAAGTCTATACATTGGTTGCTGCATGGTCATCGAGTCTGCACACTAATGGCATGTCAGTGATACACAAAGTCTGTACAGCCATGCACTGCTTCGCTTGCATAAATAGAGTCTGAGCAGGGTTCATTGCTGTTTGTGCATAGCTACATCACAAAGTTTGTGCAGGACTTGTACTAAGCATAACCAAGTCAGTGCATCCATTGCTAATGTACATACTTTGCTTATTCAAACTGAAAATAATTTTAACCTGACAGGACTTATACTCGAGGAGCTAAATGAGGGCACGTGATCCAAGAAGCCAGGATTGTGACACGTGTAGTGCAGCAGGCTGAAATGTTGTCACGTGGTCAAGGCTCTCTGGGCGGGAATCTGGAAGTGATGCGGGACGGACTAAGGAGACGACACTATATGGTGCCACCCCCGGACTCTAGATGAAGACACGACCAACAACACACACCAGGGAGACACTAAGCCCGACACTACGAGCTCCTACTGGCGAAACGTCGCTAATAGAAGTGGAAGCTCACTCGTCGTCCCAAACGAGGGAAAGCGCGGACCGTGCGCGGTTAAGGAACCGGCGGAGGTCAAGGGTAGTCCGACTCAACTTCCGGACTCGGATCGAGTCGCGGGACGGGTCACTCTCACTCTCACAGCGGTGACATGGACACACGGGCTAGTACCTACACTCTCGGCAGCGGCCTAAGACCATATACTAGCTAAGCAATGTAACGCCAAGGAGTTAAGACCTTTACCTCCACGCACCCGGCGTGGCGAAGACACCCCGGTTGACTTACGGACCCCCGGTTAACATAATTCACAGCGGTACAAAGAGATTCGACCCACTCCATGCAGGGAGGTCAAAGGTCACATGTGGGGCCCGAGGATCACGCAAATCAGGTTGACGGGCAGCATCTTGATGTCGTCTCGACGCGCCGAACTCCGCGTTCTCGTGCCTTCCGGACGGCGCAATCAATGGGCTGTGGGGCCCACACGCTGTCCTATCCTCCGGGTCTGGCGGGGTGGGTCCCACTGTAATGGGGACCCCTAGCAGTGCACTTCCTGGACGGCGGCCAACCGGTGACACTCACCGGAGGCCGGGTGCCTCCGGTTCCCAAGTGGAGAGGATGCTATCTACGAGCTGATGTTGCTGTTTCAGCAGCGCGCGCTCCGTCGAAAACGGCCGCTGCGATCGGCCCCGTCGCTAGAATGCGACGAAACCAGCACCGTTGGAAAGAGGATTCGAAATACTTCAATCTAGGGCCAGTTAACTCTTCTGAACCTGCGCGGACCTGGGCTTTAACTATTTTTCAATTTTCTGCTCCACAGCTCCTGAAATCTCAGATCAGCATATCAGTTTCCTGTAAACGGCCATTGACCGTCTACGTACAGTTGGATTCAGGCTTTGAGCTCGTCTTAGAAGTTGTAGGGAATCAAACCAAGGAACTGGGACTATTTTTAGAATTTGATTTGGAGGGGGCTGCGATTTGTTATGATTTTTGGGGTGACTGGTGGTCGGAGCTGGGAACAGGAGGACAGAACTGTAGATGGGTCTGAGAACGATTTTTAGAAAATATGAGATGGGCGAATCAAAAATTAAGAAAAATTGTGGATTAAGGGGTGGATGGGTGGAACCCCCAGTAAAATTGGGCGAACTAACAGAGATCAAAAAGTGGATCTAAGACGTGAAACTCAGGGCGGAGGTGAACCTGGACAGAACTCTGGCAGAACCGAAATGGAAGAGTGGACGAAAATCAAAAAATAGGAAACGGGATCTGAATGCTGGCCTGATTTTTGTGGGCGGAGAGGAACACCCCAGGAACAACTCCTCCAAATTTGGTAGCCAAATGAGCTCGGGGAAGACCTGTGAATTTCGAGCAAGCTGCTGTGGTACTGCGTAGGCATAACTCCATTGATGGCGATGGCGGTGCGGTGGCGGCGGCGGCGATCGTCGGAACCGATACACGAGGAGTCACACCTCAGAATGGAGCCTTCACAGCATCCAAGGGGGAGAGAGGGGTGCGCCCAAGGCTGCTCAAGGGGTTTTTCCAACTTTCAAATGGCATTAATTCAAGAAAATGGTAATTACATGCCTTATATATGACTCCCACCAAACTCATCCTCCACCGTTGGATCTAGGGGTTGGGGATGGATGGCTAGGATGGAGTTTGATCAAAATACAACAAAATATTAAACAAAAAGGGGAGGGGGGCGCACCTTGACCAAGGAGGGTCAAGGGGGGGACATGGTAGGTGGGGTTGGTGGCCTCCCATGTGGACTTTTCAAGTCCATTGTCCCCCTCCCTTGGCCCACCCTTCTAGAAGCCTCCATGGAGGGTTGACTGACCCCACAGGGGCCCTAGAGCTGAGGTGGCCCAATGGGAGTGGAGTGGGGGCCCGTGGGACCCAGGGATCCCCATTTTGCACATAAGCCCCTCGAACTATCTAAATTACACACTGACGAAAAGAAAATAAAATACATTACACACAAATAAAAATCCCCAAAAAATATGATAAATGCTATGACTCAGTGGGGAACCTCCAGACTGTCTCCGAGCCATAGGGATGCTGAGGTGGCTCGAGTCGTGCTCCTCGTGCGGTACCGGTGGCTCGCCGGCTCGTGTCTCGCATGCGCTCGGGTGTCCGCACCAATTCTCCCCGGGTGGGAGAAACTCGACCCTGTCGAGTAAGGGTCTGCATCGCTCCGGTATCGCTCCAGAAGATCCGGATCAATCCGCTGCAACTCTCCATGTGTGATCCATGTGTCCTCAGTAGCGGGCCGTCCTCTCCATCGCACTAGGTAGCGCGGGTAAGATCCACTCCTGGTAACTGTCACTTGCTCGTCCAGTATACGATCTATATGCTCACGCTGCCGTAAAAAAGGGGCTGGAGGTGGAAGTGGACACTCAGGTGTGGGATCACTCTCAAGGGGAGGAGATGGCTCAAAAGGCTCACTAGGGATCACCGCTGGGTCCCTATATGCAACAAGATCCGATACATTGAAGGTAGAGCTTATACCATATTCCTCGGGCAGGTCCACAACATACGCATTGGATCCAACGCGTTTCAACACTCTAAAGGGACCGGCTCCGCGAGCTTGCAACTTCTTAACGGTTCCAGAGGGAAACCGTTCAGGTCTTACCCTGATCATGACGTATTCGCCCTCGTGGAACTCTCGGTGGTGTCGGTGGGCATCGGCTAACTCCTTGTACCGTGCATTGCTGGCCTCAATGTGACGACGGATGTCGTCATGCAAACTCCTAATATGCCTAGCAAACGACTCGGCCAACTCCGACACTCTAGCATGGATAGGTATGGGGACAAGGTCAACGGGTTTCCTAGGCCTACGACCTGTGACAATCTCAAATGGGCTCATGCCGGTAGACCTATTCACCGAATCATTATATGCAAACTCAGCCATGGGTAGAATGAGATCCCAATCCCCAATGCGGTCCCTAACAAGACACCTCAAAAGATCACCTAGACTCCTATTGACCACCTCGGTCTGACCATCTGTCTGGGAATGATATGCAGTAGAAAACTTGAGGTGAGTGCCCATCATATGCCATAGTGTCTTCCAAAAATAGGAAGTGAACCTAACATCACGGTCAGACACTATAGTGCGAGGTAACTCGAACTTGCACACCACATGCGTAAGGAAAAGGCGGGCTACCCTCGAAGCATCCGAAGTCTTCGAGCAAGGAATAAAGAGGGCCATCTTCGAGAAACGGTCAACCACCACATAGACCGAATCATGCTTCCTGGAGGTACGTGGCAGTCCCAAAACAAAGTCCATGCTAACATCCTACCACGGGACATCAGGCACGGGAAGAGGCGTATAAAGGCCCGAGCTTTGCTTCTTCATCTTGGCCGTAGCACATGTACGGCACTGAGCCACGATGTTAGCAACATCGCGCTTCAAGCTCGGCCAATAAAATCGATGCTCCACTGCCTCAATAGTCTTGTTCCGACCAAAGTGGCCGGCTAGACCTCCCGCATGTAGTTCCCACACTAAGAAATCTCGAACCGAAGTTCGGGGAACACATAGCCTGCTACCTCGAAAGAGGTAACCCTCCTGAAGCACATACTCATCAAGGTCTCTCGAGGGTCCGGCCTGGAGAGTGGTAAAAATCTGACCGAAGTCAGGACAATCAACATAGGCCTCCTTCATCTTCTCTAACCCTATGACCTCGGCACTCATGATGGTAAGCAAACATGCTCGCCGACTCAAGGCATCAGCCACCTTGTTTTCCACTCCAGCCTTATGTTTAAGCACAAAGGTGAACTGCTGGAGATACTCAACCCAACGATGTGACGCGAGTTCAGCTTCTTTTGGGAGTGGAGATACCTCAATGCCTCGTGATCGGAGTATAGGACAAACTCCTGATGTAAAAAAATAGTGCCTCCAATGCCTAAGAGCCTGAACAACTGCGTAGAATTCTTTATCATATGTGGAATATCGTAGTTTCGCATCATTCAGCTTCTCGCTGAAATATGCGATCGGGTGGGACTCCTGACTCAAGACCCCTCCTATCCCAACACTCGACGCATCACAAGAGACCTCGAACACCTTCGAGAAATCAGGCAGTCGAAGGACAGGTGTCTGGGTCATGCGCTCCTTGATGTCCTTGAAGGCGGCAGATGCGGCCTTCGTCCATACAAATGTGCCCTTACGGATGCAATCCGTGATCGGGGCGGTGACGGAGCTAAATCCACAGATAAAGCGACGATAGAACATCGCAAGACCATGAAAGTTGCGGACGTCATGAATCGTACGGGGTTCCGGCCACTCAACAATGGCCCGGACCTTCTCCGGATCGGCGGAGACCCCAGTACTAGACACAATAAAACCCAAGAAGGTAAGCTGAGGTGTCATGAAAGCACACTTCTGTGGGTTCGCAAACAACTGCTCTCGCCGAAGAAGTAGACAGACCTGCCGAAGGTGGTCTAAGTGGTCCCCCGTGGTGCGACTATGGATCAGGATATCATCAAAATACACCACTACAAGGACTCCAATGAAAGGTCGAAGGACCTGAGTCATGAGCCGCATGAAAGTGCAAGGGGCATTGGTCAACCCAAAAGGCATGACCAACCACTCATATAGACCGTCCTTGGTCTTAAAGGCAGTCTTCCACTCATCACCTGGCCTAATCCTCACCTGATGGTAGCCACTCTTAAGATCGATCTTCGAAAAGATAGTGGCACCTGCCATCATGTCTATCATGTCATCAAGGCGGGGAATAGGGAACCTGTACTTCACGGTGATTTTGTTGATGGCACGACTATCAATGCACATTCTCCACGTGCCATCCTTCTTCGGGGCGAGTAATGTGGGTACAGCACATGGACTCATGCTGTCCCGAACAGACCCTCTCTGCACTAACTCATCGACCTGCCGTTTTAGCTCGGCATGCTCCGTGGGACTCATGCGATAATGTGGAAGGTTGGGCAAGGAAGAGCCCGGAACAAGGTCGATGGCATGCTGAATATCCCGCATAGGTGGGAGTCCCTCGGGAAGCTCATCGGGAATACATCAGCATACTCCTGCAGAATGGGAACAACCTCGGGTGGGAGCTCACCCTCGGAGTCCCGCTCCACCTCTCGGACCGTAATGGCAAACACCGGACAGCCCTGACTAAGCTCCTGCTCCATTTCCCGGGAGCTAATCATCATCAATCTCCTCGTCGAGGGCTCTCTTGGGCCAGAGGTAACGGTCATAGCCCGAGCTGGGGATGGGGTACTAGGCCCAGGAACGGAAGGCTTCGGAGTACTAGGGCCAGTAGGACCCCTGACTGATGGGCTCCTGGGCCGAACGGGTTGGAGGGTGACCCGCTGGCCAGCGTGGTCGAAGGTACAGGTGTTCGACCGGCCATGGAGCGTGGCATCCCAGTCAAATAACCACGGCCTACCAAGAATGATACTGCCCACTTCCATGGGGAGAACATCACACCAGATCTCGTCACAGTAGGAGTGGAGCTGCAGCGGGACCAAGCACTGCAGCCTGGCCAAAATGGAAGTGGTATCCACCCATGATACCTGATAGGGACAAGGATGGTCTACGGGTGTGAGACCAAGACGGGCGACAACGTTCGTGGAGATTGCATTGATACAACTCCCGCTATCGATGACCACCTTGCAAATTTACTTTCCCAGCCTACAGAACACATGAAGGATAGTAGTCCGACGCCAGTCATCACTGACCTGCGGCTAGGTGAGGATACACCTGACGACCCCCACGTGGGTATCGTCCGAATGCTGGGCATCCTGGGCCTCACCTCCCATCTCATAGTACTCGTCCGCTAGCTCTTCATCTGCCTCATAGTTGACTAACTCGAGGCCCGTAGGGGTGCTATCCTCGGCCTGTGTGTCCCCAATGTGAAGAGATGGGCGGGTGGGACACTGGTTGGCGAAATGGCCAAACCCATTACAGCGATAACACTACTGCTGTGATCCACTAGGCTCCCCAATCATAGGTCCTTTACCTTTATCCTCTCGACGGATAGGAGGCGTAGGCAACAATGGACGTGCAGGAGGTGCGGGTGCCGATGGACGGGCTGTGGGTGGAGCCGTAAGATGCTGGGGATGAGGAAGGTCCCTCGGGGGTGGAGGATGAGGCCTAGGAGCAAAGGGCTCGGGGCGAGCGGGCTCCTGAGGTCGAGTCATGGGGGCCCTCGGATACGTGCCAGATGAGCCACGGGGCTAGACACTACGAAGGGGAAAAGAGCCCAACCGATGGGGTGACTCGAACTCGGCCTCGAACTGCTCCAATTCGAGAGCGATCTGATATGCCTGCTCCAAAGTGGTTGCATTGCAGCTAAAGAGTTCATATTGATAATTGGGCCGCAAACCTCTTCGAATGCGGGATATAGTCATGGTGCTCTCTTCCGTGACCCCACACCGTAAGTAATACTCATCGAACACGGCGGTGTACTCGGTCACGGATCAGTTCCCTTGGGAGATGCTATGCCATTTATCTATAAGACGCTGGCGATATGAGGCGGGAAGGTACCTCTCCCTTAATTTGATTTTCATATCATCCCAAGTACCGATTTGGGGTTGACGTCGCTGGTTGAGCAGGCTCTCCACATTGATCCAATAAGTTTGAGCCTGCCCTTGCAGCTTCATCTTCGCGTATCGGGCTCTTCGGTGGTCCGTCATCTCAAACCACTCAAAGTACCGGTCCATGCCGACCTCCCAATCTAAATACACCCGAGGGTCCAAGGACCCGCTAAAAGTGGGAGGGTCCGCATGCACGCCCCTAAGAATGCGGTCGTCCTCCTCGTCATCACGATTCCGTCGTTGATGACGGCGACCGTTACCCCCTTGATCATTATCAGATGCATAATCATCCACCACATGCACCTGTTGAACCCCAACATTCTCCACCTAAGCTCTTGGTACAGCAGGTTGCTGAACTGGCTCCTGTTGGCCGTTCGTCAGCGCGGGTTGCGCCGCTACTGGGCCCCTCTCGAGGATGGCAATCCTCCCAACTAAGTCCTGGATGGACTGATCTGAACTCTCGGCCCGATCCTCGAGGGCTTTCATCCGCCCTTCTAGATGCGTTCCAATGCCATCCATACGCGTACTAAGGCCATCCATACGCGTGTCAAGACGTTCCATAATGGCTCGGAACATCTCGACCGTCGAGGACTCATTGGAGCTACGGGCCCGGGAATCCGCCATTGGTGGTGGTGGCCAATACTGGGTGCCTTGACGGGTGGGCATGCAAAGACACACGACCTAGAAGACACCGACTAATGAAAAAATGATGCACTCAGACCTAAACCAATATCCGATACGGGGCGGAGTTAATCAATCCGAAGATCACTCCCGCAAGTGTGCGACCTCCTGGTAGGCGTAGCCTAACGTTCGGACAACACCTTTTAAGATACCAATTTATCGGGATGAAATGCAATTTTAAAACACTCCTTTTTTTTGTTTTGAAATTAATGATGATTCTAGACTTGACTTAGACCATGATGCATGCAAGACTTATGCAATGACTACCCTAGACTCGACTCGCTCTAATATCAAACTGATGCGGGACGGACTAAGGAGATGACACTATATGGTGCCACCCTCGGACTCTAGATGAAGACACGACCAGCAACACACACCAGGGAGACACTAAGCCCGACACTACGAGCTCCTACTGGCGAAACGTCGCTAACAGAAGTGGAAGCTCACTCGTCGTCCCAAGCGAGGGAAAGCGCGTACCGTGCGCGGTTAAGGAACCGGCGGAGGTCAAGGGTAGTCCGACTCAACTTCCGGACTCGGATCGAGTCGCGGGACGGGTCACTCTCACTCTCACAGCAGTGACATGGACACACGGGCTAGTACCTACACTCTCGGCAGCGGCCTAAGACCATATACTAGCTAATCAATGTAACGCCAAGGAGTTAAGACCTTTACCTCCACGCACCCGGCGTGGCGAAGACACCCCGGCTGACTTACGGACCCCCGGTTAACATAATTCACAGCGGTACAAAGAGATTCGACCCACTCCACGCAGGGAGGTAAAAGGTCACATGTGGGGCCCGGGGATCACGCAAATCAGGTTGACGGGCAGCATCTTGATGTCGTCTCGACGCGCCGAACTCCTCGTTCTCGTGCCTTTCGGACGGCGCAATCAATGGGCTGTGGGGCCCACACGCTGTCCTATCCTCCGGGTCTGGCGGGGTGGGTCCCACTGTAATGGGGACCCCTGACAGGGCGCTTCCTGGACGGCGGCCAACCGGCGACACTCACCGGAGGCCGGGGGCCTCCGGTTCCCAAGTGGAGAGGATGCTATCTACGAGCTGATGTTGCTGTTTCAGCAGCGCGCGCTCCGGTGAAAATGGCCGCTGCGATCGGCCCCGTCGCCAGAATGCAACGAAACCAGCGCCGTTGGAAAGAGGATTCGAAATACTTTAATCTAGGGCCAGTGGACTCTTCTGAACTTGCGCGGACTTGGGCTTTAACTATTTTTCAATTCTCTACTCCACAGCTCTCGAAATCTCAGATCAGCATATCAATTTCCTATAAATGGCCATTCACCGCCTATGTATAGTTAGATTCAGGCTTCGAGCTCGTCTTAGAAGTTGTAGGGAATCAAACAACGGAACTGGGACTATGTTTAGAATTTGATTTGGAGGGGGCTGCGATTTGTTATGATTTCTGGGGTGACTGGTGGTCGGAGCTGGGAACAGAAGGATAGAACTGTAGATGGGTCTGAGAACGATTTTTAGAAAATATGAGATGGGCGAATCAAAAATTAAGAAAAATTGTGGATTAATGGGTGGATGGGTGGAACCCCCAGTAAAATTGGGCGAACGAACAAGGATCAAAAAGTGGATCTAAGACGTGAAATTCTGGGCGGAGGTGAATCTGGACAGAACTCTGGCAGAACCAAAATAGAAGAGTGGACGAAAATCAAAAAATAGGAAACGGGATCTGAATGCTGGCCTGATTTTTGTGGGAGGAGAGGAACACCCCAGGAACAACTCCTTAAAATTTAGTAGCCAAATGAGCTCGGGGAAGACCTGTGAATTTTGAGCAAGCTACTGTGATACTGCGTAGGCAGAACTCCGTTGATGGCGATGTCGGTGCGGTGGCGACTCGTGGCGACGGCGGCGATCGTCGGAACCGATACACGAGGAGTCACACCTCAGAATGGGAGCCTTCACAGCATCCAAGGGGGAGAGAGGAGGGAGAGAGGGGTGCGCCCAAGGCTGCTCAATGGGTTTTTCCAACTTTCAAATGGCATTAATTCAAGAAAATGGTAATTACATGCCTTATATATGACTCCCACCAAACTCATCCTCCACCGTTGGATCTAAGGGTTGGGGATGGATGGCTTGGATGGAGTTTGATCCAAATACAACAAAATATTAAACAAAAAGGGGAGGGGGGCGCACCTTGACCAAGGAGGGTCAAGGGGGGGACATGGTAGGTGGGGTTGGTGGCCTCCCATGTGGACTTTTCAAGTCCATTGTCCCCCTCCCTTGGCCCACCCTTCTAGAAGCCTCCATGGAGGGTTGACTGACCCCACAGGGGCCCTAGAGCTGAGGTGGCCCAATGGGAGTGGAGTGGGGGCCCGTGGGACCCAGGGATCCCCATTTTGCACATAAGCCCCTCGAACTATCTAAATTACACACTGACGAAAAGAAAATAAAATACATTACACACAAATAAAAATCCCCAAAAAATATGATAAATGCTATGACTCAGTGGGGAACCTCCAGACTGTCTCTGAGCCATAGGGATGCTGAGGTGGCTCGAGTCGTGCTCCTCGTGCGGTACCGGTGGCTCGCCGGCTCGTGTCTCGCATGCGCTCGGGTGTCCGCACCAGGAAGCCACACGCTCTCCTACCTGCTGCTGCTATAAAAAGAATAGTGGTGTTCGAGAGCAGGTAGAACATGAAAAAAAAGGAGCAGAGAGTGAATTAGAGCCTACACGATCCAGAAGAAGGAAAAGATCAGAAGAAGAAAGAAGAGTGAGCCTGAGCAGAAGAAGAATAGAGAGAGCAGCAGAGAGATCGAAAGAGTAGACAGTGAGAAGAAAAGAAGGGAGGGGCAGAGAGGCAGAGTGTGAAAGCATAAGAAGAAATAGAGAAAGAGAGAGAGAGAGTTCGTGGAGAAGAAGAAAGAAGACTTTATTGAAGATCTGTCTACTGGACCGTGGATCAAATCCAGGCCAGTCAGCTCCATAGGAGCCACATCTATGTTATTATCCTTTACAGCTTTAAATCGCTGTGTTTTTATCATTTCTTGTATTTATTTTTATTTGATCACTATGTTTTCCGATTCTCTGGTTTGAGATCGGGGTTCCTCCTATGGTCTCAGGAGAAGGGAGATCTGTTCTCCAGTTGCAAGTGACGGCGTGCCACTTGTGGGTTCCCTCTGGTCTCAGAGGAAGGGAGTCTCTGACTCCGGGTTTGCAGGTAGTGGTTGCTACCTGTGGGTTCCCTCCTGGTCTGGAGGAAGAGAGACGTTAGTCTCTGGTTTCTAGTGATTGTGTGTCACTAGGGTTGCCCTCCGGGTTGGAGGAAGAGGGGAGGTTGTTCCCCTAGTCAAGCTGTTAGGTAGCACCTGTTTGCAGACTGAGTCTGCGGTTCTCGCTTTTGCTAGTGGAAGCCTCACTCCGGTTTGGAGTGAGGGGTGGACGTAGGTCTGTGGACCGAACCACCTAAAAAATCATCTGTGCAGTTGGTTGATTGCATTCCTTAGCTTCCGCTAGATGCATGGTTAGGATCACGATTTAATTGCGTTTCATTCACGGTTGATGAATGCTTTAGTTCGATTTAGTACCGAAGTAAGTTCACTGATTGTGCAAGTTAAGTCTTCGAAAGAAATTCACATTGAGCTGTTTGATTGCACAATTACTGTTTGGTTGAACACTTCACAATATTTCAGTCTCGGTAGAACTGAACTTGTTATCAATTCACATCTCTGAGTGTTCTAAGGTTTTTAATTTGAGCAATTTTGTAGAGGGATACATTCACCCCCCTCTGTATCCATCGCACCGATCCTTTCAACAGGGACCTCGGCATTGTGCATAACCCACTGCCAACTCATCAACCAACAAAAGATCCCTCCACTTCAAGGCAGCACGAGCGGGTAACCACGGTGATCGGAATGGAACCACGAGTTCTGAGAAGGACCCAGATGTGGGGCATAGAAGGATTCCCAGGCTGGTACGGGAACATAGAAGTAGAAGCTCATGAACCCTGGGCACACATCAATATGTTCACTCAATCTCGAAACTTGGTCTCACCACCCAGTCAGTCTCCAAGTGCTACCCAAAAACCACTCACCTTGATCAACCCTCCTCAAATGCCACATCAAGAGCCCTATGTTTCTCCACAAGCTCAGTCGGAGCAGGAGTGCCCCTTGCTCCTCCTAAAGCCACCTCAACCAAAATCGGTCCCTCCTCCTTCTCCTGTAGAGTCTGGATATAATTCGGCTTCTCTCTCATATATCTTTGGCTCACCAGCTCCTCTACAGCTAATTCGTCCAAAGCCTTCGGAACAGGATCACCCGAAGGAAGCCTCAATCAATGTCACTCTCCGAAACCGCATCATTCTCCGATCCCAAAGGCAGTCTCAGCCGGAGGAAGGTGTTAATTCTCAAGGCCCTCCCGTGGAGTACGACATTCTCCAGGATTTGGACAGAACCCCCGCTAAGGTTTCCATCCTAGAGCTTATTAGAAAATCTCCATCACACCAAGCCACTCTACTTCAATTCCTCTAGAAAATCATGGTCAATGAGGACCTCCCAGCAAGTGGCGTAACCGAGGCCATCATGGCCCTTACATGCGGAACATCCATCACTTTTTCTGATAAAGACCTTGCTTTGCCAGAAAGCAGGTCACTCCCGTTGTGCCTCACTGTTACTGTCAATGGAGTTAAAGTTGACTTCGCCCTCATAGACATGGGAGCGTCCATCAATGTGTGTCCCATGAAAACCATCAAGAAGATAGGTCTCTAAGAGGAAAACTTAGAAGAGGTATGCACCACTATTTTAGCTTACGATAATTCAAAAAGGTGCACAAAAGGGAAGGTGACCCTCTAACTTGGTTTAGGACCGATGGTTATGACGTCGGACTTCTTTATCATGGATGTCGATCCTGCATATAAGGCCACCTAGGATGGCCATGGATTGAGCAAACCCTTGGGATTCCATCAACAGCCAACTAGTGCTTTAAATTTCCTTACAATGGTAGGGTGATCAAGATCAAGAGTATCCCGCTAGTGGAAACTCTTAATTCCATCACTTCCGAATAGATCCCCTTTATGACCATTCCCGATAAGGGCAAGAAGCCCGTTCTCTCCATAGAGGGCGCGGTGGGGCCTTCTGCTTTAGGTCCGCCCGACTCCCCTTTCCTTCCTCAACAAATCACACATTTAAACATCCCTCCTAGTAAAGGATGGGAAATCATGGCCAGGATGGGCTTCACCATGGGTAGAGACCTAGGTCAGCTTGAACAAGGGCCCACACATAAAAGAAAACTCCGAGTTGCTAAAGGTCGCGTAGGTTTGGGTTACTCTTCGGAAGAGCCACCTAAGGCCACTCATGATAAAAAGTTGGTGTATGGTCGCTTTGTCATAGGGCCGATTCAGCCAGGAACTCGGCAGGAGCCGAGTCAAAGGTGGGAAGTCGTACAAGGAAAAGAAATTCCGCCCGATTCAACACTCGAGGAAGACTTTGGTCTCCTCTCTCTTTTTCATCTGGGTAAACCTCCCGACAAGGTTTTCTCCTCGGGAATCTTCTTTACTAAGAATAGGCCAGCACCTGTTCTCTTTATCCCCTTTCTATTCCATCCACCATTTCCTCCGCTCCTCACCTATCCGATCATGGGGTAACCCACACATCAGGTTTGCACTTTCACTCATGACCACCAAGAAAAAAAATGCCAATTCTCAAACGTGGGCCTGCGAGTTCGCTATTAAGGAAACGACCTCCTAGGAAGATGGTTCCCTCGGCCAAGGGCCGACTCTTTCCACCTTGAACTCCCTTCCGCAACATTCTCTTGTACATAGTAGGGTAGAGTCTAAGTTAAGTTCAAATTTGTACATAGCATCTTTCCCTTCCAAAAGTCTAGTGTCCGTCAGGTTCCTGCACGTTATGTCGGCCAGTTGGCTAGTAAATGTGCGCAGGTTTGTCAAGTCTCTGAATTCACTTCCACTCCCATTTCCCTAGGGGCAGTCGAACTAGACGGATCTCCAGCAGATGACGGTCTAGGGGTGTACGTTTTAGAAGAAGAGGATGACGTAGAAGAAGAAGAGCCATTAGAAGATGGTAGTGATCCGATAGCTTCCTTCGTCGATGGAACCAAGAAATTTGATGAGCCCAATGTGTCCATTGATGAATCCACCAAGGAAATCAATCTCGGCACCAAGAATGATCCAAAGATTATATTGATAAGTGCCAATTTGACTGACGAAGAGGAAGCTGCTCTTGTGTCGGTTCTAAGAGAATTTTCTGATGCCTTTGCTTGGTCCTATGAGGACATGCTGGGTTTGGACCCGTCCTTAGTTGAACATCGTTTGGTCCTGAAGCCTGACGCTCGAGCTATCAAATAGAAATTAAGGCGACTTCACCCGAAGCTCGCACTCAAAGTCAAAGAAGAAGTGGACAAGCTCCATAAGGCCAAGTTCATCAGGGTAGTTTTGTATCTGCAATGGGTAGCTAACATCATCCCTATTATGAAGAAGGACGGTAGGGTCCGCATCTGTATAGATTTCCGTGACCTTAACCGTGCTTGTCCAAAGGACGATTTTCCTCTCCCACACATAGATGTCCTGGTGGACAACACCGCCGGCTATGAGATGCTCTCTTTCATGGATGGCTTCTCGGGGAATAACCAAATCCGCCTAGTGGAGGAAGACAAGGAGAAAACATCTTTCACCACTCAGTGGGGGACCTACTGCTATGTCATCATGACCTTCGGTCTTAAGAATGCAGGGGCAACCTATCAAAGGGCAATGATGGCTATCTTCCATGACATGATGATGAGGGCATCCCTTGCCCCTCCACATTTTCTCCGGACTCGGATTGTTCGTCGACAAGCGCCATTATGTTAGTCATGTATTTTTGAGTCTAGTCATGTAATCTTCACATTTTATTTGAGTCAATATCATGTAATTTTCCCTTTATTTGAGTCATGTACCTAGGTTAGTGAGTCATTTTCCTAAGTATTGTGTCATTAGGTTGGTTTGTTAGGCTAGTGGGCCCAATTCATTGGGCTTGGCCCAAGGGCACCCCTATCCCTTCGGTTATTTGTCATTGAGTCAAATGTCAGGGACTTTTGTAGAAATGTGGGTTGCCTATATATAGGACCCCATTACCCTCATTTTGAAGAAATGAATAATTGAATGAAAATTGAAATCCACTTCCAAATCCCACTAGATCTCTCTCTCTCTCTCTCTCTCTAAGGGGTCCCCCCCTCTCTCTCTCTCTCTCCCTCCACCCCAATTTTCAGAATTTTCTCTCTCCTCCCCATTCACCCCTCATTAAGACCTCTCCCCTTCCCCATACACCCATTTAACTCCCCCCCAACCCAAGGTGGCATCCTCCAATCCACACCCCACCTCCCAACCCCCAACTACCCAACACCACTTCCTAAGCACCCCTTCCTCTCCCCAAGGTTGAAGGGGCTCTTCCCTAAGCCCAAATTCAAATTTCCCTCTCCCTAGGGCAGTGCCCTTCCATCTCCCCACCTCCCAAACCACCCAAAGTCGCAGCCCCCCTTCCCCATACCAGCCAAGTTCACCCTCCACCTCTTACTCTCTTGGCCATCCCCTTCCCCACCCCCTCATCTTCTTCTCATTCAGCCTCTGTTTCAGGCAGCAGAGTTGCAGCGACTTGCAGAGGCAGCCACGACCGTCTCTCAAAGATTCAGGTGGCAAGGCCTACATTGCTGGAATCATCATCGAGATAGCTTTGCAACGGTGGTGGTCTCGCCGGCTTCCGAGTTCGTAGCTGTCCGGAGGAGCGTCATCTTCAACAACTGCGCAATCTGTCCCAGACTGAAGACCAGAGCGATTTTGGAAGCTGTTCTGCGGTCAACCTTGGAGAAATTCGAGCACACTTCCTTCTACAAAATTCTTCTTCGTCTAGTCCTCCATAAGTAGCAGAAAGAATGTCGCCAATCGCCTGCCCAAGCTATTTGTTCTGAATTATTTCGTCGGAGTGTGCAGTCTGCCACCAGTGGACTCAAGTTTGACCTGTCTTCATTTATCTGGCCACCATTCTCATCTCCGACCTTGATTGTGGCCCCGTCAACTTCTACTCGAAGCTACTCCGACCACGATCGCGTCACCATCATTTTCGTTCAATTTAAAGTTCGGGAGCGACCGCAGCACCTTCTGCAATCCACTGCATCAGTTCTGCATCAGTACGAAGTAGAGTGTTGCTGTCCTGCTCCAGTCGCCGGTCCGATCAGCTCCGAGGTCCAGAGCTTCCCAAACAATTCAGACATCATCCTCTGTCAGTTGGGAAACTTTTGGCGTAGGTTTCGTCAAGATCTGAGTTCTGTGGAATTTGTGGCAGTGACATCACCGGCCCCCTGTCCAACAATTCTGAAGGTTGGCAGAACCGGCGGGGATCGGCAAATCGGGTTTCCTTAGCATAAGTCCCCACCCCGCTTGGCCGGCTGAAGACCCCTCCCTGCGTGGAGGTAGTATTGGATGTAATAAGATTAATACCCACCCCAAGATCACCCCTCCTGCGAGAGGTGTAGTGGTGTAATCTTTCCATTTCAGGTTGAAGCGACACCGACGCGACGTGCGGGTGCATACCCTCGCCTCCCCGCTCGCCCCCGTCTCCGGCCGGAGTCGGCGTCTTCACGCCGGCTAGGTGAGCTCCTGAACATCTCTCATTGCTGTAATGGACTTGCTTAGCTTAGTATTGCTATAGTTACTCCGTCGGCGGTAAGAGAGTGTCCGATTTTAAATTGCTACCCAAATTGAGTGACCACCGCGGGCGAGTTGTGAGAGCATCCACTTAACCCACACCCTTGGTGTGTTGGCCGCCCATGATTTGGGCATCCTAGGCCCATTTGGGATTCTCCCCAAGCTAGCCAAACATTGGAGTCTCAAGGTCCCACCTCGGACCCTCTCCAACATCGCCTAGTCGCCATCGGGCACTAGTGTGCGCCATACGGGTAAGCTCGCTAGTGTGAGTCCGCTGCTCAAACTTGAATGCTTGCAAAATAGGTTCATAGGTGGTGTCACATCAAGTGGTATCAGAGCAAGTTCACAATTTGTCTCTATCAAGTTGGTCCTAGGGCATGTCTATGCATTTAGAGTCTTCAAGTGCATCACTCTTGTCCCCTAGTATGGCCACCTCATATCGACCTTACCAATCGGCCCACTCCATAAGTCCAAGCCACCAAGAGATGCCTACCACTAACACCCATAACTTCCCTGGCCATGTCAACTACTTCATGAAAGCCTTGACCTATGCCAATGAGCGGCTTGATAATATATCGGGCCGACTCAACCAACTTGGAGAAAATAGGCCCGCCCCAAGGATGGACGATAGGATGGTCCCTTTCCCACTTCTCACCTTTGATGGAACCTCTCCTAGAGAATATTTAGATTGGGAAGCTACAATGGACCAATACTTCACTTGGTATATGTCCGAGGATGAAAAGGCATTGGTTGCCAAAATGCAACTTACCAAATGGGCAGAAACTTATTGGATGCAAATTGTCGGGCTAAAGGTACTTAGAAGGGAAACTCCCAACACCACTTGGAAGGATATGAAGGAGCAACTTAGGGCTAGATATTTTTCCCCCTCATACTCAAATCACCAAGACCTAAGGAGCACTTCAACTCCTTCATCCCCACCTAGCCAACCCATGACCCTAATTCCCCATTCCACATCACTTCCCACCTATCCTACCCCAACCCCCACACCAGCACCCTACCTACAAACTCCCACCACAACCATATGTCCACAAACCCAATTGGACCCCGTGTCCACCCATCCACCGAGGCCCATAATGGCCACCACCCCCAAACCCAAAACCCCTCACCAAACCCATACCCCACAAGCCCCCTTGACCACCACCACAAACCCACCATCATCCCCAAAAAGGGACACATCTCCCAAAACAAATCAACCCAAAATCCCTCACCCAACCCACCTCCTGCTTCCTACACCAATCTTTCCCCAACTTAGGCCTCCTCTACTTCCCCTTCCTATCCCAACCCAAGCCCATGCTTGTTCACCACCCCGGGTGTGTCATACGCTAGCTATCACCAAACCACCCCCCATAGATCCCCCTACTCTATTAGCAATAGAAGTTGCAACCCACACACCCACCCAAGTGGAGAAGGATGCCCATCCAGATCCACCTCCCAACATAGAGGAAATCCAAAGGCCAAACAACTCACACACCTCTAGCCTAGCTTTTCTAGAGACACCCAACCTCACCATAGGTAAGTCCATACTCCAATGGCTTAAGAAAGGTTTCACCATTCCTAGTTCACAACCATGCCACCTACCCATGGGATATCAATCCCAAATCATTCCCATTCAGCCACATGTCACTTATCAAACTTCCTATTGTGTGAAAGATTTGGGAGACTTAGTGAACTACCTACATTGGCAAATTCACTTGACCAATATGCTAGCCATGAGACCGTCCGAAACTAACACCATTAGCCTAGCATATCCCACCATTGGCTCCATCACTTCCATCTACACTAATGGCCAAGTTACTAGTGAGATCATCCTCCTTCTTCCCATGGAGGAAGAACCTATCCTATTCCACTCCCCAACCATAGAGATCCCAAGTGCTTTGATCGGCCAACCCATTAGCAACTTTGGCCCAATTATTGAGGAGGAGGACTCACCATTCGAGGACCTTAAGAGCATAGAGTACCCCTACCAAGGTGACCCTTATCATGATCCCTTTAACCCTTTTCTATGGGAGCCTAGATCTCCATGTAACCCACTGACCTTATTCACCACCCACCCTTTCCTACCCCCACCCACCATGTTGGGCCAAGCCCACCTCATCCATGACCCAGGTTACACCATAGGAATCATGACCTTAGGCAACACCCGCCTAGAGATCAAGAAGGTGCCCCACCCTATATCCACCTACCTAGATCCCTTCGACCCTTTTGAGTGGAAGCTCAAAGACCACCCCACCATCCCACATGAGGAAGTCATCTTTGGGAAAGGAATTCATATGTCTTGGCACATCACACCGCTTGGCATGATTAGTCCATCGGGTACATTCATCCATATCACCCACATGTCAAGAAGAAAACATGAGTGGTCAATATTTGGTTGTAATGGTCCACCATCATTCATCATAAATCTCAAGCATGTTAGGAGCATTCATGGATGTCCGGGTCCTCCAACATTCATCACACTCACTCACAAGAGGGACACCTATGGATGCCCCGGTCCTCCCAAATCCTTCAAAGTCTTCATAACATCAATGCATGATAGGTCTATATGTGGTTGTCCTGGACCCCCTTTGCATACCATACATTGTCAACTCACACCGCATCATAGTACATGGCATATGCATTCAAGCAAGTATCAAGCAACAAGCGGTGGGATTCCCAAGAAACGAGCACAAACTCCTAAGCACCACTTTGAGTTCCAAGTTGACAACTTGGCGATGATGGCTTTGGAGTGGCTCTACTTTAGGGTCACCTCCAATCTGAGGGCACGAGGACTTGGACCTTGCCAAGTTCCGAGTGGCTTTGGCAACCAAGCTTATGGGTTGAACTTTCAAAAGGGTTTTGGGATTCTCCCCATTTCTCATGTGGCGGATCCAGCACGCTCTAAGGGCACCGCGGTGGATCCTAGTGAGTGCCTCGAACTTACACCTACCCTTATGAGAGACACCCTCGGAGTGCCACCACAAATAGCCTGAGAGCCCGACGTGAGCACACAGCGGCAATACTAGGCAAGCAAGATCCCATCGCCAGCATGAGGGTATGACCAAGCCACTTTGTCGAGCTGAAGCGCCATTCCCCGACTATGGTCGCGGGTTGAGTATGGAGATCGTGGATCACCCAGAGCCGCAGTTCGATGTACTACTTCCCTGGTGGACCCATATTCGACGGGGTCAAGTTTTCCCCACCCCGGGAGTATGATGAGGGCATCCCTTGCCCCTCCACATTTTCTCCGGACTCGGATTGTTCGTCGACAAGCGCCATTATGTTAGTCATGTATTTTTGAGTCTAGTCATGTAATCTTCACATTTTATTTGAGTCAATATCATGTAATTTTCCCTTTATTTGAGTCATGTACCTAGGTTAGTGAGTCATTTTCCTAAGTATTGTGTCATTATGTTGGTTTGTTAGGCTAGTGGGCCCAATTCATTGGGCTTGGCCCAAGGGCACCCCTATCCCATCGGTTATTTGTCATTGAGTCAAATGCCAGGGACTTTTGTATAAATGTGGGTTGCCTATATATAGGACCCCATTCCCCTCATTTTGAAGAAATGAACAATTGAATGAAAATTGAAATCCACTTCCAAATCCCACTAGATCTCTCTCTCTCTCTCTCTCTCTAAGGGGTCCCCCCCTCTCTCTCTCTCTCTCCCTCCACCCCAATTTTTGGAATTTTCTCTCTCCTCCCCATTCACCCCTCATTAAGACCTCTCCCCTTCCCCATACACCCATTTAACTCCCCTCCAACCCAAGGTGGCATCCTCCAATCAACACCCCACCTCCCAACCCCCAACTACCCAACACCACTTCCTAAGCACCCCTTCCTCTCCCCAAGGTTGAAGGGGCTCTTCCCTAAGCCCAAATTCAAATTTCCCTCTCCCTAGGGCAGTGCCCTTCCATCTCCCCACCTCCCAAACCACCCAAAGTCGCAGCCCCCCTTCCCCATACCAGCCAAGTTCACCCTCCACCTCTTACTCTCTTGGCCATCCCCTTCCCCACCCCCTCATCTTCTTCTCATTCAGCCTCTGTTTCAGGCAGCAGAGTTGCAGTGACTTGCAGAGGTAGCCACGATCGTCTCTCAAAGATTCAGGTGGCAAGGCCTACATTGATGGAATCATCATCGAGATAGCTTTCCAACGGTGGTGGTCTCGCCGGCTTCCGAGTTCGTAGCTGTCCGGAGGAGCGTCATCTTCAACGACTGCGCAATCTGTCCCAGACTGAAGACCAGAGCGATTTTGGAAGCTGTTCTGCGGTCAACCTTGGAGGAATTCGAGCACACTTCCTTCTACAAAATTCTTCTTCGTCTAGTCCTTCATCAGTAGCAGAAAGAACGTCGCCAATCGCCTGCCAAGCTATTTGTTCTAAATTATTTCATCGGAGTGTGCAGTCTGCCACCAGTGGACTCAGGTTTGACCTGTCTTCATTTATCGGGCCACCATTCTCATCTCTGACCTTGGATTGTGGCCCCGTCAACCTCTGCTCGAAGCTACTCCAACCACGATCGCGTCACCGCCAGTTTCGTTCAATTTGAAGTTCGGGAGCGACCGCAGCGCCTTCTGCAATCCACTGCATCAGTTCTGCATCAGTCCGAAGCAGAGTGTTGCTGTCCTGCTCCAGTCGCGGTCCGATCAGCTCCGAGGTCCAGAGCTTCCCAAAAAATTCAGGCATCATCCTCTATCAGTTGGGAAACTTTTGGCATAGGTTTCGTCAAGATCTGAGTTCTGTGAAATTTGTGGCAGTGACATCACCGGCCCCCTGTCCAACAATTCTGAAGGTTGGCAGAACCGGCGGGGATCGGCAAATCGGGTTTCCTTAGCATAAGTCCCCACCCCGCTTGGTCGGCTGAAGGCCCCTCCCTGCGTGGAGGTAGTATTGGATGTAATAAGATTAATCCCCACCCCAAGATCACCCCTCCTGCGAGAGGTGTAGTGGTGTAATCTTTCCATTTCAGGTTGAAGCGACACCGACGCGGCGTGCGGGTGCATACCCTCGCCTCCCCGCTCGCCCCCGTCTCCGGCCGGAGTCGGCGTCTTCACGTCGGCTAGGTGAGCTCCTGAACATCTCTCATTGTTGTAATGGACTTGCTTAGCTTAGTATTGCTATAGTTACTCCGTCGGCGGTAAGAGAGTGTCTGATTTTAAATTGCTACCCAAATTGAGTGACCATTGCGGGCGAGTTGTGAGAGCATCCACTTAACCCACACCCTTGGTGTGTTGGCCGCCCATGATTTGGGCATCCTAGGCCCATTTGGGGTTCTCCCCAAGCTAGCCAACCATTGGAGCCTCAAGGTCCCGCCTCGGACCCTCTCCAACATCGCCTAGTCGCCATCGGGCACTAGTGTGCGCCATACGGGTGAGCTCGCTAGTGTGAGTCCGCTGCTCAAACTTGAATGCTTGCAAAATAGGTCCATAGGTGGTGTCACATCACATGATGCATATTTATATGGAAGTTTATGTGGATGACATTCTGGTTAAGTCCAGAACTAGGAGTGGCCACGCAGAGATCCTCCGTACAGTTCTCCAACGGTCACGGGAGCACCAACTTAAAATGAACCCCAAGAAATGTGTTTTTGGGGTCTCTTCAGGTAAGCTTCTAGGGTTCATTGTCAGCAAGAGAGGAATTGAGATCGACCCTAACAAAGCTAAGGCCATTGCTGAGATGCCTCCTCCCAAGAATATCAAAGAGGGCCGTGGTTTGATCGGGCGTTTGCAATTCATTAGGAGATTCATATCTCACCATTCTCAGCGATGCAAGTCCTTCTACGACATGCTAAAAGGAGAGGCTAGATTTGATTGGAATGACAAATGTCAAAAGGCCTTCGATGACTTGAAGAGTTATCTCTTAAATCCTCCCGTTCTGGCACCCCCGGTCCCGGGTCAGCCTTTATGGCTCTATGTTTCTACCACGAATGAATCTGTTGGAGCAGTATTGGCCCAATATGATGATACCAAAAGAGAACGCGCAGTCTACTATTTGTCCAAACTGTTCAATGATGTCAAACAACGTTACACTCCTATGGAGAGGACTTGCGCGGCCGTCGTCTGGGTCGCCCAAAAGCTAAAACACTATTTTCTTGCACATGAAGTCAAGCTCTTGGCGGGAATGGAGCCTATCAAGTACTTGCTAGAAAATCCTGGCCTAACTGACCATTTGGTGAGGTGGCAGAGTTTTCTCAATCAATTTGACATCACCTACATCAATCAGAAGGCGGTCAAGGGGCACACCATTGCCGAGCACCTTGCCCATCATCCACTCCCTACATTCTCCCCCGTCGATGAGAGTTTCCCGGATGAAGAGTTAGGAGCCATTATAGAGGGTGAACCTTCATGGATTCTCTACTTTGATGGTGCATTCAATTCCAAGGGCTGTGGAGTCGGAGTCGTTCTCCAGTCCCCGGAAGGTGTCACTATTCCCCGTGCTTGTCAGCTAACTTTCCCTGCTACAAACAATATGGCTGAGTATGAGGCACTCCTCATGGGCTTAAAGGTGGCACTGGCACTCGGAGTTAAGGAGCTCCGGATCATTAGAGATTCTCAGCTCATACTCCGGCAATCCCTCAGCAAGTACCAAACCCGGGACCCGAAATTGAAACCCTACCAAGACCTAGTTGGCAGGGTAGTCCGGCGGTTTAGGAAGCTCACCCTGGTGTACACCCCTAGGGCTCTAAACATTCTAGCTGATGCTCTAGCGTCTCTGGCATCTTCTCTTCCAATCTCTAGCGAAAAGCCGTCATCCACGATCATTGTGCAGAGAATGCACACCCCTTCACATTCTGATCCTTGGTTCCAGCAATTCTCTGAGCCCTCTTCTCAAGTCCACGTCATCTCCCATGAGCCTGAGATTGATCTTGAAGACGGCAACCCTTGGTTCTTTGATATTGAAAATTATCTCAGGGATCGCTCCTTCCCCGATTATGCTACTGCTTCCGATCGGCGTGCCATTCGTCGAGCCGTGGAGCATTTTGCCATCATAGGTGGTCTCTTATATCGCAAATCTCTCTGTGGAGTTATCTCCGCTACCTCGACGAGGCCGAGTCTCGAGTTGTTGTCGAAGCTGCACATTCCAGCGAATGCGGTGGCCATGTAAATGGTCGCATGCTTGCTCAGAAACTTCTTCGTCAATACTATTGGCCTACCATGAACGAGGATTGTGCCCGCTTTGTCCGACATTGAGCTAAATGTCAACTCCATGCGGACAAGGTCCGCGCTCCTTCGTCTTCACTTCATCCTCTTATAGCTCCCTGGCCTTTCGCCATGTGGGCATTTGACGTAGTTGGTCCCTTGGAGGATAGAACCGGAGAAATCCGAAGGAAATCCTTCATTCTCACCGCTATAGAATACTTCACGAAATGGGCAGAAGCTAAGGCATTCACAGAAGTCAAAGCAGCAACGGTGGTCAAGTTTATCAAGCGCAACATCCTTGCAAGGTTCGACGTTCCCCGTGACATCGTCACCGACAACAGACCGCAGTTCACATCCCAGGAGCTCCGCGATATGTGTGGTAAATATGGCATCAATTTGCATCATTCATCTCCATACTACACACAAGGAAATGGACAAGCTGAAGCTACAAATAAAACTCTCATTAGGATCATCAAGAAAACCTGCAGATCTCACCACTATTCAGACTGGCCAGATCGCCTCGTTGAGGCCCTTTGGGCTTACTGCACTTTCGTCCGTACTCCCTCGGGTCAAACCGCGTACGCACTTACTTTTGGGACAGATGCGGTACTCCCATATGAAATACTCGTTCCCTTACTAAGAGTACAGCTGGACCCTGAGCTCGATCCCGAGCAACGTCGAGAAAACCTATTGGCCCAGTTGGAACTATTAGATGAGAAACAAATGATCGCGGTCGATCATGCTCAAGTATATCACAAGAGAATTGCACGTTACTATTCCAAGAAGGTTCTAGAGAGAAAATTCAGGGTAGGTGAACTAGTTTTAAAAAGGAAAATCACTAAAACCACCGGTTTAAAGGCAAAATTTCAAGAAAATTGGGAAGGTCCATTCGTTGTCAAAGAAGTCTACTCAGGTAATGCTTACAAATTGGTAGACTCTGAAGGAGTAGAGCTCACATATCCATGGAATGGGGTGTATCTCAAGAAATTCTATTCATGAGACCTTGTACATAACTATTCAAAAACACACAAAAATTCAAAACAAACAAAAGAAGAAGAAAAATCAAAATCAACGCCTGGTGATCGCCACGTAGTCCAAACTCATTGCATCAACCCTTCATGCTAGATAGGGACCGTCAAGATGTGGTAGGTATCGAGTCTTGGTTAGCCAGAACCGTGGAGATTCCTATTCGGCCACATCGGCTATGTTTATAAGAAGGAAAACAACTTGCACACACTCACGTATTTTATCCAAAATGGGTAGCATCACCTTTGATGGGGCCTCACCCGAAGGTCTCCAGATAAGTGGCACTCTTTTGTTCTTCTTCTCTTTGACCAAATGAGACAGCCGGCTCCTTTAAAATGCTGAGCATGTGAAGCCGAAGTACAAGATCCTTAAGGCGAGAGTAGGATTCATCCCCTCGAGCCCGGGTCAGAGCACGAGAAGAGGGCAGTGTCCCCGTAGGCATAAAAAGGGAGATTTTCAAAACAAAATGACAATATTTTTCTTCCCCGAAAAGAAAGAAAAAAAAAGAAAGAAAGCAAAGTTATGGATATGTGACAAAGTCACATGAAAAGTCTAGTCGTGACCGTGCCTGACCCTAGCAGATGAAACCCCTCTTATTCAAAGAATCAAATCAAAATTTTCCCACAGCAGGGGCATCTAACGTCATAATGCTCGGGGTATGGTCCGAAGTTGCCCAAAAGGAGAAAGTTGAGTAGGCCCTCACCTAGCTCGCCGGATTAATGGCTTTGCCAGGTCCTCTCAGGAGGTTTACCCCCCCCCCCAACATTCTTCCTTCTCCCCTCAAAAGATGTAAAGCTTGATGGAGGTCCTCCAGGATGAACCCTGTGTAGGTTGCAACCTTATTTAACAAAACACATTTATGGTTGTTCACCTCTAAATAACAGAAGCCATTGCTGCGAAGGGGTCTCTGTATTTCTGGCTGGTGAACACCTCTATTTACCACCCTTAACGCTTTCTTATGTTACCTCGGGCTTAGGTCAATGCAAGCACGTCACCTATGGGTGAGACGGCGTCTGATTCCGGGTCAGCGTCGCGTGGTTGACCGTTAGGGTTCCAAGGTGTTCCATCATATACCATCTAGAGTTGTGAGGAAATAGACCCGGGTCGGGCAAATCATTTACCTCGAACGCTTTTTGGGTGTATCCCTGTGGTCGGAAGCAACTGGGAGCCTAAGCTTGGCATGACGGAATTGTCATCAGGATAAGACTTAACCGGCGGGACCATCATTCGAGGAGTCTAGAGGCCCAAATCAACCTAGATGTGCGCTTAGGATGCCTGGGAGGTAATTTAGAAAACCCCCGTCTCCATATAGGTCAGGTGCCGTATGGGTGGTCACCAGGCGTTCCAAAAAAAAGAAGTTTTTCAATCAAAAGAAAATGAAAAGTCCAAAAAAATCCGTATATTCAAAATCTCAAAAAAATGGAAAGCCATTATTCTAAAAAAAAATCCATAAAACCACAAAGCACCAAAAAAAATGTCCAAAATCCAAAAAATATGTTTTGCATGTGCATGAGCATTGCATGATCATATTTCCCCTTTTGCTTACATTTCGCTTGCTTGCATGCGCATATCACGTTTCCTTTTTCTTCTAAATCTTGTTAATAAGATTTAGCCCTCTGACCCTACATCGAGAAAGGTACTATCTGCTTTCGGCAGGGGGCTAAAAACATACTACACTAACCTTTTCCCTTTAGTGTGGTTGGAACAGGTAAAAAGGGAAGACACCGTCAAGTCAAATCGAGACAAGTACACTGAAGAAAGCTCATTTCACTACCAAACATGTCCATCACATTCCATTGAAACAACATCCTAGGGGCATACCCTCGGTGTAAAAAAGGGGCAGTTGCTACTCAGCTGCACATATCTCTCTTTCTCTACCTCCTCCTAATCTGTACCAGTACGAGGTCGGCTACGCCGACTGTCAGCCTCATCTCCGTCTCCGTCTCCGCCTCCCGTGTCTCGCAGCCGTGATGGCCGCGAAGCTCTCGAACCTGAGGTGGCTGGCTGGATCACTCTCTGTCCTACAGGAGACCGCATCATACCCATAAGCTCGTCCATAGTAAAATGCACATCTCCCAAGGACTGCAGTGACTCAGAAGGAGTCGCAGGCCTAGATCCCTCTCCTGGGGCACCTCTGCCCTTGTACCTCTGCAGCACCCGTCGTCGCAAGGTCTCTAGCTGATCGAGAGCCCGTTGCTCCCGGACCGCCATCGCCATCTCTCGAGCACGCGCCTCAGCTTCTCTTTCCTTCGCCTCGACAAGGCGACCCTCTATCCTCTCAATGGAGCTCAGCTCTCTAAGACGGCGTGTCAACTCCTCTATCAGTGCATCTTGCTCACGTCGGATGGCCAGGCTGGCCGCCAGCTCCTTCCTCTGCAGAAAATGAATAGTCATGTAAAAATAGGCAAAGATGATAAAGAAGAGAACTACTTTCAACTTCAGTGCTAGGTTCTTACCACCTCGGCCAGCTCAGCCTCTTGCTCCTCGGCTCGCTCGATAGCCCCAGCTAGGCGATCCTCCAGCTCCTCCAGGGCACCGACTCGAGACGAAGGGCCAGCCTTTCCGCCTACTCTCACCTGCATGTAGGTCAATTCCCCTCGCTGGCACGACAAGGGATAAGTGGTTAGTCAAGCTCAATCAATTCCAAATTCAAATCAATCAATTTGTTTTGACTTACCATCTCTCAGATTTCGTGTCACAAGTTCACCATCGTATGATTAAGGACACCTATCCGATCCTTGAGTATCTTCACAGCCTCAGTCTCTGACATCTGCACACCACATCGTCAAGCCCACTTAGCACTTTGCTTAAAACAAGAACATCACAATGGAGAGCTAAAAGAGCGACTCACCTCTCGGCTGTCGAGATGAAGCCGTCTGGCATATCGGTCCTGATAATCTGCCAAGTAAATCTCGCTACTCCTCACGGTCTGGTCATGCTCCAGTGAGGGGCCTTCCTGTAGTGCCTCTGCCTCTCTCTCGTAGCTGGGAGGCCCAGTCTTGATCGCTCGCCGAAGTCCGGCGACGTCCCCAGTCTGACTCATGCTCAGCTAGAATCGCCAATGGCGGCTGATCCCACCCTAGTGTCCTCTGCACTAGGCGAAGGAAGAGCGGCTCCCTCAAGTTCACGTAGAATAGCACAGTATCTCTATGGAACCAAGCTCGCCCCTCCCTCACCCAAGGCTGAGTGGTGGTGTCCTCTGTAGTGTAAGGGGTCCAAATCACCTGCCACACATCAAAGAAAAAAAAATGTTTTGCTAATTGAGTACGCAAGAAATGCTAAAACAAATCACACAACTCTTTTTCCAAAACACTCACTCGGTGGGGAGGGTACTCATCCAGCGCTGTCCTGAGATCGGAGAGTCTAGTGGCCACTAAGCGCCGATCCTGGACCATTTCCCATCGAGCCGTTAGAGGAACCACCTGCATCAGGGCTCGCGGGATCTTGCCGCGACCTAGAGGGAACCGAGTGTACCCCCAAATTTGAAAACAACAAAAGAACAATCAATCAATCAAATCTTTGAATCAACATGCCTAGAAGGGGTAGACTTGTACTTGTAGGAAGGGCGTGAAACCTCCCAGGTTCCCTGAACCTGGGCGTACAAGATCCAAATGGGCGAAGAGGTGCACCAGCATCGCTCTCCCCCACGCAAGCTGGGGTCCCTGTTCTAGATCCCGCACCAGCAAGAGATACTTCAGATTCACCTTGTTTGAAGCAGTAGCAAACAACAGTCTCCCAAAGAAGTACAAGAAGAAAAGTCACAACTCCTGCTGCTCGCTCATCCTCTGAGATCTGAGTCTCTGTCTCACTCGCCCTGAGTACACATCTAAGTCCTCTAGCGGCCCGCTTATCATCCGCGCTAGCCCCATCGCGGCACTGAGCTTCCCAGGCGGAAGACTGGTCACTGGCCTCTTCGATCGAGCTAGCTGTGGCCCGAGCAAATCCTCTGTCTCATCATGATAATCTTTCAGCTCACGGCCGAGCATAGGGTCCCCTGCCACTGGCAATCCCGTCAGGAATGCCATATCCTTAAGCGTGGGGATCATGTGCCCCCACGGCATCACAAACGCTCTGCAGCTGTCCATCCATCTCTCCCGTATCGCCGTCAGGAAGGTGGCGTCTACCTGGAAGGGTCGGATCCTGAAGAACGGACCAAAGCCCATTCTATCCACCCTCTCTTGTTGCCCAGGAGGAAGGGCATGGTACCAAGCCCATACCAAGTCCCATGTGACTCGGGCTCGTATTCTCCTTGGACCCTGCACACATTAGAAAGAAATCATTACATCTTCCAAGCCATTCCACCTTTTCTCACCATCTTTTTCACTTCCACAAGCCCTGGGAGCAGGGCGGCCAAAGTATTGTTCGCCTACTTCCCTGGGTGGCCAAACCCTTGGCTGCCCTCACCCAATCAGTGGGTGACCAGCGACCTGGCCGCCCAGGCTTGTGGGTGACCAGGACCCTGGCCGCCCACTGGTTCACCCCCCCTCCAAGCCTTCCTCTGACATCTATCTCCCCATAAAACACATAAACACAATAGGATCTAATGAATTCAAGGTAGGGGCATGAAACTTACCTTCCCGAGTTGCTCTTTTCTCCCTTGGTCGGGCTCGCCATCATCCGAACCCTTGTCTTCATCATCCTCTTCCCCATCTTCAACGTCGACCGGCCCTTCGTTTGGGATAGCTTCTCCCACATCACCTCCATCATTTCTATCCTCCTCCAAGTTTGCAGAGACCGTGGCCGAAGAAGATGAGCTCGCCGTAGCTTCTATTTCCTCTTCCTCCTCACTCGAAGAAGAGGGATCGGGCACAATGTCAAGCCGAGCCCTTCTCCTTCTCCCCATTGCTCAAATTAGAAGATTCCAGTGGCTAGAATCTCAATCAAGCAAGGATCTCACTCTCCAAGTTCTCCAGCTCTCGAGGCGTCCACAACAAGGGCCGCCCAAATGAGGAGGGCGGCCACCCTTTTAATGAGCCCTCAAAGCAGAGGGCAGCCAAGGTACTGGCCGCCCAGGCTTTAGTGAAGGTGACTAGTACCCTGGCCGCCCTCCCCCTTGTCCAACAAAAGAAACAAAAAAAGAAGAGAGGAAAATGTAAAAATCAACAAAAATTCATGCAAATTCATCACATAAATCCATTCACACAACTTTATTCCATCTATTAAGTTTCATAACCATTCAAAAATACAAAAAAAATAGTTCATTTGTTTTAACATAATTCTATGGAAGAAAAATGTTGAACAAGCTCTAATCAAGTGCACCTCCTCATGAAGAATTCATTCACCATCGGCCGGAAGCCTCGTAGGTAGCTCACATAGCGCCCAAGTCATCTATGTCCTCTTCCACGTCTACTTTAGCCTTCACGGTGGTGACATGGCGTCTCCACGCCTTCCCGATCCTCTCTAGTCACCATCGATCCGCGTCGGTCCCCAGAAGGCACTTTGCAATCAATCCCCCTTTTGAAGCCGCCAACGGGATCCGTCTGGGTAATCCCACCTGGCGATGGCAACGGTGCCCCTGGTACAACACCAAGTCCTCGGCCCCCACAAGCCATAACTCTTTCTCTGATGATCCACGCATTTTAAATTCCTCATGTCGATACATCATCGACACGAACACAAAATCATCCTCAGGCAGGAAGTTCAGATAGTCACGCCAGTCATCTCTGGTCTTCAATAATGCCGTCTTGCATATCACTTGATCTTCAAGACCAAAGATAGCCCTCACGGGGTAGATGGCGCTCTTCTCAAAAATCTGGGAAGTAGTGGTTGCCTCGCTATCAAAATCAAAACTCGGGTGGACTTCCATCCACAGTTGTAGAAGGTATAAACTCCCCATGGTGCTGCCACCTAGGCTCATCTGAGTGAGCCCACAGTACATGTGAGCCAGCACGGCTCGAGAAAGGGAACATCCTGTCCACAAGAGAGTCAGGGGCCCCACATACTCTCGCCTCAGCACGTCGCCTGACGTAGGAAAGAGTAGCACCCCGCCCATGCACAACGTCACGTCGCGCATCAGTCGATCTGCTTCCACTGTCTTGTCTTTCACATGGCCCACAAGCCATCTGCTAAGCGGTCAACTAAGATCCCTCGTTGGTCTGTCATCCAGCGGACTTCGCGCTTGTCTCTCACAATTTCTGCTAGGATCTCATCCCAGGGAGGAAGGTCGATCAGCTCGCCCGCCTCCAAGTATCCCACTTGAAGATGAAATCAGTTCTTCTACCAGTATTGAGGCTTCGAACTCAGGGAAGACAAAGGTGTGCGTGTCAGGATGCCAGAGCTCGATCAATGCCGCCAATGATTCTCAGTTCCACCTCATGTTGTTGAAGCGCTTCGCCATGATGACCATTCGGATCAGATGCCACTGGTGCATGAATACCCTCATGGTGGGGGTGATCGTCTCCATCAAAGCTTGAAGCCAGCCGTAGCGACGGGCGTGTCTTGCCCAGGGAAAGCGGGCACAGGCTGCATCATTTAGAAGAAAGAGAAGAGAAGATCCAATCAATAATCATGCTAAATCCCATTAACAAAAGAAACACACAAAAAAGAGAACAAAAGAAGAAAACCAATAAAAACAACAAAAATAGTTTGCACACAAGCCATACCTTGCCGTGCTTCACAAGATTGCTTAAGTGACCGGGCACATCAGAGAGAACAGCAAGCTCGTGGTCTCTGATGGAGTAGAAGAAGACACCATTGCCTATTCCCTCTTTTGAAATACTCCTATTGCTTCAATCCTTCGATCAACTACGGAGTAGAACCTTGCCCCGTAGCCCTTATAGGCTAAGAGTCCCACCTGGCTCAAATTCCAACGGATTTTGGGATAAGAGTAGGAGGGCGGCCAGACCGATGGCTGCCCTCCCCAGGCCTGGGCGACCACAGATCTGGCCGCCCAGACCTTAGGGTGTCTGCCACCCTCGCCGTCTTCATTCCCCGCTTTGTGAAGCTATGATTGAATGATTATATATGGTTTGGCTTAATGTCTTAAATCGTTCGTTAATTGAAACATGCTTATTGTTATATTCCTATTATCATTGATGAACTTTACTGACGTGTGCTAATGCAGCTACAGGTCTCCAGAGCTATGGGACCAGAGGGCGATAACGCCCTGTTATCTTGCATTATAGGTAGAATGCCGGAGGCTAATAGCTTCGGGCGTATAAACTCCGAGTTCCTCTCTAAAAAAAACTGTGAAGAGTTTATACTCCTTAAGCTATTCGATGGCCGCCTGCTGCCTATCACGGGATGACGGACTTCCCGAATTCTCGACTATGCTGAACTACAATGTGGAACGATGGACCCCACTGGGATCCGGACCACGTCTGTCACCAAGCATAGGATGACAGACTTCTTGAACTCTTGACCGATTCGTTCGGAGGCAGGCAAATAAATCCTCCGGCTTTGCATTAGTTAGGTTTTTACTTTAAACCCAGCATGCATCATATAGGTCCTTTTAGCCTCATTTGAAAGAAAATAAAAAAAAGATATATGTAGAAAAAAGAAAACAAAAATGCATACATCTCATCTGGAAGCCATGACATGAGGTAGGGAGGCCACGTTGATCTAACCAGCCCATGGTCCTCTAGTCCCCGCATCTGGTTTTCGAGTCCTTCGATTTTTGCCGAATTTGCACGAATAAGTCTATGTGATTCCACTCGATTTGGCCAGCAGAAAATGTGTTTTATACAAGGCCATTTTGAGTATCTCGTGATTCAACGAGTCATTGTATTCCCATATCCTGATCCTTTTACTTGACTTTGTTTAGGTCTTGTATCTCCTTGAGCACTGGATGCGATCATCCCCTCAAGTCCCGCAGCACCATGCTAGGGGGCCCCCCTATGGTCGCAGATACCAGCCTCTTAGATTAGTTGTCCTTCCTCACCTTTTTGCCAATGACTTACTTGATTACTTGATGCTCATGCGACCCTGCGTGAAGCTTGTTTTCGCTCAAGAATCTCCATGAGCGTGTTACCCTCATTAGGCTTGTTTCTTTACCGAAACACCCATTTATCAGTCCGCCGGCTCCCTTGCAAAATGGGCGTTCCGGAGGGGCATTTGTAGACGCCTAATTTTGACATCCCGTGGATCCCCAATGGACCTTCGTGTGAATGACGCTTAATTGTTGCACTTATTTTACCAGTGCTCGAGTTTTTAAGCCCAGCCCATAGCCTTAAGCTATTGGGCCTCGTCCATTTAGGGGGCCCAAGAGTCAGGGTCTGGGCGGCCAAGGTGCTGGCCGCCCTCACTCCTGGGTGACCAGGGCGATGGCCGCCCTGGTCTACTAGGCGACCAGGACCCTGGCCGCCCTCCCTTCCAAGGTGGCCAAAAGTTTGGCCGCCTTCCCCTGTTTACCTGGTCAGAGAACGTGGCCCTGCTCGTGGCCACATCCTCTCCCCCGTTCTGCACGATTTCCATGCACGTTCTGTAACTTCCAGCTCATGGAACAAAACTCTGACCACCTCCGGTGTAGAGAGAGGTGGACATTCGGAGGAAGAGAGGAGGAGGTTGGAAGTTCGCGCACGGGGATGAGAATGGGAGTTCCCACCGAGGAGAACTCACGGAACTTCATCCGGAGGCTCTCATCTTCTTCCTATGAACCTGGTTTGAACGCCATACTCCCTGCTCCTACTTGCATTACGGCTTCAGGTAAGTGTTGCATTGCATGTAGTGTTCTCCTAGACTCCAACTTAAGAGGTTTCTTCCTAAAAACAAAGGGGAGGTGGGCGGTCGAAAGTCTCGGCCATCCCCCTTCCCACCACCCCCAGGTACCTTTGCCACCATCGTTCTCGTGTCTTTCCATTTGTTAGAATACATACTACACTATAAGTTTCACTAATGGCCTTCCTTTTCATTTTCTTTTGAGCTATGTTGCAGGACTTTAGCACAAGGGACGTGCAGGGCTCCCTGCCCTTGGCCGGTCAAGGATGAGGAAGAGGAAACCCACATCTCTTCATCTTGAACATCTCCCTACGATCATCATCCTGCGAGGTTTAGGTAAAAGGACCTCTGGCGATCACGTTCTGACTCTTTTATTCCTCTGTAGGTACCATCGCACGGAGATATCTCATCCCCAAAGCACCAAGCAAGCCCGCATTCCCAATTGATCCAACAACACAACAACAACATCCAACACTCCAAAACGCCATGATGCAACACGCCTAAGGATGATTATGCTCTGATACCAATTTGATGAGACACGACCCCTCGGACCTAGAATTGCAAGCAACCAAACCGAACGGCGGACCCACTCAAGCGGGTTCACCCGCGTCGCGCACACCCGGGTCCGTAGGCGGACCGGCGATGATGGGGAGGGTCCGAGGTTGGACCTCAAGGTTCTAAGGGTATGGCCAGCTAGGGATGGTCCCCAATGGGCCAAGGATGCCCAATTTTAAGGGCGGTCGGCACACCAAGGGCGTGGGTTGTAGTGTCACACTCTCAACTCACTCCGCGGTGTTCACACAATTCAATGGCGTTTGAGATCGGGCGCTCACCTCACCGCCGACGGTCAACTAGAAACAATACTAAGACAAGCAAAAGTAAAACCAGCAGAGGAAGTGGCCAGAAGCTCACCTGATCGGCATGAGGACGCCGATCTCGGCCGGAGACGAGGGCGAGCGGGGAAGCGTGGGCTACCCGCACGCCGCGCTGATGACGCTTCGGCCGCTTACCTGCTAGTACAATCACTACGCCCTCGCAGAGGGGGTGGACTAGGGGTGGGGAAATGAGGTTACAAACCAAACACTACCTCCACGTAGGGAGGGGCGCCATGCCGGCTAGGCGGGGAAAGGAGTTATGCTTGATTAGCGCCGATGAAGCACCCCGTCGAATCTGCCCAGCTCTGGGACAGCAGGACAAGGGGTCGGTGTAGTCGTCGCTGTGCACTCCTCCAAACTCAGAATTCGACGAGACCAGCACTGAAACAATGCTGACGGATCCAGGTATGTCTGTGAAGTTTTGTGGGTAGTCCTGAAGTCGTCACCAGCTGGGGCAGGCTCTGGAACAGGGCCCCTACGCTCAGATTCGTACTGTTCCTAGGGTGCAGCAGCAGATGGATGTAGTCACCACGACCGCTCCTGAAGTCCGATTGATGCGAGAACATATCGAGGACAACTGTGGACGAGTCTTCTTTGAGCAGCAACCAAGCAGAGCACCAGAAGATGTCGGGGTGGGGAGGAGGAGTCCGTTGAGTGAGGGGGCTCAGGGCAGAACCTGAACGATCTGTTCTGCGCGCTCGGGAGAGAAAAATTGGAAAAGGCTCTTCCTGATGCCGAAAGGGAAGCCGCTTGTTGGTGATGGTGAATGCCTTGTGGTAGCAGCTCTCGCCCCAAGTGGCGCCTTCAGAAGTTGAGGGGTGTGGCCGTGGTAGCTTCTGCACTGCAGCCCTGGTCCAGGTTCTGGTGAAGGTTGCGCAGTCGGACGAGAATAGGCACCACGATCTGTAGTGAAGTCAGAACGGGACGATTCCACCTCACCTGCGAAGAAGACGGGAAGACCTTTCCAGCAATGTATGGTGCACCTCCAAATGACGTAGGACAGCACCGGGACAGTCTCTGCAAGTCGGGCTCCAACTGCTGCCTGTGAACTAAGATGGATAGGGTGATGAAAGGTGATGGGAGACGGAGTAGATGGGGTGGGAAATGGGGTGGATGGGTGTGGGGGTGACACCTGACTATGTGGGGGTCTGTTAGGGGGTGATTCAAGGTGTGAGAAGGGCAGAAAGGGGGCTGGTAGGTGGTCTAGCAAGTGGAGGGAGGGGGAGATGCGAACTTGGGTTGGGAAGGAGAGAGGGAGGAGAGATCTCTCCTTTGTTTTGAATGGTGGGTTAATGGAGGGGTTAATGGGGGCCTAGGGAATGGGAAGGGTTGCCTTGGGGAGGGGAAGGGGTGCTTGGGAGAAGGGATTCTCCCTTGGGAAAATGAAAGGTTGTATGGGGAAGGGGAAAGGTTGCTTGGGAGGAGGGAGAGGTGCCTAGGAGAAGGGGATTCCACCTAGGGGTTAGAGGGGATTTAAATGGGAGGTATGGGGAAGGGGGAGGGGTCTTAATTAGAGGTGAATAGGGAGGAGAGAGAGTGAATTTCGAATTTGGGGGTGGGGAGGAGAGAGAATGGGGTTCACCCCCTTTAGAGAGAGAGAGAGAGAAATAGAGAGAGAGAGCTAGAGAGAGAGGCACAAATTCTTGTGGCAATTTTATCAATACTTTTATTAGCCTCCAAATGAGGGATTGGGGTCCTATTTATAGGAATCCCACATTTTCACATAAGTCCCTGACTTTTGGACTACTAACACTTAACCAAGGGGAAGGGGGCGCCCCTGGGCCTAGCCCATATAATTGGGCCCATTAACCAACATAATGACTCTAGACTTAGGTAAATAGCTACCTAACCTAGGTATTGGACTCAAATAAAAGGAAAAGTACATGATAAGAAAATGAAAATTACATCATATGACTCGAAATATACTGGCGGACAAGATGTAGCATAGCTGGCGAGCATCTGGATCCTCGAACAAAGGGGAAAGCTGGTGATGTCCTCATCATACCCCCGGGGTGCGGAGAACTCGACTCCGTCGAGTATGGGCCCACCGGGGGAGCGGTCCTCCAAAGCAGCTCAGGGTGACCCTCAACCTGTAAACTCAACCCGCATCTGCGACTAGGGGACGGTCCTTCATCCTCTCAAGGTGGCTGGGGCACACCCTCTTGCTGGCGATGGAACCCTGCTTGCATAGTATTGCCCCTATGTGCACACGTCGGGCTCTCAAGGCTATTTTGTGGTGGCTCTCCGGGGTGTCCCTCTTAAAGGAAGGTATAGGCTCAAAGCACTCACTAGGATCCACCGCGGTGCCCGTATAGGGTGCCGGGTCTGTCACGTGAGAAGTGGGGTATATCCCATAACCCATTGGTAAATTCAATCCACAAGCTGTGTTGCCAAAGCCATTAGGAACAGGGAAAGGTCCAAGTCCTCGTGCCCTCGAATGGGAGGTGACCCTAAGGTAGAGCCACTCCGATGCCATCATCACCAAATCGCCTACTTGAAATTCCAAGTGGCGCTCGCGAGCTCTTATCCGCTCTTTGTGAACTTCACCGCTTATTGCGAATTGCTTGCGTGTATGCGTATGCCATGCACTATGATGCGGTGTGGGTGTGAAGAGTTTGGTGTGTAAAGGTGGACCGGGGCAACCGTAAATTGACCTATCATGCTGTGATACCATGTGGACCTTGATGAACTTAGGTGGACCGGGGCAACCACTAGTGGCCCTATCATGCATGGGCTTCATAACAATGGTGGGAGGGCCATGGTATCTGTAGGAGAACCTATCACACAAAGTGGTGAGGAATGCTGGGGGACCTGGACACCCGTAGATGCTCCTAACATGCATATGATCAATGATGAATGAGGGAGGACCAGCACATCCAAATGTGAGCCAGTCATGCATTGGGCCTAAAGTGTGGTGACATGTATGAGATGACTGGGCTTACTAGCCCTACCAAATGATGCAAAATGTAGTGGCACATGTATTCGCATCCAAATGGTTTCTCTTATGTATATGGCTTGGTGTGAGAGTTTCCACTCATAGGGGTCAAAGGGGTCTAGGAAAATGGAGTGGGCTTGGTCCAATAAGGTCGGTTGGGGTAGGAAAAGGTTGGTGGTGAGTAAGGTGGGGGGGTATAGGAGGGGATTGAAGGGGTCATGGTAAGGGTCACCTAAGGAGAGGAACTCTATGTCCTTATGGTCCTCACAACCATTTGATGGCGGACTCTCCTCCTCTAGTAAAGTGATTAGACCAAAGTTTTTGGTGGGATGGTCAGCCATGAATGGAGGACTAGATGTTCTACCCGAGACAAGCAACTCTAGTTTGTGGATAGCAACGGGCTCGTCGGGTGTAGGGAGGAGTAAAAGAAGGTCGCTAGTGTAGCAACCCACAGTGTAAATGGAGGAGATGGATCCGACACATAGGTGTAGGAGGTCAAGGCTCCTAGGTCGGTCGGCTACTGTAGTCAACATGCCAGTTAGTTCCATTTGCCAAGCTATACCCTTATGTAGATCTCCTAATGTTTCCACTTGATAGGATGATTGGATTGTGGTGTGATAGGTGGATAAGGGTACTATGGGGAGGTGTTGTTCCATGGAAGGGTAAGTAAGGGGCAGGATAGGGTGAGCCCGGTTTTCCACAAGCCATCTAACCAAGGGCCCACTTATGATCAGTTCACTCCAAATTGAGGGTGACATGAAAGGTGAAGTTTCTTCCTCTTTTTGGCCATGGCTTTCCTCTATGATGGGGAGTGGTTCTGGGGTGTTCCCTACTAGGGGGTCGGGTGTGGGGATCATGGTTTCCTCTACCAAAGAGGTGAGTAGGTCCTTTGTGGGTGGGGTGATGATGACTTGCATGTGGTGCTCTTTGGGTGGTGGGTAATGGGGGACTTGGGATAGAATGGGGACGGGTAGTAGTGGAGGCCTAGGTTGGGCATCTTGTAACTCATAGGGGAGGGTGCACCCAATTTGGCTCAATGGATTTTCTTTGGGAAGGAATGAGTCCTCTTGACCCAATTGGGCTTCATATTCTTCTTCCCAATCTAGGGGAGCCTCATAGACTTCGGTCACCTCCTTAAGTTCCTTTTGGAAAGGGGTGGGAGGAGGATTTGTGGGTTGGGTGGTGTCCAATTTGGTTTGAATGGTGGTGGTGATCGGGGTTGGAATTATTTGGGGTGGTGGAGTTTGGGCCCTAAGGGAGGTCTTGGGTTGACTGGGAGGGAAAAGGGGAGTGAAGATCTTCTTAATCTCAATCCTCATCTCTTCCCATGGGTATCTGGGTCCTTTGGTTTCCCATCCAAATTCATCCCGAGGTGACCAAGCTCTAGGGTCGTGGTTCCTTTTTGTTTCGAGCCGGTCAAGTCGGGTGGTGAGGGTATCAAGATAGTTATGAATCTTGTTAGTGACAGTGTAAAATCGGTCCATGGATATTTGGGGCATCTCCCTAGGGTGGTCATGCAATGGAGTGATGGAAAACATGATGCAAGGGAGACTCAATTGATAATGCCCTAGGACTAGACTCGTAGAGATAAGTCTAAAACTTGCTCTGATACCAATTGATGTGACACAACCCCTTGGACTTAAATTTGTAAGCAATCGAACCGAACGGTGGACCCACTCAAGTGGATTCACCTGTGTCGCGCACACCCGGGTCCGTAGGTGGACTGGCGATAGTGGTGAGGGTCCAAGGATGGACCTCGCCTTTCTGGGGATTTGACTAGCTTGGGCTGAACCCCTAAGGACCTGGGATGCCCCAATTCCGTGGGCGGCCAGCACGCCAAGGGCGTTGGATGTAGTGGCTCTCTCACAACTCGCTCCGCGGTGGCACTCAAATTGATGATATTTTGAGATTGGGCACTCACTCACCGACCAACGGCACTAAGAAGCATTACTAAACAAGCAAAGTAATTCCAGTAGAGTAGGGAAACCCGAAGCTCACCTGATCGGTGTGAAGACACCGATCCCGGTCGGAGACGAGGGTGAGCGGGGAAGCGTGGGCTACCCGGACGCCGCGCCGATGTTGCTTCAGCCGACGACCTGCTAGTACAAAACTACTCCTCACGCAGGAGGGTGATCGTGGGGTGGGGGTTAAGCTTATTACAATCAAAACTACCTCCACGCAGGGAGGGGCCTTCAGCCGGCCAAGCGGAGTGGGGAATTATGCAAGGAAAACTCGACTTTCCGAACTCCGTCGGTTCTACAAATCTTCAGGTTCACTGGACAGGGAGTCGATGATGATGCTGCCACGGACTCCACAGAACTCAAAACTTGACGAAACTGGTGCCAAAAGTTTTCTAACTGACAGAGGATGATGTCTGAAGTTTTGGGGAAGCTTTGAAACTTGGGGCTGACCGGTCCGACGACTGGAACAGGATAGAAACGTTCTGTCTCTGGCTGGTGCAGAACTGGTGTAGTAGATTACAGAAGGCACTGCAGACGCTCCCGAACTCCAATTGGAACGAAACTGGTGGTGACGTGATTTTGGTCGGAGTAGCTTTGAACAGAAGTTGACGGGGCCTCAATCTCAAGTCGGAGAAGAGAGTGGTGGCCGGAGAAGTGGGGACTGGTCGAACCTAGAACCACTGAAAGCAGTCTGCACACTCCGGCGAAGAAAATTAGAACTAAGAGCTCCGGTGGCCGATTGAGTCCCTCCTTCTTCGAGATGGAATATAACTGGACGTAGTTTCTGCCCTCCGAAAATGGCGCTCAGATCGTTCCTGTACAGACCGTGGTGGCTTCTGCTTTCAGCTTCAGGTCTTCAGACAGGGGCAGAACGCGCCGTCGGACGAGATCAGCTCCCCTAAACAGCTCCGACCTTGGACGCCCGCGAGACCACCACCGTTGGAAAGTAGACTCGAAGACGATTCCAGCAATGTAGAGCTTGCCACCTGATTCCTGAAGAAATGGTCGTGGCAGCTTCTAAAAGTTGAGCTCCTACTGCTGCCTGCGAACTAGATAGAGCAGGTTGGTGAATGAAGTTGATAATGGTGGGAAGGGGTGAAGGGACTGCAATGGGGAGAGGGCTAATGGCTGTGGGGCTTGGATGGGGGTGGATAGAGGTGGTGGAGAGGCTGGAGAAGAGGGCTGGGTCGCAGCTAACAGGTGGAGGGGGAGGGGGTTGCGGCCAAGGGTGGAGGGTGAGAGAGAGGGGGGGGGGCGCAAGAGGCTTGGAGCGAGAGGGAAATTTGAACTTAGTTTAATGTGGGGATGGTTAATGTGGTCTTGGGAAGGGGAAGAGGTGTGTTGGGGATGTGGAGAGGTGTTTGGGGAGGTCAGATTCTCCCTTGGGAGATGGAGGGGTGGCTTGGGAAAGGGAAAGGTTGTCTTGGAAGGTGAAGGGATGCTTGGGGCTTTGGGGTGAGTAATGGGGGAATTGAGTGGACCTTGGGGAGGTGAGGGGTTGGGATGAGGTAGAGGATGATGTGGCAAGGAGAAGAGAGAGAGAGAGGGGCAAAATTTGGAGAGAGAGGGGAAGAGAGAGAGAGGGGGGGCACAAATTCTTGTGGCAATTTTATCAATACTTCATTAGCCTCCAAATGAGGGATTGGGGTCCTATTTATAGGAATCCCACATTTTCACATAAGTCCCTGACTTTTGGACTACTAACACTTAACCAAGGGGAAGGGGGCGCCCCTGGGCCTAGCCCATATAATTGGGCCCATTAACCAATATAATGACTCTAGACTTAGGTAAATAGCTACCTAACCTAGGTATTGGACTCAAATAAAAGGAAAAGTATATGATAAGAAAATGAAAATTACATCATATGACTCGAAATATAGTGGCGGACAAGATGTAGCATATATGGCGAGCATCTGGATCCTCGAACAAAGGGGAAAGCTGGTGATGTCCTCATCACGCCATCTCCGGCGCCTACAGGTATCACCATTTTTTTTAAGATTGGATTCTATCTTTTAACGTGGTGCTCACAGGGGGCACATTCTTAACCTGACGACCCGACCAGGCGCGTTGATACAAAAAGTTTTCCCGCCCTTCGAAATATTTTTTTTATAATATATATATATATATATATATATATATATATATTATGTATTAACGCGGTCATACTAGAGACCGCAACCCCATAACCCTATGGGGTCACGATCATCATAAAGGCCGCGACCATGGTTTTTTTTATAAAAAAAACCATAAAATATTAACGCGGTCCCCCAAGGGACTGCGACCTCAAGATTACAGCCCCCTAGGGGACCGCGTTCACAGTGAACCACCCGAATAGTCTGGGGGTTAAAAAAAAGAAATATATATATATATATAATTATGAATGCGACCATATAGGGTACCGCGTTCCCAGTGAGCCTCCCGGGTAATCCAAGGGTCAAAACAAAAAGAAAAAATATATATATATAAAGACATTGACGCGACCATCTACAGTACCGCGTCAATGCCGGTAACCTTGCCATCTATTTTTTTAAGAAAAGAAGGGGAAAACAAGTATCATTATGCTATTTTCAGGTTCTAATTAAACCATATATCACCCAGCATGTAGGTATGTCATGTTATGTTGCATATAAACTAAATCCACACATAATTAAGTTAAGGATATGAAAGAAAATGATTTTAATCCATGAGCTCATGTTCTTATTACCTTCATGATATCCTTGTTCTTAATGACAATATCATCTTTCTAGCTTGTTAAATTCTAGCTTCTTAAATGGAGTACATATTATCTTTAAAACTACATGGGTTTAGTTGCATAATCTTGAATCGATATACAAGTTTAAGTATTATCGTGATTACCATTATTTTGACAAGTCATGTAGCTCGCTAGATTTCCACGGAAGGACGGTGTCTAAGGAAAGAGGTCCACGGGTAAACGCTTTAAGTGGACAAGTGGTTTATTAATTAGGACCTCGTGTATACGAGGTGAGTCTCCCACTGTCCCACCTCTTACTTGGCCGTAATTCCACGGTTGTCTAGTAAAGCTCCGACTGCGAAGAACGGAATAGAATTTCCGCTAAAGTTGTTTCCTTATTTCTGACATGTTGTGGAATTAGCAAGATGTCCAAGGAAGAACGGTGTCTAAGGAAAGAGGTCCACGGATAAACGATTTAAGTGGATAAGTGGTTTATTAATTAGCACCTCGTGTATACGTGGGGAGCCTCCCACTGTCCCACCTCTTACCTAGCCGTAATTCCTCGGGTTCTAGCTAAAACACCCAACTGTGAAAAAACATGATCTAAACCCGTTTTACAAGATTTTCTGCAAAGGCTAATTGTGCTTTGTCCAGCAAATTCAATCCCTTATCGACTTAATGTCGTTAAACATTATGCCTTAAATCCTTCATGAACTTCTCTTACAAACCTTTTGATAATCTTGTATTTTATTCCAAGTGCTTTATGTTGAGTCTCCTTGAATGATTTTGATGATAACAAAACTCAGAGTTAAGGTTTTATCTCGGTCCGTGTCAATGGATTCAAAACACGAGTCAAGGGGGTTCAAGTTTGAGTTTAAATATTCTATGGAAAGCTCATAAGTTCTATTTGAATCGATGTTTTTCAAACTGAGTTAATTATGTCAAAACAAACTCCAAAATGCATGAAACAATCATTCGCTTAAAGCCATTGTCATCTTGATATATTTCATTGGGCTAATAACTTAATTTTGCAGGACTGGGCCATTTCGGTCGACCAACTCCCGAGGACTGGTCGACCAAAATTCGCAGAAACGAGAAGTTCCCAACTTTACAGGTTTCGGTCCACCAATAGGCTGAGGTCGGTCGACCAGAATTTCAAGAGACGAAAAACTTCAAATTTTGCAGGTTCCGGTTGACCGCTCTAGTGCTGCCGGTCGACCGACCCTTTCGAAGCCCCTTTTGTTGACCTTCCAATCCAAGCACGAGGAGAGATTCTGATGCGGGATGGACCAGCGAACCTAGGACTTTAACTCGTAACTCGTCCCTAAGCGAGGGAAACGCAGGATCGTGCGTGGTTGAGGAACCGGCAGTGAGTCTTGGGTATTCGACTCTTCTGCGTGTACTCGGCTTGAGTCACGAGACGGGTCGCACTCACTCTCTCGCAGCAGTGATAACAATATATCGGGCTAATAATCCTCTCACTCGCAGCAGCATATACAAATAAATACGAGTAAAGTAAATGCCGAGATGAGGAATAGACACGATACCTCCACGCGCCGGGCGTGGGGAAGGCAATCCTGGCCAAGTGCGGTAACTCCAGGTAACAAAATATTACAATAATTACAGCAGTGAATTATCGCCCACTCTACGTAGGGAGGTAAAGGGCTACACAAGTGGGCCAAGGAGGACCGACCTTGGGTTGACGGGCATCACTTGATCACCCCGTCGGCGTAGTTCAGACGGCGCAAGCTGCTGGTTATGGGGCCCACGTGCTAGTCGGCGGGTTCGAGTGGGCCCGGAGTGGTACCGTTGTGACGGTGGCTCCTGGAGAGACACTCCCTGGGACGGCGGCACGCTGGTTCACCTTGTGGAAGGAGAGTCGTCTCCGGTCTTCACTTGTTGACCTTGCTGCCCACGGATCTGAAGTTCTATTTTTATATTGCGTGACCCGGCGAGAACTGCTGCTGCAATCAATCCCGATGTCGGATCAATGCGAGACTGGCGCCGTTGCTAAGCTGATTCAAAATACTTCGATCTATGGCCAAAGAAAGAATTTTGAATCTTTCTTTAATGGCCTTGGTCGAATTTACAAGTTGCTAGCTGAGAGACTTAGAAAACTCAGGACAGAGGTGGGTTTTCCTGAGAACAGACGTTGACCGTGGCTTAAATCTCAGATCTGGAAGTTGACCTCTTCATAAAAGTTATAGAGGGATACTTAAGGAAAACGGGATTATTTTTTGTAGATTTTCTAGTGGAGGTTTAATAGGAGAAACAAAATTTATTACACTAGTGGGTCGGATCTGGACTGCACATGATAGAACTGAAATTTGACTGAGTTTTAAATTTTTGGTAGAGAAAAAGAGCTCCTCAATTCGAGCAAAAATTTTTGGAGACGTGTTTGGATGGGCAGAACACCTAGTCCAAATTTGGACTCAATCAGAAAAAGGGAAGGGGGTCGAACTATGGATGAAGTAGCTTGCTAGAACACTTGACAGAACACATACAGATCTGGAGGACTGGAAAACACGAAATGGGAAAAATAGAAAACGAAGGTTAGAAAATGGGAAACTTTTTTTGGGAGAAGGCATTTGCGTGGGGAACCTACCCTCAAAATTTGGGCTCCAGAAGATCACGGAGTTGGGAGCTAAAATTTGACCAAGGGCACTCTGTCCTGATTTGGACAGAACTCCGACGGCAAGGCGGTGGCTGTGCGATGGCGGCACGAACGGCGGCGGCGGCGGCGGCGGCGGCGGAGCTGAGCATCGCACTTAGAGAGGTGGTGGTGGAGATGCGTCACACATATGAAGGGAGAGCTCTCACAGCTCTAGAGGGGGAGAGAGGGGCGCCCTTAGGCCATTGAGCATAAATGAATATTTTCTTCTATTATTGCTAAGTAAATCACAAAATACAAGGTACATATAGAAAGTGTAAAAAGACCTAAACTAACCTCAGATCTAAATTAGGGGAGGGGTAAAAGGGGGAGTTCAAATTTATATCCCCATGTGTTTTGACTCAATTAAAATAAAAATACAAAATCTATTAAACAAATATAAATGGGGATGCATCTTGGACTTTAAGGGTTGGAATATTGGACTTTTTAATCCAATTATCCCCTTGAATGGTCAAGCCATCTAGAAGCCCACCTTGGACCTTTGACTGACCCCACATGGGCCCTAAGGCTTTGGTGGACCAATGGGGAAGGGGATGAGGGGCCCCCGCTGGACCTACGGGACTTTTACAAAAAAACCCAAACATCCTTGGGGAATGACAAATTGGCTTATAAAGCCTTACAATTGCAAACCTACTTCCCATGGATATAAATGCAAACTAAAAGGACACAAATACAAAAATAAAAGTTAGTGCCCAGTGTAGATTTCCATCAATTCTCCTCGGGTGGGAAGAACTCAACCCCGTTGAGTAAGGGGTGCGGTTGCTCAAGTAGCTCTTTCGGATCCGTCACTGAACCTGAAAGCGCGGAGTAGGCTCCATTCCAAGTAATCGACACATGCTCATCCCGTATAGATTCGATATGCACTCGCTGTTGGGGAATGAGGCTAGAGGTGGACACTCCAGGGTGGGGTCACTCTCAAATGAGGGAGGCGGCTCAAAAACTCACTAGGAATCACCGCTGGGTCCCTATATGTGACTAGATCTGAGATAGAGAATGGTCGAGCCGATCCCACATGCCGACAAGTCTCGCACTCGAAAGGGACTAACAACGCGAGCGTACAAAAGACCGACTCGACTCGATGCATGCAGACTCACTATGCACTCCTAATATGCTGGACACATGCATGTACAGACACACAAGACCCTCGACAAACCTACTGTTAGTCCGACCCGTACATGTGTGACAGCGGACCAGGACACCCGAATGTGTGCCATGCATGCATTTGACGTAACCGGAGGTTGACGTCATGGGGAACTCCTAGACATCCTACGATGCACCAATCATGGACATTGGGCTTGCATGTGGGAGGGCCAGGAGAACCAAATTCACCTTCTTCCTTACCCCGATGAACGGACTCTGTGCGGAGTATAGGTGGACCTGCGGGGTAGGGTTGTGATAGGCGGCTTCCCTAATGAGGTGGAATGGATAAGGTGGGTCACTAGGGAAGTGATCGAAGGGATCAAAGAAGGTATGGCCCCTTGAATTGGGGTCCCATAAGTCATGGTCCCACATTTGGAAATCTTGAAGGTGTAGATGATCATCTTCATCCATGAAGGGAGATGGGACAGTGATCTTATATAGGAGGTATGGTTCCTCCTTCGGGGAAAAAGGTATGAAAGTTGGCTCGGTCGGCAAGGGAAGGAGTAGAAGGACCTCCGTAGTAACAAGACCCACGGTGTCTACGGAGGTAATGGACCCTAAGGATGGATGTGTGAAGCTATGACCTGTAGGTCGGTCGAAGCTTGGGTCCAACAAGTACGTAAACATCAACTGCCGGTCTAACCCTTTAAGAAGGTCATCCAATGTATCCACATAGTGACTAGACCGGAATGTGGTGTGAAATGAGTTGCTTGGCACTAGAGGTAGGGTGGGGTCCATGGATGGGAAGGGAGGTGGGACCAAGCCATTCTTGAGCCAGCTAAGTAGTGGCTCGGCGATGAAAAGTGTTCCCGTTAGAAACACGGGTGGCTCGAGCTGAGGTGGCTCCAAATGAAATGGCTCCGGGTGAGGATCTGAAATGGGTGGCAAAGGAGCACTAGGGGAAGGGCTCCTCGGCTAGGGTGGGGGAGGATTGTCCACTAGGAGGGGAAGAGGCCCTTGGGACCCCGTAGGTGGGGCGGGTTGGGATTATCGGCCATGACCTCCCTAGGCTCGAGTATGGCTACCTCCTGCCTCGGAGGTGGGCAAGGGGAGACCAGTGACTCAAAATAAGCACACCTCCTATCCACCCGATCTGAAATCATTTACACAAGTTCGGCAACGGTGTGGGTTTGAGTAGGGGTATCGCAGTGGACTCGCCCGTAATCAACCGACCTAGGCTTGGGTCGGGGCTCATTTAAGTACGGGGCTCCTTGCCTCCGACTATGACCCACTTGATTGGAGGTGATTGGGTGGGGTCGGTTAGAGGTGACCGGGCTAGGTAGGTAGACCTTCCTAAGTTCGCCCTTCATCTCATGCCACGACTTGATGGGCCATTGCCTCCTAACTTCTCTCAAGCCTTCGATGTCTCTCCACTTTTCGGCCGCCTCGTGGAGGAGCCTCTCCTTGGCAAAATAGAACTGCCCGGCTTCGGACGTGGTATAACAATCAAAGTATGTGTCCATGGCGGCCTCCCACTTGAGGTAGTCGCCCGGGTCATTGGAGCCATAAAAATATGAGGCTTCGGGCCTACGGAAGTGGAGAGGATGGTTGCCCAACCCATGGGTGTGCCAACGGTTATCTCGCCTAGGTGACCAGGAGTCCATTAGAAACTCAGGAACTACAAGGTAGACGTGCCGACACAAGGAGACAAGACAAACTGACTAGACACGACCCTAAACAACAATGCAAGTTGAAATGCCGACTCGACTATGAACCTAGACACAACCAAGATTCGGTAATTGGCGGAGTCCGGGGATCTGAAGTTCCTCTCACGCTAGTGAATCACCTCTCCGATAGGCATAACCTAATGGTCGAGCGACACCTTTTTATATACTGAATAATGGTATGCAAATGAGACACTTAGACCGACTTAGACAATGACTAGACTTAAATGACTCTTTTTTTTTGTTTTCAAGCAAAAACTACCCTAGACTCGACTCGCTCTAATACCAATTTGATGCGGGACGGACCAACGAATCTAGGACTCTAGCTCGCAACTCGTCCCTAAGCGAGGGAAACGCGGGATCATGCGAGGTTGAGGAACCGGTAGTGAGTCTCGGGTATTCGGCTCTTCCGCGTGTACTCAGCTTGAGTCACGGGACGGGTCACACTCACTCTCTCGCAGCGGTGATAACAATATATCGGGCTAATAATCCTATCACTGGCAGCGGCATATACAAATAAATACGAGTAAAGCAAATGCCGAGATGGAAAATGGACACGATACGTCCACGCGCTGGGCTTGGGGAAGGCAATCCCGGCCAAGTGCGGTAACTCCCGATAACAAAATATTACAATGATTACAATAGTGAATTATCGCCCACTCCACGCAGAGAGGTAAAGGGCTACACAAGTGAGCCCGGGAGGACCGATCTTGGGTTGACGGGCAACACTTGATCACCCCGTCGGCGCGGTTCGGATGGCGCAAGCTACTGGTTGTGGGGCCCACGTGCTGGTCGGTGGGTTCGAGTGGGCCCGGAGTGGTACCGCTGTGATGGTGGCTCCTGGAGAGGTGCTCCCTGGGACGGCGGCACGCTGGTTCACCTTGTGGAAGGGGAGTCGGCTCCGGTCTTCACTTGTTGACCTTGCTGCCCACGGATCTAAAGTTCTATTTTTGCAGCGCGCGACCCGGCGAGAACTGCTGCTGCGATCAATCCCGACGTCGGATCGACACGAGACTGGCGCCGTTGGAAAGTTGATTCGAAATACTTTGATCTATGGCTAGAGAAAGTTTTTGGTCGAATTTACAAGTTGCTGGCTGACAGACTCAGAAAACTCAGGACAGAGGTGGGTTTTTCTGAGAACAGACGTTGACCGTGGCTTAAACCTCAGATCTTGTAACGCCCGGTAATTTTAAGGCAAAATTGGAATAAAATAATATATTTATATTTATATTTACGGTTCGAAAAGAAAAGTAACATATACATGATGATATTTGTATATTCCTGTAAATGGTTAATAATGTTGAATAAATAAGAATTTGGGTATATTGTTCCTAGAAATTAAAAAAAGACTAGTTAATATTACCTTTTGGAATGGGAGAAAATGCTTTACCTAGGATTGAACCTGCCTCTGATACCCAAGACAAGGATTAAGAAGGAAGTAAAAGTGAAGGAAATTATAAGTACTACTAAGACCCTAGTGTATATTGTGACCAGTCACATCAAATCAAGAAAATATAAAACACTAATGGTAAACTGTCACCGATAGTGGAAACCATCCGATAAATTAAAACATACTTGGCTAATGTACGAAACCATGCATAATATGTTATAAGGGCCTTTAGTGCAGCAAAACTTTTACAACTATATGGGAGAGCCAAGGGAAATACCTAACTGAAGACCCATGTATATATAGATATCCATATATATATACTAGTCCTTGATCAACCCATCTTTATATTAGTAGGAATCACCAAAAAAAACCCAAATGCATTTACATGACTCTCACCCATTCATAGGGTATATAAATAAATATTCACAACTCATATATATACACACTTAAACCATATAACATAATGGGCTTCGAGAAATATATATATATATATATATATATATATATATATATATATATATATATATATATATGCGTGCAAATTATTAATGGATAGGAACTGCGTAGGTAAAGGTTTGATAAATAACAAATGAGTTTAGTGCATATCAATATATTTGAAATAGTAAACACAACTCCTAAATACTCGTATAAGAAGGCCAAGCAAAGATAATTAAGTTGTAATGAGCTTTTCCCACTAACACAAATATAGGTACAGCCCAAAAGAAGATGATAAATGGGCCTTAACACATATAGTGTATTTTATTAATACAATTTTATGGAAGCCAAAAGTAAAATTAGTAGATAGCCCATTAACTAATTAAATATATAAAATCTTAGCTAAAATAATATGACTCATATATAATAAATGGGTGACAAAGTCATGAGGTTATAAATATATATCATATAAATCAACCCAAAAAGCCCATGTAAAAAGCCAACCGATATATATATATGTATATATATACGATTTCGATTCTTTAGAGGGTAAGAGAAAAAGGTTAAAAAGAAGTAATGACCATTTACTTGGTCGTTATTCACAAATTAACGACATAAATTGTGTCGTTATTTAAATAAAGTATATGGATATGTTTAAAAGGAGCATATATACGAATTCAGTTAATATAGGGTGTGCGGAAAAATTTCAAAATAATATAGCGACCTTTTGTATGGTCGTTGTTCACTAATGTCATGACATACATTATGTCGTCATTTTGTTAAAGTAAATATGACATACTATAACAAATATAGATAAGGCTTAAAAGGATATATAGGCAATTTCGATCTTTTGAAGGGTAAGTGGAAAAAGGTCCAAAAGGAAATGACGACCATGTAAATGGTCGATATTTAAGTAATCAACGACATATAACATGTCGTCATTTCCTTAATGATGAATAGTGTGAATGAATAGTGTTACTTCTCATTTTAAAAGAATTTTGTAAAATAAATTATATGAAAAAGAATGGAAAAATATAAGGATCTTAACCATGAAATTTCATAATGATATCCCATCAATTTTTAAAGATAAAAATCTTTGAAGTTAAAGAGGAGTTTTAACCAAATAATCGGGTTCAATTTTATTCTAGGATATTTTTAATAAAATAAAATTATGAAAATTATCAGAAAAATATAGGGATCATAAAAATATGTAAATTACTAATTTATTTAACATGGTTCATCAGATACGAAATTTTAATCGTTGAAATAGTTGTTACCAAATAAAAATAAATACATAAAGTAAATAACGCCCCTTGATAGGGTGCTATTTTATTAAAACGTGAGTGTTTAAATGGGCGTGAATTTTTGAACAGTGCCCCTCCCTTGGGCGCTATTCACCTGCAGGTTAAAAATAGTAACGGTGATTGTCATATTTCGTTCGAACTGGGAAACCAAAGGCTACCGGGGAAGGATTGTTCTGGGAAGGGATCATACAGGGGAAGGATTAATTCTAATAGGATTGTTACGTAGAAATCTGAGTTCAAATCAAACTCTAATTCTCCGGAAGGATCCCACCACTATAAATACCATACCCCCTCTATCAAGCCCGGTTACTGCTTCTTCTCTACTTCTTCCCTTGCTGAACAAAGGTTGCTACTTGCGTAAACGAGAAGAAGCTTTGCTTCTTCTGACCGTGTTGCTGTGTCGACTGAGAAGAGTTTCTTCCATTAAAGCTATATCATCTTCTCCCTTGCTGCTGTCTGGAACCAGAAGAACAAGTACCTCTTTTCCTTTGTTCGCAGTTACAGAACATAGCATCGTTCTGGGGATAAACCACTGTTGTTGATCTTATTTTCTCTCCAATTCTTCGTGTTCTATCAACCAAATCAATCCACAAGATAGGTGTTCTTAAGTTCCAAGCCAAACATTGTAATTACGAAGTTCACTGCATGCATCTAGGTCATTAGAAAGCTAACAATATTGGAGTTTTATTGTTTTTGCATACACAGGGAAATAGCGACCCTATATAGGGCGCTATTTCAACTAACGACTGAACTGTGTTCAGTCGTCATTTTGTTATGAAATTAACAAATACTCATGTTCAAAATTTAATAACTTTGAATCTTAATATCTAATCTAATGCATGACTATACTACTAGAATCTTGCTAGTTTTCTCTACATGACCATGTGTTTATTTCTGTGGAATTCCTTTTATTTAAAAAGTGGTACTGTTCAGGCCAAAGCTACCCATGATTGAACAACGCCTGAGACATGGGCGTTGTTTTGAAATAACGCCCTAGACTAAGGCATTGTTTAATAAATTGAAGACTTAATCTAAGTCGTCATTTACAGAATATTTGAGATTGATAATTTTTACTGTAATTTATTATTAACAGAATCTGGATATAACGACTGAGTGAACAGTCGTCATATACTGAACTGACGACCCTGACAAGGGTGCCATTTCATGAAATGAAGACGTTCTATAAGGTGTCAATTTACGGTTTTACTGATCTCCTTCATTTTCTGTAACCCACTATTAGTTCGTTATATGTATAGGCACTATATTCCATTCCGTGAATATAGTCCCATATTTCACGTTGTTTTATCGATTACCCACTATTTCTCGGTGATAGATGAATCCTCCGCGAGACATTCTGTTCCTTCGGACTGGTGAGTTTATCATAGAGACCTCCGTAAGACTTTGCTAGCCTTGGATTTCCAATGGCAGCCGAGCGGGTTGTACCATTAAAACCTATGACCCTACTTAATTTCGATGTCACTCTAAAGAAACATGGTATACCGTCCCTCATGGTATGCTATTTAGCTACCATGAGATTAATTCTTAAAGTAAATGGAATGGGAAATAATGCCATTGCTAATCATCTTAGATTGCGTGCCTCCACGTAGACACCAATTCTTTTACCTTATCATGTACAAAGAACGAGCGCTCATGTGTTTATGAATACTTATTCGAGTACTCGTGGCACCCACTAGGGAGCCAATTCCACCTAGTTTTCTGATATATTCCGCAAGATCTACCTTAAATTCCTACAAGTTTCATTCCCTTGGAATTCTACATTGGCTATAACTATCGTGGATGTCGAAATACATTATCCAATGCCTGCGCATATAAGGGCCCGATCTGGTCCTGGGAAGAGCACCCGAAAGTACTAGTGCCCATGGGAGTTGTAATGATCGCGGTGTGATATTGCACCGAAATACTCGTCGTTCTAGAGACATTCCACTACTCTCTCTCTCTCTCTCTCGTGACTTTACATGATATTACTAGCGTGCGTGACTCGTCGTGGTACTTGCTAGAACTCTAAAATAGCCAATATCTCATGCTTGATACTATCTTTAACTCTTGCTTGTCTCGTTTTACTAGAAATTCCATATCTCAGTTTAATCGATATACTTGCATTCTAATTTTGTGATCATTCCTGTATATTAGCCTTGCATTCATGTAACATGTAATTACTTAAAACTAGCTTGTTCTTGAGATATAATTCCTACTGAGCGTTCGCTCACCCAGTTTTATTCCAACATTTTTCAGGTAATCAGGTGGCTAGCGAGATCAAGACTCACACGGGAGGGACAAGTGTGCAAGCGAGCTCTGAAAATTTGTGAACCCTTGTCTTTTACCTTTCTTGAGTCTAGCTAGTATTTCCTATTAATTGTCTAGTCTAAGTTCACTAGCGTATCTTTGGTGTTTTCTTTCCATTATGATGTGGTTGAGTCTTCAAGTCCTGAAAATTGAAATTGTAAGAGACTTATATTTGAAATAAAAAATTTTACTACTCCAAATTATTTGGTCTCATGCCATTGCTCTTGATCGTTCACGACTGTTTAACTGCCACGTTCCGAGCAAACGACACGTTCCGCTGCTATCGATTCGGGGCGTGACAAAGGTGGTATCAGAGCTTCGGTTTTCATATCATCCAGTTATTAGGTTCCAGTGATAGGTCAAGTATCCTTGTCAGTCGTATCAGAGCTTCGGCTTTCAAAATCCTTAGGTCGTTAAGTTCAAGTGATAGGTTGAGTATCATTGTCGGTCATCCTATAGGAATTCCGTGAGAGATGTGTAGAGCTTGGGGTTAAACAAAGAAAGATAAAATACTTAAGTTTTATTAATAATAATTATTGAGTCAATAAATTATCTCCCCACTTATCCTTGCAGGAACCTAGATAAAATGGAAGCGTCTAAGCCAAGCTTCGTTCATGAGATGATCTTAGTGGATGTCCAAGCTTATGCGGACCTTGTCAGGAGAGTTTAAGAGCTAGAGAAAGCGGTGGAAGAAAAAGAAAGAGTTGAAGGGAAAGATCAAGCGCATGATTCGGGGAAGTTCACCACTACCAAGAAAAGGATAAACGGGGGTGGTAGTTCACAAAAGTGTAAGAAGTGCAAGAAATGTAAGAAGTGTAATAAGGAGGGAACTTTGACAGATCACTCACAAGGTAAGTGTAAATCTTGTGGAAGATAGTCATCAAACAGAAAAGTGTTGGTGGAGTTCGGGATCATGCCTGCGTTGCGGGAGCTTAGACCATAAGATAGTGGAATGCCCTATTTTGACCAAAAAACTTCCTAGAGAAACTCAAGCTGTGGCCGAAATTGCCAAAGGAGAAGTTGTGGAAGGTACTTCTCACCCTTGAGCCTAAATTTGTTCTTTCTAAAAATTAGTTCTTTTCCACCCAATGTATCTAGACTTCTTCTTCGCATTATAGCTAGTCCCCCATCTTGAGTAAAGGATGATGTGAATTTGGGGACCAAATTCTTTTAAGTGTGGGAGGGTGTAACGCCCGATAATTTTAAGGTTAAATAGGAATAAAATAATAAGTATATATTTATATTTACGATTCGAAAAGAAAAGTAACATATACATGATGATAATTGTATATTCCGGTAAATTGTTAGTAAGGTTGAATAAATAAGAATTTGGATATATTGTTCCTAGAAATTAATAAAAGACTAGTTAATATTACCTTTTGGAATGGGAGAAAATATTTTACCTATGATCAAACCTGCCTCTGATACCCAAGACAAGGATTAAGAAGGAAGTAAACGTGAAGGAAATTATAAGTACTACTAAGACCCTAGTGTATATTGTGACCAGTCACATCAAATCAAGAAAATATAAAACACTGAGGGTAAACTCTCACCGAGAGTGGAAACCATCTGATAAATTAAAACATACTTGGCTAATGTACGAAACCATGCATAATATGTTATAAGGGCCTTTAGTGCAGCAAAACTTTTGCAACTTTATGGGAGAGCCAAGGGAAATACCTAACTGAAGACCCATGTATATATAGATATCCATATATATATATATATATACTAGTCCTTGATCAACCCATCTTTATATTAGTAGGCCTCACCAAACAAAAACCCAAATACATTTACATGACTCTCACCCATTCATAGGGTATATAAATAAATATTCACAACTCATATATATACACACTTAAACCATATAACATAATGGGCTTCGAGAAATAAATGTATATATATATATATATATGTATATATATGTACATATATATATATATGTATACATATATATATATATATACATATATATATGTATATATATATATATGCGTGCAAATTATTAACGGATAGGAACTGCATAGGTAAAGGTTTGATAAATAACAAATGAGTTTAGTGCATATCAATATATTTGAAATAGTAAACACAACTCCTAAATACTCGTATAAGAAGGCCAAGCAAAGATAATTAAGTTGTAATGAGCTTTTCCCACTAACACAAATATAGGTATAGCCCAGAAGAAGATGATGAATGGGCCTTAACACATATAGTGTATTTTATTAATACAATTTTATGGAAGCCAAAAGTAAAATTAGTAGATAGCCCATTAACTAATTAAATATATAAAATCTTAGCTAAAATAATATGACTCATATATAATAAATGGGTCACAAAGTCATGAGGTTATAAATATATATCATATAAATCAACCCAAAAAGCCCACGTAAACAGCCAACCGATATATATATATGTATATATATATGATTTCAATTCTTTAGAGGGTAACAGAAAAAGGTTATAAAAAAAGTAACAACCATTTACTTGGTCGTTATTCACAAATTAATGCCATAAATTGTGTCGTTATTTAAATAAAGTATATAGATATGTTTAAAAAGGGCATATATGTGAATTCGGTTAATATAGGGTGTGTGGAAAAACTTTAAAATAATATAGCGACCCTTTGTATGGTCGTTGTTCTCTAATGTCACGACATACATTATGTCGTCATTTTGTTAAAGTAAATATGACATACTATAAGACTTATAGATAAGGTTTAAAAGGATATATAGGTAATTTCGGTCCTTTGAAGGGTAAGTGGAAAATGGTCCAAAATGAAATGACGACCATGTAAATGGTCGCTATTTAAGTAATCAACGACATATCACATGTCGTCATTTCCTTAATGATGAATAGTGTGAATGAATAGTGTCACTTCTCATTTTAAAAGAATTTTGTAAAATAAATTATATGAAAAATAATAGAAAAATATAAGGATCTTAATCATGAAATTTCATAATGATATCCCATAAATTTTTAAAGATAAAAATCTTTGAAGTTAAAGAGGAGTTTTAACCAAATAATCGGTTTAATTTTATTCTAGTATATTTTTAATAAAATAAAATATTGAAAATTATCAAAAAAATCTAGGGATCATAAAAACATGTAAATTACTAATTTATTTAACATGGTTCATTGGATACGAAATTTTAATCGTTGAAATAGTTGTTACCAAATAAAAATAAATACATAAAGTAAATAACACCCCTTGATAGGGTGCTATTTTATCAAAACGTCACTGTTTAAATGGGTGTGAATTTTTGAACAGCGCCCCTCCCTTGGGCGCTATTCACCTGCAGGTTTAAAATAGTAACGGTGATTGCCGTATTTCGTTCGAACGGGGAAAACGAAGGCTACCGGTAGGGATCATACAGTGGAAGGATTAATTCTAATAGGATTGTTACATAGAAATCTGAGTTCAAATCAAACTCTAATTCTCCAGAAGGATCCCACCACTATAAATACCATACCCCCTCTATCAAGCCCGGTTACTACTTCTTCTCTACTTCTTCCCTTGCTGAACAAAGGTTGCTACTTGTGTAAACGAGAAGAAGCTTTGCTTCTTCTGACCGTGTTGCTGTGTCGACTGAGAAGAGTTTCTTCCATTAAAGCTATATCATCTTTTCCCTTGCTGCTGTCTGGAACCAGAAGAACAAGTACCTCCTTTCCTTTGTTCGCAGTTACAGAATAGAGCATCGTTCTGGGGATAAACCACTATTGTTGATCTTATTTTCTCTCCAATTCTTCGTGTTCTCTCAACCAAATCAATCCACAAGGTAGGTGTTCTCAAGTTTCAAGCCAAACCTTGTAATTACTAAGTTCACTGCATGCATCTAGGTCATTAGAAAGCTAACGACTGAACACACAGTCGTCATTTTGTTATGAAATTAACAAATACTCATGATCAAAATTTAATAACTTTGAATCTTGATATCTAATCTAATGCATGACTATACTACTAGAATCCTGCTATTTTTCTCTACATGACCATGTGTTTATTTCTGTGGAATTCCTTTTATTTAAAAAGTGGTACTATTTAAGCCAAAGCTACCCATGATTGAACAACGCCTGAGACATGGGCGCTGTTTTGAAATAATGCCCTAGACTGAGGCGCTGTTTAATAAATTGAAGACTTAATCTAAGTCATCATTTACATAATATTTGAGATTGATAATTTTTACTTTAATTTATTATTAACAGATTCTGGATATAACGACTGAGTGAACAGTCGTCATATACTGAACTGACGACCCTGACAAGGGCGCCATTTCATGAAATGAAGACGTTCTATAAGGCGTCAATTTACGGTTTTACTGATCTTGTTCATTTTCTGTAACGCACTGTTAGTTCGTTATATGTATAGGCATTATATTCCATTCCGTGAATATAGTCCCATGTTTCACGTTGTTTTATCGATTATCCACTATTTCTCGGTGATAGATGAATCCTCCGCGGGACATTCCGTTCCTTCGGACTGGTGAGTTTATCATAGAGACCTCCGTAAGACTTCGCTAGCCTTGGATTCCCTCAAGGCAGCCGAGCAGGTTGTACCATTAAAACCTATGACCCTACTTGATTTCCATGTCACTCTAAAGAAACATGGTATACCGGCCCTCATGGTATGCTATTTAGCCGCCATGAGATTAATTCTTAAAGTAAATGGAATGGGAAACCATGTCATTGCTAATCATCTTAGATTGCGTGCCTCCACGTAGACACCAATTCTTTTACCTTATCATGTACAAAGAACGAGCGCTCATGTGTTTATGAACGCTTATTCGAGTACTCGTGGCACCCACTAGGGAGCCAATTCCACCTAGTTTTCTGATATATTCCGTAAGATCTACCTTAAATTCCTACAAGTTTCATTCCCTTGGAATTCTACATTGGCTATAACTATCGTGGATGTCGAAATACATTATCCAATACCTGTGCATATAAGGGCCCGATCTAGTCCTGGAAGGAGCACCCGAAAGTACTAGTGCCCCTGGGAGTTGTAATGATCGCGGTGTGACATTGCACCGAAGTACTCGTCGTTCTAGAGACATTCCACTACTCTCTCTCTCTCTCTCTCTCTCGTGACTTTACATGATATTACTTGCATGCGTGACTCATCGTGGTACTTGCTAGAACTCTAAAATAGCCAATATCTCATGCTTGATACTATCTTTAACTCTTGCTTGTCTCCTTTTACTAGAAATTTCATATCTCAGTTTAATCAATATACTTGCATTCTATTTTTACGATCATTCATGTATATTAGTCTTGCATTCATGTAACATGTAATTACTTAAAGCTAGCTTGTTCTTGAGATATGATTCATATTTAGCGTTCGCTCACCCAGTTTTATTCCAACATTTTTCAGGTAATCAGGTGGCTAGTGAGACCAAGACTCACACGGGAGGGACAAGTGTGCAAGTGAGCTCTGAAAATTTGTGAACCCATGTCTTTTACCTTTCTTGAGTCTAGCTAGTATTTCCTATTAATTGTCTAGTCTAAGTTCACTAGCATATCTTTGGTCCTTTCTTTCCATTATGATGTGGTTGAGTCTTCAAGTCCTGAAAATTGAAATTGTAAGAGACTTATATTTGAAATAAAAAATTTTACTGCTCCAAATTATTTGGTCTCATGCCATTGCTCTTGATCGTTCATGACTATTTAACTATCACGTTCCGCTGCTATCGGTTCGGGGCGTGACTGATCTGGAAGTTGACCTCTTCATGAAAGTTATAGAGGGATAAGTAAGGAAGACGGGAGTATTTTTTGTAGATTTTCTAGTGTTGTTTTAATATGGGAAACGGAATTTATGACAATGGTGGGTCGGATCTGGACTGCACAGGACAGAACTGAAATTTGATTGAGTTTTAATTTTTTGGTAGAGAAAAAGAGCTCCTAAATTTGATCGAAAATTTGTGGAGACGTGTTTTGATGGTCAAAACACCCAGTCCAAATTTGGACTCAATCAGAAAAAGGGAAAGGGGTCGAACTATGGAAGAACTAGCTTGCTAGAATACTTGACAGAATAGAGACAGATCTGGAGGACTGGAAAACATGAAATGGGAAAAATAGAAAACGAAGGCTAAAAAATGGGAAATGTTTTTTGGCAGAGGGTATTTACGTGGGGAACCTACCCTCAACGTTTGGGCTCCAGAAGATCACGGAGTTGGGAGCTAAAATTCGACCAAGGGGACTCTGTCCTGATTTGGACAGAACTCCAGCGGCAAGGCGATGGTGGTGCGATGGCAACACGAACGGCGGCGTCGGTGGCGGAGCTGAGCATCGCACTCAGAGAGGTGGTGGTGGAGATGCATCACACATCTGAAGGGAGAGCTCTCACAACTCTAGAAGGGGAGAGAGGGGCACCCTTAGGCCATTGAGCACAAATGAATATTTTCTTCCATTAATGCTAGGTAAATCACAAAATACAAGGTATATATAGAAAGTGTAAAAAGACCTAAACTAACCTCAGACCTAAATTAGGGGAGGGGTAAAAGGGGGAGTTCACATTTAATTTCCCATGTGTTTTGACTCAATTAAAATAAAAATACAAAACCTATTAAACAAATATAAATGGGGATGGCATCTTGGACTTTAAGGGCTGGAATATTGGACTTTTTAATCCAATTATCCCCTTGAATGGTCAAGTCATCTAGAAGCCCACCTTGGACCTTTGACTAACCTCACATGGGCCCTAAGGCTTAGGTGGACCAATGGGGAAGGGAATGAGCGGCCCCCGCTGGACCTACAGGACTTTTACACAAAAACCTAAACATCCTTGGGGAATGACAAATTGGCTTGTAAAGCCTTACAATTGCAAACCTACTTCTCATGGATATAAATGCAATCTGAAAGGACACAAATATAAAAATAAAAGTTAGTGCCCGGTGTAGATTCCCATCAGATTCTCTCCCCCATTTGTTTAAGCCTATTGCCCTCAATCAAAGAGTGATTTGTGGATCTGGTCTGGGGCTTGTCCTCTGACCTTCCAAGATCTATAAAAGATCTCATTAGGGTCAAAAACCCTAAGGCTTTTCAAGGAAGAATATGGGGAGGCTATCAAGGAACAAGGAGCTGGTACTGTAGCCGTGTCATGGGGGACTCTTCATCCAGGAGCTGAAGTCTTCAAGGGCAAATGTGCATCCAAATCAAGTGGAGATCGAGCTGAGAGCAAGCTTCATCCCATACCACCTTCATCCATTAAGGGGGAGCTTATTTTGTGTTTTCACCTTCTGTTCTTCTTCTTCCATTATTGTTTGAGCTGAGTTGTGTCTTCTTGTAACCTTCAATTACTTGTGTGTGTGTTGATCTAGACACATCCGTGTGTGTGTGAGTTCTTCATTGTTCTTCACCGTTCTTGTGTGTCGGTGCTCTTGCACCTTTGTGGGAGCTCTATAATCTTCACGTGTGTGTGTGTGTGTGTGTTGTTGATCTTGTAACTTCCTACAAGATAGTGTGTGAATCCTCACCGTGAGTGAGGGGTTGACGTAGGTTGCAGTTGTTGCATCCGAACCACCTAAAAATCGTGGTGTTCTGTGTGATTTGCGCCTTATCTCCTACCTCCATTCTACTCTAGCTTTTGCATGTTGTGTTATCACATAGTTCCTTTGTTTAGATCTATCTTTACTAAACCTCTACGGGAGATCTCTGGTATATCGAAAGGTACCTTCTGATCAACATGGTTAGTCCTGTCAGGAGGAAGATATCTTGTGTGAGAGAATCTTCGGATTCTCGGACTCCGCCTGGTACCAAAGAACTACTATATGGGTTGTTTTAGCCAGATCCATTTTGTATTTCATCAGTTCTATTCTTGCTTGTTGTTTGCCCTTCTTATATATCTTACATTTTTTAAAAGTAAATAAAATCTGTTATCACCCAATTCACCCCCCTCTTGGGTGTCATTGATCGCGGGACTTCAGTTGGTATCAGAGCTAAGGCTCTATCTTTCACAGATCTAATGATCTAGAGTAAGATCTGGATCAATGACAAACAAAAGTATGATGCCCGAGGGTAACTCTATTAACCGTCCTCCCTTCTTTGACAGTTCAAACTACCCGTACTGGAAAAATAGAATGAATATTTTTCTGAGGGCTCAAGAGTATGAAGTTTGGAGAGTTGTGGACAAGGGTCCTTATAAACTCGAGGATGATGAAGAAAAATGGACACCTGAAGAAATTAAAAAATGCACTGTTAATTTCAATGCTATGAATATTATGCAATGTGCGATACACCCTAACGAATTTTCTCATGTTTCCATGTGCAGCTCGGCTAAAGAAATGTGAGACAAACTACGTCTCATATATGAGGGGACGTCCAAGGTTAAGGAGACCAAGGCCAACCTTATGGTCCGAAATTATGAGCTCTTCAAGATGAAGCCTGAAGAGACAATTTCAGAAATGTTCATAAGGCTAACTGAGATCACGAATGGTCTCAAAAGTCTTGAGAAAGATTACACTAATTCTGAGCTCGTGAGAAAAGTGCTAAGATCCCCCCCTGTGTGGCACACCAAGGCCACCATCATTGAAGACTCCAAGAATCTGTCCACACTTACTCTCGATGAACTCATAGGGTCACTCATGACCTATGAGATAAATATGAAGAGGACAGCCGAGGAAGATATCAAGAAGAAGAAGGTGATTGGATTAAGAGCTCATCAATCCGATGACGACTCCCTAGAAGAAGAATCCAGTGATGGGAGCAACAAAGAAGAATAATTGGCTATGATCACTCGCCAAGTGAAAAGATTTCTGAGGAAGAAGAGAAAGTTCCAAGGCAACTTCAGAAAGGGGCAAAGAAAGCCCACTCAAACCAAGGGTGAGTCGAGCAAGCCGAGAAGCATCATATGCTATGAATGCAAGAAGCTCGGGCACATGAGAGGAGAGTGCCCGGATATAAAGAGAAAATTCAAGAAGGACAAGAAGCCCAAAGCTATGGTCGCCACATGGAGCGACGAAGAGGACGAACCGTCCGACGAGGAGATTCAAGAACTGGTGGAGAGCTTGTGTCTCATGGCACATGAAGATGAGACTCCGGAGGTAAACTCAGACCCTGATTTCATTTCGAATGAACAATGGGAATCTGAATATGAGAAACTATATTTGAAATATAAGAAAATCAAGTCTGAAAATAAAGATCTCAAGAAAAAGATTGATGATGATATCTTTGTTAAATTTGAGAAACTGGAACAAGAGTGGTTTGAATTAACTGAAGAAAAAGAAATTTTGCTGCAAACAATTTCAGATATTAAAAGAACCAAAGAAGAGATTTCATGTAAAATGTTTGAAATTGAAAAAGTGTGTGAAAGACTGAAAAAGGAAGAAGAAGATCTGAAATCCACAAATTCAGAACTTAAAAGGAGAAATGAGATTTTGGGTGAAGAAGTGGCTGAACTTCAGTCCAGCTTGTCTAGGTTTGTTAAAAGGAAACAAAATCTGGATAACTTGTTGGGGGTTAAGGTTAACTTTCAAAAGGAAGGGTTAGGGTATAGTCCTCAAAACAAAAAATCCTTTGAGCATAAGATCACCACATCCCATGTGCAAGAAAAAGGAAATGATTGTGTGTCATATTCATACTCTAAGCCAATGCATGTTCAATCAAAACCACGCCAATTTTCAAGAAGGTCTTCAAATGTAAATTACTTTCATTGTGGTCGTTTTGGACATATTATTGCTCATTATTGGTTTAAAAAAAACTCACCAAGAAATCATGCATTTTAGACCAAGAAAAGATATGCACAGAATTAGACTAACTATTATGGACCTAAACTAGTTTGGGTACCAAAACTAATTGCATGAGAATTTTTCTTTCTTGCATATATGTCTTGAAGCCAGGGGGAGCAAATGGTACTTGGATAGTGGCTGTTCAAGGCATATGATAGGGGACAAGAAGGTGTTCTCTACACTTCAAGATAAGGATGGAGGTTCAGTTATCTTCAGAGGTAAGGACAAAGGTAAAATCATCGGGATCAGCAACATAGGTAAGAATTCTGAAATTCTTATTGAAGATGTGCTTTTGGTGAAAGGTCTAAATCACAATCTGTTAAGTATAAGTCAACTGTGCGATAAGGGTTTTAAAATTATTTTTGATGAAACCCACTGCATTGTCATGAACAAGAACTCAAATGAGATCAAATTCATTGGAAAAAAGAATAACAATGTCTATACTGTTGATATTGATAATATCTCGTGTGATGATTTTTACCTGATAGCAAACAATCATGAAAATGTATGGTTATGGCACCGAAGATTAGGTCATGCTAGTTTTCGAGTAATCTCCAAGTTGTCTAGACATGACTTAGTGAATGGATTGCCAAAATTAAAGTTTGAAAGTGATAAAATCTGTGAAGCTTGCACAAAAGGCAAGCAAACACGAATCTCCTTCAAAAATAAAGACATTATTTCTACCGCTAGGCCCTTGGAATTGCTGCACCTTGATCTCTTTGGTCAAACTAGGACTTCCAGTCTAGGAGGAAAATCTTATGGTTTTGTGATTGTTGATGACTTTTTTAGATTTACATGGGTGCTCTTTTTAGCCAATAAGAATGATGCCGTGACGGAATTTCAAATTTTTTGCAGGAAAGTTCAGAATGATAGAGGTTATCTTATCACTACCATTCAAAGTGATCATGGTGGAGAGTTTGAGAATCATGATTTCAGCAAGTTTTGTGAAGAGCAGGGATACACGCATAATTTTTCATCACCAAGGACGTCTCAACAGAATGGAGTGGTGGAGAGGAAAAATAGAATCCTGATAGACATGGCACGGACCATGTTAAGTGAGAATTTTCTACCGAAATACTTTTGGGCTAAGGCGGTGAGTACAGCATGCTATATCATCCACAGAAAAATGGTAAGGCCCATCTTAAAGAAAACTCCTTATGAGTTGTACAAGGGTAAGAAACCAAACATTTCTTATCTTAAACCCTTTGGATGCTCATGTTTTATCTTGAACAATGGTAAGACCAATCTAGGTAAGTTTGATGAAAAAAGTGACAAAGGAATTTTCCTAGGTTATGCACTTAACTCTAGAGCCTACCGATTGTTCAATAAGAGGACTTTGGTTGTTGAAGAAAGTCCTCATGTGATTTTTGATGAATCTGAGTTAAAGCTAACAAACTAATCTATTCAAATTATGGATGCAGATGAGGATTCCAAAAGTCTGAGTAATGTCAAGGTCAAGAATGAGCCAACTAAAGATGGAGCCAGCAAAATTGAAGAAGATGTGGATCCCTCAACTGAAACACTTCAAGAACATCAAATGCAACACCCGAATTTGCCAAGATCATCCACTCTTATGAAAGATCACCCCGCTGAAAATATCATAGGTAATCCTGAAGAGGGGGTAAGAACTAGATCCTCTCTAAGATAGGTAGAAGCGGAGGATTTGATTGCTTTAATCTCACAAGAGGAGCCTAAAGACTTTCATGATGCCTTGCAAAATGAATCCTGGATCCAGGCTATGCATGAAGAGTTGCACCAGTTTGAAAGAAACGAGGTATGGACTCTTGTGCCACGTCCTAGAAATCAACCTGTAATAGGAACCCGATGGGTTTTTAGGAACAAGCTGAATGATATGGGTGTGGTTGTTAGCAATAAGGCCCGGCTTGTCACCAAGGGGTATAGCCAGGAGATGGGGATTGACTTTGATGAGTCTTTTGCCCCGGTTGCTAGGCTAGAAGCAGTCCAGATTTTATTATCATTTGCTTACACATTGAACTTCAAATTGTTTCAAATTGATGTTAAATCTGCCTTTCTTAACGAATATATCAAAGAAGATGTTTTTGTAGAACAACCTCCATGCTTTGAAGATTCCAAGCACCCACGACATGTGTACAAGCTCTAGAAGGCGTTGTACGGGCTCAAGCAAGCACCAAGGGTATGGTATGAAATGCTCACTTCATTTCTGACTGAAAATGGGTTCAAAAAATGTAAGGTTGATCAAACACTCTTCACAAGGAAATCAGGTAAAGATATATTGATAGTTCAAGTGTATGTTGATGACATAATTCTTGGAGCTACTGACAATACTTTATGTGATGAATTTGTAAGAATAATGCAAGGAGAGTTTAAAATGAGTCTAATGGGTGAACTAACCTTCTTTCTTGGATTGCAGGTAAAACAAACACCCGAGGGCATCTTCATAAACCAAGCCAAGTATACAATGGAGCTATTGAAGAAATACGGGATGGCAAAAGCAAAACCCATATCAACTCCGATGGCCACAACCATGATGATGTGAGACGAGGTCGAGGAAGGACTTCAAACTGTTAGCCGGAGAGCAGGAAGGCGAGGTGACTAGAGAGGAATGGAGAAGCTCGGCCGGGGCCTCACACCCATCCCCATCTCAGGGACGACGCAGTCGCGCTCTTCAATTCTTCTCTGCGGTGATGGCGGTTGCAGGCGTTGCAGTTAGCACGGCGGTGCTGGCGGTGGTGATAGACGATGACGACAGTTGAACGGTGAAGGAGGAAGATCGTGGAGCTTCGATGAGGCTTCACACCCGTTCTCTTCTCGAAGATGATGCACCAGAGCTTCACGGACGACCTCCATGGCGGGGCAAAGTGGGGTTGGGCCTCTCACCCGGGATTCCAAAAATATGGAAGAACACTCATAGCCATAGCTAAACTGATTTTTTCTTCATTCTATTGCGTCAAATAAGGACTACAAGACTCTTTTTATAGACTTCATAAAGAAGATCAAAGGACAAACTCTAAAACTCTTTAATGCCTAGAAATATGAAAAGACACCTATGACTCATTATAACACTCTTAAAAACTCTAAGACTCTTTAATGCCTAGAAATATGAAAAGACACCTATGACTCATTATAACTCCCTTAAAAACTTTAAGACTCTTTGATGCCTAAAAATATGAAAAGACACCTATGACTCATTATAACTCCCTTAAAGACACTTAGGGATATCAAAAGACAAACTTCAAAGACCCTCATGTAAAATAAAAAAAATTACAAATATTTTAATACGGAAGATCAAGTCCGATGTCGGTGACGATCCCGTCAAACCCCTCTACTTGGAGAAGGTTCGACCTCGAACCTCGAATCTCGAATCGTAGGACCCCGGCTTGTTGGGACAAACCGGACGACTTGCTCTGATACCATTTGATGTGAGACGAGGTCGAGGAAGGACTTCAAATAGTCAGCCAGAGAGCAGGAAGGTGAGGTGACTAGAGAAGAACGGAGAAGCTCGGTCGGGGCATCATACCCATTGTAGAAACGTCAAAATTGACGTTACTATGAGTACATCTCGTATTACCTCACAATGCCCCAATTTGACCCTCAAATTAAATTTTTTTGAGTGGTTTTTTCCACTTTTCTTGGATTTCTCCCTTTTTTCTTCCTTTTCTTATTTTTTTCTTATTTTTCTAGATTATCTGGGCATTTTTCTCAATTTTTATGAATCTTTTAGAATTAACGACATGAGAGGGGGCGTCATTTGTTTTTAAGAAAATTAAAAGGAAAATGACGACTATGAATAGAGGCGTCAATTCCACTCATTTTTCTATTTTTCTAGATTTTTCTGAGAATTTTTAGATTTTTTTAATCAATTGAGGACTTAGCAAGGGGCGTTGTTTTGATTTAAATTAAATAAAAAATGGAAAAAAGGGAATTGACAGCATTTGAAAGGGCGTCATTTTTAAATTGGAATATTTTATTATTATATTTGGCCCTCTTCTAGGGGTGATTTGGTGGCCTTCCGGATGTCAGAAAAATACGAAAAAATAGTAATTGGAATCAGCACAGTTAGGTGCACCTCCACCTAAAAAATAGAAAAATAATATTGAGAAATAAAAAATGGCCCTGTTTTACATATTTTAAAATAACGACCCTCACTCGGACGTCAATTTAATTGACGCCCGAATGCCCGGTCGTCCATTTCCTTTTGGCTTTTTATTATTTTGATTCACGACGCTGTGCAAGTCGTCATTTTGAATTGACGCCTCTAGTCAGGTCGTCATTTTCATTGCCATATTTTGAGATTTTGAATCCATTCGAAATTCGTATTAAATTCTAAATAGCGCCCCTCGGCAAGTCGTCAATTCTTAAAATGACGATTCCTCCGTGGGCGTCATTTTAAGAAGCGACTGTCTCCAGGTCGTCAATTCGTGTTGAATTTTGAATTTTCCCAGAAACCTCTTCTTTCCTCATTTTGAGCCCCTTTCCATGACTGGAGGGACTCCTTTCTCAGGTTTATCTCTTTCTAAAAGCAAATCACAATTCTATTAGGATTTAAACTCCAATCTCCCCTATAAATAGAGCCCCTGCGGCTCTATCGAATGGGGGATTTTTTTTTTGTTTTCATTACAGAGGAGGTGCTGCTAGGCTGTTGGCTCAAGGAGGAGGGCTCCGGGCGTCCAAGTTCCATCCTTTTGAGCTTCCTCACGAACGTTCTTTAAAGCCAATGCACAGGAGAAATTACCCAAGCTCTTTTTATCTCTTCTATTTCCTTTTCTGTTTTCCTCTTCTATTGTTTTTCTCTGTTAATTCTTTCTTCTGTTATTGCATTAGTTCATGAACGCATGCATATGCATATACCTCCTTTTGATCCCCTCTCTATTTTCTCAACCGCGTTGAGAGCAATTCCTACAGTGCATCACTTGCACTTTGGCCCTTTGTTATATTGTTATTACACATATCCCAATCTCACCGCGTTGAGAAGAGCTCCTTTTAGTGCAACACTTACTCCTTCCTTTTATTTTCATATTTTACATGCATCATGTTATACCTCCTACCCATTGCATAGGGGTTTAAGGGCCAACACCCAACAAGGTGTGTTCTTATACATGATTTTCATGCTTATTTTTATTATGAATTTGATGCTACACTCACCTTGGTTCTAATTCCAATCTTTTCATTGGTTGTTGTCTTTGATCTTTACAAGGGTAATCAAGCTATAAGAAGAACTCTCTCCATCGGCCGGCCGATCGGAAGAGAAGGAAAAAACTCATAATCTCCCCCGCATCCTTTTGAGGTATTTTTCGCGATCCCTCCATTAATTATTTGTTATATCTTTGAGGCCCTCGCGTCTCTGGCGATCACATTCCCCTTAGCATCCTCGCATGCTCCCCTTTTCTCCCTCTTTTCCTATTCTTCTTTTCTTCTTTTTTCCTCTTAATTGTTCTAAGTGAATTTCTTAGAATCTACAAATTGGCGATAACGGTGGGACTCCTTTTATTTTTGATTTGATTACCCCTCCCATTGACACCCTCGTGTGTCCCTCCTTTGGTACCCTCGTGTACCCCTCCATTGTGCTCCACGTAGCACCCTCCCATTGACACCCTCGCGTGTCCCTCTTGTACCCTTGTGTACCCCTCCATTGTGCTCCACGTAGCACTCTCCCATTGGCACCCTCGCGTGCCCCTCCTTTGGTACCCTCGTGTACCCCTCCTTTGTGCTCCACGTAGCACCCTTCCCCTTGTGCACCACGTGCAAACCTCCCACTGATTAGCCATTTTTTTGATTTCGATCTGATTTCTATCTGATTGCCAGGGCCGTCGGTTCTCTGAACTGAATAGCGCCTTCCACACTGCCGTCATTTCTTCATACAGCGATCGCGACAGAGGCTTTGTTTCAGTTATTTTCCTGTATTTTTGTAATTTTTATAATCCGCGCCCCTTACAAAGGTGTCATTTCAACATTTAACGCATTGTACCAAGGCGTCATTTCGTTGATTACTATAGTTTTGCCCTTTATCTCATTACTATTTACAGTGTTTTGACGCCCCTTTCCAGAGGTGTCCGTTCATCATTTGATGCCTCATTCCAAGGCGTCTTTTTGCCTGCTGGTACTTACTGCACGATTTGATGCCTCCCACGGAAGCGTCTTTCCAAAGGCGTCATTTTAGTATCATCATTTTTATTTATGTTGCGAGTACTGTTCACTGCCATTTGACGCCCCTTTCAAGAGGCGCTTTTCACAGAATCAGCGCCTTGCTCCAAGGCGTCATTTTCTTCTGTGCCCACAGAAGTGCTGGTTATTGGTGTTTACTTGCTTGAGCTATATTGATTTCACTTTCTTGATATTGCCTGCTTGCATTCATCTTTGCATTTGGTTTGGGAGACCTCCTCTCCCCACATTTTTAGGAGATCTTACACCCTCTTGGTGAAGGAAGGACCCTCCTTTGAGCATTCCGTCTCATTGGATCGAAAATTCCTAAACCAAGCCTCCGTAAGTCCCCGCACCCGTGGATTCCCTCACGGACTCTGGGCAGGTTGTACCTTTGAAGTCCCAGGTTTAGTTGGCCTATGCATGGTGAGAGAGTGTTCCTAGTTGGCATTGAAGTGAACTTACATTGAAACTAGGTTCCTCCCTTGTGTGAACCATTCCGAAAGTTTGTTAAAAGTCATTAATTCACCAAGGTTCAAATAAATAAAAATCAACGGTAATCATTCCAACTCGTGTGCTTCTTTGCAAATTTTTTTGCTTGAACTTTGATTGCATAATGGCTTACCTTGATAGACAAAATAACATGTTCAATCTTAATTATGTTCATGAGGATGCACAACCTAGTACATCCTATACTCCTCAATCTCAACATGTTCATCATAATTCTCACCATATTTTCAAGGGACCACATCCTCATTCCGATGGTATTGCCCAACCCATGGGCAATGTCCAATCCCATGGTCCCTCACTCCAATCGCGAGCCACTACTCCTTCGGGACTGTCTTCTCCCAACGACGAGAAGCTCTCTCAATTCATCCGTGCATTGGATCATCTCACCCATCAACAAATCCAAGCCCTTCAGGCTATTGTCGAGGGCACATTCCCTCCTCATCCTCCTTCCAATCCTATTCGGGTGACCCATCACCCGCCTCCTTCGTCCACACATACTCCTATTCGGTTGGCCCATCGCCCGCCTCCTTCATCCACATATACTCCTATTCGGGCCCATCACCCGCCTCCTTCATCCACACATACTCCCACACGAGTGGCCCATCATCCGCCTCCTTCATCCACACATACTCCTCTTCGTGTGGCCCATCATCCACCTTCTTCGTCCACACCTACTCCTATTCGGGTGGCCCATCACCCGCCTCCTTCTATTTCTCATCCTTCACGGCCCCAAGGCCCATTTATTCCTTGCAACCCGGCCCATCCGGGTCCTTCTATGGGTCGGCCCATTAATCCCCCTCCACAGCCGTCATATCAAGCCACCCCTCCAAGGCAATCATCCCAACCTTCCAATGTTCATGCTACACCCCTCCAGCAAAGTATCTTTGATAGAATTACTTCCATGGAGGAACAACTTAAGAGGCTCACTAGCCCGCGGCCCGCTCCTCCTCCATCTCAAGTCAATCCTCTTCATGATTTCATGAATAACATCGCTAAGTTAGAAAAAGACTGGAAAGAGATAAGAGAGAATGGCATCAACGATATATGTGAGCGAGAAGATGTTACAAGTTCTGTGGATGCCGTCCGCCCTCCACTCATCCGAACTATGCATTTACTTGGCTCTCCACCTCCATATACATATTCACCTCCTCAAAATCCCCCACAACACCATACTCCACCACTTATCATTTCGCCTCCACCACGGCGTCCGCTGGATTTATTTAATGATGAAGATTTGGAGACGGTACAAGAATTTGAAGCCCCTCGAGATGCACCCCTTCCGAGTTTCCTTCGCCGTCCTCTTCCTCCACTGCCAGAAGACCCCTATGCTCAAGACTATGCCACAGTCCCCGATCCAACCCCCATTTATGAGACCTCTTGGTGTTACGATGATGGGTCAATACTCCAATCATCCATACCGCCGCACCATGAGTCTCCTCTTCTCCCCAATACTTGGTGTTACGATGATGGGTCGATACTCCAATCACCCATACCGCCACACCATAAGTCTCATCCTATCCCTAACACCTCTCGCCCCATCCGGCATTTTCAACGCACTAAACCTTCACCTCCTGCAACCACACCAGTAGCCTCCATTCCACCGGTCTCTACCGAGCCTTCTATTACTCCTCCTCTTTGTTTGCCACCTCAGCCCTCCATTATCCCTGTAACGCCAAAACCAGCTTTGCCAGTCCCTTCCCCTATTCCACCACTTAACCTATCACCCTTACCTATGGCTAATCCTGAGCAAGGTCCAGCCCTTTTTGCACTTGAGCCAACCCCGACTGCTTCCAAGCAAAGGGAGAAGCTCGACGTGTTTGAACCTTCGCTTCCACTCACCCTTTCTCCAACACCTTCCATTATACCTCCACCATCCATGGAACCTTCCGCCTCAGCTTCACCCCGCTTTACTACTCGGAACGGGCGTCCTTCTGTAAGTACTTGTGCCGAAGATGATCAAGAGCCGGGAAAGAAAGATTTGGCCACGGCCATACTGTTCAAGATGCAAGAGTTTATTTGCCGGATGCCAATCCGGGTTGTTGTGCCAAGCATGGTCGAAGAGGCCAATCCTCGCCACTGCTCACTAAGAGAGAATGTCAAACTTTGATGCCGTGTAAGTTTGTGCCCAAGGGTCGGGCAGGGCACCCCTTGTTCCAACTTTCAAATCTTGAACCTTTTCTTCCATACAAGGGGCGAATGACCATTTTGTTCAACACTCCCTATACGCCACAACCCCTGGGCAACACAATACTTCCTATCCCAACTTTTCAACTCGCTCACACTATTATTTTTCACTCTTCAAGGGAGTTGTCATTTACCATTGAAGCTTCGTCACGGGCTCTTGCTTTATCTATTGGGCCAATTGGCTATACACTTTCACTGCCATGGAGGGCCGGTTATCTTGTTGCTAAAGGGGTTTCCACTATTCTACCCACCTTCCATTCAACTCCACCCATATTTTTGTCTATCACCGATTCTTCATGGGCCACTCCAGGGGTGAGGAGGAGGAGCTCATCTTCTCGCCCTTCATATTCTTTGCATCTCATGCATTCTATTGCATCCATGTCTTTATCACATCCGTTGCATTGCATCCACATGCATTTGCACTTCTTCTTTCTCGGGTTTCCAAACCCATATCTTCCCTGCCTTCCAAAATCTCCGGATCCCCCACGTTTCCTATATCTTCCGCCTCTATCTTCGGGATCTCCAGGTCCCCTTACACTCGCCGGGCATTGTGCCCCCTCCGATCTTCCCTTAGGGCATCGCGCCCCTTTCCAACTATTGCATCCGGACTCCCCGAATTTCTCTCTTGTCCTCTTGGGGCATCACGCCCCATGGTGTCCCATTCCTCCGGAACCTCCGGATCCTCCATCCTCTTCCAATCCACTCCCCCCAGGGCCTCGCGTCCTTCCAAGTTTTTCCTCCCTAAGTCTCCCGGGGCATCGCGCCCCCCTTCCTGCTATTTCCCTGGAACCTCCAGGTGTTTTATCCCTCTTTTTAGGGCATCATGCCCTTTCTGATTCCACTCCTCCGGAACCTCCGGATATTTCTCTTCTCCTGGGGCATCGCGTCCCTCGATATTTGCTTCCTCCGGAACCTCCGGACCTCCCTTTTAGGGCATCGCCCCCCTCTACACCTCCATATCCGGATCCTCCGGATTTTTCTCCCGTCCTCTTGGGGCATCACGTCCCATGGTATCTTCCCCCTCCGGAACCTCCGGATCTTGCTCTTTGGGTATCGCGCCCCTACACACCCTCACGTCTGGATCATCTGGGCTTCTTACTGATTCTCCCTGGGCATCGCGTCCCTCGGTATCTTATCCCTCCGGAACCTCCGGACCTTCCTTTTACATCGCGCCCCTCTACACCTCCATATCCAGATCCTCCAGATTCCTCTCCCGTCCTCCCTGGGCATCACGCCCCATGGTGTCTTCCTCCTCCGGATCCTCTGGATTTCTTATCCCCTCTCCTAGAGCATCACATCCCTTCTTTCGCCATCCCTACGGAACCTCTGGACCCTTCTGACCCTTTTCATCCACTCTTCCCGGGACACTGTGTCCCTCGGCATTTTCCTACTTCGGAACTTTCGGACCCTCCATCTTTCTTCCGATTCATCTTTCTGCTCCTCCGGGACATCACATCCTTCATTTTCTTCCTCCTCTTCCATCATCTTTTTCCCTATTTCTTCCCTGGGCACCGCGTCCCTCGATATCTTATCCCTCCGGAGCCTCCAGATTATTCTTCCCCTCAAGATTCTCCTCCCTTACCTCCAGACCCTCCGGATCCGCCTCTTTCCATCTATCAATTTCTTCTTCTAATTCCTCCTGATCTTGGGTCCGACCCAACTTCTTCCATGTCCACTGCCTTGGGCATCTGCCCTTTCTCCCACTATTTCCGAGGCTTTAGTCCTCACTCCTCCTTCTAATTCTCCTCTCCTTCTGTAGACTGTTCCATGTGATCAGGGTCTCTGCGCCTTAGCAAGAGAGTTCTAGCCCTTGCCTCTGTTCCTTTTCTCCTTATTCGTCTGAGTCTGGTTTTGGCACCACTCCTTCTTATTAAGCCATTTCCAAATCTTTTGCTTCCAATCCTTTTATCTGCCTAAGAGGACTATCCCACGATAATCAACCCCGCCTCTCGCGGCAGCTGCTTCAACAAAGATCGCAAGGTAATATGTTGACGTAAGTAAGCATTTTTATGATATCATTATCTCATTACTTCACGCATGATTTTCAAAGTGAAGTGCTTCTTAATATGATTAATATTGATATTTTAAGCCTTTATCCTAGGAATTTTTCTTTATTGAATTTCATCTTTAAAAAAAAACTGAAAAGAGTCTTTAGGCTTACTATGCAGCACTTTGGTTATAAGAATCCCGCGCTGGGAATTCAACATTCTCTCCCCGCTTGTTAAGAGCAACCCTTAGCTGGGCACCGCACACACTTCACGGCATCCTTAGCTGGCTCCTTTGATAAAACACTGTTGCTACTTTGGCTAGGCCATGAGTATATCTGAAAGTCTTTTCTCTTCTTTACTTGGCCGAATGAAGGGGCAAGAGGTTGACGGATGAGATGACCAACCTAGGTAATCCCCAATATAAAGGAAGTCTCAAATAGGGGCAGTCTTGACCCAAACTAAAACAAATTTCATGATACATCTCGCCAAAAGGGCTATTATGAAAATCAAGTCAAGATTTCGATAAATGCAAAATTATGAATTATGACATGTCAAGAGAGGCAAAGTCCCCGCAGGAAAAATCCTGGTCGTATGCATGTCAAGGGTCTAAAAATCAAAGGCACAAAGTCCCGGCGCAACAGACCACCTCTTTTAGGGGTAATACCCCGGAAGGAATTTAAGTCTCGATATCTCCCATCATGCATAAAGTTTATCTCCAATTGTTCTTCTCTTCTCCCTCTAAGACCGAATGTTTCTCGGGTATGGCCTTGGTAGGGGCACCGTTAATCAAGGACAGTCGGCTGTAGGGCGCCACCTTTAATGCATGCTCGGCTTTGGGCAGTTTTAGCGAAAGGGGAAGGAAGGAGGACCCCTAGACAGTGGTTTAAACATCCCTCCGATGTTGTATTAGCAAAGTCTAAGTCAAAATTAAAAAAAAATCATATATTTTTCCAAAGTTCGTAAAAATTTAAAACTTTCAAAAAATAAAAAAAAGCTCATTTTCCATTTTTTTTTCATTTTCAAAAATAACAAAAAAACTATTTTCAAATAATGCCCGCTTGTGAGGGCGCCATTACCGTAATCGACAGCAACTGTCCGGTCGTCATTTCTTCACCGCTGGCTCACATGCATTTCGATGCACTTTTTCATAAGTCTAAATGTCCATTTGCAATGCATAAGTTTAAGCATCCTTGGCCAAGTCTACACATTCCATAAGTCTAAACATTCCATAAGTCTACACATTCCAGGTCTATATATTACATCCCAAGTCTATACATATTCCAAGTCTATACATTACATCACAAGTCTACACGTTCCATAAGTCTATACATTCCATAAGTCTATACATTCCATGTCTATACACATTTCAAGTCTATACATTACATCCCAAGTCTATACATCACAAGTCAAAGCATGCTTCATCTAAGTCTATACATTACATCCCAAGTCTATACATCCAAGTCCATACACACTCCTAAGTCCAAGCACTCCGAATCCTGCATTAGTGCAATCCAAGTCCATACACACTCCAAGGCCTATGCATTCATTGCAACATTAGTGCATTCTAGTGCAACATCTATGCATTCATTTCCAAGTCGGTGCATTCCAACCATCCCACAGTTGTCACCAAAAATTCAAAAAGAATTTCAAATAAATCTAAAAATTCAAAATTTTTTAAATAAATTAAATAATTCAAAAATTTTCAAATAAATCTAAAAAAATTCAAAAATTTTCAAATAAATCCAAAAAATATCAAAAAAATTTCAAATAAATCAAAAAAATTTAAAAATTCTTAAATAAATCCAAAAAAATTCAAATATTCTCAAATAATTCTAAAAAAATTCAAATATTCTCAAAAAAATCCATAAAAAAATTCAAATATTCTTAAAATTTCAAAAAAAAATTCCAACATTTTTTGAAATCCATAAAAATTTGAAATGCTTTTCAAACCCCTACAATTTTGCATACTTCAAAAAACCAAAAAAATGCATTTTATTTTTCTAATGGTATTTATTGTAGAGACAATTCCTTTGCAAGGACCAAGAACACGGGATGAGTACTCTCCACTCATTGCTATCAATCTGTTGATTCTTCCCGATATTCTCATGACATGCCACCCTGGGCATTTTGATTATCATCTCCCTATATCATTCTGATTATTCATGCCAATCTCCAGTCACGTTCGGAGCATCAATCTACTGATTACTCCTGTCGCCATGCACATCATTCTCCTACAAGGTACTCTTGCCAATTTTTAGCTGGGTGTTAATTGATCATTCATCTCAAAATCTTTTAATCAACTCCTACTGATTTCACTTGATCACTCTGCTACTGGGCATTACTTGATTCTGATCATCCAATCTTAATCTCACATGCCAAGATTGTCATCCTCATGACAAACAACAAACAATGATGCTTTGCAATGCTATGTTTTCAACTCATACTGTTGATGCTTTAATACATGCTATGTTATTCAATGTTATTCATGCTCTCATGCTTGAATTTCATCCTTGCTATGCTTGCTATGCTTAAATACCTTATTCATTACTTGTTATCTTCCTTATATCTTGACTAATGAAAGTTTGAGCGCAGGATAAGAAGCTCTGTGGTCCCATCGACTGGGCATCATCATCCAAGCCCCACGGGTTTTCACCTCATCTCAGTTCCCCACATGCTCATTGCTATCACCATCTTCCTGTATGCATTTTTACTATATGTTACATACGCTACTAGATTATATTAAGGACCTTGTGGCTTTGGTAAATCTAGAATTCCATCCTTGCTATCCCCTTCATCAAAAATAATGATGATTCCAGAGGAGTCTTAGTCATACGGATAGGCCGTTGAGCCGTCCAAGACTGGGGATGATGGTTCCATTTTTGCGAGTTGGTGCGCGGATAAACGGGTTCGGCTCAATATCAGCTCGTGTAATCGGTTTCTTGACTCAGTTTTGGTAGTTTAACAATATTATCCTTGATTATCTTATATTTACATTTGTTTTAATTTTTTCTTTTAACCCAGCATGCATTCATATAGGGCTTTGAATCAACATTGGAAAATCATTCTAATAAGCTGATTTGGAGAGTCAAATTGATCTTAATCTTCCCAGATATGAGATATTCATTGCTGAATGGAATCCTTAGTTCGTTTTGTCGCTATTTTGGGTCATTTTCTCGAAAGCCCTTTGTTTGGATTTCTATCCTCTTATTTCAATCCTTTTCCTTTGATCCACCTTGGCTGCAGCACGTCCACATTGGCTGGTAACCGCTCCCCAATGGTGAAACCTACAGGTTTGTGACCTGGGGTACTTCCACCGCGCTGGAAGTTGATCATTCCTTTTCGTGCCCGCGTGCACACTCTCTCTTTTATCCAAACATCGTTGATTTCATTGAATTTCTCGAGATTGTTTCATCTCGAGCTTTTGATTTAATTCTCATCAAGTGATGTTGATTGCGTGTCTCATCACACCTTGGCATCTACTTTTTAGTTCGCTCTGCTCCCTTGCAAAGCAGACGCCAAGACGGGGCAGCTGTAGACACGCCAAAATTGGCGTTATTGTTAGTACATCTCATATTGCCTCGCAATGCCCCAATTTGACCCTCAAATTAATTTTGTTTGAGTGTGTTTTCCCACTTTTCTTGGATTTCTCCCCTTTTCCTCCTTTTTCTTATTTTTTCTTATTTTTCTAGATTTTTTGGACATTTTTCTCCATTTTTATGAATTTTTTAGAATTAACGGCGTGAGAGGAAAATGACGACTATGAATAGAGGCGTTAATTCCACTCACTTTTCCATTTTTCTAGATTTTTTTGAGAATTTTTGAATTATTTTAATCAATTGATGACTTAGCAAGGGGCATTGTTTTGATTTAAATTAAATAAAAAATGAAAAAAAGGGAATTGACGGCATTTGAAAGGGCGTCATTTTTAATTTGGAATATTTTATTATTATATTTGGCCCTCTTCTAGGGGTGATTTGGTGGCCTTCCGGATGTCAGAAAAATATGAAAAAATATTAATTAGAATCAGCACAATTAGGTGCACTTCCACCTAAAAAATGGGAAAATAATATTGAGAAATGAAAAATGGCCCTGTTTTACATATTTTGAAATAACGACCCTCACTCGGACGTCAATTTAATTGACGCCCGAATGCCCAGTCGTCAATTTTCTTTTGGCTTTTTATTATTTTGATTCACGACTCTGTGCAAGTCGTCATTTTGAATTGATGCCCCTAGTCAGGTCGTCATTTTCATTGCCATATTTTGAGATTTTGAATCCGTCTGAAATTCGTATTAAATTTAAACAGCGCCCCTCGACAAGTCGTTAATTCTTAAAATGACGATTCCTCCGCGGGCGTCATTTTAAGAAGCGACTGTCTCCAGGTCGTCAATTCATGTTGAATTCCGAATTTTCCCAGAAACCTCTTCTTTCCTCATTTTGAGCCCTTTTCCATGACTGGAGGGACTCCTTTCTTAGGTTTATCTCTTTCTAAAACCAAATCCTAATTCTATTAGGATTTAGACTCCAATCTCCCCTATAAATAGAGCCCCCTGCGGCTCTGTTGAATGGGGGATTCTTTTTCTGTTTTCATTACAGAGGAGGTGCTGCTAGGCTGTTGGCTCAAGGAGGAGGGCTCCGGGCGTCCAAGTTCCATCCTTTTGAGCTTCCTCACGAACGTTCTTCAAAGCCAATGCACAGGAGAAATTACCCAGGCTCTTTTTATCTCTTCTATTTCCTTTTCTGTTTTCCTCTTCTATTATTTTTCCCTGTTAATTCTTTCTTCTGTTATTGCATTAGTTCGTGAACGCATGTATATGCATATACCTCCTTTTGATCCCTCTCTATTTTCTCAACCGCGTTGAGAGCAATTCCTGCAGTGCATCACTTGCACTTTGGCCCTTTGTTATATTGTTATTATACATATCCCAATCTCACCGTGTTGAGAAGAGCTCCTTTTAGTGCAACACTTACTCCTTCCTTTTATTTTCATATTTTACATGCATCATGTTATACCTCCTACCCATTGCATAGGGGTTTAAGGGCCAACACTCAACAAGGTGTGTTCTTATACATGATTTTCATGCTTATTTTTATTATGAATTTGATGCTACACTCACCTTGGTTCTAATTCCAATCTTTTCATTGGTTGTTGTCTTTGATCTTTGCAAGGGTAATGAAGCTATAAGAAGAACTCTGTTAATCGGCTGGCCGATCGGAATATAAAGGAAGTTGTGAAGAAGGAAGTTGTTAAGTGGTTAGACGCTGGGATAATTTATTCCATTTCTGATAGCAAATGGGTTAGCCCGACACAAGTGGTTCCTAAGAAGTCGGGGCTGACAGTGGTCACAAATGAAATAGGAGAAGAGGTGCCGATGCGGTTACAGACGGGATGGAGAGTTTGTGTTGATTACAGGAAATTAAATTCAGTAACAAAGAAAGATCATTTTCCACTCCCGTTTATTGATCAAATTCTGGAGAGATTGGCTGGGCAACAATATTTTTACTTTTTGGATGGTTATTCTGGTTATAATCAAGTTGCTATCTATCCAGAGGATCAAGAAAAAATCACTTTTATGCGCCCGTATGGCACGTTTGCTTTTAGAAGAATACCTTTTGGGCTTTGCAATGCTCCCACCACATTTCAAAGGTGTATGATGTCGATATTTTCTGACATGGTGGGGGAGACTTTGGAAGTTTTCATGGATGATTTTTCGGTGTTTGGTGATTCATTTGAGGGGTGCTTAGAAAATTTGACTCAGGTTTTGAAAAGGTGCATTAAATCCAATTTAGTGTTAAGTTGGGAGAAGAGCCACTTTATGGTGAGAGATGGTATAGTTTTAGGCCATATTATTTCGGAAAGGGGAATAGAGGTCTATAAAGCCAAAGTAGATTTGATTTCCAATCTTCCTCCCCCTATATCTATCAAGCAAATCATATCCTTTCTTGGCCATGATGGATTTTATAGAAGATTCATTCACAACTTCCCTACCATTGCTCATCCCCTCACATAATTGCTTGCTAAAGATACTCCATTCCATTTTGATGATTCTTGTCTCAAGGCCTTTAATTCCTTGAAAGCAGCCCTTACTCAAGCTCCGATTCTTCAATCTCCCGATTGGTCACTTCCTTTTGAGATAATGTGTGATGCCTCGGACTATGCTGTTGGAGCTGTCTTAGGTCAAAGGATAGATAAGAAGCCCATGGTAATCTACTACGCGAGTCGCACCCTCACTGATGCTCAGTTGAATTACTCCACCACGGAGAAGGAGCTGCTAGCTGTTATTTTTGCCCTAGAAAAATTTTGATCCTATCTTTTAGGGGCTAAGGTTATTGTTTACTCCGATCATTCTGCTTTAAAATACTTACTTTCCAAGAAGGATGCTAACCCCCATCTCATTAGATGGATTTTATTGTTGCAAGAATTTGATTTAGAAATGAGAGACAAGAAGGGGTTGGCCAATGTAGTTGCTGATCATTTATCTAGGATAGTAATCCCTGAAAGTACTCCAATGTTCGATTCTTTTCCCGATGAACAAATTCTTTCCCTCTCTCATTCTTCAACTCCTTGGTATGCTAACATTGTTAACTACTTGGCGGTAGGTCAGATCCCGGGAGGGTGGACTAGACAGGAGAAGGATCACTTCTTTTCTAAGATAAAACACTATTTCTGGGAGGACCCATAGTTGTTTCATATGGGTCTCGATCAGATCATTAGAAGATGTGTCCCAGAAGAAGAACATCAATCAGTATTGAATTTTTGTCATAATTTAGCTTGTGGGGGACACTTCTCTGGAAAGAAGACAGCGGCGAAAGTGCTACAAAGTGGATTCTATTGGCCCACTTTATTTAAAGATGCTTATGAATTCTCCAAATCATGTTTGAGATGCCAAGCTGTGGGCAATAATTCGAAGAAAGATATGATGCCGCTAAATCCCATTCTGGTGGTTGAAAATTTTGATGTTTGGGGAATAGATTTCATGGGACCATTTCCATCTTCATTTGATAATGAATATATCTTGGTGGCGGTCGATTATGTTTCCAAATGGATTGAAGCCATTGCTACTAGGACAAATGACCATAAGGTGATTATGAAGTTTGTGAAGAAGAATATCTTTTCTCAGTTTGGTTGTCCTAGGGCTATAATTAGTGATGGGGGTTCTCATTTTACTAATTTTTAATTCCAAGCTTTGCTTCGTAAGTATGGTATTACTCACAAGCTTGCTACCCCTTATCATCCCCAAACTAGTGGCCAGGTTGAAATTTCTAATAGGGAGATTAAGAATATCTTGCATAAAACTATTAGGTCGGATAGGAAAGACTGGTCTGAGAGACTAGATGATACATTATGGGCCTATAGAACTGCATACAAAACTCCCATTGGTATGTCACCATACCGCTTGATCTTTGGTAAAGCCTGCCACTTACCCGTAGAAGTGGAACATAGAGCTTATTGGGCCATTAAGCAAGTTAAGTTTGATTTAACTCAAGCTGGATCCCAACGAGCTCTGCAAATTAATGAACTGGAGGAATTAAGGAACGAAGCCTATGAAAATGCGAAGATTTATAAAGCTAAAACAAAAGCCTTTCATGATAAGTACATTCACAGAAAGAGTTTTCAAGAAAATCAAAAGGTTTGGCTTTTTAATTCAAGGCTGCGTTTGTTCCCTGGTAAATTGAAATCCAGATGGGATGGGCCGTTCATTATTGTTAAAGTTTTTTACCATGGTGCTGTTAAGATTTTGGATCCTAAAAATGGTCACATTTTCACTGTCAATGGCCAAAGGTTAAAACCTTACTTGGAGAATGAACAGTTAACTACAAAAGAATCAATTGCTTTGTGTGATTTGGAGTAATTATTTATGAGCCTTCATGCGTCTGGCTGAAGATGAAAAACTTAGCGCTTCTGGGAGGCAACCCAAGGTTTTTGTTATTTAATGCTTTTGTTTTAGTGTGTTTTAGTTATTAGATCCAAGCCAAGGAGAGTAAGTTGTCGCCAAAGGAGGTTCTACCCCGCACGCTAGGTTGTCTCTTTCCTACTCATCAAACTTCATTAATACATTGTTCTTTCATTTCAATTTTACGTGCCATTGAGGACAATATCATTCAAGTTGGGGGGAGAGAGCAAAAATTTTTCATTGCATATAGTACAAACAGGTAGGGATTTTGCATGAATTCTTGCATATCATTTTTTGCAAAATTGCAGGAAAGTGAAAAGATGAAATCCCCGACAGAGTTTTATTAATTCATGCTTGAATTGAAAGTGATTCTGAATTAGAAAAGACTAGGAAAAGGTTGAAGGAAAATTAAGTGTGATCTAGCCATGGAAAACTGATATAAGAATCTCTTTAAAAGTTCATGCGCACTATTAGAAAAAATATTCACTATGCACTCTGATGAAGCAAAATAAGACAAGCCCTTTGTTACTTTGGGAACCGCATCTGATACTCTACATTTCTTGAGGAGGAGATCTATTTCAAGAAAAAGCTTTCTGCCAAGTTTTATAGAAAAAAAAAGAGAAATGGTGAAATAGAAAGATCACGCCATGAAAAATGCCTATGATCTGAGTAACCGGGCCTGCTTCACCTAAGACATGTTGAGGTTCGCGCAAAAAGGTGAAGGGTAGTGCAGCATTGTGGTTGTGCAAATGAAAAAAAAAGGCATTCCAAAGAGACAAAAGAAAAATGTAGAAAAAAACTAGTATGCTTAAATGCTCTGATCTAAGAGGTGCAGAGTTGAAAGGTACTTACTTAGAATAACAAATGGAGGATGCTATTGTCTTAACTACAGATTTGGAATTACACATGCACAAGTGCTTTTGAACTTTGATTTGTATTCTTAAGTCATGTGCTTTAATTTCCAATCTAAGGCCAATATGAGCATTAATGATTCTGGATTCCTAATCTTTGGTTGATTCTATGAAGGGAGAGCTGGTTATAAGAGTATGATCTTTGTGAACTCTTGTTGGTCCTAAATTTTAATTTAATTGCATTGTTAAGGGACTAACAATGAGTAAGTTGGGAGGTGTGATAAGTGCTATATTTTATATCATAATTTACATCACATCTATCATCTTTGAGCATTATTTGAGTATATTTGTGCAACATGAGCATTAATTACATTCTCACACATTATTTGAGTCTTCATGTATTTTATCATCTTTTTGAGCTTAAAAGACCATGTGAGAAATATTTAAATATTTGCATAATTATTTTAGAATTAAATAGATTGATATTTTAATTTTCAGGAAACAACGACCTAGATCAGGGCGCTATTTAAGTAACGACATCTTCAAGGGCGCGTACTCAGTAAGACGTGACACAAGACAAGGCGTCAATTCATTTGAAAAAAGAAAGTGGAAAAAAAAAAAGAATTAGCGCCCGAGATGCAGTCGCTAATCATTGAAAGAACGCCCATATGAACAGTCGTCAATATCTACTTTACGAAAAATAAAAAAAATAGCAAAAAAAGAAATAAGGAAACTGACGCCCAATTGAAGAGGCGCTACTTCAGGAAAGGACGCCCCAGCTTAAGGTGTCATTTAAAGAAAGGACGCCCCAACCTAAGTCGCTATTCAAAGTTGAATCAGAAACGACAACTACAGTTTCTCGATCGAAGTCTCCTTCCAATTTTCAAGCTTATCCAAGCCTTATTCAAGGAAAGGAGGACTCCAAGGATGGAAAGAAGTCTAAATGGATCAAGTTTCATTGTTGGAAATTGGTTTTTGGATCAAACTGGGAACCCACGATCGTGGATGCTCCTGTACCCTATAAATAGATGCCATGGCCGATGATGTAGAAAGAGAGAGGTTAGAGGTCTGCCATAAGGATTTCTTTTGAAGCTTTTTCTTTCATTTTTTCCAGTTAAGTTCTTCATCAAAGTTCTTTTTTTTCCAGTCTTCTACAAATTCTTCTTCTTCATCTTCTTCTAATTCTTCCAGTTTTCAAAGTTATTTTCAGTTTTCCAAAGATATGTCCATGCGTTTTTACTGTTCATCCGGTTTTAAAATATTTTGCTATTTCTCGTTTTTCTTTCCTTTTTGATCTTCTGTTGTTTCTGAGTTTTTCATGAAAGTTGTAGGTTTTTAAAAGTTCTTCAATTTATTTTTCTACCACTTCTTCAAATTCTCAACCATTTTCAAATTACAATCAATTTTCCAAAGTTCAGTTCTGCACTACTCATCCGCGATCACTCTCTGTTCTATCATATTTTTCTCCATCTTCCTATTATTTTCTGTCTTTGTGTTCTTCATCAATATTCTTCCTCTCTTTGTCCTCTACAATTTTTTCTTCTTTCACTTTATCTAATTCTCTCTATAGTTTAATTTATTTCTTCTTCTTCTAACCCTCTATTTTCAAAACTGTTTTATGTTTTATCACCTATCATAGCCATCTCTTCCTCTCTTTTCACAACATACATGCTTTGGTTTTAATTTTATTCTTCTTCCTCCACCTTTTCATCTCTATCTCCTACATTTCATCCACACATCCCTTTGGCGGATTCTCTTCCAATTGATCCTCTCACGGCATCGGCATCCAAGGCGAGGCGATCTTCATCCAAGGCTTGGCAAGGAGTTGACGGCGTTCTTCATCCTATTGGCTTACAATTTCTTTTCTCTTCTTTTATTTTGCAAGTTATAATTTTAGTTTTCATATACATTGTACTTGTCACCTCTCATAGCAATAAAGTTGATCTTTGTGAAATTGTGTTTATCTTTCTATCTCCTCCAAATTTCTCTACTTAAACCCTCTCATATTCTTTGAAAAGTTTTCATGGAATTTGTCTTTCCTTAGATTAATCACACTCAAAAATTCGATTTTCAAAGCATAAGGTGTTTTTTCAACTTATTTAAATAAGGATTTTTCCTCGTCGTGGGATCGACTCCGCTTACCACTATATAATTTGATTTTCCAATCTTTTAAAGTGAGTGAGTGTGAACATTTTAAAATTGTGGCACGGCTTTCTTAACGACACTAGTCGGTGCGCATCAATTGTTGGCGCCATTACAGTGTTCAACTTTCTTGTGGCGTGTCTCATAGTAACGTCAATATATATAGCTTATAATCTATATAGTAAAAAGACGCCTTGGAATGAGGCGTCAAATAATGAACGGACGCCTATGCAAAGTGGCGTCAAAACATTGTAAACAGTAATGAGATGAAGGGCAAAATGATAATAATCAACGAAATGACGTCTTGATTCAAGGCGGTGAATGACGAAATGATGTCTCTGTAAGGGGCACGGATTATGAAAATGACAAAATGCAGGAAAAATGACTGAAACAGTGCCTCTGTCGTGGTCGCTGTATTAATAAATGACGGCAACAGTGAAGGCGCTATTCAGTTCAGAGAACCGATAGCCCTGTGAATCAGACAGAAATCAAACAGAAATCTAAAAAAAGGCTAATCAGCGGAGGTGTGCACGTGGTGCACAAGGGGAAGAGTGCTACATGGAGCACAAAGGAGGGGTACGTGAGGGTACCAAAGGAGGGGCACGCGAGGGCGCCAATGGGAGGGTGCTACATGGAGCACAATGGAGGGGTACGCGAGGGTACCAAAGGAGGGACACGCGAGGGTGTCAATGGGAGGGGTAATCAAACTGAAAACAAAAGGGGTCCCACCGTGATCGCCAATTTGTAGATTATGGAAATTCCACTTAAGAAAATAGGAAGAAAAATATACAGATAAAGCACGTGGTGCTAAATGGGAAGTGTGATCGCCAGAGAGGTTACCTCAAGAAGAATAAAGGTGATCGCATGTACCTTGTGTTGAGCGTGAGAGATTGTGAGCTTTTCCTACCTCCTTCCACCGGCCGGCCGATGAAGGGGGTTCTTAGCTTGATTACCCTTGCAAAAACACACAAAACAAGTGAAAGAATGGATTGATTAGCCAAAAGTGTAGTATCAATGCTCTAAAATCATGAAATTGATCAAGTGAAGCATGAACACACCTTGTGTGTTTTTGATTTAAAACCCCTTAAAAGGAGTAACAAAGGTATGGTGAATGTGAATGCAATGAAAAGCAAGATATATGTGATAGAGTAGCTAGAAGAAGGAATGCATGATGATGATATACTAGTAATGAAACAACTAAACAAAACTAAGAGGAGGGGCTCCTTTCTACTGTGTGTGCAGCAATAAAGGGAGAGAAGCCTTTAATGCAATAGCTGCAGCAGATGTAGATGAAGATCACCCGTGGAAGGAGGAAAATCCCCGAGGAGGAAGAACACCCTTGGAAGAAACACCTGCAAAAGAGAAGACTCTCTTCTCTCTGTAAACTCTCGCAGTACTCCCCAATTCTCTTGTTTTTTTTTTTCGCGCGAGGGAGATTAAGGGGGGTATTTATAGGTCCAATGATCCTTGCAAAACAAGCATTAAAACTAGGCAATAACCCTCCAATAAGAAACCTCCTTCCCAATCAAACACAATGTGTAAAATGGGGAAGGGATTATTACTAGAAAGAAGCAGACAAAAAGGGGACGAAACTGGAAATGACGACCTCTCGAAGGGCGTCAATTGAAAATGACGACGTTACCAAAGGCGTTAATTAAAATGACGACGTGCACATGGGCGTCATTTCCTAGATTTAATTATGGAAACAAAATACTTTCCTTATTAAAAATTCTGAAATGACGCCTGCGATTATGGGCGTTAAATAAGAGACGCCCTTCCTTGGGACGTCAATTCTTGATTTTTCATTTTGCTTAGGATACGTAAAATTCCAGGAAATGACGCCACTATACATAGTCGTCTGTTTGTTAAGAGGCGCCCTTGGCTACGCCGTCAATTAAATGACGCCCCTACTTAAGACGTTAATCCCATTCAACAAAGAAAAATGCAAAAAAAGCACAATTAACACACAGAAAATAGAAAAACTTCATATTAAGCCAATATTGAAGTCCACTTTGGGGCGTCACATGGTGACATGAGATTTACTCAATATAGCATCGATTTTGGCATGTCTACAGCTGCCCCGCCTTGGTGTCTGCTTTGCAAGGGAGTGACACGGAATGAAGTGAAAGTGAAACAAGCAGAATGAAGTGGAACGAATTGATAAGTAGATGCCAAAGTGTGATGTGACACGCCTTCGACCCTAAGCGTTGGAAATCTTTCTAAAACTCTGAATGAAACAACTCTGGATGATTACAAGAAAGCATTGATGAGCTGGACTGGAGGGGTTAAACTAAATGAACTAAACATGTGCGCGAGGGCACGAAAGGGAGACACCATTGGAGAGCGGTTACCAGCCAATGTGGACGTGCTACAACCAAGGTGATTTCGCAAAAAAATAAAATGAATTGGGATGAAGACCCAGCAAATGAATGATTTTCAAGGAACCAGCTTGAGTTGCTTCAAGGAGAATAAAGTACTTGATTCGGAATGGAATATCTCATGCTAACTCAATTAAGCGCGTGACCTTCATTATTGGTGTAATATGAAGATTTTCATCATTAAGCTCAAAGTCCTACATGATGCATGCTGGGTTAAAAGAAAAACTAAATCAAACTAAAAATAGAAAATAATCAAAGATAATATTGTTAAACCATCTAGATTTGGTCTAGAATCCAGATCTCTAAGATGACACTAAGCCGAAGCTCGTTTGTCTACGCATCAACTCAGAAAGTGGAACCATCGTCCCAAACCTTGGATGACTCAACGGCCTATCCGTGTAATTAAGACTCCCTTGGAATTATCACTATTTTTGATGAAGGGGAACTCAAATTCCAGGTTTATCAGAACCACAAGGTCCTTGATATGTTAAAATAGTGTAGAATATCATATAGTAACAATGCATTGTTGGGTTCGGTGCAAGTATTCAGAGGGGGGGTGAATGAATATAGCCCTTTAAAAATTCGCCCAATTAAAAACCTTCACCCAAAATAAGTTTTCGCTCACTTAAAAATTGGAATGCTAACAAGACAAATTAGAACACTCATCTACTGAACCTATAAGCAGACAGTTGAGCGCCCCTATGCATTCATCTAGCGGAAGCACAAATAGAACAACACAAACCACAATGCAAGAGGGTTTTTAGGTGGTTCGGTCTAGCAGACCTACATCAACCCCACACTCAACCCGAGTGTGGCTTCTTGCTGACTCACAGCTTGAACAGTTGGGCATCACAGCTTGCCATACAACTGCTGGGCAACACAGCTTGCCGTCCGAGGAATCCTCCTCGCCCCGCTGAGCAACACAGCTTGCTGTCTAGTGGAATCCTCCACTGCAAACCGCTGGGCAATACAGCTTAGCCGTCCAGAGGCAGCACCTCTGCAAAACCCGCTGACTAACAGCTTGAAGAAAGGATAAAAGGAAAACACAAAAGGGAAACAAAACAGCACCAGAAAGCTGTAATGAAATAAAGCACAAATGTGGCTCTCTACAAGAGCTGACTGGCCTGGATTTGATCCACGGTCCAGTTGAGACAATCTTCAGCTGATCTCTTCTTATCAACTCTCGATCTCTCTTTCTCTTTCTTTTTCTTCTTCTTCTCTGCTCTCCGTCTCTCTTTCTTTTCTTCACTCTTTTCTTCTTATCTTCTGCTGGATCGAAGTCCCTGCACTCTGCTCTTCTACTATTGCTGCTACTGCTTCGACCACTCTTCATCTGAAGACGAAGACTCATATATATAGCAACAGCAGCAGCAGCTAGGGCGTGTGCTCTCCACATCTCCCGCCTAAAAACCTTGGGCCACGTATCAGTCTCTCAGCCAGCTTCAGCACACGTGTCACAATCCTATCTGCCCTTTCAGCCTCGGATCACATGCCCTTCATTAGCCTCCACGAGCAGAGCACCTGTCAGACAGAGTATCGGAATATCAGGTTAAGTGAAGGGCTCTGTATAGACTTGTAAAGACAATCATGATGTAGACTTGTAATGTTAAGTGCGTTGTATAGACTTCATGAATACACTATGAACTCGAGTGCAGTGTATGGACTTCACTATACAGACTTAACATAAGACGCTACATGAGACGGTAGGCTGTACAGACTTGACCTAAGAAAATGCATGAGACGGACGATGTATAGACTTGCGTTACTGTAGCAATGTATAGACTTACTATATGCATGAGACGCAAGTTGAGACGGTGTGTGCACTATAATGAATGTATAGACTTTCCACCGACCAATGTGTAGACTTTGCAAGCCTAAGACGCTGAATGAGACGGTGGCTGAGACGGACGCTGTACACACTTTAAGTCCAGTGTATAGACAATGCCTTAGACTCTAAATGAGATGCTACGAAGATGCATTGTATGGACTTTGAGAAATGCTTCAAGTGGATGGCTGTACAGACTTCATGAATGTGCAGACTTGACAACGAGATGCACAATGTATAGACTATGCACATGCATGAAGAGCCCTGATGATGTATGGACTTGCTAATGCAATCTAGGGCGATGTGCAGACTTTGTCCACGAACTGTGCACATGCATGAACGATGTAAAGACTCTGAAATGCTTTACCATGTAGTGTATAGACTTGCTAGTCATCAAACTACATGCAGATAGAAAATCAACGCATAGAGCAGAAATCAAGCACAACCAATATATCAGTCATACACATGCATTCTCCATAAAACAAGTTATGTTGCTATCATCAAAACACAATCTCAAATGCACTCAGAACTTCATTTCATCATCATTCATGTTGCTATCATATGCAGAATGCTCAGGGATCTCAAGGATAAAGGATGCATAGAAATGCACTCACGTTGTTACTATCATCAAAACAAAATAGCATTACTATCATCAAATCAACATAGCACATGTTTGTGCCTAAGGGGCACAGCATTCTCCCCCTTTTTGATGATGGCAACACAAAGTGACAGTGAGTCACACAGACATTTCTCCCCCTTTGACATGATCAAAAAGAGAAAAAACCGTATGAACATGTGTGCAACATGGCAGTATGCATGCAAATACCCTTAGAGCACCTCATTCTCCCCCTGAATGTATGACTCCCCCTGAATTATTTCTCCCCCTAAATAATAGCTCCCCATTTGAGAAGGAATTTGGACAGATAAGCACAAGGTAGAGAAGGTAGGAAGGTCACTTGACAACAGCATAAGCATAGGTTCAGAAAGGGAGCATGATTATAAACAACTATTAAAGTATAAGAATCAGCAACATACAATTTTTAAAAATTCAGATTTAACAGTGATAAATCTAGAGTAAAACACCTGACCCCTGAAAAAGAGTTTTAGATTCCATTTATAGCAATGAATCTAGGGCACATGGTATTAATAGATAAGTCAAAAATAATACCCTTTGTGTTTAAACATGGAAGTTCAAGAAAGGCAACTTAAATATGTACTGAGAAAAAAAAATTTCACTCATTGACTTTTGATTTTCGAAGGGTTACAGCAGTTTGATTTTCACTTTTTAATTTTTAGAACCTGAACTAAGTGAATAGACCTGTGGCATTTATGCTGTTGACATTAGGTGTATACCTTGATAAGAGGCAGGTACCCCTAGTTACTAGGCATAAACTACAAGATCTACTTCAGGTCAAGGCCTACAAGGAACAATCTTCACCTTTGACATTAAGGGTACACCTTGATCAGAGGCCAGTACCCCCAGTTACTTGGTGAGGACTCCCCCTATAGATTTGACCCTATGAACAGAGATATTCTGAAGCACCTCATGACATGTGAGTTCTCCTGCTTCTTTGGAGGAGTTCACATTTTCTCAGTGCAATCAGCCATTGCTCTGTCACTATGTTCAGCTCTTTTACATTTATGATCTTATTTACTGCTGCCCTTAATTCTTTTAGAGTGATTGTTTAAAAAATCATTACATACTCTTATTCACCTATTCTAGACATTTCCAGTCCAACACATTTAGGCTTTACAAAAAGCTTTTTCTATTTTAGCCATGAGACAAAGATTAAGAGCTATAAAAGTTTTCTTTTATCTCAAATTCTGAAGTTCAGACACTTAACTCTTCAATTTATAAAAGTCAAACCTTTAGTTCCTTTCAATTTGCAAAAGTGATTCTTATAAGTGAACACTTGCAATAATCACAACTCAATGTACTAAACCAGAAACAGAACTGTTGTTCAGTGAAGGTTAGGGAAATGATAGAAATAGGTATTGAGTTCCAGGAGCATCTGATGTCAAAGGATATGAAAGAACTAAATGGGGACAGTGAGAAGTAGCAAGGATTCAATGAATTGAATAGAAAAACTCTCAGCTCCCCCTGACATCATGATGCAAAGATTATGCTATGCACTAGACTGTTCTACATGCAGACTATGCACCAAGGATACATGAGACAAGTATGCAATCAATTCAAGTTTATGCATCTAAGTCATGAACATTTTTATCATTTTTCATATTTTTCAAAAATATGATGCAGCGCACTGTTCTACATGAAGACAGGACCCATGGTACTAGGTAGAGAACCTGGTCTCAAAGACCATCTCACACATGGTAGGAACCTCCGGGCAGATTTCTCTGCCTTTTAGTAACTTACCATTTGATATACCAGGGTTAACAAGGACAATGCAACATAAAGCAGTCCTACATGAATTGAACATCATTAATGACAATCATGCAAATGATGTATGCAGACACAAGACACATGTATTGACTGTGTACACTAAATGAACCATTCACAATCAGCAAGTTATGCATTTAACAACAAGCATGCAATGCATTGACACAAAGCACATGCATTGACACAAAGTCTATATAGTGCATCAACTGTATACACTAAAGAACCATTCAAATTCAGTTCAACATATAGCAAGAGAAGAGCATCAGATATGCAGAATTGAATTCAATAGCTGAGTCTGGAATGCAGACTGATCAGCTAGACATGAGGAGATCATCATAAATCAAGCAAACAGTTCAACAATTTCAGTTAATGAATTTAAAGCAAAGTTCAGAATTGACCTGAAATATAGAATCCTGGGGTTTTCTGTTGAGTGTCTTGGATCATAAACCACTTTATTCATCAGCTTCCAAGGCACACCTGCAGCATGTCAATCAATTTGATCCTGCAGGGACCCAAGCAGCCTTGGGTCCTGCATTTACCCGGACAGGTGTTCTAAACACCCTTTTTGCAGCATTATCATCAAATTCCATTAGACAACAATCAGACATAGAATGTCCAAAATTTCCACAGTAATAACATGAAACAACAGATTGTCTGGTCCTATGATGCATATCAGTAGCAGCATGAGACCTATGAAACTTAGCATGAAATGTTCTGTTGTTTACATGGACATTTTGTTTCTTACCAGCAGCATTGGGAGCATGAAATTTTACAGATTTAGAATTAAATCTACTTCCTTGAGCATGCCAGCAGTCCTTGACTGTATGGCAATGCTTTCCACATTCGAAGCATGCTGGGGTTCTTTTACCAGAAACAGTATTATATGCAGGGAAATTTACAGGTTTTAAATTGACTTTCTTTCCCTGGGCATGCCAGCAATGAGCTGCAATGTGGCCCATCTTGCCACAATGAAAACACTCTATTTTCCTTCTTTGAAAAACATGATTTCTAGCAGGAATTTTCTGTGCAGTAGTAGCAGCTAGGTCATCTAATTCAAACATCTTACACTCATGCATCATATGACCTTTCTTATTACAATAGAAACACTGCACATTCTTTTCCTTTTTAAACTGAATTTTATGAGAAGATTTTTCACAGCAATTTCCCTTTTTCTTTTGTTCAGCCCTGTGCTTATTGTTCTGAGATTTCTTAGATGAAATACATTTTGAGGTACTAGCACATTCTGAACTTTTCACATTGGAGCCAAGCAGTTTATTCAAATTGTTTTTACCTTTGACAAGTTTAGACAGAGTGTTTTTCAGATTTTCAATTTCAGAATTCAATGAGGCAATACTCACTTCATACTTGGATAACTCAGATTCACATGCAATTAGCTGCTGTTGCAAAGCATCATTCAGGTTCTTCAGAGTTTCATTTTCTTGTTGAACCATTATTTCAATGTTATTCTCATTTTCCTTCACAACTGATTTTCCTTTTTCAATTGACAGCCATCTCTCAGAGAAGACAGTATTAAGAACCATTAGCTTTTTATTTTGATCTTTCAAGTAGACATTTTCTTCTTTTAGAGATTTGATTTGTTCTTTTTAAAAACTGTCATCAGAATCAAAATCATTAATCATGTCTTCGAGAATGGCACAAGCTTTGCAAGGATTATTTTCACCGATGAGTTTGTTTCTAATATTCTCATTTTCAGATTTCAACCTATTCAACTCATCTTTTTCTTTAATCATTTTAGATTTCAAATTATTCATTTCTTTTCTTAAATTTTTATTTTCAGATTTTAATTTCTTGGACACTTTAAACAGATTTTCATACATCACTATCAATTCATCAAAAGAAACTCCATCTGATCCGGAGCTTACCTGAGATGAGGTTTCCTCATCATCACTTCCCCGGTTGGCCATTAAGCATATGGACTTTTCTCCTTCTTCATCACTGTCCGAGGTGTTCCCTTTGAATTTCGAGAATTTTGGACAGTTAGTCTTCACATGGCCAGCCTTCCTGCATTTGTAGAGACGTTAGTGTCAACAATCTTGGCAGGGTTAGATCTGTACCTTATTTGCTTTCGGCCATAACCAGACTTTCCTTCTCTTTTTCTCATAAATTTCCTGAATTCACTGGTCATCATTTCAATGTGGTCTCCATCAATTTCAGACCCCGAGAAGCTGCTTTTCTCACTTAATGATCCACTGTGGCTGGATCTGTTTGCTTTGCTTGAGCTAGCCTTCAGCACGATTGGTTCCATTACAAATAATCTGAAGACACAGAAAAGCTGAAGCACCTAGACCAAATGAGCAAGGCAAGGCACTAAGTCGGTGAAACAAAACAGCGAGCACAGAAAACACACTCTGGAATGCACCAAACAGAAATGCAGTAAACCAGATGATCAACGTAAAGCACTAAAACAGTAAATCAAAAAATGATTCCAAAAGACCCACTCTGAAATGCACCAACAATTAGCAGGATCCTCTGCAGATTGTTAGATCTGTTCAGTCAGAGACCCGCTCTGATACTAAGTGTTGGGTTCGGTGCAAGTATTCAGAGGGGGGGTGAATGAATATAGCCCTTTAAAAATTCGCCCAATTAAAAACCTTCGCCCAAAATAAGATTTCGCTCACCTAAAAATTGGAATGCTAACAAGACAAATTAGAACACTCATCTACTGAACCTATAAGCAGACAGTTGAGCACCCCTATGCATTCATCTAGCGGAAGCACAAATAGAACAACACAAACCACAATGCAAGAGGGTTTTTAGGTGGTTCGGTCCAGCAGCCCTACATCCACCCCACACTCAACCTGAGTGTGGCTTCCTGCTGACTCACAGCTTGAATAGCAGGGCATCACAGCTTGCCATACAACTGCTGGACAACACAGCTTGCCGTCCGAGGAATCCTCCTCGCCCCGCTGAGCAACACAGCTTGCTGTCGAGTGGAATCCTCCATTGCAAACCGCTGGGCAATACAGCTTAGCAGTCCAGAGGCAGCACCTCTGCAAAACCCGCTGACTAACAGCTTGAAGAAAGGATAAAAGGAAAACACAAAAGGGAAACAAAACAGCACCGAAAAGCTGTAATGAAATGAAGCACAAATGTGGCTCTCTATAAGAGCTGACTGGCCTGGATTTGATCCGCGGTCCAGTTGAGACAATCTTCAGCTGATCTCTTCTTCTCAACTCTCGATCTCTCTTTCTCTTTCTTTTTCTTCTTCTTCTCTGCTCTCTGTCTCTCTTTCTTTTCTTCACTCTTTTCTTCTTCTCTTCTGCTAGATCGAAGTCTCTGCACTTTGCTCTTCTGCTATTGCTGCTACTGCTTCGATCACTCTTCATCTGAAGACGAAGACTCATATATATAGCAGCAGCAGCAGCAGCTAGGGCGTGTGCTCTCCACATCTCCCGTCCAAAAATCTTGGACCACGTGTCAGTCTCTCAGCCAGCTTCAGCACACGTGTCACAATCCTGTCTGCCCATCCAGCCTCGGATCACGTGCCCTTCATTAGCCTCCACAAGCAGAGCACCTGTCAGACAAAGTATCAGAATATCAGGTTAAGTGAAGGGCTCTGTATAGACTTGTAAAGACGATCATGATGTATAGACTTGTAATGTAAAGTGCGTTGTATAGACTTCATGAAGACACTGTGAACTCGAGTGCAGTGTATTTATGCAGACTTAACATAAGACGCTACATGAGACGGTAGGCTGTACAGACTTGGCCTAAGAAAATGCATGAGATGGACGATGTATAGACTTGTATTACTGTAGCAATGTATAGACTTACTATATGCATGAGACGCAAGTTGAGACGGTGTGTGCACTGTAACGAATGTATAGACTTTCCACCGACCAATGTGTAGACTTTGCAAGCCTAAGACGCTGAATGAGACGGTGGCTGAGACGGACGCTGTACACACTTTAAGTCCAGTGTATAGACAATGCCTTAGACTCTAAATGAGATGCTAAGAAGATGCATTGTATGGACTTTGAGAAATGCTTCAAGTGGATGGCTGTACAGACTTCATGAATGTGCAGACTTGACAACGAGATGCACAATGTATAGACTATGCACATGCATGAAGAGCTCTAATGATGTATGGACTTGCTAATACAATCTAGGGCGATGTGCAGACTTTGTCCAGGAACTGTGCACATGCATGAACGATGTAAAGACTCTGAAATGCTTTACCCTACAGTGTATAGACTTGCTAGTCATCAAACTACATGCAGACAGAAAAGCAACGCACAGAGCAGAAATCAAGCACAACCAATATATCAGTCATACACATGCATTGTCCACAAAACAAGTTATGTTGCTATCATCAAAACACAATCTCAAATGCACTCAGAACATCATTTCATCATCATTCATGTTGCTATCATATGCCGAATGCTCCAGGATCTCAAGGATAAAGGATGCACAGAAATGCACTCACGTTGTTGCTATCATCAAAACAAAATAGCATTGCTATCATCAAATCAACATAGCACATGCTTGTGCCTAAGGGGCACAACATGCATAGTAGAAATGCATACAGGAAGATGGTGATAGCAATGAGCATGTGGGGAACTGCGATGAAGTGAAAACACCGTGGGGCTTGGATGGTGATGCCCAGTCGATGGGACCAGTTTATCCTACGCTCAAAATTTCATTAGCCATAATAGACTCATCCCGTGTTCTAGGTCCTTACAAAGGAATTGTCCCTGCAAAAAAATACCCTTAGAGAAATATAGTGCATTTTTTTGGGTTTTTGCAAATTTGTAGGGGTTTGAAAAGCATTTCAAATTTTTATGGATTTTGGAAAATATTTGAAATTTCTGGGCATTTTTGGAGAAATATTCAAGATTTTTTTTGATTCCTATTGAAAATGAATGTAATTGATGCCTCTTCAAAGTGGCGTCATTTTCTTTTTTATTTTCTTAAATTTCTTTAAAAACAAATGACGCCCCCCCTCACGCCGTTAATTTTGAAAAATTCATAAAAATGGAGAAAAATGTCCAGAAAATCTAAACAAATAGGGGAAAATAAGAAAAGGTAGAAAAAAGAGAGAAATCTAAGAAAAGTGAGAAAAACCACTCAAACAAAGTTAAATTGAGGGTCAAATTGGGGCATTACAAGGCAATATGAGATGTACTCATAGTAACGTCAATTTTGGCGTGTCTACAGCTACCCCGCCTTGGCGTCTACTTTGCAAGGGAGCAGAGCGAACTGAAAAGTAGATGTCAAGGTGTGATGAGACACGCAATCAACATCACTTGATGAGAATTAAATCAAAAGCTCGAGATGAAGCATTCTCAGGAAATTCAATGAAATCAACGATGTTTGGATAAAAGAGGGAGTGTGCACGCGGGCACGAAGGAGATAAAAGAAGATGATCAACTTTCAGCGCGGTGGAAGTACCCCAGGTCACAAACTTGTAGGTTTCACCATTGGAGAGCGGTTACCAGCCAATGTGGACGTGCTGCAACCAAGGTGGATCAAAGGAAAATGATTGAAATAAGAGGATAGAAATCCAAATAAAGAGCTTTCGAGAAAATGACCCAAAACAGCGACAAAACGAACTGAGGATTCCATTCAGCAATGAATATCTCATATCTGGAAAGATTAAGATCAATTTGACTCTCCAAATCAGCTTATCAGAATGATGTTTCACTGTTCATTCAAAGTCTTTCATGAATGCATGCTGGGTTAAAAGGAAAAATTAAAATAAATTAAAATATAAGATAATCAAGGATAATATTGCTAAACTACCAAAACTGAATCAAGAAACTGCTTTCACGAGCTGATACTGAGCCGAAGCCCGTTTATCCGCGCACCAACTTGTAAAAGGGAACCATCGTCCCCAGTCTTGGACGGCTCAACGGCCTATCCGTGTGACTAAGACTCCTCTAGAATCATCATTGTTTTTGATGAAGGGGAACTCAAATTCTAGATTTACCAAAGTCGCAAGGTCCTTGATATAATCTAGTAGCGTATGTAACATATAGTAAAAATGCATATAGGAAGATGGTGATAAATCTAAAAATAATTGACGCCCTTATGATCAATTTGTAGATTATGGAAAATCCATTTAAGAAAATAAGAAAAAATATAAAAAATGCACGAGGTGCTAATGGAAAGTGTGATCGCCAGAGGGGTTACCTCAAGAAGAAGAAAAGTGATCGCATGTACCTTGTATTGAGCGTGGGAGATTGAGGACTATTCCTTCCTCCATCTACTGGCCGGCCGATGAAGGGGGTTCTTAGCTTGATTACCCTTGCCAGAAAACACACCAAACAAATAAAGATATGGATTAGCCAAGTGGTAATATCAATGGTCTAGAAATATGAAATCAATCAAATTGGGCTTGAACACACCTTGTGTGTTTTGATTTTTAAAACCCCTAAGAGGAGTAACAAGGTATGGTGAATGTGAATGCAATGAAAAGCAAGATATATGTGATATGGTATCTCTAGCAGAGCAGCTAGAAGAAGGAATGCATGATGATGATATACTAGTAATGAAACCACTAAAAAAAACTAAGAGGAGGGGCTCATTTCTACTGTGTGTGCAGCAGTAAAGGGAGAGAAGGCTTTAATGCAATAGCTGCAGCAGATGTAGATGAAGATCGCCCGTGGAAGGAGGAAAATCCCCGAGGAGGAAGCCTGGAGGAAGAACACCCTTGGAAGAAACACCTGCAAAAGAGAAGACTCTCTTTTCTCTGTAAACTCTCGCAGTACTCCCCAATTCTCTTGTTTTTTTTTTCGCGCGAGGGAGATTAAGGGGGGTATTTATAGGTCCAATGATCCTTACAAAACAAGGATTAAAACTAGGCAATAACCCTCCAATAAGAAACCTCCTTCCCAATCAAACACAATGTGTAAAATGGGGAAGGGATTATTACTGGAAAGAAGCAGACGAAAAGGGGACGGAACTGGAAATGATGACCTCTCGAAGGGCGTCAATTGAAAATGACGACGTTACCAAAGGCGTTAATTAAAATGACGACGTGCACATGGGCGTCATTTCCTAGATTTAATTATGGAAATAAAATACTTTCCTTATTAAAAATTCTGAAATGACGCCTGCGATTATGGGCGTTAAATAAGAGACGCCCTTCCTTGGGACGTCAATTCTTGAATTTTCATTTTGCTTAGGATACGTAAAATTCCAGGAAATGATGCCACTATACATAGTCGTCCGTTTGTTAAGAGGCGCCCTTGGATACGCCGTCAATTAAATGACGCCCCTACTTAAGGCGTTAATCCCATTCAACAAAGAAAAATGTAAAAAAAGCACAATTAACACACAGAAAAATAGAAAACTTCATATTAAGCCAATATTGAAGTCCACTTTGGGGCGTCACATGGTGACATGAGATTTACTCAATATAGCATCGATTTTGGAGTGTCTACAGCTACCCCGCCTTGGCGTCTGCTTTGCAAGGGAGTGAGACGGAATGAAGTGAAAGTGAAACAAGCGGAATGAAGTGGAACGAAGTGATAAGTAGATGCCAAGGTGTGATGTGACACGCCTTCGACACTAAGCGTTGGAAATCTTTCCAAAACTCTGAATGAAAGAACTCTGGATGATTACAACAAAGCATTGATGAGCTGGACCGGAGGGGTTAAACTAAATGAACTAAAAATGTGCGCGAGGGTACAAAAGGGAGACACCATTGGAGAGTGGTTACCAACCAATGTGTACGTGCTACAACCAAGGTGATTTTGCAGAAAAATAAAATGAATTGGGATGAAGACCCAGCAAATGAATGATTTTCAAGGAACCAGCCTGAGTGGCTTCAAGGAGAATAAAGTACTTATTCGAAATGGAATATCTCATGCTAACTCCATTAAGCGCGTGACCTTCATTATTGGCGTAATATGAAGATTTTCATCATTAAGCTCAAAGTCCTACATGATGCATGCTGGGCTAAAAGAAAAACTAAATCAAACTAAAAATAGAAAATAATCAAGGATAATATTGTTAAACCATCTAGATTTGGTCAAGAATCCAGATCTCTAAGTTGACACTAAGCCGAAGCTTGTTTGTCCATGCATCAACTCAGAAAGTGGAACCATCGTCCCAAACCTTGGATGACTCAACGGTCTATCCGTGTAATCAAGACTCCTCTGGAATTATCACTATTTTTGATGAAGGGGAACTCAAATTCCAGGTTTATCAGAACCACAAGGTCCTTGATATGTTATAATAGTGTAGAATATCATATAGTAACAATGCATAGTAGAAATGCATACAGGAAGATGGTGATAGCAATGAGCATGTGGGGAACTACAATGAAGTGAAAACACCGTGGGGCTTGGATGGTGATGCCCAGTCGATGGGACGAAGAGCTTCTTATCCTGCGCTCAAAATTTCATTAGCCATAATAGACTCATGCCGTGTTCTTGGTCCTTGTAAAGGAATTGTCCCTGTAAAAAAATACCATTAGAGAAATATAATGCATTTTTTAGGATTTTTGCAAATTTCTAGGGGTTTGAAAAGCATTTCAAATTTTTTTGGATTTTGGAAAATATTTGAAATTTCTGGGCATTTTTGGAGAAATATTCAAGATGTTTTTGGGAATTTTTTGAAAATATTTAAGATTTTTTGGGAGTTTTTGAAAATATTTAAGATTTTTTAGGAATTTTTGAAAATATTTAAGATTTTTAAGAATTTTTGAAAATATTTAAGATTTTTTGAGAATTTTTGAAAATATTAATGTACAGACTTTGCATTACTTGGACTTAGAATGCTTAGACATGGGGGGAACGTTTAGACTTACGGAATGTATAGACTTGGGAGGAACGTATAGACTTAGGGAATGTATAGACTTATGAAATGCAAAGACTTAGGAATGTGCAGACTTAGAACGTACAGACTTAGAATGTATAGACTTAGGATGTGTAGACTTAGAACGTACAGACTTGTGTGCTTGGACTTTGAGATGTATAGACTTAGATGGATGGAATGTGTAGACTTAGATGGATGTATGGACTTTAGACGGGTGTATAGACTTAGATGGATGTATAAACTTAGGATGTATAGACTTAGAGAGATGTATGGACTTAGACGGATGTATAGACTTAGATGGATGGAATGTATAGTCTTAAATGGATGTGTTGGACTTAGACTTAGATAGATGGAATGTATATACTTAAATGGATGTGTTGACTTAGACTTAGAATGCTTGGATGTACAGACTTTAGGGGATGTGTAGACTTAGGGAATGGATGCACATGCTATGGAATGGGAGAGGCTATGCTCAGACTTTGGAGATGCATGGAATGTACAGACTTAGAACTTTGCACAGACTTTGGCGATGTACAGACTTATGCAAATATGCGTCCAACGATGAAGAAATGCGAATGGGCGTGCATTATTTGAACTTATGATCTTGATTGTGGGTTCATGTTAATCCTAGCATTTCCAGACTTGCACAACCTGCACCCCTGAACTTCAAAGCTCATTAGCTCATTAGAAGAATTATCAGCTCGGGACAGCTCATAATATGATCATAAGTGCATAATATGAATAATTCCGTCAAGATATAATAGCACTTAAGTTCATGAATAATCAAAGCAATTCAAAAGCATAAGCTTAGAAACTGACGACCCTTTACAGAGGCGTCAAAACAAGAAATGACGACTGTCATTGACGCGTTAATTACAATTGAGGTTTGATTTGGAATTGGACCGCAAATGACACCTTCCAGGGAGGCGTTTACTTAAATGACGACCCTGATTGTGTCGTCAATTAACCGTTTTCGTTTCCTGCTCGGAATTAAGATTCCGACAACTTGTTTGAATCAGACACAAACCATGATATCCGTTAGTGTTCCAAAACATTATAAAAGGCAACTATTCATCTTCTAAGCACATCAATTAATTGAGCAAACAAAGAACCGAAGCAGAACAGCAGTACTTTAGCAGAAGAACTTGCAGAGAACAACTAGCAGGAAGATGAACAAGATGATGCAGAAGCAAAGGCCTTCCAAGAAGCCAAAGATGAGTTTTCCACGGATTTCTGAAGTTCCAGGCCATATTAGTGGGATAATTGCCAACGGGCAAGTAAATGTTTTGATGTTAAAGCTTTTATTTCTTTTTATTTCTTTTTCCTTTTCAAGATTTCTGATTGCATTTTTCTCTTCTTCTTCCTTCTTTCTTTCTTTTATGTTTTCAGGATTACCCAATTGTTCCAGGTCCAAGGAGATTTCTCAAGATTAAGTGGCTTCCTTTATTACTCTCCAAGCTCTCCTTAGACATGAAATCCTTCCTCTCAAGGTGGCACCTTCTTGGCCTCATAACCCACGCTACCCATTATAATGACATTCACCAAGATTGGGCCTTTATTGGAGCTCTTATAGAGCTATGGCACTCTCATACCTACACTTTTCTCTTCCGAACCTTTGAAGCCACTGTACTCCTAGAAGAAGTAGAGACACTCCTAGGCTTAAGAAAAATGAAGCAAGGAGAGGAATCAAGGATGGCTCATATGGCTAAACCAATACAAGCCTATGACATACTTGTTGGGTTCGGTGCTATGTATTCAGAGGGGGGGTGAATGAATATATGCTATTTAAAAACTTCGCCCAAACTAAAATTTTGCTCAAATAAAATCTAGAATGCTAACTAGACAGATTTACCAAATCTGAAAGACTAGTTAAACTTCTATTGAACCTGTAAGCAAGCACTTGGAGCGCCCCTATGCAAACATCTAGCGGAAGCAAACCATAAGCATTCAAACCACAATGCACAAGGGGTTTTTAGGTGGTTCGGTCCAGCAAACCTACATCCACCCCACACTCAACCCGAGTGTGGATTCCGCTGACTCACAGCTTGAACAGTTGGGCATCACAGCTTGCCATACAACCGCTGGGCAACACAGCTTGCCGTCCGAGGAATCCTCCTCGCCCGTTGAGCAACACAGCTTGCTGTCCAGAGAATGCACCTCTGCAAACCGCTGGGGATTACAGCTTACCCGTCCAGAGGCAGCACCTCTGCAACCGCTGACTAACAGCTTGAATAAAGGTATAAAAGGAAAACACAAAAGTGAAATAAAATAGCACCGGAAAGCTATAAACACTGAAGCACAAAAGATATCCCTACAGGGAATAAAGCTCAAACAATGAGCAACCTCAGATCTGGTTTTGAACCAAAGATATGAAGAACAAACTACTTCTCTCTCTCTCTCTCTTCTTCTTCTCTTCACACTCTGCTCGAGCTCTCTATCTCTCTCCTTTTCTTATTTCTCTTCTGCTTCTTCTCTGCTCTCTCTTTTCTTTCTCTCTTCTTCTGGATCGTGGAAGCTCTCACTCTGCCTATGCTTCAGTTGATCATGATCTACCTTCTTCAGATGAAGGAAGGCTTCTATGTATGGCAGCAGCAACTAGGGCGTGTGCTCTCCATGATTCCCGCCTAAAGAATTCGGACCACGTGGTAGCATCCAGCAGACTTCAGCACACGTGTCATCATCTGGGCACCTTGTCCTTCCTAGGATCACGTGCCCTTTATAAAGCTTCTCGAATAGTCCCTGTCAGACAAAGTATCGGATTATCAATTTAAGTATAAACCCTGTACAGTCCCTGAAGAATGTAATGCATTGTATAGACTTCAGACTGTATGGACTTGTGGACTCGAATGCAATGTACAGACTTCATGAATGGAAATGCAATGTACAGACTTTGCCCAATGTGTAGACTTCATATAAGAAGGCAACGGCTGTACATACTTACTGAAGTGTAAAGTAATGTGCAGACTATGAAGAACAGCAGCCAATGTATGGACTTAGACAATGTAACGACTTTGACAGACAACTGACGATGTATGGACATCACTGTATGGACTTACCAAAGAGAAGGCTGTTCAGACTTGATGAACGATGCAGGGCAATTGAATGTATAGACTTCATGATGTGAAGACTTGCCAAAGACAACTGAACGATGTACAGACTTGAACAAAGCAAGGTCTGTATAGACTTGAAGGTTCACACGATGTATAGACTTCAGGTAATGCATGCACAAGATGATCAAGACTAAGTCTGTACAAACTTTGAGAGATGGTGCATTGAGACGCAACTTGAGACGCATGGCTGTACAGACCTCGGTAAAGGCATGAGACGTTCTCTAAGACGATGAAGTCTGTATAGACTTTACAGTGAATGGATGCTCAGTGAGACGCAAGTTGAGACGATGCAGTGTACAGACTTGGAGACTTAGCCTATGCATAAGATGCTAAGTGAGACGGTCCAGTGTATAGACTTGCGATGCCTTCGACACATACATGCTACAATCCAATGTATGGACTTATGAAGACTGATGCATGAACAGTAATGTATAGACTTGCATGAGACGCTCATTGAGACGGTCCAGTGTACAGACTTAGATGCCTTCGTGTAATGCATGAACAGTCCGTTGTACATACTTAGCCAATGCCATGCAATGTATGGACTTTGAGACTTGATGAACTACAAGATGAACATATCATAGCATGACTTAAGCATACACATGCATTCTTCACAAATCAGACATGGCACACTCATGCAATCTCCAAAAAATATATCAGTCATATACATTCATGTTGCTGTCGTTCAATGTGATTTTCTTAGCAAAGTAATATGGTGACTCATTCATGTTGCTATCATTAAAACACCACATAATCATCAAAGCACAAGGGGCACAACAATCTCCCCCTTTTTGATGATGGCAACATGACGAGTCACACTGACTCATCAAACTATTCTCCCCCTTTGACATAAGCAAAAAGAAGGGAAATGGATTGAGAGACAAATTCAGCACACAAATACAGCACATAAATTTAGTAAATGAATCATGGTTCATTAAAATGAAGTTCTCTCTTATGACAATAAAACAGCTCTCCCCCTATCAACATGCATGATTGACTACTCTCCCCTTAGATGCAAATAAACCATAACTCCCCCTGAAGCACATGAATGAACCCTGGTTATCCAATAAATCAATCTGAGATCAGCCATTACAAAGAATCTGAATTCTGGTGAAAAGGCCACATAATCAGAACTAGTTGAAGAACAAGATGGAAGATTCCAACAGTGTGGAGAGTAAAGTGATTGATGATAGAAGGGCAACAATAGACAACAATCATCACAAGACATCTCAATGAATAATCAGATTGAATCTGATCAGGCTATCTGGAAAATTTGATCATGAGGGATTTTAATGCATACATCTCTTCAATAAGTCTTAAAAGGTGTAGACTCTTCTATCATAAAGGGTTATGAAGTGGCAACTTAACCAATCTGATTTAATTTTGATGTATACCAAATTTGTCAAATTAAACTCAATACTCATATCTGAATCCAAGTTTTAATAAAGGTGAACCAAATGTTTAGATAACACTCAAAATCAATCATCTTTTGTCTTACACATATGATCTCAATAGCACCTTTGAAAGATACACAGATTAGTACTGAAGTTAAACACTTTTTCAAGAGTATGAGTTGACAGATTTTTTCAAGATAATTTCATCTGAAGCACATTATATTTTTTCTGAGTAATTTAGGTTGATCAATACCTTTTTACATGAGGCACAACACGTCTCAGGTTAAGTGACCCAGTTACTCAGTGTGATAACTGTCATTGCCTCTCACTTTGAGAACAGAGTTAGCAGTATGAGTGTCTTTTTACATGAGAAGACACCTTGATTAGAGGCCAGACTCCCCAGTTACTCAACACAAATAAGCCATTGCTCTGTCAGGTTTTGTTTTACTAATTTTTATCAGAGATAACTATGGCACCTCATGACATGAGTTACTTTATTTCATTGATAAAGAACTCAGTTTCTCAGTGACCGAGTCATTGCTCTGAATTCACAATTTTTCATTTGGTCAACATTTTCAAGTTAATGTTTAACACCAATACACACTCTATGCATCTTAACCAAGGTAGCCCTGAAATCAAATTTTCAGATATCTGATGAGAGAGTCTAAAGTTTACATGACACATGTGGTTAAAGTTTATTAAACCTTATCATTCAGATATTTTTAATTCATTTAACTACAAATCTGAGAATACATTAATCTTATATCAGTATGATTCAGTGATAATTCTTAAACCTATATGATAGGAGTTTCTACCAAGTTCTCAGAATGAATTGCATGACATGCAGCTTAAGTTCCTCATATCAGAAAAATAATTTTAGCTCCCAACAATCAATAGTAGAAACAATTCAGTCACACCAGTTGAGAAGAATGTGAAAGGTGAGTATAAGCTGGTGCAAGAGTAAATCACTAATAGAGAAATATTTCATAAGAGTGAACATCAACACACGGTAGCTGAGTCTGGAATTCAGACAGATCAGCTGACAGATAGTATCATGATGGGAGTTGAAAGAAACTCTTCTTTAACAGCTCAACAAATAGAATGCAGAAGACTTTTTCAAGAGAGAGAAATGACATCAGATGAGAGTTGATCAAATGCTAGACAAGAGGTGTTTAAGATGCGACAATCAAAACACCAATTCTAAATGCTCCCCCTGTCTAGATGCAATGAAATTTATTGAAGCACATCACATGATATAAGTTTTGCATTCAGATATGATTCATACAGAGTAGACAGAATAGAGTTACCATAAACATGATTGTGCAATTCTTAATTCAGAAACTTTAATTTCAACATCAACAAGTTAACATGATATGCAATCATTTCAAACAGCAATTTTCAGATAATGAAACATGAGCAGTGATCAGAACTGACCTGATAAGTAGAATCCTAGGGTTTTCCCTTTTTGAGTGCCTTGGCTAAATTCAACCCCTTTTATTCATTTCCAAGGCACACCTGTAGAGATGTTAATCAATTTGATCTTGCAGGAACCCAAGAAGTCTTGGGTCCTGAATTAACACTGACACTCCTAGCAGGTTTTCTCAACAGATTTTTCGCATGTTTATCATCACAACACATGATATAACAATTATACAAGGAATGCCCTACCTGCCCACAATAATAACAGGAGACAACAGATTTCATGTTCTCCTTGTATACATTAGCATTGGTGTGAACATGGTGTGAGTGAACATGATTAATTCTGTTATTGACATGGAAATTTTTCTTTTCATAACCAGCCAGCCAACAGTTAACAGCTCTGTGGCCTAGCTTTCCACATTCAAAACATACATTGTGCTTGCTTTTAGAACCAAACTTCTTTCTATCAACAATATTTTTATTAACAGGGAAATTAACAAATCCAGAGTTAGTTTTCTTTCCCTGAGCATGCCAGCAGAAGGCAGCAATGTGACCAAACTTCCCACAGCAATAGCATTGAATTTTCTTTTCCTGATAAGTAGAATGTTTCCTAAGATGATTTCTAGGATACTTTCTAACAGTATTTCTTTCATCATTTATCAATGCTACATAGTTATGCATAATATGTCCAACCTTCCCACAATAGTGACATGCTATACCGTTTTTATTCACATTCACTTGTTTGACAAAATTGACATTCTCATGAGAGTGTGAATGTGTGTGTGAGCAGTGAGCAGCATGCACATGTAAATCAGGGATAAATTTGGAGTTATTCAAATCAGCATTTTTCTTTTGTTTTTGAACCTTTTTCTGTTTCCTCTCTGAATTTTCAGCCTTCTTAGCAGTGAATTGAAAAATTGAGGAGCTGGATGAGTTATCCTGTTCAGAGCTTTTCATGAAAACAATTGATTTTCTCTTATCATTGTCATTTTCATTCACAGACACAAATCCAATCCCTTGTTTCTGGAAATTCACTTTAGAACCAAGCAGCTTATTCAAATTGTCTTTTCCTTTAACGAATTTTGACAAAGAATTTTTCAGATCTTCAATCTCAGAATTCAATGAAGCAATACTCACTTCATACTTGGATAGCTCAGATTCACAAACAATCAGCTGCTGTTGCAAAGCATCATTCAGGTTCTTCAGAGTTTCATTTTCTTGTTGAACCATTATTTCAATATTGTTCTCATTTTCCTTCACAACTGATTTTCCTTTTTCAATTGACAACCATCTCTCAGAGAAGACAATATTAAGAACCATTGGCTTTTTATTTTTATCTTTCAAGTAGACATTTTCCTCTTTTAGAGATTTGATTTGTCCTTTTTGAAAACTGTCATCAGAATCAAAATCATTAATCATGTCTTCGAGAATGGCACAAGCTTTGCAAGAATTATTTTCACCTATGAGTTCGTTTCTAATATTCTCATTTTCAGATTTCAACCTGTTCAACTCATCTTTTTCTTTAATCATGTCAAATTTCAAGTTTTCATTTTCAGCTTTCAGACTTCTGACCTCATGCAACATTTCTTTACTTATTTTTCTCTTTTCAGATTTTAGTCTATCATATTTATTCAATAAATGCTCATTCAACGCAATCATGCTTTCCAGAGAAAAATTATCAGTGTCAGAATTTACCTGTGACGAAGTATCCTCCACATAGTCTTCGTCTTCTTCTGTTGCCATGAGACATTTCGCTTTACCCTGGCTTCTGCTGCTTGCTATTATCTCGATCACTTCGGAGGCACGGCAGCAATCAACTGCACAAGGAAACTTGTCAGTGTTTATCGCCCTTTTGATTAGATTCAGGGCACTTTGATTTGCAGAGAATTTTCATCTGTCTGAAGTTTTCCATAGGGATTCATCCTTTGGAACTTCATAAGGACTGTGAGCAATGACTATCCACAGATCTGGATTAGTCTGCATCACATATTCTCTTAATTCATTAAACCACTTGTAAAAACCTAGACCTTCAAACTTCGGAGGATCAGCAGTGAGTTCCATGCTTAGACAGAATAAGAGTTCTAAATAGAACACTAATCAAACACAATGCAAGCAAATGAATCAACTCAGATCTCACCAAAGCCAAATGAGCAAAGCAAAGCACAAGTTAGTGAAACAAAACACGATCTCAAAAGACCCACTCTGAAATGCACCAATAGCTAGCTGGATCTGCTGTGGATTATTAGATCCTGTGCACAGCAACTCGCTCTGATACCAAGTGTTGGGTTCGGTGCTATGTATTCAGAGGGAGGGTGAATGAATATATGCCAGTTAAAAACTTCGCCCAAACTAAAATTTCACTCAAATAAAATCTAGAATGCTAACTAGACAGATTTACCAAATCTGAAAGACTAGTTAAACTTCTATTGAACCTGTAAGCAAGCACTTGGAGCGCCCCTACGCAAACATCTAGCGAAAGCAAACCATAAGCATTCAAACCACAATGCACAAGGGGTTTTTAGGTGGTTCGGTCCAGCAGATCTACATCCACCCCACACTCAACCCAAGTGTGGATTCTGCTGACTCACAGCTTGAACAGTTGGGCATTACAGCTTGCCATACAACCGCTGGGCAACACAGCTTGCCGTCCGAGGAATCCTCCTCGCCCGCTGAGCAACACAGCTTGCTGTCTAGAGGATGCACCTCTGCAAACCGCTGGGGATTACAGCTTACCCGTCCAGAGGCAGCACCTCTGCAACTGCTGACTAACATCTTGAATAAAGGTATAAAAGGAAAACACAAAAGGGAAACAAAACAGCACCGGAAAGCTATAAACACTGAAGCACAAAAGATATCCCTGTAGGGAATAAAGCTCAAACAATGAGCAACCTCAGATCTGGTTTTGAACCAAAGATCTAAAGAACGAACTACTTCTCTCTCTCTCTCTTCTTCTTCTCTTCACACTCTGCTCTAGCTCTCTATCTCTCTCCTTTTCTTCTTTCTCTTCTGCTTCTTCTTTGCTCTCTCTTTTCTTTCTCTCTTCTTCTGGATCGTGGAAGCTCTCACTCTGCCTCTGCTTCAGTTGATCACGATCTACCTTCTTCAGATGGAGGAAGGCTTCTATGTATGGCAGCAGCAAGTAGGGCGTGTGCTCTCCATGATTCCCGCCCAAAGAATTCGGACCACGCGGTAGCATCCAGCAGGCTTCAGCACACGTGTCATCATCTGGGCACCTCGTCCTTCCTAGGATCACGTGCCCTTTATAAAGCTTCTCGAACAGTCCCTGTCAGACAGAGTATCGGATTATTAGTTTAAGTATAAACCCTATACAGTCTCTGAAGAATGCAATGCATTGTATAGACTTCAGACTATATGGACTTGTGGACTTGAATGCAATGTACAGACTTCATGAATGGAAATGCAATGTACAGACTTTGCCCAATGTGTAGACTTCATATAAGAAGGCAACGGCTGTACATACTTACTAAAGAGTAAAGCAATGTGCAGACTATGAAGAACAGCAGCCAATGTATGGACTTAGGCATTGTAACGACTTTGACAGACAACTGACGATGTATGGACTTCACTATATGGACTTACCAAAGAGAAGGTTGTTCAGACTTGATGAACGATGCAGGGCAATTGAATGTATAGACTTCACGATGTGAAGACTTGTCAAAGACAACTGAACGATGTACAGACTTGAACAAAGCAAGGTCTGTATAGACTTGAAGGTTCACACGATGTATAGACTTTGGCAAAGCAACGATGTATAGACTTCAGGTAATGCATGCACAAGGCGATCAAGACTAAGTCTGTACAAACTTTGAGAGACGGTGCATTGAGACGCAACTTGAGACGCATGGCTGTACATACTTCGGTAAAGGCATGAGACGTTCTCTAAGATGATGAAGTCTGTATAGACTTTACAGTGAATGGATGCTCAATGAGACGCAAGTTGAGACGATGCAGTGTACAGACTTGGAGACTTAGCCTATGCATAAGACGCTAAGTGAGACGGTCCAGTGTATAGACTTGCGATGCCTTCGACACATACATGCTACAGTCCAATGTATGGACTTATGAAGACTAATGCATGGACATTAATGTATAGACTTGCATGAGACGCTCATTGAGACGGTCCAGTGTATAGACTTAGATGCCTTCGTGTAATGCATGAACAGTCCGTTGTACATACTTATCCAATGCAATGCAATGTATGGACTTTGAGACTTGATGAACTACAGCATGAACATATCACAATATGACTTAAGCGTACACATGCATTCTTCACAAATCAGACATGGCACACTCATGCAATCTCCAGAAAATATATCAGTCATATGCATTCATGTTGCTGTTGTTCAATGTGATTTTCTTAGCAAAGTAATATGGTGACTCATTCATGTTGCTATCATTAAAACACCACATAATCATCAAAGCACAAGGGGCACAACAATACTCACTAGCCTCATTCAAAGCCCAAATCTAGTGAACCAAATTAAAGCTCATAAGGGAATCAACCTTTTAAAGTTAGCTTCATGGGTGTACAAAAACATGGACAAAGCTCAAGAAGATGAAGACTTGTTGGAGAGAGTGATGAAGGGATTTGTGATATGCATAGCGGGAGCTCTATTATTCCCTTCAATGGAAGACCATCTAGAGGAACATCACTTGAGTGCTATAGCTAGCATATGGGAGGGAAAAAGAATAGGTCCGGCGGTATTAGCCAACCTATACAATGGGCTTACCTCGGCTTCCCTAGGACGGCCCCTTTATGGGTCAATGTTCCTTCTAGCTTGTTGGGTGGACCTCCACCTAAAGTTCGACCCATGCCAAGAGACTCAAGTGGCCTCAAAGATATTCTCAAAGAGCCCACTTCGATATATGACAAATTCTTTGGGCCTATGTGAGAGGGTGACCAATCGAGTACCCAAGCTCAAGAAGAGAAGTGAATGGAGGGACTACTTCAAAACAATGCCAAAGAGCGGTTTCACTTGCACACCGGGGTTTCTCAAGACCCAAGATCTTCGCTCAAGACTCTCCTCCGGCATAGAGCTTCGGTTGATTGGCGGGACCGACTTCGTCCTCTACAACGCACACCGGTGCCTCCCACAACTCGGGCTACCTCGGCACCTCCTTGAAGAACCTTCTCATCTACCTCCACTCAAAAGAAGGGAATTATACTCAAGTGGAGACCAAGAAGAAATTAAGACAATAATGGCTCAATGGAAGGTTGGACTACTCCAAAAGTCCAAGGCACATGTGGAAGAAGAGGAAGACAAATGCAAGTCCTATGTGCTAGCTCTTAGGAAGATAAGGCCTATGATGGCTCATTAGATGTAATCATGATTTTCCTTCAATGAAATAAAGATATTTCCTTTATTTGAGCCAAAACAATGAGTTAATATGATCACTTCTTCCAATTGTATGTAATTCTGTCTGATGAAAAGAGTTTCAGGTTCTCTGTTCTAAACAGCGCCTCCATCAACGACGTCAATTGATTAAACCACGCCTAAGACGATGTCGTCAATTCCATTTAATAAATTCCTTAAAATAATTTAAAATCACAATTGACGTTTCCAGGACTGGCGTTTCTTAATTCGCACCTCAATGCCAGACGTTAATCGCTTCGAATTCTTTGAAATAGTTTCAAAATAAATCCTTAATTTCGTGCAAATGACGCCTTCAATCAGGTCGTGTATTATGCAACGGACGCCCATTTACAGCGGCGTCAAATTCGAATAGTAATTATTATGATAAATCAAATCAATTAGCTTCCCATTAATGCGCCTGACGACGGTTGCAAATTCCCACGCAAATGAAAATGACGCCTAGCCTCGGGTCGTCATATCAACAAACCACGCCCTTCCTCAGACTGTCAATTAATCGAAAACTGGCTTCCATTCGGGTGTCAATTTATTTCGACCATTAAAACCCTTTTCCCTCCTTCTTCTCCTTCCTTCGTCCACTTTCCCCTTCTTTCTTCTGCAAACCCTAACTGAACCCCCATTCTATTTCTCCCTCCCCCTCTCTTTCTACTCTCTCCATCTCTACCCAAACCCATGGCTGGCGGCGCACAGAAACGCCAAAGGGTGAGTGCCCCCGAGGTCGTGGATTTAGAAGATGAACGTGCCATGGAGGAGCTTCCTCCCGCGGCAGCCAAGGAGGCTCCGGCGGCGGAGCACGGCGAAGAGGAAGAACGCGGCGAAGATGGAGACGATGGAGAAGAAGAAGAAGGAGACGGAGAAGAAGACGAAGAGGACAACGAAGAAGACGAAGGAGATGATGAAGACGGAGAAGAAGGAGACGGAGAAGAAGGAGACAGAGAACCACCGACGGCGGCGGTTGTCCCTCGACCCGGGCAACTACGACGGCCACGCCAACCCCGGCAGCCCCTCCGGGGAGGGTCGCTCATACCTGCTCGACGCAAGGTAGGCCCCCCAAACCCCAATTTTCTTTTATTTTTATTTTGTTTCCATTTTCCACCATCTCCATAGCCCTTGGTCTCGGGAAAACCAGACACACAGTCAAATGACGCCCCTAGAGGTGCCGTCAATTAAAACGACGCCCAAACCTGGGCCGTCAATTTAATTAATTTGAATTGCTGGAGCTAATCTCGCCCTGCAGCATGTCGTCATTTTTAAATTATCACGTTTATCATCATGCTGTTAATTTCCATGCCATTTTATTTATTTTAAAGCCTGTGCCTCTGTTTACTTCATTTCGCATGTTAATTGGATTAAAACCCCATAAAACAACGCCCCCCCACCGGGGCGTCAATTCATTAGATAACGACCACAGCGGTGGTCGTCAATTCAACTTCTTTCCAAAATTACGGTTATGACTGAGGATTGCCTTTAAAACCACGTCCCCCACAAGGGCGTTACTTAAATGAATGACGACCCAGGTCTGGGCGTCAATTCAAAAATTCTCAGAATTTTAGGAAATTAATTTCAAAACAACGCTCCCCATAGGGGCGTCTTTTAGGTAAACAACGACCCAGGGTGGGCCGTCAATTCAAATTGCTCATGAAATTACCAGAAACACCTTGTAAAATAACGCCTCGCTCAGGGGCGTCAATTGGCTGAACCACGACCTGGGATTAGCCGTCAATTAAAACAGAGATGGCTAATGAATTTAAACGAATATCCACATGAAAACTTAAGTGAAAATTTGATTTGTTGCATGCAGGGGTTGATGAGGACACGGATCTCCTGGGTCCAAGTCCGAGCAGCTTACTATGGGCTCCCTGAGTTCCAGAGGGCTAGGGTAGATGCCATGGGGTTCGGACCCTTCCTGAGTATAGAGCCAGTGAGACCAGACCTACCCTTGATCCAGGTGCTCAGAGAGAGATGGGATAGGACTAGCCGGGCATTTCTGATGCCATGGGGTCACATGGTTCCTAGCCTAGAGGATGTTGCTAGGATTACCGGGCTGAGGGTAGATGGAGAGGCGGTGAGCGGGATCACCCTACCCGACTATAGCGAGCTTACACAGAGACTACTAGGGCTAGAGACAGTCTATGAGACGCCTAGCGAGTGTAGGACCATCTTCCGCACCGACCTTACCATAGCTATGGGTTTAGGTGATTCTAGGCAGAGGTCGAGGGAGTCTCTGGAGCAATTATCACAGAGAATGATAGACGGGGCTAGGGCTGCCTACTGCCAGGACCCGACTGAGAGGGAGAGAGCAGATCGAGACCTGAGGAGATTTCTATTCCTGATGCTCGGGAGGTTGCTGCTCGGCACGAAGGGTGACATTATCAACTGCCGATTCCTGGGGATACTTGAGGACTTGGAGGGCGTTGGCAGGTACGCTTTGGGAGCAGCGCTGCTGGCGCACTTGATAGCCGACTTGTCCACGGGGACAGGTCGAGAGACGACTGTCAGTGGCTTTTCACCCTTTCTTCAGGTATGCATTTTCTTTCTTTTTCTTTTATATGCATGTGAATGCTTTACTAATACAATGCATGAATGCAGATATGGAGCCACTTGTACATGCCGATGGGGCATGCTGACCCATGGCCTGGAGATGAGGGATCCTTCGCTCTCGCACGGCGCTGGCTACCAGTGGTGACTGGAGCCCCACTCGCCTACGAGTTGCGAGTGTTACGACGGGAGTTCCGCGACTTCCCTGCCTCACTGGTACGCATGCTTAATGCGATGCAATTTTTTTTATCTATTATGGAATGTGAAATATGATGATATGATGATATGTTTGTGAATGCAGGTGAGATGGAGACCCTACGATGGGATGACCGATGAGGGCCAGCCGTGGGTCGTATCGGGCCGACCTCGCTTCGGGCATGAGCTTTGGGTTCATTGCCTGAACGAGATTGAGCCGTTATGGCTTAGGTTGGTGATGAGGACCCTCGGCCTACACCAGGAGTGGATCGAGGTAGGAGAGCCGCGGGGGATAGGCAAGAAGACACGCGGTCGCACGAAGGCGATCGACTGGAGAGTCCGGTTCTCGGACCAGTACGCTGACTGGCGGCGTGGCGGGACCCGGGTCACCTCACAGGCGGCAGACAGCTCCGAGTACCTCCAACGCTACTAGGAGGTTTACGCCGGCCGACCCCAGATGAGGGTCTTAGGGGTATGTATGCATGTACTTATTTCTAAATTAAATGCAAATGCTTTGTATATCTATTGTGCGACTAATATGTGATGAATGCAGGATGCACGGGACATAGTGGCGATGGACATGCAGACCCACCTCCATAGCTTGGAGGCCCAGCTGGCTACCACACGGGTAGACCTTGAGACCCTGGTGAGTGTTTAAATTACCTATATGCAAATGAATTCTGAATTATTGATGATTAGCCACTGACAATCTCAATGAATGCAGCGTGCCCAGCAGGGAGCAGCGGGGAGAGGGACGGGAGAGGCCTCCAGCTCGAGAGGGACCTAGTGCAGAGACGACTGCACTAGCAGAGCAGTTGGCTGGAGCAGTAGCACGGGCCGAGGCGCAGAGCGCGACCTCGCCACACGGGTATGCCTTAAGCCTTAAACTCAAAATTCATTCAATTATTTATATGATATGCTTATGAAAAGTTGTGTTGACAGACTGAGGAGCTCCGGGCCTCTCTTACCTGCGTCGAGGAGGGACATCAGGCGATGGCCACTCGGGTGTGTTATTTAGTTTCAGTTGTTTATTGCTTATTTCATGAATTATTGAATTAAATATATGGAACTGATGATTTGTTTACCTGTTTGCAGTCTTCAGAGTTACAGGCGGCACTTACCCGGGCTGCCTTGGCTGGGACAGAGTTGGCGATCAGCGAGCAGTGGGTCGTGGAGCTTGAGAGGGCCTTGAGGTGGCGAGAGGAGCTGCCCCAGGACGTGGCGGAGCTGCGAGTCGCTCTCGAGATGGAGCGGAGGGAGCGTGCCCGGGAGCGAGAGGAGCATCAAGCGGACCGTGCGGAGCTTGTGGCTTTGAGGGCCCAGCTAGCCGTTTCCCAGGAGTGGCTGCGGGCAACCGAGGAGCGGCTTCAGCGAGGCCGAGAGCGAGCTGCGGGGTACGCCTTCACCAGCTCCACCTTCGTAGCAGGTTCCTCTCTCCGGCAGAGGAGCGAGGCAGAGGGGCCGGCTCGAGCTCCAACTACTTCACGGGGGTCCATGCCCCCTCCACGAGCGCCTCGTCGGGAGGAGAAGAGTGAGGCAGAGAGTAGGAGAGAGGAGGGTGGAGGTGAGAGCTGAGAGACTTACTTGTACCCCTCCACCCTCACACCTGTACTCAAATATTTATGATATATATATATATATATATATGAGATTGAAATTTTTGTTACCTGAGCACTTGTGTAGTTGTGTACTTGTGTTTTCTTTCCTGCCTTTTACTTTTTACCCTGCGCCTGTAGCTGTAGTCCACACTTGAACAAACAGGTTAATCCACCCGTTCGACTTGGCCCCTTGCTCAATAAGCAAGGGATGTCTTTACTTTGACCTTGATGACGGGTCAAGGGGCCAAGCCTTTAATCAATGAAGGCAAATGATAATCAAATATAAGAAAAATGTGACATGCAAGCAAGTAGATGCTAACTCAAAATAAAAGATGCCCACAAAAAATGCAACCAGGCATATGCACAATAGTGACTTAAAACTCCATTTTTTTTCAAAATGACGCCCTCGCAAACGGCGTTTATTGTGAAATTGACGCCACCATGACAGGCGTTTATTTATTAAAAAAACATTTTTTTGATTGATTTAAAAATGATGACTTAATTAATGACGCCTATAAGGAGAGGCGTGAATTTTTATTATTTTTGATTTTTACTTTTTTTTATTTTTCCATTTTTTATTTTTGAAAGCAAGCATAGTACAGGACCTTAAACCTTTTGCCATCATGATCTTAAATTCATTAACCTTTCTCGAAAGACTTAACAAAGGAGTCAACGTGCTAAATGACTTATGCTTTTACTCATATTCTCTGGCAGTCCATCCTTCTTAGTTGATCTTTGCCATTCTTTGAGTTTACAACCCACCATGGAGGGAGAAAAGAAGAATAATTTGAGGAAGCTCACAAAAGGTTTTCAAGAATGGGGAACGCTCCTCCCATGCCCTAATGCCTGTTGGGATTCGGTCTTTGGCTTAGGGAAATTTTGTTGCTCTTTTTGCCCTTATTCATGCATACTTACGACTAGGGTTTTCCCTGCGGGGACTTTGCCCTCTTGACATGCTTTCTTTTATTATAGCTTCCTTTCTTTTCTTTCGAGATAGATAAAGACCTAATTGTACTTGGGCTTTAAGCATTTTGTTCCCTTTTAGGCCCTGACTTCCACCTACTAGGGCGACGGGCAGGCTTGGTTAGTAACCCTTTACTCGTACTCCCTTTCGTGAGCCGAAAAGAAGATAATAGGTAAGGTTTTTACACTCTTAGTTTGGGTCGGACTTTCCTCGAATTCCGGACTGCTTGAGTTTTGGAGTAAAGCGTGTAGTGTGTGCTGGATTGACCCGAAGGTTAAATCATCGAGACTGAAGAATGAATTAAGATTTGATTACTCAGGCTCGTGGCCCATGTACCATACTTGCCTGCAATTTTCAATTTTTGTTTTGTTTTGTTTTGCTTCTCTTTTTTTTTTGGTTTTGTGTTGACTTAGGGGTAGTATTTCTTCAAATAGAGACCATTCCAAGGGTGTGTTAACTCTTCACCTTCAGCATTAATTAATTTGTAAGCATTGCCAGGATAAACGTCTTTTATAACAAAAGGACCTTCCCAGTTAGGTTGGAGTTTTGAACGTGGCCCACCAGGTTTTACGAAGATTCTTTTAATTACCGTTTCACCAATTTTGAATTTTCTCTCGATCACTTTCTTTTGGTAAAAATGTGAAAGCATGTTTTGATAAATGCGTGCATGTTCAGCGGCGGCCAGACGCTTTTCATCTAGGAGTTCCAACTGAGCAAGGAGAGATTCGCGACGCTCATCAATGGGGAGCTCCTTGTCCAATTGAACTCGTAGAGAAGGAATAAGAATCTCGTAAGGAACTACCGCCTCCATTCCATAAGTGAGGGCGAAAGGGGTTTGCCCAGTAGGGGTACGAATTGAAGTGCGATAGGCCCAAAGAGCTTCAACCAATTTTTCTGGCCAATCCGTAAATTTGTTAGCCTCACACGTTTTCTTGATAAATTTAATCAAAGTTTTATTAGTCGCCTCGGCTTGGCCATTGCCCTGTGGATAATAAGGAGATGAATGATGCAACGTAATGTTATACCTGCTGCAGAGGTCCTGAAGCTCCTGAGAGATGAATTGTGGTCCATTATCGGTGACGATGGTACTCGGGATGCCGAACCTTGCGATAATGTTCTTCATTATAAATTTGCAAACGTTTGACGCTTTTATCTCCACGTAAGCTTCCGCTTCCGCCCACTTGGTGAAGTACTCCGTCGCCGTGAGTATAAATGACTTTGGTTTTATGAGGAGGGTCGGATCACCAAGAGGCCCAATGATATCGAAAGTCCACATGGAGAAAGGCCATGGGGAAGATATAGGATGGAGTGAAGAAGCAGGAGAATGAATTTTGTCGGCATGCAGTTGGCACTTAACACACCTTCGAACATAGATAGAACAATCCTCTTCTAGAGTGGGCCAATAGAAACCTAGCCTAAGGATCTTTTTAGCTAGCATCTGGCTATTGACATGACCACCACACACTCCTTAATGCACTTCTTCCACGACCTTCCAAGCTTCATCATCATCAAGACATCTTAACAAAACACCGGTAAGACCTCTTCTATAAAGCACGTCTCCAACCAAAGTGTATCGCTGAGCAACTCTTCGAATGACTTTCTTTTCTTTAGCCGTGGCTTCTTCTGGATATGATTGATCTTGGCAATACTTAGCAATCTCGTAATACCATGGCTTTTCTGCATCATCCAATTCTTCCTCTAGGTCCAATAGCATGACTTCTTATTCTCAATGATTCCTTCTTGCTTCACCTTCCTGAGCACCTCCTCCTTAACACTAAGGAAAGCTGGATCCTTAATAGCTGGAGTGAGCCGCTTGTGAACAATGATAGAATGGGAATCCCTTTCGGGAGGAAAGCCAAGGAAGAAGCAAGAGAAGCGAGAGCATCAGCTAAATGTTATGTTCGCGAGGAACATGACGAAGATTAATTTAGTGAAAAGCTTGATGTAAGCGGAAGTCAATTCTTGATAGGGTTTGAGTCTAGGGTTAGCGTGCGGCACTTGGTGAGCACTTGGCGAAAAATAAGCTGACTATCACCTACAATTCGCAAATGGGTAACACCGAATTGATGAGCGGCCTCTAGTCCGGCCAGGAGAGCCTCGTACTCAGCTATATTATTTGTAACTGGAAATGCAAGCTGAGAGGCGAGTGGAATAGTGATACCCTCTGGTGATAGAAGAACAACACCAATCCCTTTCCCTTTTGAATTCAAAGCTCCATCAAAATGTAACGTCCACATCGAATCGATCTGATTGACGGACATTAGTTCCTCATCTGGAAACTCTGAGCAAACGGGATCAAATCTAGGGAGGGGATGGTGAGCAAGATGTTCTGCTATGGCATAGCCTTTAATCACTTTTTGCTGAATGTAGATAATATCGAATTGAGAGAGAAAGCTTTGCCATCGTGCCAATCGGTCGGTGAGAACAGACTTTTCAAGAAGGAACTTGATTGGATTCATGCGCGCAATGAGGTGAACCTCGTGAGCTAGGAAATAGTGCTTAAGTTTCTGAACTACCCAGACTAAAGCAGCACAAGTCTTCTCTATAGCCGAGTACCTCTGCTCACAGGGGTTGAGAAGTTTTGACAAGTAATAGGCTGCCCTTTCTTTTCCTTCTTCATCAACTTGGGCTAAAACAGAGCCTACAGAGTCATCTAGGACGGAAATATAAAGAACAAGCGGTTTGCCTGGAACTGGCGGCCTCAGGACAGGAGGATTTGAGAGATAATCCTTCAATCCGTCAAAAGCTGCCTGATACTTGTCATCCCAAATGAACTTGACTCCTGGCTTAGTAAGCTCATAGAACGGCCTACATCTTTGTGAATGCTGAGAGACAAAGCAGCGAATAAACTGCAACCTCCTGATCAAACCTCGAACTTCTTTCAAATTCCTGGGAAGAGGCATTTCTCTTATGGCCTTCGCCTTGTTGGGATCAATCTCGATACCGCTCTTACTCACGATGAATCCAAGCAACTTCCTGATGAAACACCAAATACGCACTTCTTAGGGTTCATCTTCAATTGATACTCCCGTGCCCTTTGCAAGACTTTGGTTAGAACCCTGGGATGCTCAATCCTTGTCCTTGATTTCACTACCAGATCATCGACATACACCTCAATATAAATGTGGATCATATCATGAAAAATAGCCATCATAGCCCTTTGATAGGTGGCTCCAGCATTCTTAAGTCCAAAAGGCATGACCACGTAACAATAAGTCCCCCATGGTGTAGTGAACGATATTTTCTCTTGATCTTCCTTAGCCAGGCGAATCTGATTATAACCTGAAAAACCATCCATAAAGGAGAGAGTCTCATATCCTGCCGTGTTGTCAATTAAAACATCAATATGAGGGAGGGGGAAGTCATCTTTAGGACACGCGCGGTTGAGGTCCCGAAAGTCTATACAAATTCGAACCTTTCCGTCCTTCTTCATGACCGGGACGATGTTAGCCACCCAATTAGGATAGAGGACAACTCTAACAAATCTAGCCCTATGAAGCTTATCGACCTCTTCTTTCATTTTTAATGCCATATTAGGGTGGAAACGTCTCAACCGCTGTTTGACCGGAACAGACCCTGGCTTGAGTGTAAGTCGATGTTCAACGAGCGCAGGGTCTAGTCCAGGCATATCTTCGTAACTCCATGCGAACGTGTCCTTATATTCTTGAAGTACCAAAATAAGCGCCTCCTCTTCGGATGGCGGCAAGTTTTTGCTGATGAGGACAATCCTAGGGTCTTCCTCAGTACCCAGATTTATTTCTTTGGTAGGCTCTTCTACTGAGGCTGATGGTTCATCAAATCTCCTCATGCCACTGGCGAAAGCATCAGCCTCGTCCTCATATTCTTCGTAACTTTCATCCCCCTCTTCAATAGGGTCTTCATCGTTCATAATCTCATAAACACCAAAACCCTCAGCACAAGTATCCTCAAATTCTATTTCCGGCAGGATAATCGGATTCTCTACAAATTCGGGGATGGCTAAACAAACCTGACATCTGACGGCTAACTCTCTGAGAAATCTACGGGGAATCTGCCTACCCTTGGATTTCTTATGTGAAACTACCCCATGAATCTTATCATTATGATAGTAAGAACAACTAGCCTGATTACTAGAACCTGACGAAAGGGGGAAGGAGGAAAAAATACGAGTACAGAAGGAGATACAGATGAAGACCCCTCACCGGAGGGGTAGGGAAGGTCCTCTAATGAATCTGGGAAGAGCGGCCCCTGGGTCGGGACACACTCAGGAAGAAGATAGGAGGTTTCCTCAATAGAGATAAGGATTGGAAAGTTTGAATTTTGGCATTTTTTTTTCGTTTTCATTTTCATTTTTATTTTCATTTTCAAGGAGGAGGCAATGCGAGGGGGAAACAGGAGGTGGAGTTGAAATTGACAGGTTGGCAAAAGATTGAATGAGTGATGACCCGCGCGGGGGTGTGATGGAGAGTTTGAAAATTGCTCGAGGAGCAAGGGAGGAATTAATGGAGAATTTGGAGAAAAAGTTATTAAGACCGCGGGCGGTCTAGGAATATCTGAGAAAAATAGTTGATCAATCAAACAGACAACAGCCGTCGGGTGAACGGACTTGGTAAGGAAGAGGCCGGCCCACAGCCTGTCTATATTGAAGCCCTCCTCGAACAGCACATCGGGCTCTCCGGTATCTGTATAATCACTTAACACTACTGCCTCTTGTCTGTGATCACTACTGGCTTCTCAATTAGCTCATGAATCAACGGCGGCCATTCCGGATCGGTTGGCACGAACAGTCGGCTTAGAGCAATGGCAATGTCATTCATGTCGAACCATCTATACCAGTCACATTCAGGGTCATCCATTTTTCTTCTCTTATCTGGCCGCAAGGATTCCAGGGCCTAGTAGGTGGCCAGTGGGGCCATGTGTCGAGCAAACTGCCTTGCATGCACATCTTGACAATCCAGCATGGAAGTAACAAGTGTAGTTTGCTCATCATTATGAATTCCCCCTTTTATAAAATGTGTTTGCAGGGTCCATGTAAGAGGCTGCCGGCTTATCTTAAGAGTGGAAGTCATGACGGCCCATGGCCCATCTTCATCTTTGCTTTTGCTTGGCCCTTTATACCCTAGGCCACCTCGGGGAATCATCTTTTGGTGCCTGATTGGTTTAACACGGCCTTGGAGATTGACCCCCAAGCCCTTGCTAGTCTTATACCCCATCTTTAATAGGATATTCCATCCAAGCGTGTTCATCATATTCTTCTTTTTCTTTCCTTAGGGAGGCAGGGGTGTTACTAGAGGCGATGCTGGTTTAGTGACTGGGGGCCTTAACAAGTCTTTCCGCAGGTCGGCAACATCCAATACTGAAAGTAAAGGCCTATTGGAAGGCCACATGGAAGGCACTGAAGTTGCTGAATGTATGTCTTCTGTCGGTAAGATGGGCATGCTAGTAACTTTGATAATGCGCCCTTTGTGTGAAATTTTATACATTGATGGTTCGTAGATGGAACAGCATCAAGTTCTTGAATATAGGGGCGGCCCAGGATGCCGTTGAATGTTGGATCCATGTCTAAAATATGGAAATCTACTGTGACTGTCACCGGACCCAAACCAACTCTTAGAGTGATCATTCCCAATGGCGGCTTCTTAGTATTATCATAAGCTGTGACGGTAATTGTAGATGGCCGAATTTGACTTTCTGGAATGCCGCACATCTTCAAGGTGCTTGGCGGCAGAACATTAATGGATGCCCCGGTGTCAACCAAACATTGCTTTACAGCTATCTTATTGATGTCAATAGTGATACACAATGCATATTTTCTAGCCGGCTGTGGAGCCAATTCATATTCATAAAAAGTAATAGCTGGTTGATTGCTGGCCGGATTCAAAACTGTAGTGACTTGTTCAGCAGGAATGTCTTCATTGACCATCACTTTCTGCAAGTACTGTTTTAAGGCTAGCTGATGTGTGGTTGATCTTTTAATCAATTCTAAAATAGAAATTCGTGCCGGCGTTCTGTCCAAATGCTTCAACAAATCATACTCCGTGCCCGGTGTAGACTCTTGCTCTTGCTCTCCTTGTTCTTGTGCTGGCTCCTGCTCCCGCTGGGGAAACACTCGATGGAACATCCGTCCACTACGGAGCACCATGGTTCTGGGCGCCTCTGTCGGGCCTGGAGTGGATAAAGGGGTAGAGGAAGTAGAGGGAATAGTGGTATTGGGTGTTGGATTGGCAGGGGAGGGGTTCCTGCAAGGGGCCTTGCCGTCTGGGGATTATCGGAAGGCAAAGGTGGAGGCCGGGTGACAAGGAGGGCCTTGGAATCATAGTAGTAGTGGGTGGAGATGGAACAGGAGGAGCGACGGCTATTGGCGAGCGGCGGATAAGAAGAGGTCTATTTGGTGGAGGGTTTTGGTGTGGAGGGGAGTTCGGGGTTTGACGTAAAAGAAGAGGCTGCGAAGGAATGGTAGAACGTATAAGGGTACGTTGTGGCTGGGAAGAGATACAAGCTGAGGCCTTCTTATCAGTTGTGGTGGTTGTGGTTGATTGGAATTTTGACTAATGGCCCCGACAGAGGCGCTTTCATTATGCTAGTCTTGCCCTCTCTCCACTTCATGGATCGAGGTGACAAGATTTACCTGTTGATTCTGAGCCGGGTGCTCCGGTAGCGGGTTATTAACAATCCCCATATTTGGCTGGGGTGCAGGAGCCTGTTGTTGCTGTGGAATCTGTTGCTGACCTTGTTGTGGTTGCTGAACTGGTGGTTGCCGAGGAGGCCTTCGAGCTTTCAAAGTAGCAATGACCTTCCTCATCTCATCCCAATTAATATCACCTTGATCATTCATGTCATGTATGTAATCTTTAAAGTGAAAACAATAATCAATGTTGTGCCCCGACTGCCTATGGAAGACGCAATACCGGGAGGTGTCCACATTTTGCGGCCATACTGCCCTTTCTTTAGGTAATGTAAGCAAGTTAGCAGCCATGAGGGCGTTAAAAATGTCTGACAAACTTTCAGGTAGTGGAGGGTATTGGGCTCTTCGTGGACCCATCGGCCTTCTTGGTTGTTGCGGTTGTTGCGGTTGATAATTAGCCGGGGGGGCACTTGGTGATATTGGTTTTGTGGAGCAAAGGGGAGTTGTTGTTGTTGAGGAGGTGGAGGAGGCCTTAAGGTTTGAGGAAGGTTATTATCTGGCTGATGGACTTGATTTTGGAAGGCGGGCTGTTGTGGTGATGGCCTTGGGTTTGGAGGGTGGCGGAAAGGAGTGGAATTGCCAAATGCGCTCACCTGCTCATTGATGATAGTGCCTTCAGTAGTTGGGCCAGTATTACCAGTATTAACATTCTTCCTTATCACCTTTGGCCTTGGCTCGAACATGCCCATAATGGGTGAATCTTTCATTTGAGTTTGTATATATCTAGCTCTCTCATAGAGCTCCTCCATAGTGCTTAATTTGTTCATGGCCAAAATATGACGGAATTGCGGAGTGGAGTTTGATATTATCATCTTTACTTGTTCCGTCTCCGACAATGTATCCTTTAACTTCTCAGCCATAGCCCTCCACCTATCAGCAAATAAGACGAAGTCCTCCTCGGGCTTCATCTTCTCCGCAACCAAATCAGTAACAGATAAGGAGGGACCCACACGGTCCTTATATTTCTGCACGAACTTCCGTTGAACTACATCAAAGTCACCGGCATCAGCCGGCTCCAAAGAATAAAACCATTCCAGTGCTGGGCCATCCAAAGACCGCCTAAAGAGATAAGCCAATGAGTTCTTATTATCCTGCCAGAATGACGCTTCATACAAAAAGTCCTTCAAATGGATGTGCGGGTTGCCCGTGCCATTATATCGCCGAAAATTCGGCATTTCAGACGGTGGTAGATGAAAAACTGGCATAGGGGGAAGCATAATTTCGGGAGCAATCTTGGATGCAGTAACCCTCTTAAGCTATTCCTCCATATTAGCCATCTTTTGGAGGAGTAGAGCATGGCTATCAGACTCGGCTGGGGCCGGACGGAAAGAGTGTTGGTTTGTCATAGGCCTCCTTAAAATTTGAGAAACAGGAGGTTGTTGAGGCCTAGCAACGGAGTGGCTTGCCGGTTGGGCCGGCATAGTCATAACAAGAGTTGATGGGCGCGAGGGCACCCTAGGGGCGACTGCCGGGTCGTTGGGAGAATTAACAGAGTGGCCACCCATGGCCTAGGGAGGGTTAGAAGATGACGGGATAGACTTTCCCTTTAGGAGGGCTTGAGCCGCCTGACGCTGGGAGTCATCTAGCTGAGCAAGAACCTTGAGAAATTCATTGAAATTGAGAGAAGGGGAAGTGTCCCCTGAAGTATTCTGAGTAGTAGGTTGAGCTTGGGAAGAAGGCTCAACCTCCAAAGCAGTAGTGGTATCCACCATGTGGACCTGAGTGGGAGAAGAAGTGTAGTTTCCCTCATAATAGACAGGATCCTGAGAGGGAATTTCATAGAACGGGTCAGAGTGACCCTCCTCATAACCGTCATAAGTGTATCCGTAGTTGGCCATATTGATAATTTTACCTGAACGCAATTTCATGCTTAAGGAGAAAGAAATAACTTGCAATCAATGAGATATAACCAATGAATATCACCTTTTCAAGCAAGAGAAGCACACAAGTTGTAATGAGTCCCAAAGATTTTAAGATTTTCCTTAGAGATTAGGGTGAGTTCAATATTAGATTCTCTCTTTTGAGGGTGGATCCTGGTTGAAAATTTGGGTATAATCTCGAGTATCTAGATTTTTCTCTCTCCTTTCCAACGTATGGGTCAACTATACTCCGGGTACTTCAAAGGTACAACCTGCCAGGCGTCTGTGAGGGAATCCACGGGTGCGAGGACTTACGGAGGCTTGGCTTAGGAATTTCGGTCCAATGAGACGGAATGCTCAAAGGAGGGTCTTCCTTCACCAAGAGGGGTGTAGCTCCTAAAAGGTGTGGGGAGAGGAGGTCTCCCAAACATATGCCCTAGATGCAAATCTAATGCAAGCAATATCAAGCAGGTGATATCAAAATAGCTCAAGCAAGTAAACACCAATAATCAGTACTTCTGTGGGCACAGAAGCAAATGACGACCAGACAAGGTCGCTGATTCTATGAAAAACGCCTCTGCGATAGGGCGTCAAATAGCAATGAACAGTACTCGCAATATAAGAAAGATGATAATAAAATGACGCCTTGCGATAAGGCGCTGAATCATTCAAAGATGCTTCCGTGGGAGGCGTCAAATCGTGCAATAAGCACCAGCAGGTAAAAAAAGACGCCTTGGAGTGAGGCATCAAATGATGAACGGACGCCTCTGAAAAGGGGTGTCAAAACACTGTAAACAGTAACGAGATAAAGGGCAAAATGATAGTAATCAACGAAATGACACCTTGTTGGAAGGCGTCGAATGATGAAATGACGCCTCTATGAGGGGCGCGAATTATAAAAATGACAAAAATGCAGGAAAATGACTGAAACAGCGCCTCTGTCGCGGTCGCTGTATGAAGAAATGACGGCAGTGTGAAAGGCGCTACTCAGTTCAAAGAACCGACAGCCCTGGCAATCAGACAGAAATCAGACAGAAATAAAAAAAGGCTAATCAGTGGGAGGTGTGTTAAAAAAAGCTAATCAGTGGGAGGTGTGCACGTGGTGCACAAGGGGAAGGGTGCTACGTGGAGCACAAAGGAGGGGTACGCGAGGGTACCAAAGGAGGGGCACGCGAGGGCGCCAATGGGAGGGTGCTACGTGGAGCACAATGGAGGGGTACGCGAGGGTACCAAAGGCGGGACACGCGAGGGTGTCAATGGGAGGGTGCTACGTGGAGCACAATGGAGGGGTACGCGAGGGTACCAAAGGAGGGACACGCGAGGGTGTCAATGGGAGGGTGTTACGTGGAGCACAATGGAGGGGTAATCAAACTAAAAACAAAAGGAGTCCCACCGTGATCGCCAATTTGTAGATTATGGAAAATCCACTTGAGAAAAGAAGAAAAATATAAAGATAAAGCACGTGGTGCTAAATGGGAAGTGTGATCGCCAAGGGGTTACCTCAAGAAGAATAAAAGTGATCGCATATACCTTGTGTTGAGCGTGAGAGATTGTGAGCTTTTCCTTCCTCCTTCTACCGGCCAGCCGACGAAGGGGGTTTATAGCTTGATTTCCCTTGCAAAATACACAAGACAAGTGAAAAGATTGATTAGCCGAAAGTGTAGTATCAATGTTCTACAAATATGAAATCAATCAAATTGGCCATGAACAGACCTTGTGTGTTTTGATTTTTAAAACCCCTAAGAGGAGTAACAAAGGTATGGTGAATGTGAATGCAATGAAAAGCAAGATATATGTGATAGAGTAGCTAGAAGAAGGAATGCATGATGATGATATACTAGTAATGAAACAACTAAACAAAACTAAGAGGAGGGGCTCCTTTCTGCTGTGTGTGCAGCAGTAAAGGGAGAGAAGGCTTTAATGCAATAGCTGCAGTAGATGTAGATGAAGATCGCCCGTGGAAGGAGGAAAATCCCCAAGGAGGAAGCCTGGAGGAAGAACACCCTTGGAAGAAACACCTGCAAAAGAGAAAACTCTCTTCTCTCTGTAAACTCTCACAGTACTCCCCAATTCTCTTGTTCATTCTCGCGCGAGGGAGATTAAGGGGGGTATTTATAGGTCCAATGATCCTTGCAAAATAAGGATTAAAACTAGGCAATAACCCTCCAATAAGAAACCTCCTTCCCAATCAAACACAATGTGTAAAATGGGGAAGGGATTATTACTGGAAAGAAGCAGACGAAAAGGGGACGGAACTGGAAATGACGACCTCTCGAAGGGCGTCAATTGAAAATGACGACGTTACCAAGGGCGTTAATTAAAATGACGACGTGCACAGGGGCGTCAATTCCTGGATTTAATTATGGAAACAAAATACTTTCCTTATTAAAAATTCTGAAATGACGCCTGCGGTTATGGACGTTAAATAAGAGACGCCCTTCCTTGGGACGTCAATTCTTGATTTTTCATTTTGTTTAGGATACGTAAAATTCCAGGAAATGACGCCACTATACATAGTCGTCCGTTTGTTAAGAGCGCCCTTGGCTACGCCGTCAATTAAATGACGCCCCTACTTAAGGCGTTAATACCATTCAACAAAGAAAAAATGCAAAAAAGCACAATTAACACACAGAAAAATAGAAAAACTTCATATTAAGCCAATATTGAAGTCCACTTTGGGGCGTCACATGGTGACATGAGATTTACTCAATATAGCATCGATTTTGGCGTGCCTACAGCTGCCCCGCCTTAGCGTCTGCTTTGCAAGGGAGTGAGACGGAATGAAGTGAAAGTGAAACAAGCGGAATGAAGTGGAACGAACTGATAAGTAGATGCCAAGGTGTGATGTGACACGCCTTCGACACTAAGCGTTGGAAATCTTTCCAAAACTCTGAATGAAACAACTCTGGATGATTACAAGAAAGCATTGATGAGCTAGACCGGAGGGGTTAAACTAAATGAACTAAAAATGTGCGCGAGGGCACGAAATGGAGACATCATTTGAGAGCGGTTACCAGCCAATGTGGACGTGCTACAACAAAGGTGATTTTGCAGAAAAATAAAATGAATTCGGATGAAGACCCAGTAAATGAATGATTTTCAAGGAACCAGCCTGAGTGGCTTCAAGGAGAATAAAGTACTTGATTCGGAATGGAATATCTCATACTAACTCAATTAAGCGCGTGACCTTCATTATTGGTGTAATATGAAGATTTTCATCATTAATCTCAAAGTCATACATGATGCATGCTGGGCTAAAAGAAAAACTAAATCAAACTAAAAATAGAAAATAATCAAGGATAATATTGTTAAACCATCTAGATTTGGTCAAGAATCCAGATCTCTAAGATGACACTAAGCCGAAGCTCGTTTGTCCACGCATCAACTCAGAAAGTAGAACCATCATCCCAAACCTTGGATGACTCAACGGCCTATCCGTGTAATCAACTCTCCCCTGGAATTATCACTATTTTTCATGAAGGGGAACTCAAATTCCAGGTTTATCAGAACCACAAGGTCCTTGATATGTTATAATAGTGTAGAATATCATATAGTAACAATGCATAGTAAAAATGCATATAGGAAGATGCTGATAGCAATGAGCATGTGGGGAACTGCGATGAAGTGAAAACACCGTGGGGCTTGGATGGTGATGCTGACGTGAGACGAGCCTCCAGGTCCACGATTTTTCTTCCTTTTCATTTTCTCCTTTTTTTTTAATAGTTCTCTCCTTCTCTCTTTTTTTCCCATTTTTTTCTATATTTCATTTTCTTTCCTGCACCACTCATTTTTTTTTCAGCAAGCATTACGACTTTGGACCACAAGCCTTGGAATGGACAAAAATCATCTGATGTTCATGTTTTCGGGGAAAGGAATGGATGCACAGTAGTAATAGTATCCACTCTCACCATAAGCAGACCCGTCAGAAAGGTGAGCTTCTCGGATGCGATACTCTCCCCATTACTCCAAGCCATATCTCTACAATATACTTCTTGCATCAAAGGAATCATATGCCATACTTTTCCCTCTCCATTCCCTATATCTGGTGTTCATCATAGTAGCATGCAGAAATTATATTTCATCACCCATTTCGGCATCACATGTTAACACATCACATAGTTATGGAGCCCTTGAATGTCCGGTGACCATCATTCTCTGGAACAAGACATGCTTCAACATAAGCTTCAATGATGACCTGACATGCACGTAACAAGCGTCCGTCTCCTTTCACTTTTGTTTTCACCAATCTTTGTATTTTCAAAAAATAACTTCTCCCTTTTTTATCACCTTTCTTTTTTTTCTGAACTTCTCTCTCTCTCTCTTTTTATCACCTTTTTTTTTCTCTTCACAATCTTCACGAGAGAGAGAGAGAGAGAGAGAGAGAGAGAGAGAGAGAGAGAGAGAGAGAGAGAGAGAGAAGGTGACGTGAGAGAAGAGGCATGGCAAGCCATGCATGTGCACCTCAACGTAATTCCCTCTTTTACACTTTTTTTTTCTCATTTGCTTTTGCTGCTCCGCTGTGGTGGCTGACAGGAAGAGAGAGAAAGGGAGAGGAGGGGAAGAGAGAGAGAATAGAGAGGGACGGGAGAGAGGCCGACCTCCTCTCTTTCTCTTCACACATGTTCTCTTTTTTTTCTTCCCCTATTCATCTACAGTAGCTAACAGCAACACGAGAGAGAGAAAGGGAGAGAGAGAACGCGAGAGCGAGAGAGAGAGCATGACGAAGAGAGAGAGAGAGACGTAGGAGGTGGGGGGGAACGGCAACAACGGCCTGGGAGTCGGTCCGGCGTGCTGGAAGGCTTGCCGGCATGCTCTGGGTGAGCCGCCCTTGTGCTCAGAGGGGGGGAACGTCATACTTGGCTTGCTCGGAGGAGGGGTGCTAGCCGGGTACGGAGGCGAGAACTACTCGCCCGCGCATTTGGGGACGTCGACCGGCAGTTGCTGCATACACGGGGTGGCGAGGAGACTGCTCGGTGCGGCTGGAGACGTAGTTGGGTGCTCGTCCGACGTGGGCGAAGAAGGTGGCGGGCACGGACCTTGCCGATACGTGGACGACGGTGGTGGCGAGAATGGGCTATTGGAACGCTACGTCGTGCTTGGGCCCTCGGCGACGTCGGTTGTAGGTGAACTGGGCGTGGGTTGCATGGCGGAGTGCCATGCTCATCGTGTGGCCTGGGTGCTCGCCGCGCCCTAGGTAGTGCCAAGCTCAAGAGGGGGCCATGCTCGGAGGGTGAATGGCGATGTGGCTCGGATGCGGGTGGGTGGCGAACGGTGGTGGCCTGCCCAGCAACGAGAGCAGGTGGCTCGTGGTGGCGATGCAAAGGGTAAGGGAAGTGGGCAGCTGATGCTTGGGGGAGGGGAGGTGTAGGGTGAGAGTTGTGACTGGTCAGGGTGGGGAAATAACAGAGTTACGGTGCTTGGTGGTGGGGATGGGGAAGAGTGACGAGCTCGGAGGCATGGCTCATGTTTGCAGGTGAGGTGGATGAAGGGAGGAGTGGAGAGACAGGTGGGCTTGCGTGGCTAGGAGGGGGTCCGCGGTGGAGCAGGGAAGGTAGGAGGGTAAGATGGTGAAACTGTAGCAGTGGGAGAGGGAAGGGTTGGGGCCGCATCTCACGACCGGGTAGCTTGGGCTTCTCACCCACGGGGAAGGGCATCTCACCCCATCTCCTTCTCGGAGAAGAGAACACAAGGAAGGCTTCACACGTCTCGTTGATAATTTTCAAAAATTTCTATTCAACTCATTGTCTTCTCTGAGGAAGAAGCTTCATATATATAGCAGCAGCTAGGGCGTGTGTCTTCCACATCTCCCGCCCAAAAGCTTTGAACACGTGACAGCATCTCAGTCTGCTGGATCACACGTGTCACGATCCTGGCACTCCCCTTATCCTCGGATCACGTGCCCTCCTTAAGCTCCTTGATCATCAGTCAATGAGCAGTCTGAAATAGCAGAAGATAATGGATCGAGTAAGTTTGTGAATGTACAGACTTAATGGCGTGGAGTTCCGTATACATATGAGAAAGTATATACATTGAAGATGAGTGCTCAGACATGCCACCAATCGAGTGTACAGACTCTGTGTGCAATGTGCAACCAATGTGCAGTGACGTGAGACGAGCCTCCGGGTCCAAGATTTTTCTTTCTTTTCATTTTCTCCTTTTTTTAATACTTTTCTCCTTCTCTCTTTTTTTCCCATTTTTTTCTCTTTCATTTTCTTTCCTGCACCTCTCATTTTTTTTTTCAGCAAGCATTACGACTTTGGACCACAAGCCTTGGAATGGACAAAAATCATCTGATGTTCATGTTTTCGGGGAAAGGAATGGATGCACAGTAGTAATAGTATCCACTCTCACCATAAGCAGACCCGTCAGAAAGGTGAGCTTCTCGGATGCGATACTCTCCCCATTCCTCCAAGCCATATCTCTACAATATACTTCTTGCATCAAAGGAATCATATGCCATACTTCTCCCTCTCCATTCCCTATATCTGGTGTTCATCATAGTAGCATGCAGAAATTATATTTCATCACCCATTTCGGCATCACATGTTAACACATCACATAGTTATGGAGCCCTTGAATGTCCGGCGACCATCATTCTCTGGAACAAGACATGCTTCAACATAAGCTTCAATGATGACCTGACATGCACGTAACAAGCGTCCGTCTCCTTTCACTTTTGTTTTCACCAATCTTTGTATTTTCAAAAAATAACTTCTCTCTTTTTTATCACCTTTCTTTTTTTTCTGAACTTCTCTCTCTCTCTTTTTATCACCTTTTTTTTTCTCTTCACAATCTTCACGAGAGAGAGAGAGAGAGAGAGAGAGAAGGTGACGTGAGAGAAGAGGCATGGCAAGCCATGCATGTGCACCTCAACGTAACTCCCTCTTTTACACTTTTTTTTCTCATTTGCTTTTGCTGCTCTGCTGTGGTGGCTGACAGGAAGAGAGAGAAAGGGAGAGGAGGGGAAGAGAGAGAGAATAGAGAGGGACGGGAGAGAGGTCGACCTCCTCTCTTTCTCTTCACACATGTTCTCTTTTTTTTTCTTCCACTATTCATCTACAGTAGCTAACAGCAACACGAGAGAGAAAGGGAGAGAGAGAACGAGAGAGAGAGAGCATGACGAAGAGAGAGAGAGAGACGTAGGAGGTGGGGGGAACGGCAACAACGGCCTGGGAGTCGGTCCGGCGTGCTGGAAGGCTTGCCGGCATGCTCTGGGTGAGCCTCCCTTGTGCTCGGAGGGGGGGGAACGTCGTGCTCGGCTTGCTCGGAGGAGGGGTGCTGGCCGGGTACGGAGGCGAGAACTACTCGCCCGCGCGTTTGGGGACGTCGACCGGCAGCTGCTGCATACACGGGGTGGCGAGGAGACTGCTCGGTGCGGCTGGAGACGTAGTTGGGTGCTCGTCCGACGTGGGCGAAGAAGGTGGCGGGCACGGACCTTGCCGATACGTGGACGACGGTGGTGGCGAGAATGGGCTGTTGGAACGCTACATCGTGCTTGGGCCCTCGACGACGTCGGCTGTAGGTGAACTGGGCGTGGGTTGCATGGCGGAGTGCCATGCTCATCGTGTGGCCTGGGTGCTCGCCGCGCCCTGGGTAGCGCCAAGCTCAAGAGGGGGCCGTGCTCGGAGGGTGAATGGCGATGTGGCTCAGATGCGGGTGGGTGGCGAACGGTGGTGGCTTGCCCGGCAACGAGAGCAGGTGGCTCGTGGTGGCGATGCAAAGGGTAAGGGAAGTGGGCAGGTGATGCCTGGGGGAGGGGAGGTGTAGGGTGAGAGTTGTGACTGGTCAGGGTGGGGAAACAACAGAGTTACGGTGCTTGGTGGTGGGGATGGGGAAGAGTGACGAGCTCGGAGGCATGGCTCATGTTTGCAGGTGAGGTGGATGAAGGGAGGAGTGGAGAGACAGGTGGGCTTGCTTGGCTAGGAGGGGGTCCGCGGTGGAGCAGGGAAGGTAGGAGGGTAAGATGGTGAAACTGTAGCAGTGGGAGAGGGAAGGGTTGGGGCCGCATCTCACGACCGGGTAGCTTGGGCTTCTCACCCACGGGGAGGGGCATCTCACCCCATCTCCTTCTCGGAGAAGAGAACACAAGGAAGGCTTCACACCTCTCGTTGATAATTTTCAAAAATTTCTATTCAACTCATTGTCTTCAACGTGGGGTTACAAGTTCTTTAAATAGAAAAGGATGGGGAAGGGGAGAGGTCACCTTGGGAACCCAAGGGACTTGGGTCTCCACGAGGAGTCCTACTTGATTGCATATATATATTATATTTATATATCTATTCTCTATAACAAAAGAAAACACAACATATTAGGCCCACTAATGTGGCCCATTAAGATAAAACACTTGAAATAGTAAATATAACTTGATGGCTGTTGGCATTGCTTGATGACCTCCAGACGATCCCGTCAAACCCCTCCGCTTGGAGGAGGTTCGACCTCGAACCTCGCAGCTCAGGATCTCGATTTGATGGAACAATCCGATTCCCTAAGCTCTGATACCATTTGACGTGAGATGAGCCTCCGGGTCCAAGATTTTTCTTTCTTTTCATTTTCTCCTTTTTTTTAATACTTTTCTCCTTCTCTCTTTTTTTCCCATTTTTTTCTCTATTTCATTTTCTTTCCTGCACCTCTCATTTTTTTTTCAGCAAGCATTACGACTTTGGACCACAAGCCTTGGAATGGACAAAAATCATCTGATGTTCATGTTTTCGGGGAAAGGAATGGATGCACAGTAGTAATAGTATCCACTCTCACCATAAGCAGACCCGTCAGAAAGGTGAACTTCTCGGATGCGATACTCTCCCCATTCCTCCAAGCCATATCTCTACAATATACTTCTTGCATCAAAGGAATCATATGCCATACTTCTCCCTCTCCATTCCCTATATCTGGTGTTCATCATAGTAGCATGCAGAAATTATATTTCATCACCCATTTCGGCATCACATGTTAACACATCACATAGTTATGGAGCCCTTGAATGTCCGGCGACCATCATTCTCTGGAACAAGACATGCTTCAACATAAGCTTCAATGATGACCTGACATGCACGTAACAAGCGTCCGTCTCCTTTCACTTTTGTTTTCACCAATCTTTGTATTTTCAAAAAATAACTTCTCTCTTTTTTATCACCTTTCTTTTTTTTCTGAACTTCTCTCTCTCTCTTTTTATCACCTTTTTTTTTCTCTTCACAATCTTCACGAGAGAGAGAGAGAGAGAGAGAGAAGGTGACGTGAGAGAAGAGGCATGGCAAGCCATGCATGTGCACCTCAACGTAACTCCCTCTTTTACACTTTTTTTTCTCATTTGTTTTTGCTGCTCTGCTGTGGTGGCTGACAGGAAGAGAGAGAAAGGGAGAGGAGGGGAAGAGAGAGAGAATAGAGAGGGGCGGGAGAGAGGTCGACCTCCTCTCTCTCTTCACACATGTTCTCTTTTTTTTTCTTCCACTATTCATCTACAGTAGCTAATAGCAACACGAGAGAGAGAAACGGAGAGAGAGAACGAGAGAGAGAGAAAGAGAGAGCATGACGAAGAGAGAGAGAGAGAGACGTAGGAGGTGGGGGGAACGGCAACAACGGCCTGGGAGTCGGTCCGGCGTGCTGGAAGGCTTGCCGGCATGCTCTGGGTGAGCCGCCCTTGTGCTCGGAGGGGGGGAACGTCGTGCTCGGCTTGCTCGGAGGAGGGGTGCTGGCCGGGTACGGAGGCGAGAACTACTCGCCCGCGCGTTTGGGGACGTCGACCGGCAGCTGCTGCATACACGGGGTGGCGAGGAGACTGCTCGGTGCGGCTGGAGACGTAGTTGGGTGCTCGTCCGACGTGGGCGAAGAAGGTGGCGGGCACGGACCTTGCCGATACGTGGACGACGGTGGTGGCGAGAATGGGCTGTTGGAACGCTACATCGTGCTTGGGCCCTCGACGACGTCGGCTGTAGGTGAACTGGGCGTGGGTTGCATGGCGGAGTGCCATGTTCATCGTGTGGCCTGGGTGCTCGCCGCGCCCTGGGTAGCGCCAAGCTCAAGAGGGGGCCGTGCTCGGAGGGTGAATGGCGATGTGGCTCGGATGCGGGTGGGTGGCGAACGGTGGTGGCCTGCCCGGCAACGAGAGCAGGTGGCTCGTGGTGGCGATGCAAAGGGTAAGGGAAGTGGGCAGGTGATGCCTGGGGGAGGGGAGGTGCAGGGTGAGAGTTGTGACTGGTCAGGGTGGGGAAACAACAGAGTTACGGTGCTTGGTGGTGGGGATGGGGAAGAGTGACGAGCTCGGAGGCATGGCTCATGTTTGCAGGTGAGGTGGATGAAGGGAGGAGTGGAGAGACAGGTGGGCTTGCATGGCTAGGAGGGGGTCCGCGGTGGAGCAGGGAAGGTAGGAGGGTAAGATGGTGAAACTGTAGCAGTGGGAGAGGGAAGGGTTGGGGCCGCATCTCACGACCGGGTAGCTTGGGCTTCTCACCCACGGGGAGGGGCATCTCACCCCATCTCCTTCTCGGAGAAGAGAACACAAGGAAGGCTTCACACCTCTCGTTGATAATTTTCAAAAATTTCTATTCAACTCATTGTCTTCAACGTGGGGTTACAAGTTCTTTAAATAGAAAAGGATGGGGAACGAGAGAGGTCACCTTGGGAACCCAAGGGACTTGGGTCTCCACGAGGAGTCCTACTTGATTGCATATATATATTATATTTATATATCTATTCTCTATAACAAAAGAAAACACAACATATTAGGCCCACTAATGTGGCCCATTAAGATAAAACACTTGAAATAGTAAATATAACTTGATGGCTGTTGGCATTACTTGATGACCTCCAGATGATCCCGTCAGATGCCCAGTCGATGGGACCAAGAGCTTCTTATCCTGCGTTCAAAATTTCATTAGCCATAATAGACACATCCCGTGTTCTTGGTCCTTGCAAAGGAATTGTCCCTGCAAAAAATACCATTAGAGAAATATAATGCATTTTTTTGGATTTTTGCAAATTTGTAGGGGTTTGAAAAGCATTTCAAATTTTTATGGATTTTGGAAAATATTTAAATTTTCTGGGCATTTTTGGAGAAATATTCAAGATTTTTTTGGGGAATTTTTGAAAAAATTTAAGATTTTTTTAGGAATTTTTGAAAATATTTAAGATTTTTTTGGGGAATTTTTGAAAATATTTAAGATTTTTTCGGAAATTTTGAAAATATTAAAGATTTTTTGTGAATTTTTGAAAATATTTAAGATTTTTTTGGGAATTTTTGAAAATATTTAAGATTTTTTGGGAATTTTTGAAAATATTTAAGATTTCTTGGGAATTTTTGACAATATTTAAGATTTTTTGAGAATTTTTGAAAATATTAATGTACAGACTTTGCATTACTTGGACTTAGAATGCTTAGACATGGGGGGAACGTTTAGACTTAGGGAATGTATAGACTTGGGAGGAATGTATAGACTTAGGGAATGTATAGACTCATGAAATGCAAAGACTTAGGAATGTGCGGACTTAGAACGTACGGACTTGTGTGCTTGGACTTTGTGATGTATAGACTTAGATGGATGGAATGTGTAGGCTTAGATGGATGTATGGACTTTAGACGGGTGTATAGACTTAGATGGATGTATAGACTTAGGATGTATAGACTTAGATGGATGTATGGACTTAGACGGATGTATAGACTTAGATGGATGGAATGTATAGACTTAAATGGATGTGTTGGACTTAGACTTAGATGGATGGAATGTATAGACTTAAATGGATGTGTTGACTTAGACTTAGAATGCTTGGATGTACAGACTTTAGGGGATGTGTAGACTTAGGGAATGGATGCACATGCTATGGAATGGGAGAGGCTATGCTCAGACTTTGGAGATGCATGGAATGTACAGACTTGGAACTTTGCACAGACTTTGGCGATATACAGACTTATGCAAATATGCGTCCAATGATGAAGAAATGCGAATAGGCGTGTATTATTTGAACTTATGATCTTGATTGTGGGTTCGTGTCAATCCTAGCTGATGTGACACAACTAAAGACTTAAGCAAGCGAGCACATTCGCATTCAAATGGACCGATATGGGCCACTGCTCTCCCGTCGCTCACCCAAGCCCGGGGTGACTTGGCGATGCCAAGTGGAGGATGTGAGGGTTGGGCCCTTGCTGGTAGAGGGCCAGCAAGACCAAAGTTTGTTTCCCAAAGGTGTGGAGGCCCAATTCAATGGGGCCGACAAAGTGCCGAGGGCACCTGCTTCACTCTTCCCCACGGCGATCTCTCAAAGTAACGGGGCATGAGGATCGAGCCCTCACTCTCACGGCCAGCAAAACTATGAACTAATATTGAAAGACAAGCACTAAATTGGAGCTAGGTTTGAGCACTTACTCGACCTGTTTGAAGAAACTGATCCCGCTCGGAGACGAGGGCGAGCGGGGAGGCGAGTGGATCCCCACACGCCGCGTCGGGGCAGCTTGACCTGTTCAATCTATTACAACACTACGCCTCTTGTAGGAGGGGGACCTTGGGGTGGGGGTTAGTTGACATTACAACCAAAACTACCTCCACACAGGGAGGGGCCTTCAACCGGCCAAGCGGGGAGGGGAACTTGGACTAAAAGCAAAGAAAGATGTCGAAGCCGGTTCTGCCTGCTCTCTGCGATATGGGACAGACTGACAGAGTTGCGGCCACAGAACCTGATCTGGAATTTTTCTGATGACGGGACTAGTGGGGAATTCTTCGGAACTGGAACGGGAAAAATGTCTGGATTTTTACGATTTCTCCTGGCGCCAACGCTGGTCTGGGTGGAGGCTCGAACAGGGTGGTAGCTTCTCGGAACTGGCTGCTTTAGGTTTCCAACAACAGGAAGAAGAGGATGCCACGACCGCTCCCGAACTCAGAATCAAGTGCCGCCAGAGCCGTTGGAACCGTTAAAGAGTCCTCTTCGAAGCAAAACTAGCGGGGAAGCCAAACATTGTCGGAGAATACCAGTGGGCTGTGAACTCTGATGATAGGTCGGTGCAGACTATGGGGAAACAGAACCGCGTACCTGGGGGAGAAAATTGATAACTCCTGGTTCCGGACGGCAAATTGAGCTCTGCTTTTTGGAGATGAAAGAAGACTCAGAATAGAAGACTTTTTTTGAATAACTCTTGATCAGATTCCCAGTAGGATGGCCTTTGTATAACTTCCACTCTGGTTCTGGTCTTCTGCCAAAGCAGTCTTGCGCAGTCGAGGAAGAAAGAGCTTCCTGATCAGTAAGGTGCTAAGATGGGGACGAAACCACCACCGTTGCGATGAAGACAGGCAAACGCTTCCGTGGATACCTCTTGTTCCTTCATATTCGCAGGGAGGTGGTCGAAGTGGCTGCGACAAGCTACTGGTTCACCTGTAACCTCTGGACTGCAAGCTGCAACTTTGATATAGCTTCCAATGACCAAGAAATAAGAAGGAGAAGGAGGTATATGGTGAAGGGGAGATGGGGAATGGAAGAGGGAAGGTGTGGGAGGTATGGAAGGGTGCTAGAGGTAGTAGGAAGGTGGAGAAAGAGGGGAGGGCGCAGGGTTCAGCTGGTGAGAAGAGGGTGGGGTGCAAATGGGTGATGGAGAGTGGAGGGAAAGGGGGCGACCTAACCTAAGGGGAAGGGGAGAGGGGCGGCCAAAGCAAGTGGAGGGAAGGGTTTTCAAATTTCAAATTGGTCTTGGGAGGTGGAGGGTTGCATGGGAAAGAAGGAAAAGTGTGTGGGAAAGTGGTGGGGTGGTTGGTGGTTGGAGGGTGGAGTGGGGATTGGGGGGGTTCTCTCTTGGAACTAGGGGGTGGAGTAAAGGGATGTGTGGGGAAGGGGAGTGGCCTTTAACGGGGGTCAGTGGGAGGGTGGTGGATGGGAGGGGAGGAGAGAGAGAGGGAGGCGAACCCCACTTGGAGGGAGAGAGAGAAAGAAAGAGAGAGAAAGGGGTAGGTGGGAATCACTCCCAAGGGTTTCTCACCCTAACTAATGGAATCTCTCCAATAAGAAATGTGAACTCTCAAATGGCAATTTTCATTCATTGATTCATTAGTTCCAAATGAGGGAAATGGTGCCCTATATATAGGCAACCCACATTTAAAAAAAGACCCTGACAAGTGACTCAATGACAAATAACCAAGGGGGGGTGGGGGCGCCCTTGGGCCTAGCCCAATGAATTGTGCCCAATAGCTAACTAAACAACCTAATGACACTCAAACTTAGGGAAATAAGCACAAGGCCTGGGGACATGTCTCAAATAAAATGAAAATTACATCAAATGACGCAAATAGAAAGCACAAAATAGATAATTGGGCCTTTATAGAGAGAGGCCCGGGCTCAAACGATACCGGAGTGTGAAGAAGACCCGAGCCAAAGGGAGTCACGGGTGATGCCTCCATCAAATCCCCTGGGCTGCGAAGAGCTTGACTCCATCGAGTAGGGGTCCATCCGACTGTGATACTGCTCGAGAAGGTCAGGATCCAGCTACTAGAGATCCTCCCGACTCACCCACGAATCCTCCGAAGGAGGCCGATCCTTCCACCTGACGAGATAGCGCTCGTATACCTCGCTCCGAGTGGTAGTGACTTGTTCATCCAATATTCGTTCAATGCGCTCACGCTGGGCTCTCTTGGCTGGTGGTCTCTCCTCACAGGTGGGTGCTCTCTCAACTAAAGGAATAGGCTCAATATCCTCACTGGATACCACCGTGGGTCCCTTATATGGCACTAGGTCGGCTATATTTAATGTGGGACTTACTCCATACTCCTCGGGGAGATCTAACTCATAGGCATTTACACCAATGCGTCTCAGGACCTGGAAGGGACCAGCCCCATGTGGCCTCAATTTGGAGATGGCTCCCGGGAAGAGCCTCTCCATCCTCACCATCACAAAGTCACCCTCATGGAATGCTTGGTGACGCCGATGAGAGTCGGCCCGCCTCTTATAAGCCTCATTCTTTTTGCTTATGTGCTCGCGAATTTCTTCATGCAATCCTCTAATATGCTAGGCAAAGGATTCCGCTGAAATAGACACTCTAGCATGCTGGGGAAGGGGAATGAGATCTGAGGGTTTCCTTGGCTTGTACCCATGCACAACTTCAAATGGACTCATCCCTATGGACTTATTGATGGAGTTGTTATATGCAAACTCAGCTTGTGGTAGAATGAGATCCCAATTTCCTGGACGATCCTCAACAAGGCACCAAAGGAGGTTCCCTAGACTCCGATTGACAACTTCGGTTTGGCCGTCTATTTGGGGGTGATAGGCCGTGGAGAATTTGAGGAGGGTACCCATCATGTGCCAAAGAGTTTTCCAAAAGTAGCTAGTGAATTTGACATCCCTATCGAAGACTATGGTCTTAGGTAGCCCGTGGAGACGAACAACCTCATCAAAGAATAATCGGGCCACATGGGAGGCATCGGAGGTCTTGGAGCATGGGATGATGTGGGCCATCTTAGAAAACCTATCAACTACCACATAGGTTTAGTCATGCTTTCTTTGAGTCTTGGGTAATCCTAGCACAAAGTCCATGCTCAAGTCTTGCCATGGACGGTCGGGGATGGGGAGTGGGGTATATAGGCCAGTGTTTTGCTTCACCTGTTTGGTCGAAGCACATGTGTGGCATTGGCCCACTATTTTGCCTACATCACTCTTGAGACTTGGCCAATAGAACTGACCCTCAACTAGAGTAATGGTTTTGTGAACCCCAAAATGACCAGCTAGCCCTCCTGCATGTAGTTCCCAAATCAAGAAATCACGGAGTGAGGTCCGTGGAATGCAAAGTTTTGGTCCCTTGAAGAGGAACGCATCCTCTAAGACAAATCCCTCATATTCCTTGCTAGAATGGGTGGTCAAGGTGGTATAGATGTGCCCAAAGTCGGGGCAGCCAGGGTACTCATCCTTGAGCCTATCAAATCCGGTCACTTCCACTTGGATAGCGGATAACAAAGAAACTTTCCTACTAAGGGCATCCGCCGCTCGATTCTCACTCCTTGCTTTGTGTTTGATGACAAAAGTGTAGGCTTGAATGAACTCAACCCATCGGGCATGTCGGGCATTCAGCTTTTGTTGGGAGTTGAGGTACTTGAGGGCCTCATGGTCGGAAAAGATGACAAATTCTTTGGGTAACAAGTAGTGCCTCCAATGTCGGAGGGACTGAACCACAGCATAGAACTCCTTGTCATAAGTGGAGTATCTTGTCCTAGCATCACATAACTTCTTACTGAAGAAGGCCACCGGGTGTCCCTCTTGGCTAAGAATCCCTCCTATTCCTATCCCAGATGCATCACATGTGACTTCAAAGACTTTAGAGAAATCAGGTAGGCATAGGACCGGGGCTTGGGTCAACTTCTCCTTAAGTTCTTGGAAGGCTTTAGAGGCTGATTTGGTCCACACAAAAGTCCCCTTCTTGAGATAATCAGTGATAGGGGCAGTGATAGTGCTAAATCCCCGAATAAACCTCCTATAGAATATTGCCAACCCATGGAAACTTCGGACCTCGTGAAGGGTGTGGGGTTCTGACCAATCTAGAATAGATTGGACCTTCTCGGGGTCCATAGAGACTCCTTTGGTAGATACCACAAATCCTAAGAAGGTGATGGATGTGGTCATAAAGTGGCACTTTCCTAAGTTGGCAAATAGGCTCTCTTGTCGGAGGACGGTGCAAACTTGCCTAAGGTGGTCAAGGTGGACCTCTTGGGATTGACTATAGATGAGTATGTCGTAAAAGTAGACCACTAGAAAGATCCCAATGAAAGGCCTAAGGACTTCCGTCATAAGACGCATGAAGGTACTTGGAGCATTTGAGAGTCCAAAAGGCATTACTAACCATTCAAAAAGGCCATCTTTGGTCTTGAAGGCCGTTTTCCACTCATCTCTCGGCCTAATCCTAACTTGGTGATAGCCACTCTTAAGGTCAATCTTGGAGAAAATAGTGACTCCAGCTTGCATATCAAGCATGTCATCAAGCCTAGGGATGGGGAACCTATACTTGACGGTGATCTTATTAATGGCCCGGCTATCCACACACATTCGCCATGTCCCATCCTTCTTAGGAGTGAGAAGGGACGGTAAGGCACATGGACTTTTGCTAATGCGGATGAAACCCTTCCTAATGAGTTCCGTTATTTGCCTCCGAAGTTCGGCATGTTCCGTGGGGTTGAGGCGATAATGAGGAAGGTTTGGAAGAGTGGTTGATGGGAATCAAGCCAGCTGTCGAGCCGAAGCAAATCAAGCAAGCTGCCAGGCCAAACATGAAGGCGCTATAGGTCCCTAGCGTGATCTTGAAGAAGGCGCTAGGTCTCCCTAGCGCGACCTGAAGAAGGAGCTATGTTCCACTAGCGCGATCTCAGATAGAAATGTGGTTGCAGCCGGTCCAACTTCCCGGCGCCGATCTCCTCAAAGTCTTTGATGTTAGCTATCTTCCATGGTTGTAAATCGACGTGTTAACATCGTTTTGTCTTCCCCTTTCCCTATATATGTATCCCCATCGCATTTGATTAAAAACAATGAATCGAAGTATGAATCTATGAGTGTTCTTGAGTGTAGCCCCATGGCTATCTTCCCCAATCTTTGGAAACCCCCTTCATCTGTCCCTCTATGGGTGCGAGGCCCAATTCTATTCCCCTGACCCTTTCCCCTTCAACGGAGGATGATCGAAGCCCCGGGTGCATCATCTCTGACGGGGTCGAGTGTGAGGCTCCATTCGGAGCTTCGTTCTTCTTCCAACCACGATTCCACTTCCCCCACCTCCGCCAAAGATGCTGTTACGATCAGGATGGAGCTCGACTGCACCGTACCTGCGAAGGGTTCAGGTGAGAGGCCCCAGCCAAGCTTCCTCACGGCCCTAACATCATCTACGTCCACCCTCCTTCCCTTGCCGCTCACCCCCACATCCACCTTCCCAAAAGTTATCCTAGATAGTATTAGGTTGGTTTGATTTCAATTTCAGCATTCCCCATGCGTTCTCCGTCGTCCTATGTGTTTCCCCTCATGTTTTGAACCCCTAGAGTCATCCACAGGAGCCCCGACGTCGAGGTTCTTCGTTCTGCTGCTGACTGAGAACGCGCGTAAATGATATAGCGCATTCTTCAGAACGCGCGTAAAGGTTATAGCGCGACTATGATAAGAAGGAAGAAGGAGACCCCCCACTTCTATCCCGCATCAAATTGGTATCAGAGCTTAGGGAACTAGGTTGTTCTCACAGACTGGGATCTTGAGCTACGAGGTTCGAGGACGAACCTTCCCAAGTGGAGGGGTTTTGATGGGAATCAAGCCAGCTGTCGAGCCGAAGCAAATCGAGCAAACTGCCAGGCCAAACATGAAGGTGCTATAGGTCCCTAGCGTGATCTTGAAGAAGGCGCTAGGTCTCCCTAGCGCGACCTGAAGAAGGCGCTAGGTTCCACTAGCGTGATCTCAGACAGAAACGTGGTTGCAGCCGGTCAAACTTCCCGGCGCCGATCTCCTCAAAGTCTTTGATGTTTGCTGTCTTCCATGGTTGTAAATCGACGTGTTAGCATCATTTTATCTTCCCCTTTCCCTATATATGTATCCCTATCACATTTGATTAAAAATAATGAATCGAAGTATGAATCTATGAGTGTTCTTGAGTGTAGCCCCATGGCTATCTTCCCCAATCTTTGGAAACCCCCTTCATCCGTCCCTCTATGGGTGCGAGGCCCAATTCTATTCCCCTGACCCTCTCCCTTTCCCCTTCAACGGAGGATGATCGAAGCCCCGGGTGCATCGGCTCTGACGGGGTCGAGTGTGAGGCTCCATTCGGAGCTTCGTTCTTCTTCCAACCAACGATTCCACTTCCCCCACCTCCGCCAAAGATGCTGTTACGATCAGGATGGAGCTCGGCTGCACCGTACCTGCGAAGGGTTCGGGTGAGGCCCTAGCCAAGCTTCCTCACGGCCTAACAACATCTACGTCTCCCTTTCTTCCCTTGCCGCTCACCCCACATCCACCTGCCCCAAAGTTATCTTAGATAGTATTAGGTTGGTTTGATTTCAATTTCAGCATTCCCCATGTGTTCTCCATCCTCCTATGTGTTTCCCCTTGTGTTTTGAACCCCAGAGTCATCCACGGGAGCCCCAACGTTGAGGTTCTTCGTTCGGTTGCTGTCTGAGAATGCGCGTAAACGATATAGCGCGTTCTTCAGAACGCGCGTAAAGGGTATAGCGCGACTATGATCAGAAGGAAGAAGGAGACCCCTCACTTCTGTCCCGCTTCAGTGGCCCCTGGAACTAGATCAATTGCATGTTGGACATCACGCATGGGAGGAAGTTGGTCCGGGAGCTCCGTCGGGAACACATCATGGAATTTTTCTAGGAGTTGTTGGATTTCTATGGGATGGGGGTTGGAGGGGGTAGGTTCTCCTAGGCAAATGACCACCGCACATAAAGGTACCCCATGAGCTATCTCCTCCTCAAGCTCTTTCTTGGTGATGATGTGAAGACCCTTGGTCAACCCCGAGGTCCCACGTTGTTTGGGAGTTTGGGTAAGGGATTGGGTTGGAGGGGTGGAGTTCCTCGAGACTTGTGTGGTGGTGGGGTGGTGTCCTTAAGGGAGAGTGTCCCTCTTGGGCATGGGACGTGGTGGGGAGGGGTTAAGACGGATACTCCTACTCTCATGTTCAAAAGTGCATGTGTTGGTCCTGCCCAAGATGGTGCCATCTAGATCATAAAGCTAAGGTCTTCCTAGTAGGATACTACCTACTTCCATGGGGATGACGTCACACCATATTTGACCATGATATGAAGCGAAGGTGAGGGGCACAAGGCATTGGGTGTTGACCGGGATGGAGTTGTTGTTGATCCATGAGACCCGGTATGGATTTGGGTGGGGGGTGATAGCAAGCCCAAGGAGCTTAACGGTATTGGGGGATACGGCATTGACACAACTCCCACTATCCAAGATCACTTTTCTTACATGACTCCCTATCTTGACAAATGTGTGAAAGATTGAGGTTCGACGCTAATCCTCTTCTTGGGGTTTGGTGAGGGTGCATCTAATCACTCCTAGATGGGAGTTGGTAGGTGGAGTGGTGTGATCTAGACCCGATTCAAGGTATTGGGCCTCATACTCTTCTTCCAAATCTAGGGAGGCTTCATGGTCCTCAACAACACTCTCAAGTTCCCTTTGGGGTGGGGGAGCTTCTTCCTCAATAAGCAAACTAGACAATCCTTTGGAAGGACATTGCCCCGTAAAATGGCCAAACCCTAGATACCTATAGCATTGTTGACGCCCGCTACCCGGAGTGGTGTCTACATTTGGGCCTTTGAGAATGTCTTCCCTCTGTGGAGGAGGGTGACTAGGGGTGGGCTTGTTTGGAGTGATGGTGGGAGGAGGGTTGTAGGGCCTTAATGCGGCATTCCCACTTGGGCTAGGGGCTTTCATGGGGGTGGCCGGAATGGGTCGTGGTCCCATGTTTTTGGGATCGGACGGTCGGGGAGTAGCAAATCGAGGGATCCTATAGAATCTTTCTACATCCCTAGCTATTTGGTAGGTTAGCTCAAGGTTGTCAACGTCCCTCATGAAAAGCTCTCTCTTGATGTGGCTTTGGAGTCCATTTCTAAAGCGGGACAAGGTAATGGTCGGGTCCTCATGAACTCCACACTTTAAAAGATAGGAGTCAAACTTCTCAATGTATTCAACCACGGTCTTCCCTTCTTGGGTGAGGCTTTTCCATTCATCTAAGAGCATTTGGTGGTAGGATTGGGGTAGGTATTTGTTTCTAAGTTGGTTCTTCATACCCTCCCAAGTATCAATAGGCTCTTCCCGCCTAATCCTTCTTAGTCCCTCTTGATTTAGCCAATAAGTTTTCGCTAATTTGGTGAGATGCATTTTAGCCAACCTTACCCTCCTTTGGTCAGACATAGGGTACCATTCAAAGTATTGGTCCATGGCGGTTTCCCATTCTAAGTAGACACTTGGTTCATGGGAACCATCAAAGTTTGGGGCCTCTACTTTGATCATCCTTAAGAGAGGGTCATCCGGGTCGTCCCGTGGACGCCTTTCATGAATTTGATGGTGGCGAGGCCTCTCATAGTCATGGTAGGGGTCAAAATCCAATTCCTCCCTATTAATTTCAGCATGTGGATGGTGGGCTCTTGGTCCATTGTTCCTTGGGTGGAACTCATCCCTATGAGGCTCAACATGTGGAGGGTGGGCTCTTGGGTCATTGTTCCTTGGGTGGAACTTATTTCTATGAAATTCACCATGTGGATGGTTGACTCTTGGTTCATTATTCCTTGGATGGAGGTCTTCCCTATGAGGTTCAACATGTGGAGGGTGGATTCTTGGCTCATTGTTCCATGGGTGGAACTCTTGCCCCTCTAACCGAGCAAGTCGAGTAGAAAGGGACTCTAGTTGAGCAAGAATGTTCATAAGGGCAGCATCTACCTGATTCATTGGGCCTTGGGGTTCCTCCCTAGGGGCATCTTGGTTGAGTTCGGGATTGGGATCCATGGGTGGAACCGAAGACGAAGGATCGGGTCGGTAAATGGCACCACTACCGGTGGGCATGCAAGATAAGGGGGAAATGAGGATGGACACACAATGCAAAGGCCCTAGGACTTAGACTTGATAGAGACAATTCAATGACTTGCTCTGATACCAATTGATGTGACACAACTAAAGACTTAAGCAAGCAAGCACATTCGCATTAAATGGACCGATATGGGCCACCGCTCTCCTGTCCCTCACCCAAGCCCGGGGTGACTTGGCGATGCCAAGTGGAGGATGTGAGGGTTGGGCCCTTGCTGGTAGAGGGCTAGCAAGGCCAAAGTTTGTTCCCCAAAGGTGTGGAGGCCCAATTCAATGGGGCCGACAAAGTGCCGAGGGCACCGGCTTCACTCTTCCCCACGGTGATCTCTCAAAGCAACGGGGCTTGAGAATCGAGCTTTCACTCTCACGGCCAGCAGAACTATGAACTAATATTGAAAGACAAACACTAAATTGGAGCTAGGTTTGAGCACTTACTTGACCGGTTTGAAGAAACCGGTCCCGCTCGGAGACGAGGGCGAGCGGGGAGGCGAGTGGATCCCCACACGCCGCGTCGGGACAGCTTGACCTGTTCAATCTATTACAACACTACGCCTCTCGCAGGAGGGGGACCTTGGGGTGGGGGTTAGTTGACATTACAACCAAAACTACCTCCACATAGTGAGGGGCCTTCATCCGGCCAAGCGGGGAGGGGAACTTGGACTAAAAGCAAAGAAAGATGTCGAAGCCGGTTCTGCCTGCTCTCTGCGATATTGGACAGACTGACAGAGTTGCGGCCACAGAACCTGATCTGGAATTTTGCTGATGACGGGACCAGTGGGGAATTCTTCAGAACTGGATCGGGAAAACGTCTGAGTTTTTTTGATTTCTTCTGTCACCAACGCTGGTCTGGGTGGTGGCTCGAATAGGGTGGTAGCTTCTCGGAACTGGCTGCTTCAGGTTTCCAACAGAAGGAAGAAGAGGATGCCACGATCGCTCCCGAACTCAGAATCAGGTGCCGCCATATCCGTTGGAACCGTTGACAAGTCCTCTTCGAATCAAAACTAGCAGGGAAGCTAAACGTTGCTGTAGAAGACCAGTGTGCTCTGAACTCTGATGAGAGGTCGGTGCAGACTGTGGGGAAACAGAATCGCTCACCCGGGGGAGAAAATTGGTAACTCTTGGTTCCGGATGCCAAATTGAGCTCTTCTTTTTTTAGATGAAAGAAGACTCAGAATAGAAGACTTTTTCTAAAGAACTCTTGATCATATTCCTAGTAGGATGGCCGCTGTAGATCTTCCACTCTGGTTCTGGTCTTCTACCAAAGCAGTCTTGCGCAGTCAAGGAAGAAAGAGCTTCCTGATCAGCAAGGTTCTCGGATGGGAACGAAACCACCGCCGTTGCAAAGAAGACAGACAGACGCTTTCGTGGATACCTCTTGGTCCTTCAGATTCCCAGGGAGGTGATCGAAGTGGTTGCTGCAAGCTACTGGTTCACCTGCAACCTCTGGACTGCAAGCTGCAACTTTGATATAGCTTCCAATGACCAAGAAATAAGAAGGAGAAGGAGGTATATGGTGAAGGGGAGATGGGGAATGGAAGAGGGAAGGTGTGGGAGGTATGGAAGGGTGATAGAGGTTGTAGGAAGGTGGAGAAAGAGGGGAGGGCGTAGGGTTCAGCTGGTGAGAAGAGGGTGGGGTGCAAATGGGTGATGGAGAGTGGAGGGAAAGGGGGTGACCTAACCTAAGGGGAAGGGGAGAGTGGCGACAAAAGAAAGTGGAGGGAAGGGTTTTCAAATTTCAAATTAGTCTTGGGAGGTGGAGGGTTGCATGGGAAAGAAGGAAAAGTGTGTGGGAAAGTGGTGGGGTGGTTGGTGGTTGGAGGGTGGAGTGGGGATTGGGCGGGTTCTCTCTTGGAACTAGGGGGTGGAGTAAAGGGATGTGTGGGGAAAGGGAGTGGCCTTTAATGGGGGTAGGTGGGAGGGTGGTGGATGGAAGGGGAGGAGAGAGAGAGGGGGGCGAACCCCGCTTGGAGGGAGAGAGAGAAAGAAAGAGAGAGAAAGGGCTAGGTGGGAATCACTCCCAAGGGTTTCTCACCCTAACTAATGGAATCTCTCCAATAAGAAATGTGAACTCTCAAATGGCAATTTCCATTCATTGATTCATTAGTTCCAAATGAGGGAAATGGGGCCCTATATATAGGCAACCCACATTTTACAAAAAGACCCTAACAAGTGACTCAATGACAAATAACCAGGGGGGATGGGGGCACCCTTGGGCCTAGCCCAATGAATTGGGTCCAATAGCTAACTAAACAACCTAATGACACTCAAACTTAGGGAAATAAGTACAAGGCCTTGGGACATGACTCAAAAAAAATGAAAATTACATCAAATGACTCAAATAGAAAACACAAAATAGATAATTGGGCCTTTATAGAGAGAGGACCGGGCTCAAACGACGCCGGAGTGTGAAGAAGACCCGAGCCAAAGGGAGTCACAGGTGATGCCTCCATCAAATCCCCTGGGCTGCGAAGAGCTCGACTCCGTCGAGTAGGGGTCCATCCGGCTGTGATATTGCTCGAGAAGGTCGGGATCCAACTGCTGGAGATCCTCCCGACTCACCCACGAATCCTCCGAAGGAGGCCGATCCTTCCACCTGACGAGATAGCGCTCGTATACCTTGCTCCGAGTGGTAGTGACTTGTTCATCCAATATTCGTTCAATGCGCTCACCCTGGGCTCTCTTGGCTGGTGGTCTCTCCTCACAGGTGGGTGCTCTCTCAACGGAAGGAATAGGCTTAATATCCTCACTGGGTACCACTGTGAGTCCCTTATATGGCACTAGTTCGGCTATATTGAATGTGGGACTTACTCCATACTCCTCGGGGAGATCTAACTCATAGGTATTTGCACCAATGCGCCTCAGGACCTGGAAGGGACCAGCCCCACGTGTCCTCAATTTGGAGATGGCTCCCGGGAAGAGCCTCTCCGTCCTCACCATCACAAAGTCACCCTCATGGAATTCTTGGTGACGCCGATGAGAGTCGGCCCGCCTCTTATAAGCCTCATTCTTTTTGCTTATGTGCTCGTGAATTTCTTCATGCAATCCTCTAATATGCTGGGTAAAGGATTCCGCTGAAATAGACACTCTAGCATGCTGGGGAAAGGGAATGAGATCTGAGGGTTTCCTTGGATTGTACCCATGCACAACTTCAAATGGACTCATCCCTATGGACTTATTGACGGAGTTGTTATATGCAAACTCAGCTTGTGGTAGAATGAGATCCCAATTTCCCGGACGATCCTCAACAAGGCACCTAAGGAGGTTCCCTAGACTCCGATTGACAACTTTGGTTTGGCCGTCTGTTTGGGGGTGATAGGCCGTGGAGAATTTGAGGAGGGTACCCATCATGTGCCAAAGAGTTTTTCAAAAGTAGCTAGTGAATTTGACATCCCTATCGGAGACTATGGTCTTAGGTAGCCCGTAGAGACGAACAACCTCATCAAAGAACAATCGGGCCACATGGGAGGCATCGGAGGTCTTGGAGCATGGGATGAAGTGGGTCATCTTAGAAAACCTATCAACTACCACATAGATTGAGTCATGCTTTCTTTGAGTCTTGGGTAATCCTAGCACAAAGTCCATGCTCAAGTCTTGCCATGGACGGTCGGGGATGGGGAGTGGGGTATATAGGCCAGTGTTTTGCTTCACCGGTTTGGCCGAAGCACATGTGCGGCATTGACCCACTATTTTGCCTACATCTCTCTTGAGACTTGGCCAATAGAACTGACTCTCAACTAGTGCAATGGTTTTGTGAACCCCAAAATGACCAGCTAGCCCTCCTGCATGTAGTTCCCGAATCAAGAAATCACGGAGTGAGGTCCGTGGAATGCAAAGTTTTGGTCCCTTGAAGAGGAACGCATCCTCTAAGACAAATCCCTCATATTCCTTGCTAGAATGGGTGGTCAAGGTGGTATAGATGTGCCCAAAGTCGGGGCAGCCAGGGTACTCATCCTTGAGCCTATCAAATCTGGCCACTTCCACTTGGATAGTGGATAACAAAGAAACTTTCCTACTAAGGGCATCCGCCGCTCGATTCTCAATCCCTGCTTTGTGTTTGATGACAAAAGTGTAGGATTGAATGAACTCAACCCATCGGGCATGTCGGGCATTCAGCTTTTGTTGGGATTTGAGGTACTTGAGGGCCTCATGGTCGGAAAAGATGACAAATCCTTTGGGCAACAAGTAGTGCCTCAAATGTCGGAGGGACTGAACCACGGCATAGAACTCCTTGTCATAAGTGGAGTATCTTGTCCTAGCATCACATAACTTCTCATTGAAGAAGGCCACCGGGTGTCCCTCTTGGCTAAGAATCCCTCCTATTCCTATCCCGGATGCATCACATGTGACTTCAAAGACTTTAGAGAAATCGGGTAGGCATAGGACCGGGGCTTGGGTCAACTTCTCCTTATGTTCTTGGAAGGCTTTAGAGGTTGATTTGGTCCACACAAAAGTCCCCTTCTTAAGACAATCAGTGATAGGGGCAGTGATAGTGCTAAATCCCCGAATAAACCTCCTATAGAATATTGCCAACCCATGGAAACTTTAGACCTCGTGAAGGGTGTGGGGTTCTGGTCAATCTAGAATAGCTTGGACCTTCTCGGGGTCCATAGAGACTCCTTTGGTAGATACCACAAATCCTAAGAAGGTGATGGATGTGGTCATAAAGTGGCACTTTCCTAAGTTGGCAAATAGGCTCTCTTGTCGGAGGACGGTACAAACTTGCCTAAGGTTGTCAAGGTGGGCCTCTTGGGATTGACTATAGATGAGTATGTCGTCAAAGTAGACCACTAGAAAGATCCCAATGAAAGGCCTAAGGACTTCCGTCATAAGACGCATGAAGGTACTTGGAGCATTTGAGAGTCCAAAAGGCATTACTAACCATTCAAAAAGACCATCTTTGGTCTTGAAGGCCATTTTCCACTCATCTCCCGGCCTAATCCTAACTTGGTGATAGCCACTCTTAAGGTCAATCTTGGAGAAAATAGTAGCTCCAGCTAGCATATCAAGCATGTCATCAAGCCTAGGGATGGGGAACCTATACTTGACAGTGGTCTTATTAATGGCCCGGCTATCCACACACATTCGCCATGTCCCATCCTTCTTAGGAGTGAGAAGGGCCAGTACGGCACATGGACTTTTGCTAATACGGATGAAACCCTTCCTAATGAGTTCCTCTATTTGCCTCCGAAGTTCGGCATGTTCCGTGGGGTTGAGGTGATAATGAGGAAGGTTTGGAAGAGTGGCCCCTGGAACTAGATCAATTGCGTGTTGGACATCACGCATGGGAGGATGTTGGTCCGGGAGCTCCGTTGGGAACACATCATGGAATTCTTCTAGGAGTTGTTGGATTTCTATGGGATGGGGGTTGGAGGGGGTAGGTTCTCCTAGGCAAATGACCACCGCACATAAAGGTACCCCATGAGCTATCTCCTCCTCAAGCTCTTTCTTGGTGATGAGGTGAAGACCCTTTGTCAACCCCGAGGTCCCACGTTGTTTGGGAGTTTGGGTAAGGGATTGGGTTGGAGGGGTGGAGTTCCCCGAGACTTGTGTGGTGGTGGGGTGGTGTCCTTAATGGAGACTGTCCCTCTTGGGCATGGGACGTGGTGGGGAGGGGTTATGATGGATAGTCCTACCCTCATGTTCAAAAGTGCATGTGTTCGTCCTACCCAAGATGGTGGCATCTACATCATAAAGCCAATGTCTTCCTAGTATGATGCTACCTACTTCCATGGGGATGACGTCACACCATATTTGACCATGATATGAAGAGAAGGTGAGGGGCACAGGGCATTGGGTGTTGACCGGGTTGTTGTTGATCCATGAGACCCGGTATGGATTTGGGTGGGGGGTGATAGCAAGCCCAAGGAGCTTAACGGTATCGTGGGATACAGCATTGACACAACTCCCCCTATCCAAGATCACTTTTCTTACATGACTCCCTATCTTGACAAAGGTGTGAAAGATTGAGGTTCGACGCCAATCCTCTTCTTGGGGTTTGGTGAGGGTGCATCTAATCACTCCTAGATGGGAGTTGGTAGGTGGAGTGGTGTGATCTAGACCCGATTCAAGATATTGGGCCTCATACTCTTCTTCCCAATCTAGGGAGGCTTCATGGTCCTCAACAACACTCTCAAGTTCCCTTTGGGGTGGGGGAGCTTCTTCCTCAATAAGTAAACTAGACAATCCTTTGGAAGGACATTACCCGGCAAAATGGCCAAACCCTTGACACCTATAGCATAGTTGATGCCCGCTACCCGGAGTGGTGCCTATATTTGGGCCTTTGGGAATGTCTTCCCTCCAAAAAATCTTAAATATTTTTAAAAAATTCCCAAAAAATCTTAAATATTTTCAAAAATTCTTAAAAAATCTTAAATATTTTCAAAAAATCTTAAATATTTTTAAAATTTCCCCAAAATAATCTTGAATATTTCTCTAAAAATGCCCAGAAATTTCAAATATTTTCCAAAATCGATAAAAATTTGAAATGCTTTTCAAACCCCTACAAATTTGCAAAAATCCAAAAAAAAGTATTATATTTCTCTAATGGTATTTTTTGCAGAGACAATTTCTTTGCAAGGACCAAGAACACGGGATGTGTCTCTTATGGTTAATGAAATTTTGAGCGCAGGATAAGAAGCTCTTGGTCCCATCGACTGGGCATCACCATCCAAGCCCCACGGTGTTTTCACTTCATCGTAGTTCCCCACATGCTCATTATTATCACCATCTTCCTGTATGCATTTCTACTATGCATTGTTACTATATGATATTCTACAATATTATAACATATCAAGGACCTTGTGGTTCTAATAAACCTGGAATTTGAGTTCCCCTTCATCAAAAACAGTGATAATTCCAAGGGAGTCTTGATTACACGGATAGGCCGTTGAGTCATCCAAGGTTTGGGAGGATGGTTCCACTTTCTAAGTTGATGCGTGGACAAACGAGCTTCGGCTTTGTGTCAACTTAGAGATCTGGATTCATGACCAAATCTAGATGGTTTAACAATATTATCCTTGATTATTTTCTATTTTTAGTTTGATTTAATTTTTCTTTTAGCCCAGCATGCATCATGTAGGACTTTGAGCTTAATGATGAAAATCTTCATATTACGCCAATAATGAAGGTCACGCACTTAATTGAGTTAGCATGAGATATTCTATTCCGAATCAAGTACTTTATTCTCTTTGAAGCCACTCAGGCTGGTTCCGTGAAAATCATTCATTTGCTGGGTCTTCATCCCAATTCATTTTATTTTTCTGTAAAATCACCTTCGTTGTAGCACGTCCACATTGGCTGGTAACCGCTCTCCAATGGTGTCTCCCTTTCGTGCCCTCGCGCACATTTTTAGTTCATTTAGTTTAACCCCTCCGGTCCAGCTCATCAATACTTTCTTGTAATCATCTAGAGTTGTTTCATTCAGAGTTTTGGAAAGATTTCCAACGCTTAGTGTCGAAGACGTGTCACATCACACCTTGGCATCTACTTATCAGTTCGTTCCACTTTATTCCGCTTGTTTCACTTTCACTTCATTCTGTCTCACTCCCTTGCAAAGCAGACGCCAAGACGGGGCAGCTGTAGACACACCAAAATCGATGCTATATTGAGTAAATCTCATGTCACCATTGTTGTGCCCTTGTGATTTTGATGATAGCAAACACTATGAGTCAGCCTTGCATATCATGAATCCATTGCATATCATGAATCTGTGTCTGAATGATTGTTCTGCTTTGGGCATATGAATGTGTTATCTTGCATTAGTGCAGACATACAGTTCATATAGCATTGCATATAGTTGGTGCACGATTGTCTAGAGCATATAGTCCGTGCATTGCTCAACTGCTTTCTATAAAGTCAGTACATTGCTTAAGACTGTACAGGGTAGTTCATGCATACAGCAAGTCTATACATTCTCTGCTGTAATCTTCATGCATATGCCAAGTCTACACATTGCAGCCTAGTCTGAACATTGTCAACATAGAAAGTCTATACATTTCATTGCAGCATGCACACACAAGTCTACACAGTGCTCTTCATTCATGTGCACAGTTCGTGCATCAAGTCTGTACATTGGTGTCGTCTGCACACATGTCACAACAAGTCTGCACATTGGTGGCAAGTCTGTACATTGCCTTGCTTCAGGCACGCTAAGTCTATACAGCCTTTGCATTGCACACAAAGTCTATACATTCCTTATCTTTACCTACGTTCAGAACACAAAGTCTATACATCGCGTGAAGTCTGTACATCGGTAAAGTATGCACATGGTTGCTTTGAAGCCGCATCAAGTCTATACATTGCTGTCGCATGCACATTCCTTGCACTAGCAAGTCTATACATTGGTTGCTGCATGCATTACTTCAAGTCTGTACATCGTTGGCTAATGCATGCATCGTCTTTCAAAGTCCATACATTGTCCTATAGCTTGCACGAAGTAAAGTCTGTACATTGTCCAGCGTCTCACTCAGCGTCTAAGTGAGTGTGAACATTGCATCGCTAAGTCTATACAATGCATCGTCTCATGCATCATCTTTCAAGTCTATGCATTGTAAGACCAAGTCTATACATTGCATCGTCTCATGCAGCCTCACTATGTGTAAGTCTATACATTGTCTGGGTGCATAACACAAGTCTATACATCGCCACTTGGCTCGTGGCTTAGTCAGTGCATCCATGCATACACAAGTCTGTACAGCCATTGCCTTGCGGCATGCATGCTTCAAGTCTGTACAGCCTGCACACACAAGTCCATTCATTGTCATCGCTGCACACATTGCAAGTCTATACACTCGCATGATAGCCAGTCTGCTCAAGTCTATACACTCGCATGATAGCCAGTCTGCACAAGTCTATACATTGCATGCTACCAAGTATGCACATTGTTCTTCATGCACTGTCTAGCTTTGCATTCACAAGTCTGTACAGCCTGTGTGCTTATAACGCCAAGTCTATACATTGGCTAGCTGCATAAACACTAAGCCTACACATTGTAGCATGCACGAACAAACAAGTCTGTACATCGTTCTGCCTGCACACACTTAAAGTCTGTACACTGTCATGGTTGCTTTGATGCCGTAGCAAGTCTATACACTCATGAGCACTTGTGTGTTTTGATGACTGATCAAGTCTATGCATCGCTGCATACACTGCATCGGTGAACTACATACACGGCATCAAGTCTATACATTGCATGCACTTTCACTCTAAGTCTATACATTGCTTCATGTATTGAACGAAGTCTGTACAAGCTTTCAGTCTTAAACTGATAACTCTATCTGACTGACTGACAGGTACTCTTCGTGAAGCTTAATGAAGGCACGTGATCCGAGGATAATAGGAGTGCCCTGATCGTGACACGTGGAACCACTGTGCTGAAATGCTGCCACGTGGACTGAGGCCTTTGGGCGGGAAATGTGGAAGTCACATGCCCTAGCTGCTGCTTTATATATGAAGACTTCTTATCAGGAGAAGGTTGATCGAAGCTGTGAGAGCTGAAGCAAAGAGAGAAGCATTGAGGAGCCTGCACGATCCAGAGAGCAGAGAAGAAGAAGAAAAGAAAGAGGAGAAAGAAGAGAAAAAGAGAGTGAGAGTCCGTGAGAAAAGAAGGAGAGAGAGAGAAGGAGTTCGTGGAGAAGAAATCTGTCCTCTGGCATTTGGATCAAATCCAAGCCAAACCTGCTCCTTTGAGAGCTATATGTTTTGTGCTTCATTTTCAGCTTTTCGGTGCTGCATTTCTTGTTTTCCATTTTACCTTTCTTCAAGCTGTTTGTCAGCAGAGCAAGCTGTGTTGCTCAGCGTTTGCAGTGGAGGATTCCACTGGACTGGGTTAAGCTGTAGTCCCCAGCGGATGGCTAAGCTGTATTGCCCAGCGATAGCAAGCTGTGATGCTTAGCGGATGGCAAGCTGTGAGGCCCAGCTGATGTAGGCAAGCTGTGATGCCCAGCCGTTCAAGCTGTGAGTTAGCAGTAATCCACACTCGGGTTGAGTGTGGGGTGGACGTAGGTCTGGAGGTCCGAACCACCTAAAAACTCCTCTTGCATTGTGGTTTGATCTCATTGTGTGTTTGACGCTAGATGAATGCATAGGGGCGATATGGCCTGATTGCACACCGTGTGTTTGACTGTGGTATTGAGTGTCCTTTGATACTGTTATTCCGCAATTGCTCATTGTCCTTCTGAAGAAGGAGAGATTTAATTAGTTGTTCAGGTTATCTAGTTTTGTCTAGTTAGCGAACTAGATTTTTATTTGAGTGAAATTTTTAAAGGGTTGATTCATTCACCCCCCTCTGAATCCACCGCACCGAACCCAACACTTGGTATCAGAGCGGGTTGCTGTGCATAGGATCTAACAATCCGCAGCAGATCCTGCATCTTCTGTGGTGCATTTCAGAGTGGGTTTCTTGTGCTCGGTGTTTCGTTTCACTGACTTAGTGCCTTGCTTTGCTTATCTGGTTTTGGTGCATTTTTGTCGATTGTTTTGTGCGCTGTTGGTTGCTATCTGTTTTAATGGCTCATCCACCAATTTTCAAAGGTAATGATCTTGATCTATGGCTGAAGAACTTACATCGATATGTTAGATCGACTGACCCTAAGCTTTTGAAGTAATAGTCCACAGTCCGCACAAATTATCAAAAGATAAATCTAGATGGACTGATAAGGATAGACTGAAAGACTCTGTCAACTCGAGAGCATTAAATTTAATGAAAGCATCACTTGACAGAGCTCTAATTCATGTGTTTCTTCTTGCAGGTCTGCCAAGGAGATTTTAGAGAAACTGAAGCTTGCCAGGAATCGCAACACATGTCTGATGGTTGACGATGATGGACAGCAAGAAGAAAATGAAGAGGAGATGAAGATGAGGTACCTTCTGAATTTGATAATTATGATATGGATGATTGGATTGTAGCATACAATGATTTGCTTGATTCTTACGAAAAGTTGAAAAAATGAAATAAATCTCTAAAAAGGAAGTTGAATGATCATGTGAATGTTAATTCTGGAGGTGAGGATATGGTAATTCTGAAGACAGAAAATGAGATATTCAGAAGACAACTAAAAGAGTTTGATTCTGTTACTTCAGATCTAGATCATTTGAAATCTGAGAAAGAAATGCTATGAAACAAATTGGTTTACACAAAAAGGAAAATCAAGAGCTTGCTTGTGAAATTGCTGAACTAAGGAAAGACTTAGCTTGATTGATGATGATCAGGCTCATAACGATAATGTAGTTCAGAATGAAAAACTGGTAAAAGATTTAGAGTGTGTTAGCTCTGAATTGAATGTCTTAAAATCTGAGAATGAATGTCTTAGGAAACAGAGTTCAAAAGTCAATGCTGAAATTACATGTGAATCTGTTTGCAAGGATTGCTCATGTCTGAAAGAAGTTAACGAGAGTCTTCAATTTGATCTTGAATGGTATAAGGATCTAGTTGCCTCACTAAGAAATGAGAATAATGAATTGCTCAATAAAAGTTTGAAAGATGAACAGAGAGAAGAAGCTCTAATAGAACAGCTAAGTTACATTACTAATGACGAAAAATTCTGCTGAACAAATCCAAAATTTGAAATCTGAGAACAAAAGGCTAAAGAAAAGGATTGAACAATGCAAATCTGAAGTCACTTGTGATATTTGTCCTACACTGAAACAGTCTTATGAGACATGCTTAATAGATGTTCAGAACTTTAAGGAACAAAATGGTTCTCTAAAATCTGAAATTGTTAAAGTTCAAAAGGATAATGAAGATCTCAAGGCTAGTCTGAATAAAATCAACAAGGAAGCAATGCATATTTCTTCTGTAGAGTCAAGCTGTAACATGTGCTCAGCTCTGCGTGAACGCAATGAGGAACTCTATAGTGAAAATGAACGGCTCAATAAACAAATTGCTTCGTTCAAAGAGGATCACAAAAATCTGATTGCTGAGAAAATTAAAGTGGAAGAAAGACAAAAGGAACTGGTTGAGGAATTGAAACTGTTGTCTAGAAATGAAGAATGTGATGAAGAAATAAAGAATTTGCATGAGAAAATTAAAGAGCTAAATGAACAAAATAAGAAACTCATGGGCTTGAACACTGTTGCATCTGAAAAATGGCTAATCCTTGAGAAAGAGAATGCAGCTAAGAAAGAAATCCAATCTGAGAAGGAAGAAAAATTGAAACAGGAATTAGAAGTGGTCAAAAACCTGAATGATGCTATGCAGAGACAGATTCTCTTATGTGAAGAAGATTTGATAAATTCTGAACTCAAAATCTCCTCTTTGCAATCTGAAGTAAATGAACTTGTTCTCTCCATGCCTAAATCTGTCAAGGGAAAAGAGAAAATGAATGCTCCTTTATGTGATAAAGTCACTAAATCTAATGGAGAGGAAGGATGCAATTCTCAAGTTGAAAAATTTGTTAAGAAAAACCTGTACACCACCTTTGTTCGCAGCTCTGACATTGCAAGCTGCTCTGAGCCTCCTAAAACATCTACATCTTCAATTTTTCAATTCAAGGCTCAGAAAAATGAAAAACAAACAAAAGCTGTGAACAAGGGTACACAATTGAACAAGAAAGGTAAGAAAAATAAGGTCAAAAATGTCCCTTCTTGTGCCCTAAAATCTGACAGCTCTGTGGTATCTGATGGATCAATGCATACTGCTCATAACTCACTTACTAATTCGTATGCATCTGATAAGAGTGTCTCATGCCATTACTGTGGCAAGGTAGGCCATGTAATGGATGATTGTAGAATATTGGCAAATGATGAGCATGCAAGTAAAGCAATGCACTCTAAGAATTCATCCATTAGAAACCATGCCCCTAGGAAATCTGATGCTTCATGCTATTACTGTGGTAGGTATGGTCACTTAATGAACGAGTGCTATGCTATGAAATCTGATGACAGGATGCATGCTAGATACACTGCAAATCATCATGGGCACAAAAGAAACAAACTCAAGTCTAACCAGCACATCACTTGTTTCAATTGCAACAAGCCAGGTCATAAGGCTGTTGAGTGTTGGTCAGGGAATTATAGGAATAATTCTGGATCTAGAAGTAAGCATGTTAGGTGCTTTGAATGTGGAAAGTATGGCCATACAGTCAAGGACTGTTGGCATGTTCAGAAGAATTATGTTAACCCTCATGCTGTCAAATTCCCTGCAAAACAATTTGTGAAATTTGCATGTTTTGAATGTGGTAAGCTAGGCCACAAAGCTGCCAACTGTTGGCTGACTGATTATGGAAAGGAAAATTTTCATGTTAATGAAAGAAACAATCATGCTCATACACATAATTTTCATACTCATGCGCATGCACATGGGCATCATGTTTATGCTAATATGAATAATAAAAACAAAAATTCTGTGGCTTCATGTTATTATTGTGGAAAACTTGGACATTCTATGTTTGATTATCTTCTGATGGAATATGATGACCATGTTGCTAAGAAATTATTTAGAACACCTGTCAGGGCTAACGCAGGACCCAAAGCTGGTTGGGTCCCTGCAGGATCAAGTTGATTAACATGCTACAGGTGTGCCTTGGTATGAAAAAGAGGGGTAAATAAACCAGGGCACTCAACAGGAAGACCCCAGGATCCTGCTCTTCAGGTTTGTTCTGACCATCCAGTTTAAATTCCATTATATGAAATTGTGAACTTGAAATGACTGCATATCATGTTGATCTGTTGGTGCTAAACTGAAGTTTTCTGAAATATGAATTGCACAATCATGCTATTGGTAATTCTCTTCTGTCTAATTTGCATGAATCATATCTGAATGTAAAATTTGATATCACGTGATGTGCTTTCAATACATTTCATGCATATAGTCAGGGGAGTCCAACTGTTTTTGATCAATCATATTGCTGCTTATGTTTTATCCTTCACATGATGCATCTAGATAGGGGGAGCATTCCTGTTTGATCACTTATTCACCTCTTGAACTCCTTCTGTCTAGCAATCTGATCCATTCTCTTGGCAAATGTGTGGTTCACTATGAATTCACTGCTGTCTCCACTTGTGTAGTTGTTCTGTCTGTACTCCAGACTCAGCTATTGAATTCTAAACTGAACTGTTCTAATGTTCAACCTTGTCTCATCATGATTGCTTTCTGCTATTTCTCAATAAAAATGCTTTGTTGACTCCACTGATTTGCTGCAATGTCAATGTTGATTCATCTGAATGAGGAAAGATTTTAGTCAGTGCACCCTAATCATAAATCAGAAATATTCTGAAAAGAAGAATCTTCTATTATACTGGCTTAAGAATGTCTGATGAATCAAATTGATTTAAGACTAATGTATTCATTAAGTTTTGATCTAAAAGACTTGAAAGTATCTGAATCATTTGTTTAATAAATCTTAACCAACTATCTCATGTAATTTTATGCAAAACCTTCTGAAATCTGAAATTTTAAAACCATGGCTTTCCTTGGTTAAGATACATGTAGTTGGTATTGTTCTTAAACTTTTCAGTGATCTGAGAAATGTCTGTATAATCTGAAAATACTTGAAAGAAATCTTGGTCAGAGCAATGACTTTGGTCACAGAGAAACTGGGTTCTCTATCAAAGAAATAGAGCAAGCCCATGTCATGAAGTGCCATAGTTACCTCTCTTATAAAAATGATTGAAAATCTGGCAGAGCAATGGCTTGGCTGTGTTGAGTAACTGGGGATTCTGGCCTCTGATCAAGGTGTCTCCTCATGTAAAAAGACACTCCAAATTGCTAACTCTGTTCTCTTTGAGAGGCAATATGGTTGTCACATTGAGTAACTGGGTCACTTCACCTAAGACGTGTTGTGCCTCATGTAAAAAGGTGTTGACCTAACCAAACTTGCTCAAGAAATAAGTGCTGATCAATAGAAAATTCTGAAAAACTAAAGACAAGTTCAGACACATTTATGTCTGTTTAATCTCAATATTATCTTGTGTAACTTCCATAGGAGTCATTGAATTTAAATGAGTAAGATGGAAGGAGGTTAAACATGAATATCAGATGAGTTTTTGGTTCATTTCTATTAAAAGGTGTTTCAGATATGAGTATTGAATTTTCTTGATAAACCTTGAATACATCACTCTTAAATCATGAAAGTAAGTTTCAACTCATTCATAATCTATTATAATTGAAGAGTCTGAAATTCGGTTATCAAGATTTATGAATTTGGTGTGCTAACGAAAATCTTGCTTCCTCATTTATTCATTGTGCTTACAGATTGTGGTAATCCTTGAGTGCCCATGTGTTTTTGCTGATAGATGTTTCACCTCTTGACATACCTCAACTCTTTTCTGGCTTTAAGGGGGAGATTAACATCTGCATCATAGACTTGTTTTGTGCATGATCTTATCTGGCTGGTATAGGAGAGCATACATCTGCAACATAGACTTGTTTAGTGCTTCATTGTTTAACTGCCTCTGTGTCTTTCATGTCTAACTGACTGAGTCAAAGGGGGAGTATTTAATTCATTCAATCATTGCATGCATGTTTGTATTTCTCATTTCAAACTATTTTCTTTTTGATGAAGTCAAAGGGGGAGAATAGTTTGACATGAGTCAGTGTGACTCATAGTGTTGCCATCATCAAAAAGGGGAGATTGTTGTGCCCCTGTGATTTTGATGATAGCAAACACTATAAGTCAGCCTTGCATATCATGAATCCATTGCATATCATGAATCTGTGTCTGAATGATTATTCTGCTTTGGGCATATGAATGTGTTATCTTGCATTAGTGCAGACATACAGTTCATATAGCATTGCATATAGTTGGTGCACGATTGTCTGGAGCATATAGTCCGTGCATTGCTCAACTGCTTTCTATAAAGTCAGTACATTGCTTAAGACTATACAGGGTAGTTCATGCATACAGCAAGTCTATACATTCTCTGCTGTAATCTTCATGCATATGCCAAGTCTACACATTGCAGCCTAGTCTGAACATCGTCAGCATAGAAAGTCTATACATTTCATTGCAACATGCACACACAAGTCTACACAGTGCTCTTCATTCATGTGCATAGTTTGTGCATCAAGTCTGTACATTGGTGTCGTCTGCACACATGTCACAGCAAGTCTGCACATTGGTGTTAAGTCTGTACATTGCCCTGCTTCAGGCACGCTAAGTCTATATAGCCTTTGCATTGCACACAAAGTCTATACATTGTTTATCTTTACGTACGTTCATAACACAAAGTCTATACATCGCGTGAAGTCTGTACATCGGTAAAGTATGCACATGGTTGCTTTGAAGCCGCATCAAGTCTATACATTGCTGTCGCATGCACATTCCTTGCACTAGCAAGTCTATACATTGGTTGATGCATGCATTTATTCAAGTCTGTACATCGTTGGCTAATGCATGCATCATCTTTCAAAGTCCATACATTGTCCTGTAGCTTGCACGAAGTAAAGTCTGTACATTATCCAGCGTCTCACTCAACATCTAAGTGAGTGTGAACATTGCATCGCTAAGTCTATACAATGCATCATCTCATGCATCGTCTCAGTCATGATTCATATCTCACAATGCATCATCTCATGCATCGTCTCATGCATCATCTTTCAAGTTTATGCATTGTAAGACCAAGTCTATACATTGCATCATCTTATGCAGCGTCACTATGTGCAAGTCTATACATTGTCTGGGTGCATAACACAAGTCTATACGTCGCCACTTGGCTCGTGGCTTAGTCAGTGCATCCATACATACACAAGTCTGTACAGCGCCGTGTTCACATGCTTCAAAGTCTATACATCGTGTGCTTCAAGCTATCAAGTCTGTACAGCCTGCACACACAAGTCCAGTCATTATCATCGCATGATAGCCAATCTGCTCAAGTCTATACACTCGCATGATAGCCAGTCGGCTCAAGTCCATACACTCGCATGATAGCCAGTCTGCACAAGTCTATACATTGCATGCTACCAAGTATGCACATTGTTCTTCATGCACTGTCTAGCTTTGCATTCACAAGTCTGTACAGCCTGTGTGCTTCATAACGCCAAGTCTATATATTGGCTAGCTGCACAAACACTAAGCCTACACATTGTAGCATGCACAAACAAACAAGTCTGTACATCGTTCTGCCTACACACATTTAAAGTCTGTACACTGTCATGGTTGCTTTGATGCCGTAGCAAGTCTATACACTCATGAGCACTTGTGTGTTTTGATGACTGATCAAGTCTATGCATCGCTGCATACATTGCATCGGTGAACTGCATACACTGCATCAAGTCTATACATTGCATGCACTTTCACTCTAAGTCTATACATTGCTTCATGCATTGAACGAAGTCTGTACAAGCTTTCAGTCTTAAACTGATAACTCTATCTGACTGACTGACAGGTACTCTTCGTGAAGCTTAATGAAGGCACGTGATCCGAGGATAATAGGAGTGCCCTGATCGTGACACGTGGAACCACTGTGCTGAAATGCTGCCACGTGGACTAAGGCCTTTGGGCGGGAAATGTGGAAGTCACACGCCCTAGCTGCTGCTTTATATATGAAGACTTCTTCCTCAGGAGAAGGTCGATCGAAGCTGTGAGAGCTGAAGAAGAAGAGCAGAAGTAGTGAGTGCCTGCACGATCCAGTGTAAAGAGAAGAGCAGAGAAGAAAAAGAGAGAGATAGAAAGCTCGAGCAGAGAAAGAGAGAGAGAGATAGAAAGAAGAGTAGAGTGTAAGAGAAGAAGCAGAAGAGAAAGAAGAGAGAGGGAGAGAGAGAAGGAGTTCGTGGAGAAGAAATCTGTCCTCTGGCATTTGGATCAAATCCATGCCAGACCTGCTCCTGTGAGAGCTATATGTTTTGTGCTTCATTTTCAACTTTTCGGTGCTGCATTTCTTGTTTTCTATTTTACCTTTCTTCAAGCTGTTTGTCAGCAGAGCAAGCTATGTTGCTCAGCATTTGCAGTGGAGGATTCCACTGGACGGGTTAAGCTGTAGTCCCCAGCGGATTTCTAAGCTGTATTGCCCAGCGGTAGCAAGCTGTGATGCTCAGTGGATGGCAAGCTGTGAGGCCCAGCTGATGTAGGCAGGCTGTGATGCCCAGCAGTTCAAGCTGTGAGTCAGCAGTAATCCACACTCGGGTTGAGTGTGGGGTGGACGTAGGTCTGGAGGACCGAACCACCTAAAAACTCCTCTTGCATTGTGGTTTGATCTCATTGTGTATTTAGCGCTAGATGAATGCATAGGGGCGATATGGCTTTATTGCACACCATGTGTTTGACTGTGGTATTGAGCATCCTTTGATGTTGTTATTCCGTAATTGCTCATTGTCCTTCTGAAGAAGGAGAGATTTAATTAGTTGTTCAGGTTATCTAGTTTTGTCTAGTTAGCGAACTAATTTTTTATTTGAGCGAAATTTTTTTAAAGGGTTGATTCATTCACCCCCCTCTGAATCCACCGCACCGAACCCAACAACCATGTGACGCCCCAAAGTGGACTTCAATATTGCCTTAATATGAAGGTTTTCTATTTTTCTGTAGGTTAATTGTGATTTTTTTACATTTTTCTTTGTTGAATGGGATTAACGCCTTAAGTAGGGGTGTCATTTAATTGACGGCGTAGCCAAGGGCGCCTCTTAACAAACGGACGACTATGTACAATGGCATCATTTCTTGGAATTTTACGTATCCTAAGCAAAATGAAAAATCAAGAATTGATGTCCCAAGGAAGGACGTCTCTTATTTAACGCCCATAACCGCAAGCGTCATTTCAGAATTTTTAATAAAGAAAGTATTTTGTTTCCATAATTAAATCCAGGAATTGACGCCCCTGTGCACGTCGTCATTTTAATTAACGCCTTTGGTAACGTTGTCATTTTCAATTGACTCCCTTCGAGAGGTCGTCATTTCCAATTCCGTCCCCTTTTCGTCTGCTTCTTTCCAGTAATAATCTCTTCCCCATTTTACACATTGTGTTTGATTGGGAAGGAGGTTTCTTATTGGAGGGTTATTGTCTAGTTTTAATCCTTGTTTTGCAAGGATCATTGGACCTATAAATACCCCCCTTAATCTCCCTCGTGCGAAATAAAAATAAAAAAAGAGAATTGGGGTGTATTGCGAGAGTTTACATAGAGAAGAGTGTCTTCTCTTTTGCAGGTGTTTCTTCCAAGGGTGTTCTTCCTCCAGGCTTCCTCCTCGGGGATTTTCCTCCTTCCCCGGGAGATCTTCATCTACATCTACTACAACTATTGCATGAATGCCTTGTCTCCCTTTACTGCTGCACACACAGCAGAAAGGAGCCCCTCCTCTTAGTTTTGTTTAGTGGTTTCATTACTAGTATATCATCATCATGCATTCCTTCTTCTAGCTGCTCTGCTAGAGATACCATATCACATATATCTTGCTTTTCATTACATTCACATTCACCATACCTTGTTACTCCTATTAGGGGTTTTAAAAATCAAAACACACAAGGTGTGTTCATGCCCAATTTGATTGATTTCATATTTCTAGAACATTGATATTACACACTTGGCTAATCCATATCTTTATTTATTTTGTGTGTTTTCTGGCAAGGGTAATCAAGCTAAGAACCCCCTTCATCGGCCGGCCGGTAGAAAGAAGAAGGAAAAACTCACAATCTCTCACGCTCAACACAAGGTACATGCAATCACCTTTATTCTTCTTGAGGTAACCTCTCTGGCGATCACACTTCCCATTTAGCACCACGTGCTTTATCTTTATATTTTTTTTCCTATTTTCTTAAGTAGATTTTCCATAATCTACAAATTACCAATTGCATTCATATAGGACTTTGAATCAACATTGGAAAATCATTTTGATAAGCTGATTTGGAGAGTCAAATTGATCTTAATCTTTCCAGATATGAGATATTCATTGCTGAATGGAATCCTAAGTTCGTTTTGTCACTGTTTTGCGTCATTTTCTCAAAAGCTCTTTGTTTGGATTTCTATCCTCTTATTTCAATCCTTTTCCATTGATCCACCTTGGTTGCAGCACGTCCACATTGGCTGGTAACCTCTCCCCAATGATGAAACCTACAGGTTTGTGACCTGGGGTACTTCCACCGCACTGGAAGTTGATCATCCTCTTTTATCTCCCTCGTGCCCGCGTGCACACTCCCTCTTTTATCCAAACATCGTTGATTTCATTGAATTTCCCGAGATTGCTTCATCTCGAGCTTTTGATTTAATTCTCATCAAGTGATGTTGATTACGTGTCTCATCACACCTTGACATCTACTTTTCAGTTCGCTCTGCTCCCTTGCAAAGCAGACGCCAAGGCGGGGCAGCTGTAGACACGCCAAAATTGACGTTACTGTGAGTACATCTCATATTACCTTGTAATGTCCCAATTTGACCCTCAAATTAATTTTGTTTGAGTGATTTTTCTCACTTTTCTTGGATTTCTCCTTTTTTTCTCCCTTTTCTTATTTTTTCCTATTTTTTTGAATTTTTTGGACATTTTTCTCCATTTTTTCTAATTTTTCAGAATTAACGACGTTAGAGGGGGCGTCATTTGATTTTAATAAAATTTAAGAAAATAAAAACGAAAATGACGCCTCTTTGAAGAGGCGTCAATTACATTCATTTTTCCATTTTTCTGGATTTTCTGAGAATTTTTTAGATTTTTTATCAATTGACGACTTAGAAAGGGGCGTTGTTTTGATTTAAATTAAATAAAAATGGAAAAAAGGGAATTGACGGCATTTGAAAGGGCGTCATTTTCAGTTTGGAATATTTTATTATTATATTTGGCCGTCTTTCAGGGGTGATTTGGTGGCCTTCCGGATGTCAGAAAAATACGAAAAAATAGTAATTGGAATCAGCACAGTTAGGTGCACCTCCACCTAAAAAATGGGAAAATAATATTGAGAAATGAAAAATGGCCCTGTTTTGCATATTTTGAAATAACGACCCTCACTCGGACGTCAATTTAATTGACGCCCGAATGCTCGGTCGTCCATTTCCTTTTGGCTTTTTATTATTTTGATTCACGACGCTGTGCAAGTCGTCATTTTGAATTGACGCCCCTAGTCAGGTCGTCATTTTCATTACCATATTTTGAGATTTTGAATCCGTCCGAAATTTGTATTAAATTCTAAACAGCGCCCCTCGGTAAGTCGTCAATTCTCAAAATGACGATTCCTCCGCGGACGTCATTTTAAGAAGCGACTGTCTCCAGGTCGTCAATTCGTGTTGAATTCCGAATTTTCTCAGAAACCACTTCTTTCCTCATTTTGAGCCCCTTTCCATGACTGGAGGGACTCCTTTCTTAGGTTTATCTCTTTCTAAAACCAAATCCTAATTCTATTAGGATTTAAACTCCAATCTCCCCTATAAATAGAGCCCCTGTGGCTCTGTCGAATGGGGAATTTTTTTTCTATTTTCATTACAGAGGAGGTGCTGCTAGGCTGTTGGCTCAAGGAGGAGGGCTCCGGGCGTCCAAGTTCCATCCTTTTGAGCTTCCTCACGAACGTTCTTCAAAGCCAATGCACAGGAGAAATTGCCCAGGCTCTTTTTATCTCTTCTATTTCCTTTTCTATTTTCCTCTTCTATTATTTTTCTCTGTTAATTCTTTCTTCTGTTATTGCATTAGTTCGTGAATGCATGCATATGCATATACCTCCTTTTGATCCCTCTCTATTTTCTCAACCGCATTGAGAGCAATTCCTACAGTGCATCACCTGCACTTTGGTCCTTTGTTATATTTGTTATTACACATATCCCAATCTCATCGCGTTGAGAAGAGCTCCTTTTAGTGCAACACTTACTCCTTCCTTTTATTTTCATATTTTACATGCATCATGTTATACCTCCTACCCATTGCATAGGGGTTTAAGGGCCAACACCCAACAAGGTGTGTTCTTATACATGATTTTCATACTTATTTTTATTATGAATTTGATGCTACACTCACCTTGGTTCTAATTCCTATTTTCATTGGTTGTTGTCTTTGATCTTTGCAATGGTAATCAACAAGAGAAACTCTCTTCATCGGCCGGCCGATCGGAAGAGAAAGGTGCACTCACAATCTCCCCCGCATCCTTTTGAGGTATTTATATTCGCGATCCCTCCATTGATTATTTGTTATATCTTTGAGGCCCTCGCGTCTCTGGCGATCACATTCCCCTTTACATCCTACGCATGCTCCCCTTTTCTCCCTCTTTTCCCATTCTTCTTTTCTTCTTTTTTTCCTTTTAATTGTTCTAAGTGGATTTCTTAGAATCTACAAATTGGCGATCATGGTGGGACTTTGTGGAGATGTGAAAAATCCACTTAGAAAAATTAAGAAGAATTAATGGAAAAAGTAAGAGAAAAGGGGAGAAAAGGGGAGCATGCAAGGATGCTAAGGGGAATGTGATCGCCAGAGACGCGAGGGCCTCAAAGATATAACAAATAATCAATGGAGGGATCGCGAATATAAATACCTCAAAAGGATGCGGGGGAGATTGTGAGTGCACCTTTCTCTCCGATCGGCCGACCGATGAAGAGAGTTCTTCTTGTTGATTACTCTTACAAAGATCAAAGACAACAACCAATAAAATAGAATTAGTAAACCCAAGGTGTAGTATCAAATCCACAATATAAATACGAATATGAAAACATGGACTAGAACACACCTTGTGGGTGTTGCCATTTTAAACCCCTTATGCAAAGGGAAGGATGTAATATGATGAATGCTAATGTAGATAAAAGAGGGTGCAAGTGTTGCACTATGGGAGGCTCAACGTGGTTGAGGTAAAAAGATTAACAGAGATATGAATAACTAAGATGCATGCATGCGTATGAACTAATGAAATGAAACAAAAAAAAGAATTGGAGAAGATAAAGAAGCCTGTGTATTTTTCTCTTTAGATTTGATGTACGAAGGGGAGGAAATCTCCTTCAAGGATGAAGCTTTGAGTGCGCAGGACACTCCCTCCTGCCAAAACCCAGGCAGCACTTCCCTTCGTGTTAAAAAATCAGCCCCTCTGAGCAAGAGCCGCAGGGGCTCTATTTATAGTGGAGAATGGAGTTTAAATCGAAGAATAATTAGGATAGCCTGGTTTAGCAAGAGATAAATATTGGAAGGAGTTCCTCCAGTCATGGAAAGTCATTGGGGTCCTTTCCGAAGTGAAAATGGGGCTCAAAATGAGGAAAGAAGAGGGTATGGAAAAATTCAAACTTCAACAAGAATTGACGACCGGGTGGATGGTCGCTTTTTAAAATGACGCCCGAGGAGGCGTCGTCATTTAAAGAAGTGACGACTTGCAGAAGGGCGCTATTTAGTGATTAACACGAATTTTGGTCGGATTCAAAATCTCAAAATATGGCAATGAAAATGACGACCTGACTAGGGGCGTCAATTAAAAATGACGACATTCATCCCATCGTGAATCAAAAATAATAAAAAGCCAAAAGGAAATGGACGACCATTCATATGGGCGTCAATTGAAATGACGCCCGAGAGAGGGTCGTTATTTCAAAATATGTAAAATAGGGCCATTTTTTATTTCTCAATATTATTTTCTCATTTTTTAGGTGGATGTGCATCCAACTGTGCTGATTCTAATTACTATTTTTTCATATTTTTCTGAGATTCGGAAGGCCACCAAATCACCCCTGAAAGAGGGCCAGAAATAATATTAAAATAATCAAATTTGCAAATGACACCCTATACAATGTCATCACTTCCTATTTTTTAATTTTTTATTTGATTAAAATAAAAACAACGCCCCTTGCTAAGTCGTCAATTGATTAAAAATTTAAAAAATTCTCAGAAAAAATCAAAAAAATAGGAAAATGAATGTAATGGACGCCTCTTCAAAGAGGCGCATTTACCTTTTTATTTTATTTAATTTTATTAAAAACAAATGATGCCCCCCCTCACGCCGTTAATTCTAGAAAATTCAAAAAAATGGAGAAAAATGTCCAGAAAATCCAGAAAAATAGAGAAAAATAAGAAAAGTGGGAAAAAGGGAGAAATCTAAGAAAAGTGGGAAAAACCACTCAAAAAAGTTAATTTGAGGGTCAAATTGGGGTATTACAAGGTAATATGAGATGCACTCACAGTAACGTCAATTTTGGCGTGTCTACAACTGCCCCGCCTTGGCGTCTACTTTGCAAGGGAGCAGAGCGAACTGAAAAGTAGATGCCAAGGGGTAATGAGACACGCAATCAACGTCAATTGATGAGAATTAAATCAAAAGCTCGAGATGAAGTAATCTCGAGAAATTCAATGAAATCAACGATGTTTGGATAAAAGAGGGAGTGTGCGCGCGGGCACGAAGGAGATAAAAGAGGATGATCAACTTCCAACGTGATGGGGACATCACCTCCCATGTCCACATTCACAGCTCGTCTCCTCGCCCCGGTTGCATCCGGCATGGTTTAGTTATTTAATTTTGAGTCCTATGTAATTTTTATTTGAGCCTTTTGGTATATTTTCCTTTTATTTGAGTCATGTACCTAGGTTAATCAGTCATCTACCTATGTTAAGTGTTATTAGATTGTTTAGAATGGTTATTGGGCCCAATTCTTTGGGCTAGGCCCAGGGGCGCCCCTACCCCCTTGGTCTTTGGTCATTGTAGTAAGAGTCAGGGACTTTTGTAGAAATGTGAGTTGCCTATATATAGGACCCCATTTCCTCCATTTGAGTTAAGGAATGAATGAATAGAGAATTGCCTTTGAGAGTCAAATACTTAGTTTTAGTGGAGTGAATCCAATTGGGTGAGAAACCCTAGGGGAGAGAATCCCCACCCACCTCCTCTCTCTCTCTATTTCTCTCTCTCTCTCCCTCACTATGGGGTTCGCCCCACTCCCCCTCTCCTCCTCATCCTCCCAACCACCTCCAACTCCCACCTACCCCCATTAAAGGCCACTCCCCTTCCCCACACATCCCATTACTCCACCCCCCTAGTCCCAAGAGAGCATCCCCAATCACTAAGCCACCCTCCAACCCCCAACTACCCTACCCACTTTCCCAAGCACCCTTCCCTCTCCCCCATGCAACCCTCCATCTCCCTAGGCCCATTTGAATTTTGAAAACCCCTTCCCTCCATTGCCTTGGCCGCCCCCTTCCCCCTCCCCTTTGGTTAGGTCGCCCCCATCACCTCCCTCCATTCCACCCTACCAAGAGCAACTACCTCCATCACCCTCCCTCCACCTTGGCTGAAACCAGCAAACCTCTGCAACCTTTCCCCCTTTCTCCAACCCCTCCACCACCAATAGTCTCCCTCTATACCACCCCACACTCCCCTCCCACCACCCATCACTTCTCCCTTCCCCATTCACAACTTCTTCATCATATTTGGTTGATAGTTAAAGCTCCATCGGCGAACTAGTTCCCAATTGCAGATCTGCAGAAGAGTAGCAGCTTGCAGAGGCGACCACGGCTTCCTCCGACGTTTCTGAAGGATCAAGAGCCATCGTTGGAAGCGTCTCCCAGTCCTCTTCGCAACGGCGGTGGTCCCATCCCGTTCTGAGTGTGTGATCGCCCAGGGGAGCCATTCTTCCCCGACTGCACAAAGCCTCCCTGGCAGGAGACCAGAGCCGGAGTGGAAGCCCGACTGCGACGATCCTGCTTGGAATCTGATCGAGAGTTCTTCTTAAAAAAGCTTCTACTACAAGTCTTCTTTCTTCTCTAAAACGCAGAGCTCAATTTGGCATCTGGAACCAAGAGTTATCAATTTTCTCACCCGGGTGCGCGGTTCTGCTTCCCCACTGTCTACACCGACCTCTCATCAGAGTTCAGAGCCCACTGGTCTTCTCCGACAACGTTTGGCTTCTCTGCCAGTTTTGCTTCGAAGAGGACTTGTCAACGGTTCCAACGACTCTGGCGGCACCTAATTCTGAGCTTGGGATCGATCGTGGCACCCTCTTTTTCCTGATGTTGGGAACCAGAAGCTGTCAGAACCAAGGGTCTGCCACCCTGTTCAAGCCCATACCCCGACCAGCAGCGGTGCCCAAAGAAATCAACAAAATTCAAGCATCATATCGATCCAGATACAAAGAATCTCCAAGTGGTCTCATCTTCAGAAAAATTCTAGAGTGGCCACAGCATCATGATAACCATCAGTCAGTCCTGAAGCACAGACAGCGGACAGAACCGACGTCGGCTTCCTTGTTGATCGCTAGTTCGGTGTCACCCCTCCCCGCTTGGCCGGCTGAAGGCCCCTCCCTGTGTGGAGGTAGTTTTGGATGTAATATCAGTTAACCCCCACCCCTAGATCCCCCCCTTGCATGGGGTGTAGTGTTGTAACAATTTGAGCAGGTCAAGCTACCCCGGCGCGGCGTGTGGGGAACCCACGCTTCCCCGCTCGCCCACGTCTCCGAGCGGGACCGGTTTCTTCAAACCGGTCGAGTAAGTGCTCCACTCCTAGCTCCATTTAGTGCTTGTTCTTTCTAATATTAGTTCATAAACTCCGCTGGCCGTGAGAGTGAGAGCCCGATCCTTGAGCTCCTTGCTTCAAGAGATCACCGTGGGGTGAGGAGTGTAACCCGTGCCTTGGCACCTCGTCGGCTCCCTTGAATTGGGCAGCCATACACTTGGGGAAACAAACCTTGGCCTTGCTGGCCCTCTACCAGAAAGGGCCCAGCCCACACAACCTCCACTTGGCATTTCCAAGTTACCCCGGGTCTTGGTGAGCATCGGGTGAGCGGTCGCCATATCGGTCCGTTTGATTGCAAATTGTGCTTGTTCTTTAGTCCAAGAGTGTGTCACATCAAATTGGTATCAGAGCAAGTTATTGACTTGTCTCTACAAGTCAAGTCCTAGGGCATGCTTGCATTGGAGTCATCATCAATCCGACCCTTGCATTGATCCCCCCGATCATCATGGCCACCTCCTACTTAGCCTACTCACCACCCATGGACTTCATCCTAGATAGGGATATTACCTTTGACGGATCACGTTCTAGTGACTATCTTAGGTGGGAGGCTACCATAGAAAAGTACTTTGAAAAGACTTGGGTATATGGATCCGCGAGAGTCCGAAAGGCCAAGGGACGGTTTCGGGGTCAAGCCAAGAGTAAGTGGGAACACATAGAGGATTAAGAAGGGTTAGGAGGCAAGAGCCCATTTCCTCATGTGATGATATGAAGGTAGAACTTAGAAAGATCTACATCCCCAAACATTCCCACCCCTCCTACTCAAGCACCCCTAACCCGAGGAGCACTACCACTCCTCCATCCCCACCCGGCCAACTTGAGACCGACCTTTGGTCTCCACCCCCACCACCCCCAACAAATCACCTCTCAACCATCATAACTACACTTTGCAACCAAGTCCTCTCCCTTAAGACCCAAATAAACCAAGCATCCACCTCTCCACCAAATCCCCTAAGGGTCCCCACAATCCAACCAAAACCCCCTTCCGCAAACCTCACTATCCAAACTCAATTGGCCCCCACTTCCCCCCTCCACAACCGGCCGATCCCAAGGGGAAGAGACCCCTAACCGACCCGGCTTCCCCAATAAGGACCACCACTCACCCTATTCTCACCATTCAAACCCAAGTGGACCCCGTGTCCATCCCTCCACCTAGACCCATGACGGCCACCACCACCCGACCCACAATCCCTCACCAAACCCATACCCCACAATTCCCCTTGGTCCCCACCACTATCCCTCCATCGTCCCCTAAAAAGGGTACACCCCCCCAATCAACCCAAACTGAACCAACCCACCTTCCACTTCCAACCCCAACCCTACCCCAACCTAGGCCACCACTACTTCCACTCCCAACCCAAGTTCGACCTCACTCACCACCCCGGGTGCACCATGCCCCAACCATCATCACCCCATCTCCAAAAGACCTTCCCATTCCCTTGAGAAAGGAGGCCACACCCACTCACATAGGAATAGTTGCTAGCCCAGACCCTCTCCCCGCCCATAAGGAAGCCCGAGTTCACACCAATGGTGAGGAAGAGCCTCAACCCTTCACCACTTCAAATAATCTGGATCTTCAAGGGCCACAAACCTTCACAAAAGGCACTATAATCATAGATGGGCCCCTAGCTAGATGGCTAAAGGAGAGACCAATTCACCCCATCATGTCCTATGTTTGCCCTCCCATAGAGCAAAACCTTCCCATTATACCCTTCTCATCCTATCACACCATAATCCAAACATCCTACCAAGTGGAAACCTTAGAGGACCTTCTCAAGGGCTTAGCATGGCAATTAGAGTTGACTGGCATGTTGACTCCCATGACCCAACAACCTAGGAGCCTAGACCTCCTACACCTATGTATTGGGTCCATCACCTCAATGTGCACCATGGGTTGCTACACTAGTGACCTCCTATTATTCCTCCCTATACCCGATGAGCCCGATGCTATCCACGAATTAGAGTTGCTTATCTCGGGTAGGACATCGAGCCCTCCACTCATGGCCGACCCACTCACAAAGAACTTCGGCCCAATTGTCTCATTAGAGGAGGATGACCTACCACCACTTGAGGATCTTGAGGACATAGGGCCCCTCCCCCTCGATAACCCTTTCTATGATCCCTTTGATCCCTTCCAATGGGGGTCAAAGAACCCATGGGACCCAACCACCTTATCCACCACCCACCTTCCCTATCCCAACCCACCATGTTTGACCCAATCCACCCCATCCTAGACCCGGGTTACACCTTGGGAGCCATGACCTTGGGCCACATATCCCTAGGTAATAAGGCTGTGCCCCACCCCATGATGACCACCTTCTTAGATCCATTCGATCCTTTCCAATGGGAGTTCAAAGGTTGTCCCACACCTATACACATGGAAGTCACTTTTGGGAAAAGTATGCATGTGTCTAGGCTTTCCACACCCCTTGGCATGAACACTATGTTGGGTCCATTCATTCATATCACCCACATGTCAAGTAGAAAGCATGAGTGGTCCAAATTCGGATGTAGTGGTCCACCTTCACTCATCATGAGTCGTAGGCATGATAGGAGTATTCATGGATGTCCGGGTCCCCCAGCATTTGTCACCCCCATGCATGACCGGATCACCTATGGATGCCCCGGTCCTCCCCATTCCATCAAAGTCTTCTTGGCGTCAAAGCATGATTGGTCTACTTTTGGTTGCCCAGGTCCACCCATCACCCTTAGAATGTCAACATTCACAAAATTGCATGAAAGCCTTTGCAAGCACATAAGCAAGGAAAATGAGATCTATAAGAGGCCGGCTGACTCCCTTCGGCGTCACCAAGAATTCCACGTGAGTGACTTTGTAATGGTGAGGAAGGAGAGGCTCTCCCCGGCAGTCATCTCCAAATTGAGGCTACGTGGGGCTGGTCCCTTCCAGGTCCTGAGGCGCATTGGCGCTAATGCCTATGAGTTAGATCTCCCTGAGGAGTATGGAGTGAGTCCCACATTCAATGTAGCCGACCTAGTGCCATATAAGGGACCCACGGTGGTACCCAGTGAGGATATTGAGCATATTCCCTCCGTTGAGAGAGCACCCACCTGTGAGGAGAGACCACCAGCGAAGAGAGCCCAGCGTGAGCGCATTGAACGAATATTGGATGAACATGTCACTACCGCCAGGAGCAAGGTATATGAGCACTATCTCGGCAGGTGGATGGATCGGTCTCGTTCGGAAGACTTGTGGGCAGTACCACTTCTACACCCTCCGAGGAGGGAAGGACACTTACTCGACGGAGTCGAGTTCTCCGCACCGCGGGAGTATGATGGGGACATCACCTCCCATGCCCACGTTCACAGCTCATCTCCTCACTCCGGTTGCATCCGGCATGGTCTAGTTATTTATTTTTGAGTCCTATGTAATTTTTATTTGAGTCATTTGATGTATTTTCCTTTTATTTGAGTCATGTCCCTAGGTCTTTGCTAAGTTTGTGTGTCATTAGGCTCATTAGATTGTTTAGAATGGTTATTGGGCCCAATTCTTTGGGCTAGGCCCAGGGGCGCCCCTACCCCCTTGGTCTTTGGTCATTGTAGTAAGAGTCAGGGACTTTTGTAGAAATGTGGGTTGCCTATATATAGGACCCCATTTCCTCCATTTGAGTTAATGAATGAATGAATAGAGAATTGCCTTTGAGAGTTCAAATACTTAGTTTTAGTGGAGTGAATCCAATTGGGTGAGAAACCCTAGGGGAGAGAATCCCCACCCACCTCCTCTCTCTCTCTCTCCCTCACTATGGGGTTCGCCCCACTCCTCTCTCCTCCTCCTCCCAACCACCTCCAACTCCCACCTACCCCCATTAAAGGCCACTCCCCTTCCCCACACATCCCATTACTCCACCCCCTAGTCCCAAGAGAGCATCCCCAATCACTAAGCCACACTCCAACCCCCAACTACCCTACCCACTTTCCCAAGCACCCTTCCCTCTCCCCCATGCAACCCTCCATCTCCCTAGGCCCATTTGAATTTTGAAAACCCCTTCCCTCCATTGCCTTGGCCGCCCCCTTCCCCCTCCCCTTTGGTTAGGTCGCCCCCATCACCTCCCTCCATTCCACCCTACCAAGAGCAACTACCTCCATCACCCTCCCTCCACCTTGGCTGAAACCAGCAAACCTCTGCAACCTTTCCCCCTTTCTCCAACCCCTCCACCACCAATAGTCACCCTCCATACCACCCCACACTCCCCTCCCACCACCCATCACTTCTCCCTTCCCCATTCACAACTTCTTCATCATATTTGGTTGATAGTTAAAGCTCCATCGGCGAACTAGTTCCCAGTTGCAGATCTGCAGAAGAGTAGCAGCTTGCAGAGGTAACCACGGCTTCCTCTGGATGTTTATGAAGGATTAAAAGCCATTGTTGGAAGCGTCTCCCAGTCCTCTTCGCAACGGCGGTGTCCCATCCCGTTCTGAGTTCGTGATCGCCCAGGGGAGCCATTCTTCCCCGACTGCGCAAAGCCTCCCTGGCAGCAGACCAGAGCCGGAGTGAAGCCCGACTGCGACGATCCTGCTTGGAATCTGATCAAGAGTTCTTCTTCAAAAATCTTCTACTACGAGTCTTCTTTCTTCTCGAAAAAGTTGAGCTCAATTTTGCGTCTGGAACCAGGAGTTATCAATTTTCTCTCCCGAGTGCGCAGTTCTGCTTCCCCATAGTCTACACCGACCTCTCATCAGAGTTCAGAGCCCATTGGTCTTCTCCGACAATTTTTGGCTTCCCTGCTAGTTTTGCTTCGAAGAGAACTCGGCAACGGTTCCAATGACTCCGGCGGCAACTGATTCTGAGCTTGGGAGTGATCGTGGCACCCTCTTCTTCCTGCTATTGGGAACCTAAAGCTGTCAGAACCAAGGGTCTACCACCCTGTTCAAGCCCCTACCCCGACCAGCAGCGGTGCCCAAAGAAATCAAAAAAATTCAAGCATCATCCTGATCCAGCTACGAAGAATCTCCAAGTGGTCTCGTCTTCGTAAAAGTTCTGGAGTGGCCACAGCATTGTGATAATGATCAGTCAGTCCTGAAGCACAGACAGCGGACAGAACCGACGTCGGCTTCCTTGTTGATCGATAGTTCGGTGTCACCCCTCCCCGCTTGGCTGGCTGAAGGCCCCTCCCTGTGTGGAGGTAGTTTTGGATATAATATCAGTTAACCTCCACCCCTAGATCCCCCACCTTGCATGGGGTGTAGTGTTGTAACAATTTGAGCAGGTCAAGCTACCCCGGCGCGGCGTGTGGGGAACCCACGCTTCCCCGCTCGCCCACGTCTCCGAGCGGGACCGGTTTCTTCAAACCGGTTGAGTAAGTGCTCAACTCATAGCTCCATTTAGTGCTTGTTCTTTCTAATATTAGTTCATAAACTCCGCTGGTCGTGAGAGTGAGAGCCCGATCCTTGAGCTCCTTGCTTCAGGAGATCACCGTGGGGTGAGGAGTGTAACCCGTGCCTTGGCTCCTCGTCGGCTCCCTTGAATTGGGCAGCCATACCCTTAGGGAAACAAACCTTGGCCTTACTGGCCCTCTACCAGCAAGGGCCCTGCCCACACAACCTCCACTTGGCATTGCCAAGTTACCCCGGGTCTTGGTGAGCATCGGGTGAGCGGTCGCCAATATCGGTCCGTTTGATTGCAAATTGTGCTTGTTCATTTTGGTCCAAGAGTGTGTCACATTACAGCGCGGTGGAAGTACCCCAGGTCACAAACCTGTAGGTTTCACCATTGGGGAGCGGTTGCCAGCCAATGTGGACGTGCTGCAACCAAGGTGGATCAAAGGAAAAGAATTGAAATAAGAGGATAGAAATCCAAACAAAGGGCTTTCGAGAAAATGACCCAAAACAGCGACAAAACGAACTGAGGATTCCATTCAGCAATGAATATCTCATATCTGGAAAGATTAAGATGAATTTGACTCTCCAAATCAGCTTATCAGAATGATTTTCCAATGTTGATTCAAAGTCCTATATGAATGCATGCTGGGTTTAAAAGGAAAAAATTAAAACAAATAAAAATATAAGATAATCAAGGATAATATTGCTAAACTACCAAGACTGAGTCAAGAAACTGATTTCGTGAGCTGATACTGAGTCTAAGCCCGTTTATCCGCGCACGAACTCGCAAAAGGGAACCATCGTCCCCAGTCTTGGATGGCTCAACGGCCTATCCGTATGACTAAGACTCCTCTAGAATCATCATTATTTTTGATGAAGGGGAACTCAAATTCCAGATTTACCAAAGCCACAAGGTCCTTGATATAATCTAGCAGCGTATATAACATATCGTAAAAATGCATACAGGAAGATGATGATAGCAATGAGCATGTGGGGAATTGAGATGAGGTGAAAACCCGTGGGGCTTGGATGATGATGCCCAGTCGATGGGACCACAGAGCTTCTTATCCTGCGCTCAAACTTTTATTAGTCAAGATATAAGGAAGATAACAAGCAATGAATAAGGCATTTAAGCATAGCAAGCATAGCAAGGATGAAATTCAAGCATGAGAGCATGAATAGCATTGAATAACATAGCATGTATTAAAGCATCAACTATATGAGTTGAAAACATAGCATTGCAAAGCATCATTGTTTGTTGTTTGTCATGAGGATGATAATCTTGGCATGTGAGATTGAGATTGGATGATCAGAATTAAGTAATGCCCAGTAGCAGAGTGATCAAGTAAAATCATCAGGAGTTGATTAAAAGATTTTGAGATGAATGATCAATTAACACCCAGCTAAAAATTGGCAAGAGTACCTTGTAGGAGAATGATGTGTAGGGCGACAGGAGTAATCAGTAGGTTGATGCTCCGAACGTGACTGGAGATTGGCGTGAATAATCAAAATGATATAGGGAGATGATAATCAAAATACCCAAGGTGGCATGTCATAAGAATATCAGGAAGAATCAACAGATTGATAGCAATGAGTGGAGAGTACTCATCCCGTGTTCTTGGTCCTTGCAAAGGAATTGTCTCTGCAAAAAATACAATTAGAAAAATATAATGCATTTTTTTTGGTTTTTTGAAGTATGCAAAGTTATAGGGGTTTGAAAAGCATTTCAAATTTTTATGGATTTCGGAAAATGCTGGAATTTTTTTTAGAATTTGAGAATATTTGAATTTTTTTATGAATTTTTTTCGAGAATATTTGAATTTTTTTATGGATTTATTTGAGAATATTTGAATTTATTTAGATTTTTTAAGAATTTTTGAATTTTTGGATTTATTTGAGAATTTTTGAATTTTTTTGGATTTATTTGTGAATTTTTTTAGATTTATTTAAGAATTTTTTGAATTTTTTTATGGATTTATTTGAGAATTTTTTTGAATTTTTTTTTTAGATTTATTTGAGCATTTTTTTTGAATTTTTTTTTTAGTGATAGTTGTGGGATGGTTGGAATTTGGATGCATAGACACGGGGATGATGCACAGACTTTGGAGATGTATAGACTTGGGGATGGATTGGACTTTGGGCTAATGTACAGACTTTGGCAATGCTAGGACTTTGGATGAGGTGTACAGACTTTGGCATGGATGATGCTTAGACTTTGGAATGTTTAGACTTTGGATGATGTACAGACTTAGAACTTTGCACAGACTTTGGCGATGTACAGACGTATGCAAATATGCGTCCAACGATGAAGAAATGCGAATAGGCGTGCATTATTTGAACTTATGATCTTGATTGTGGGTTCGTGTCAATCCTAACATTTCCAGACTTGCACAACCTGCACCCCTGAACTTCAAAGCTCACTAGCTCATTAGAAGAATTATCAGCTCGGGACAGCTCATAATATGATCATAAGTGCATAATATGAATAATTCCGTCAAGATATAATAGCACTTTTATGATCACGGTGGCAAGTGCTATTATATCTTGACGGAATTATTCATATTATGCACTTATGATCATATTATGAGCTGTCCCGAGCTGATAATTCTTCTAATGAGCTAATGAGCTTTGAAATTCAGGGGTGCAGGTTGTGCAAGTCTGAAAATGCTAGGATTGACACGAACCTACAATCAAGATCATAAGTTCAAATAATGCACGCCTATTCGCATTTCTTCATCGTTGGATGCATATTTGCATAAGTCTGTACATCGCCAAAGTCTGTGCAAAATTCTAAATCTATACATTCCATGCATCTCCAAAGTCTAAGCATAGCCTCTCCCATTCCATAGCATGTACATCCATTCCCTAAGTCTACACATCCCCTAAAGTCTGTACATCGCCAAAGTCTATGCAAAGTTCTAAGTCTGTACATCCAAGCATTCTAAGTCTAAGTCAACACATCCATTTAAGTCTATACATTCCATCCATCTAAGTCTAAGTCCAACACATCCATTTAAGTCTATGCATTCCATCCATCTAAGTTTATACATTCGTCTAAGTCCATACATCCATCTAAGTCTATACATCCTAAGTCTATACATCCATCTAAGTCTATACACCCGTCTAAAGTCCATACATTCATCTAAGTCTACACATTCCATCCATCTAAATCTATACATCTCAAAGTCCAAGCACACAAGCCTAAGCATCTCAAGTCTGCACATCCTAAGTCTGTACGTTCCAAGTCTGCACATTCCTAAGTCTTTGCATTTCATAAGTCTATACATTCCCTAAGTCTATACGTTCCTCCCAAGTCTATACATTCCCTATGTTTAAACGTTCCCCCCATGTCTAAGCATTCTAAGTCCAAGTAATGCAAAGTCAGTACATTAATATTTTCAAAAATTCTCAAAAAATCTAAAATATTTTTAAAAATTCTCAAAAAATAATAAATATTTTCAAAAAAATCCCAAATAATCTTAAATATTTTCAAAAATTCCCAAAAAATCTTAAATATTTTTAAAAAATTCCCAAAAAAATCTTAAATATTTTCAAAAATTCCCAAAAAGTCTTAAATATTTTCAAAAATTCCCAAAAAATCTTAAATCTTTTCAAAACATTCCCAAAAAATCTTAAATATTTTCAAAAATTACCAAATATTTTTAAATATTTTCAAAATATCCCCAAAATAATGTTAAATATTTTCAAAAAGTTTCAAAAAAAATATTAATTATTTTCAAAAATTTCCAAAAAAATCTTAAATATTTTTAAAAATTCTCAAAAAAATCTTGAATATTTCTCCAAAAATGCCCAGAAATTTTAAATATTTTTCAAAATCCATAAAAATTTGAAATGCTTTTCAAACCCCTACAAATTTGCAAAAATCTAAAAAAATGTATTATATTTCTCTAATGGTGTTTTTTTGCAGGGACAATTCCTTTGCAAGGACAAAGAACACGGGATGAGTCTATTATGGTTAATGAAATTTTGAGCACATGATAAGAAGTTCTTGGTCCCATCGATTGGGCATCACCATCCAAGCCCCACGGTATTTTCACTTCATCGTAGTTCCCCACATGCTCATTGCTATCACCATCTTCCTATATGCATTTCTACTATGCATTGTTACTATGTGATATTTTACACTATTATAACATATCAAGGACCTTGTGGTTCTGATAAACCTGAAATTTGAGTTCCCTTTCATCAAAAATAGTGATAATTCCAGGGGAGTCTTGATTACACGGATATGTCGTTAAGTCATCCAAGGTTTGGGACGATGGTTCCACTTTTTGAGTTGATGCGTGGACAAACGAGCTTCGGCTTTGTGTCAACTTAGAGATCTAGATTCTTGACCAAATCTAGATGGTTTAACAATATTATCCTTGATTATTTTTTATTTTTAGTTTGATTTAGTTTTTCTTTTAGCCCAACATGCATCATGTAGGACTTTGAGCTTAATGATGAAAATCTTCATATTACGCCAATAATGAAGGTCACGCGCTTAATTGAGTTAGCATGAGATATTCCATTCCAAATCAAGTACTTTATTCTCCTTGAAGCCACTCAGGCTGGTTCCTTGAAAATCATTCATTTGCTGGGTCTTCATCCCAATTCATTTTATTTTTCTGCAAAATAACCTTGGTTGTAGCACGTCCACATTGACTGGTAACCGCTCTCCAATGGTGTCTCCCTTTCGTGCCCTCGCGCACATTTTTAGTTCATTTAGTTTAGCCCCTCTGGTCCAGCTCATCAATGCTTTCTTGTAATCATCCAGAGTTGTTTCATTCAGAGTTTTGTAAAGATTTTCAACGCTTAGTGTCGAAGACATGTCACATCACACCTTGGCATCTACTTATCAGTTCGTTCCACTTCATTCCGCTTGTTTCACTTTCACTTCATTCCGTCTCACTCTCTTGCAAAGCAGACGCCAAGACGGGACAGCTGTAGACACGCCAAAATTGATGTTATATTGAGTAAATCTCATGTCACCATGTGACGCCCCAAAGTGGACTTCAATGTTGGCTTAATATGAAGTTTTTCTATTTTTTTGTGTGTTAATTGTGCTTTTTTTTGCATTTTTCTTTATTGAATGTGATTAACGCCTTAAGTAGGGGCGTCATTTAATTGACGGCGTAGCCAAGGGCGCCTCTTAACAAAGGGACGACTATGGATAGTGGCGTCATTTCCCAGAAATTTACGTATCCTAAGCAAAATGAAAAATCAAGAATTGACATCTCAAGGAAGGGCGTCCCTTATTTAACGCCCATAACCGCAGGCGTCATTTCAAAATTTTTAATAAGGAAAGTATTTTGTTTCCATAATTAAATCCAGGAATTGACGCCCCTGTGCATGTTGTCATTTTAATTAACGCCTTCGGTAACGTCGTCATTTTCAATTGACGCCCTTCGAGAGGTCGTCATTTCCAGTTCCGTCCCCTTTTCGTCTGCTTCTTTCCAGTAATAATCCCTTCCCCATTTTACACATTGTGTTTGATTAGGAAGGAGGTTTCTTATTGTAGGGCTATTGCCTAGTTTTAATCCTTATTTTGCAAGGATCATTGGACCTATAAATACCCCCCTTAATCTCCCTCGCGCGAAAAAAAAAACAAGAGAATTGGGGAGTACTGCGAGAGCTTACAGAGAGAAGAGAGTCTTCTCTTTTGCAGGTGTTTCTTCCAAGGGTGTTCTTCCTCCAGGCTTCCTCCTTGGGGAATTTCCTCCTTGCACGCGCGATCTTCATCTACATCTGCTGCAGCTATTGCATTAAAGCCTTCTCTCCCTTTACTGCTACACACACAGCAGAAAGGAGCCCCTCCTCTTAGTTTTGTTTAGTTGTTTCATTACTAGTATATCATCATCAGGCAATCCTTCTTCTAACTACTCTATCACATATATCTTGCTTTTCATTGCATTCACATTCACCATACCTTTGTTACTCCTCTTAAGGGGTTTTAAAACAAAAACACACAAGGTGTGTTCATGCTTCAGTTGATCAATTTCATGATTTTAGAGCATTGATACTACACTTTTGGCTAATCAATCCATTCTTTCACTTGTTTTGTGTGTTTTTGCAAGGGTAATCAAGCTAAGAACCTCCTTCATCGGCCGGCCGATGGAAGGAGGAAGGAAAAGCTCACAATCTCTCACGCTCAACACAAGGTACATGCGATCACCTTTATTCTTCTTGAGGTAACCCCTCTGGCGATCACACTTCCCATTTAGCACCACGTACTTTATCTTTATATTTTTCTTCCTATTTTCTTAAGTGGATTTTCTATAATCTACAAATTAGCGCCCTCACAAGCGGGCATTATTTGAAAATAGTTTTTTTTGTAGTTTTTGAAAATGAAAAAAATGGAAAATGAGCTTTTTTATTTTTTTGCTTTTTTTTGATTTTTTGAAAGTTTTAAATTTTTACGAACTTTGGAAAAATATATGATTTTTTTTGAATTTTGATTTAGACTTTGCTAATACAACATCGGAGGGATGTTTAAACCACTGTCTAGGGGTCCTCCTTCCTTCCCCTTTCGCTAAAACTACCCAAAGCCGAACGTGCATTAAAGGTGGCGCCCTACAGCCGACTGTCCTTGATTAACGGTGCCCCTACTAGGGTCATACACGAGAAACATTCGGTCTTAGAGGGAGCAGAGAAGAACAATTGGAGATAAGCTTTATGCAGGATGGGAGATATCGAGACTTAAATTCCTTCCGGGGTATTACCCCTCAAAGAGGTGGTCTGTTACGCCGGGACTTTGTGCCTTTGGTTTTTAGACCCTTGACATACATACGACCAGGGTTTTCCCTGCGGGGACTTTGCCTCTCTTGACATGCCATAATTCATAATTTTGCATTTATCGAAATCTTGACTTGATTTTCATAATAGCCCTTTTGGCGAGATGTATCATGAAATTTGATTTTAGTTTGGGTCAAGACTACCCCTAATTGAGACTTCTCTCGTATTGGGGATTACCTAGGTTGGTCATCTCATCCGTCAACCTCTTGCCCCTGCATTCGGCCGATCAAAGAAGAGAAAAGACTTTCAGATATACTCATGGCATGGCCAAAGTAGCAATGGTGTTTTATCAAAGGAGCCAGCTAAGGACGCCGTGAAGTGTGTGCGGTGCCCAGCTAAGGGTTGCTCTTAACAAGCGGGGAGAGAATGTTGAATTCCCAGCACAGGGTTCTTATAAACCAAATGTGCTGCATAAGCAAGCCTAACGACTTTTTTTTTAAAGATGAAATTCAATAAAGAAAAATTCCTAGGATAAAGGCTTAAAATATCACTCTTAATCATGTTAAGAAGCACTTCACTTTGAAAATCATGCGTGAAGCAATGAGATAATGATATCATAAAAATGCTTACTTACGTCAACATATTACCTTGCGATCTTTGTTGAAGCAGCTGCCGCGAGAGGCGGAGTTGATCATCGTGGGATAGTCCTCTTAGGTAGATAAAAGGATTGGAAGCAAAGGATTTGGAAGTGGCTTAACAAGAAGGAGTGGTGCTAAGACCAGACTCAGACGAATAAGGAGAAAAGGAAGAGAGGCAAGGGCTAGAACTCCCCTGCTAAGGCGCGGAGACCCTGATCACATAGAACAGTCTACAGAAGGAGAGGAGAATTAGAAGGAGGAGTGAGGACTAAAGCCTCGGAAGCAGTGGGAGAAAGGACAGATGCCTAAGGCAGTGGATGTGGAAGAAGTTGGGTTGGACCCATGATTAGGTGAAATTAAGAGAAGGAATTGATAGATGGAAAGAGGCGGATCCGGAGGGTCTGGAGGTAGAGGAGGAGAATCCTGAGGGGAAGAATAATCTGGAGGCTCCGGAGGGATAAGATATCGAGGGACGCGGTGCCCAGGGAAGAAATAGGGAAAAAGATGATGGAAGAGGAGGAAGAAAATGAAGGATGTGATGTCCCGGAGGAGCAGAAAGATGAATCGGAAGAAAGATGGAGGGTCCGGAGGTTCCGCAAGAGGAAAATGCCGAGGGACACGGTGCCCCAGGAAGAGTGGATGAAAAGGGTCAGGAGGGTCCGGAGGTTTCGGAGGGATGGCGAAAGAAGGGATGTGATGCTCTAGGAGAAGGGATAAGAAATCCAGAGGATCCGGAGGAGGAAGACAGCGTGGGGCGTGATGCCCAGGGAGGACAGGAGAGGAATCTGGAGGATCCGGATATGGAGGTGTAGAGGGGCGTGATGCCTAAAAAGGGAGGTCCGGAGGTTCCGGAGGTATAAGATACCGAGGGACGCGATGCCCAGGGAGAATCAGTAAGAAGCCTAGAAGATCCAGACGTGAGGGTGTGTAGGGGCGCGATGCTGAAAGAGCAAGATCCGGAGGTTCCGGAGGGGGAAGATACCATGGGACGCGATGCCCGGGGAGAAGAGAAAGATCCGGAGGTTCCGGAAGAGTGAAATTAGAAAGGGCATGATGCCCTAAAAGGAGGGATAAAACACCTGGAGGTTCCAGGGAAATAGCAAGAAAGGGGATGCGATGCCCCGGGAGACTTAGGGAGGAAAAACTTGGAAGGACGTGAGGCCCTAGGGGGAGTGGATTAGAAGAGGATGGAGGATCCGGAGGTTCCGGAGAAATGAGACACCATGGGGCGTGATTCCCCAAGAGGACAAGAGAGAAATTCGGGGAGTCCAGATGCAATAGTTGGAAAAGGGCGCGATGCCCTAAGGGAAGATCGGAGGGGGCACAATGCCCGGCGAGTGTAAGGGGACCTGGAGATCCCGAAGATAGAGGCGGAAGATATAGGAAACGTGGGGGATCCGGAGATTTTAGAAGGCGGGGAAGATACGGGTTTGGAAACCCGGGAAAGAAGAAGTGCAAATGCATGTGGATGCAATGCAACAGATGTGATAAAGACATGGATGCAACAGAATGCATGAGATGCAAAGAATATGAAGGGCGAGAAGATGAGATCCTCCTCCTTACCCCTGGAGTGGCCCATGAAGAATTGGTGATAGACAGAAATATGGGTGGAGTTGAATGGAAGGTGGGTAGAATAGTGGAAACCCCTTTAGCACCAAGATAACCGCCCCTCCATGGCTGTGAAAGTGTATAGCCAATTGGCCTAATGGATAAAGCAAGAGCCCCTGACGAAGCTTCAATGGTAAATGACAACTCCCTTGAAGAGTGAAAAGTAATAGTGTGAGAGAGTTAGAAAGTTGGGATAGGAAGCATTGTGTTGCCCAGGGGTTGTGGCGTATAGGGAGTGTTGAACCAAATGGTCATTCGCCCTTTGTATGGAAGAAAAGGTTCAAGATTTGAAAGTTGGAACAAGGGGTGCCCTGCCCGGCCCTTGGGCACAAACTTATACGGCATCAAAGTTTGACATTCTCTCTTAGTGAGTAGTGGCGGGGACTTGGCCTCTTCGACCATGCTTGGCACAACAACCCGGATTGGCATCCGGAAAATAAACTCTTGCATCTTGAACAGCATGGCCGTGGCCAAATCTTTCTTTCCCAGCTCTTGATTATCTTCGACACAAGTACTTGTAGAAGGACATCCGTTCCGAGTAGTAAAGGAAGCGGAGGCGGAAGGCTCCATGGATGGTGGAGGTGTAATGGAAGGTGTTGGAGGAAGGGTGAGTGGAAACAGAGGTTCAAGCACATCGAGCTTCTCCCTTTACTCAGAAGCAGTCGGGGTTGGCTCGAGTGCAAAAAAGGGTGGATCTTGCTCAAGACTAGCCACGGGTAAAGGTGAAGGGTTAAGTAGTGGAGTAGGGGTTATAGGCATAGTGAGTTTTGGGGTTAAAGGGATAATGGAGGGTTGAGGTGGCGGTGATGGAAGGTTAATTGGGGAAGGTTCGATGGTGGGCTCGGCGGAGGCTGATGGAATGGAGGCTGCTGGTGTGGTTACGGGAGGTGCGAACGGAGAAGGTTTAGTGCGTTGAAAATGCCGGATGGGGCGAGAGGTGTTAGGGATAGGATGAGACTTATGGTGTGGCGGTATGGGTGATTGAAATGTCGACCCATCATCGTAACACCAAGTATTGGGGATAGAAGGAGACTCATGGTGCGGCGGTATGGGTGATTGGAGTATCGACCCATCATCGTAACACCAAGAGGTCTCATAAATGGGGGTTGGATTGGGGACTGTGGCATCATCCTGAGCATAGGGGTCTTCTGGCAGTGGAGGAAGAGGACGGCAAAGCAAACTCGGAAGGCGTGCATCTCGAGGGGCTTCAAATTCTTGTACCGTCTCCAAATCTTCATCATTAAATAAATCCAGCGGACGCCAAGGTGGAGGCGAAATGATAAGATGTGGAGTATGGTGTTGTGGGGGATTTTGAGGTGGCGAATATGTATATGGAGGCGGAGAGCCATGTAAATGAGTAGTGCGGATGAGTGGAGGGCGGACGGCGTCCACAGAACTTGTAACATCTTCTCACTCACATATATCGTTGATGCCATTCTCTCTTATCTCCTTCCAGTCTTTTTCTAACTTAGCGATGTTATTCATGAAATCATGAAGAGGATTGACTTGAGATGGAGGAGGACCGGGCCGCGGGCTAGTGAGCCTCTTAAGTTGTTCCTCCATGGAAGCAATTCTATCAAAGATACTTTGCTGGAGGGGTGTAGCATGAACATTGGAAGGTTGGCATGATTGCCTTGGAGGGGTGGCTTGATATGACGGCCGTGGAGGGGGATTAATGGGCCGACCCATAGAAGGACCCGGATGGGCCGGGTTGCAAGGAATAAATGGGCCTTGGGGCCGTTAATGATGAGAAATAGAAGGAGGCGGGTGATGGGCCACCCGAATAGGAGTAGGTGTGGACGAAGGAGGCGGATGATGGGCCACACGAAGAGGAGTATGTGTTGATGAAGGAGGTGGATGATGGGCCACTCGTGTGGGAGTATGTGTGGATGAAGGAGACGGATGATGGGCCACCCGAATAGGATTGGAAGGAGGATGAGGAGGGAATGTGCCCTCGACAATAGCCTGAAGGGCTTGGATTTGTTGAGGGGTGAGATGATCCAATGCACGGATGAATTGAGAGAGCTTCTCGTCGTTGGGAGGAGACGGTCCCGAAGGAGTAGTGGCTCACAATTGGAGTGAGGGACCATGGGATTGGACATTGCCCATGGGTTGGGCAATACCATCGGAATGAGGACGTGGTCCCTTGAAAATATGGTGAGAATTATGATGAACATGTTGAGATTGAGGAGTATAGGATGTACTAGGTTGTGCATCCTCATGAACATAATTAAGATTGAATATGTTATTTTGTCTATCACGGTAAGCCATTATGCAATCAAAGTTCAAGCAAAATAATTTGCAAAGAAGCACACAAGTTGGAATGGTTACCGTTGATTTTTTATTTATTTGAACCTTGGTGAATTAATGACTTTATGCAAACTTTCGGAATGATTCACACATGGGAGGAACCTAGTTTCAATGTAAGTTCACTTCGATGCCAACTACGAACACTCTCTCACCATGCATATGCCAACTAAACCCGGGACTTCAAAGGTACAACCTGCCTGGCGTCCATGAGGGAATCCACGGGTGCGGGGACTTACGGAGGCTTGGTTTAGGAATTTCCGGTCCAATGAGATGGAATGCTCAAAGGAGGGTCCTTCCTTCATCAAGAGGGTGTAAGATCTCCTAAAAATGTGGGGTGAGGAGGTCTCCCAAACCAATGTAAAGATGAATGCAAAACTATTGCAAAATAGAGACAATATATATGCATGAACAGGATATGATAAGAATGAGGCAGAACGCACACAGAAAAAGAGCTCACTACGGACACTCAGGGAAATGACATCCTGATCCCTGCCGCCATATGATGAAAAGGCGCCCCCGTGAGGGGCGTCAATTCCTATGAAAATTTTTTAATCCCCTGTGAAATTGAAATGGCGTTCTGGACCCTGTCGTCAGATGTAGAAACAGCGCCCCTGTGAAGGGCATCAATTCGTGTGCTTTTTCTTTTTCTTTTTTTTTTCCGGGAAAACTAAAAACAGCGCCCCTCACTATGCCGTCAATTCTTGAAGGGACGCCTCTGCAAATGGGCGTCAATTTCTGTGAAAAATGAAATAGCGCCCTGCACCCTGTCGCTATATGGGGAAACATCGCCCCTGTGAAAGGCGCTAATTCCTTCTGTCTCAGAGACACTCCAATGCCCAGAAAGCTAAAACAGTCATAAAAATACCAATAGGAAGGAATGAAAACACCAACAATCACAAGATAAGAATCATGGCAATAAATAAGAACATGAAATGGGATATAGCATGCTCATCAGCATTTTTTTTTAGAGATGGATAAATGGAATTTCTAAAAATCTATCAAACTAACAAATCACATAGGGAGAGTGCTACGTGGAGCACAAAGGGAGGCGCACCGTGGGTGCAAAAGGGGAGATGGCACACGTGCGTGCCCAAAGGGAAGGGTAATCAAAAGAAAAATGAAAGGTGTCCCACCGTGATCGCCAATTTGTAGATTCTAAGAAATTCACTTAGAACAATTAAGAGGAAAAAAGAAGGAAAGAAGAATGGGAAAAGAGGGAGAAAAGGGGAGCATGCGTAAGATGCTAAGGTGATTTTGCCAGAGACGCGAGGGCCTCAAAGATATAACAAATAATCAATGGAGGGATCGCGATTATAAATACCTCAAAAGGATGAGGGGGAGATTGTGAGTGCACCTTTCTCTTCTGATCGGCCGGCCGATGAAGAGAGTTTCTCTTGTTGATTACCCGTGCAAAGATCAAAGACAACAACCAATGAAAATAGGAATTAGAACCAAGGTGAGTGTAGCATCAAATTCATAATAAAAATAAGCATGAAAATCATGTATAAGAATACACCTTGTTGGGTGTTGGCCCTTAAACCCCTATGCAATGGGTAGGAGGTATAACATGATGCATGTAAAATATGAAAATAAAAGGAAGGAGTAAGTGTTGCACTAAAAGGAGCTCTTCTCAACGCGGTGAGATTGGGATATGTGTAATAACAAATATAACAAAGGGCCAAAGTGCAAGTGATGCACTGCACGAATTGCTCTCAATGCGGTTGAGAAAATAGAGAGGGATCAAAAGGAGGTATATGCATATGCATGCGTTCACGAACTAATGCAATAACATAAGAAAGAATTAACAGAGAAAAACAATAGAAGAGAAAAATAGAAAAGGAAATAGAAGAGATAAAAAGAGCCTGGGCAATTTCTCCTGTGCATTGGCTTTGAAGAACGTTCGTGAGGAAGCTCAAAAGGATGGAACTTGGACACCCGTAGCCCTCCTCCTTGAGCTAACAGCCTAGCAGCACCTCGTCTATAATGAAAACAGAAAAAAAATTCCCCATTTGACAGAGCCGCAGGGGCTCTATTTATAGGGAAGATTGGAGTTTAAATCCTAATAGAATTAGGATTTGGTTTTAGAAAGAGATAAACCTGAGAAAGGAGTCCCTCCAGTCATGGAAAGGGGCTCAAAATGAGGAAAGAAGAGGTTTCTGAGAAAATTCAGAATTCAACACGAATTGACGACCTGGAGACAGTCGCTTCTTAAAATGACGCCCGCGGAGGAATCGTCATTTTAAGAATTGACGACTTGCCGAGGGGCACTGTTTAGAATTTAATACGAATTTCAGACGGATTCAAAATCTCAAAATATGGCAATGAAAATGACGACCTGACTAGAGGCGTCAATTCAAAATGACGACTTGCACAGCGTCGTGAATCAAAATAATAAAAAGCCAAAAGGAAATGGACGATCGGGATTTGGGCGTCAATTAAATTGACGTCCGAGTGAGGGTCGTTATTTCAAAATATGCAAAACATGGCCATTTTTCATTTCTTAATATTATTTTCTCTTTTTTTAGGTAGAGGTGCACCTAACTGTGTTGATTCCAATTACTATTTTTTCGTATTTTTCTGACATCCGGAAGGCCACCAAATCACCCGTGGAAGGGGGCCAAATATAATAATAAAATATTTCAAATTGAAAATGACGCCCTTTCAAATGCCGTCAATTCCCTTTTTTCTATTTTTTATTTAATTTAAATCAAAACAACACCCTTTTCTAAGTCGTCAATTGATAAAAAAATCTAAAAAATCCCAGAAAAATCCAAAAAAATAGAAAAATGAATGTAATTGACGCCTCTTTAAAGAGGCGTCATTTTCCTTTTTATTTTCTTAAATTTTCTTAAAACCAAATGATGCCCCCTCTCATGCCGTTAATTATGAAAAATTCAAAAAAATGGAGAAAAATGCCCAGAAATTCAGAAAAATAGGGAAAAATAAGAAAAGGGAGAAAAACGGAGAAATCCAAGAAAAGTGAGAAAAACCACTCAAACAGAGTTAATTTGAGGGTCAAATTAGGCTATTACAAGGTAATATGAGATGCACTCATAGTAACGTCAATTTTGGCGTGTCTACAGCTGCCCCGCGTTGGCGTCTGCTTTGCAAGGGAGCAGAGCGAACTGAAAAGTAGATGCCAAGGTGTAATGAGACACACAATCAACATCACTTGATGAGAATTAAATCAAAAGCTCGAGATGAAGTAATCTCGGGAAATTCAATAAAATCAACGATGTTTGGATAAAAGAGGGAGTGTGCACGCGGGCACGAAGGAGATAAAAGAAGATGATCAACATCCAGCGCGGTGGAAGTACCCCAGGTCACAAACCTGTAGGTTTCACCATTGGGGAGCGGTTACCAGCCAATGTGGACGTGCTGCAACCAAGGTGGATCAAAGGAAAAGGATTGAAATAAGAGGATAGAAATCCAAACAAAGAGCTTTCGAGAAAATGACCCAAAACAGCGACAAAACGAACTGAGAATTCCATTCAGCAATGAATATCTAATATCTGGAAAGATTAAGATGAACTTGACTCTCCAAATCAACTTATCAGAATGATTTTCCAATGTTGATTCAAAGTCCTATATGAATGCATGCTGGGTTTAAAAGGAAAAAATTAAAACAAATGAAAATATAAGATAATCAAGGATAATGTTGGTAAACTGCCAAGACTGAGTCAAGAAACTGATTTCGTGAGCTGATACTGAGCCGAATCCCGTTTATTCGCGCACCAACTCGCAAAAGGGAACCATCGTCCCCAGTCTTGGACGGCTCAACGGCCTATCCGTATGACTAAGACTCCTCTGGATTCATCATTATTTTTGATGAAGGTGAAATAAAATTCCAGATTTACCAAAGCCACAAGGTCCTTGATATAATCTAGTAACATATGTAACATATAGTAAAAATGCACTTAGAACAATTAAATCTAAAAATACGATCACGGTGGGACTTGAATTTTAAAAAATTCTCAAAAAATCTTAAATATTTTCAAAAATTTCAAAAAAAATCTTAAATATTTTCAAAAATTCTCAAAAAAAGTCTTGAATATTTCTCCAAAAATGCCCAGAAATTTCAAATATTTTCCAAAATCCATAAAAATTTGAAATGCTTTTCAAACCTCTACAAATTTGCAAAAATCCAAAAAAAATGCATTATATTTCTCTAATGGTATTTTTTTTGCAGGGACAATTCCTTTGCAAAGACCAAGAACACGGGACGAGTCTATTATGGCTAATGAAATTTTGAGCGCAAGATAAGAAGCTCTTGGTCCCATCGACTAGGCATCACCATCCAAGCCCCACGGTGTTTTCACTTCATCGCAGTTCCCCACATACTCATTGCTATCACCATCTTCCTATATGCATTTCTACTATGCATTGTTACTATATGATATTCTACACTATTATAACATATTAAGGACCTTGTGGTTCTGATAAACCTAGAATTTGAGTTCCCCTTCATAAAAAATAGTGATAATTCTAGGGGAGTCTTGATTACACGGATATGCCGTTGAGTCATCCAAGGTTTGGGACGATGGTTCCACTTTCTGAGTTGATGCGTGGACAAACGAGCTTCGGCTTAGTGTCAACTTAGAGATCTGGATTCTTGACAAAGTCTAGATGGTTTAACAATATTATCCTTGATTATTTTCTGTTTTTAGTTTGATTTAGTTTTTCTTTTAGCCCAGCATGCATCATATAGGACTTTGAGTTTAATGATGAAAATCTTCATATTACTCCAATAATGAAGGTCACGCGCTTAATTGAGTTAGCATGAGATATTCCATTCTGAATCAAGTACTTTATTCTCCTTGAAGTCACTCAGGCCGGTTCCTTAAAAATCATTCATTTGATGGATCTTCATCCCAATTCATTTTATTTTTATGCAAAATGACCTTGGTTGTAGCACGTCCACATTGACTGGTAACCGATCTTCAATGGTGTCTCCCTTTCGTGCCCTCGCGCATATTTTTAGTTCATTTAGTTTAACCCCTCCGGTCCAGCTCATCAATGCTTTCTTGTAATCATCCAGAGTTGTTTCATTTAGAGTTTTGGAAAGATTTCCAACGCTTAGTGTCGAAGGCGTGTCACATCACACCTTGGCATCTACTTATCAGTTCGTTCCACTTCATTCCGCTTGTTTTACTTTCACTTCATTCCGTCTCACTCCCTTACAAAGTAGACGCCAAGACGGGGCAGCTGTAGACACGCCAAAATCGATGCTATATTGAGTAAATCTCATGTCAACATGTGACGCCCCAAAGTGGACTTCAATATTGGCTTAATATGAAGTTTTTCTATTTTTCTGTGTGTTAATTGTGCTTTTTTTGCATTTTTCTTTGTTGAATGGGATTAACGCCTTAAGTAGGGGCGTCATTTAATTGACGGTGTAGCCAAGGGCGCCTCTTAACAAATGGATGACTATCTATAGTGGCGTCATTTCCTGGAATTTTACGTATCCTATGTAAAATGAAAAATCAAGAATTGACGTCCCAAGGAAGGGTGTGTCTTATTTAACGCCCATAACTACAGGCGTCATTTCAGAATTTTTAATAAGGAAAGTATTTTTTTTCCATAATTAAATCCAGGAATTGACGCCCATGTGCACGTCGTCATTTTAATTAACGCGTTTGGTAACGTCGTCATTTTCAATTGATGCCCTTCGAGAGGTCGTCATTTCCAGTTCCGTCCCATTTTCGTCTGCTTCTTTCCAGTAATAGTCCCTTCCCCATTTTACACATTATGTTTGATTGGGAAGGAGGTTTCTTATTGGAGGGTTATTGCCTAGTTTTAATCCTTGTTTTGCAAGGATCATTGGACCTATAAATACCCCCCTTAATCTCCCTCACGCGAAAAGAAAAAAAACAAGAGAATTGGGGAGTACTGCGAGAGTTTACAGAGAGAAGAGAGTCTTCTCTTTTGCAGGTGTTTCTTCCAAGGGTGTTCTTCTTCCAGGCTTCCTCCTTGGGGATTTTCCTCCTTCCACGGGCGATCTTCATCTACATCTGCTGCAGCTATTGCATTAAAGCCTTCTCTCCCTTTACTGCTGCACACACAGCAGAAAGGAGCCCCTCCTCTTAGTTTTGTTTAGTTGTTTCATTACTAGTATATCATCATCATGCATTCCTTCTTCTAGCTACTCTATGACATATATCTTGCTTTTCATTGCATTCACATTCACCATACCTTTGTTACTCCTCTTAAGGGGTTTTAAAACAAAAACACACAAGGTGTGTTCATGCTTCACTTGATCAATTTCATGATTTTAGAGCATTGATACTACACTTTTGGCTAATCAATCCATTCTTTCACTTGTTTTGTGTGTTTTTGCAAGGGTAATCAAGCTAAGAACCCCCTTCGTCGGCCAGCCGGTGGAAGGAGGAAGGAAAAGCTCACAATCTCTCACCCTCAACACAAGGTACATGCGATCACCTTTATTCTTCTTGAGGTAACCCCTCTGGCGATCACACTTCCCATTTAGCACCACGTGCTTTATCTTATATTTTTCTTCCTATTTTCTTAAGTGGATTTTCCATAATCTACACCCATCCCCATCTCAGGGACGACGCAGTCGTGCTCTTCAATTCTTCTCTGCGGTGATGGCGATTGCAGGCGTTGCAGTTAGCACGGTGGTGGTGGTGGTGGTGATGGACGACGACGACGGTTGAACGGCCGATCATGGAGCTTCGATGGAGCTTCACACCCGTCCTCTTCTCGAAGACGATGCACCGGAGCTTCACGGACAACCTCCATGGCGGGGCGAAGTGGGGTTGGGCCTCTCACTTGGGGTTCTAAAAATCTAGAAGAACACTCATAGCCATAGCTAAACTAGTTTTTTTCTTCATTCTATTGCTTCAAATAAGGACTACAAGATTCTTTTTATAGACTTCATAAAGAAGATCAAAGGACAAACTCTAAGACTCTTTAATGCCTAGAAATATGAAAAGACACCTATGACTCATTATAACTCTCTTAAAAACTCTAAGACTCTTTAATGCCTAGAAATATGAAAAGACTCCTATGACTCATTATAACTCCCTTAAAAACTCTAAGACTCTTTGATGCCTAAGAATATGAAAAGACACATATGACTCATTATAACTCCCTTAAAGACACTTAGGGATATCAAAAGAAAAACTTCAAAGACCCTTATGTAAAATTAAAAAAATTACAAATATTTTAAGATGGAATATCAAGTCCGATGTCGATGATGATCCCGTCACACGAAGTTGGACAAAAATGAAAATGGTAAAACAATAGATCTTACACTGTTTCAAGGTATGATCGGATCACTACTGTATTTAACAGCATGTCACCCTGATATTCAGTTCAGTGTATGTCTTTCTGCTCGCTTTCAATCATGTCCAAAAGAATCTCATCTAATGGCTATTAAACGAATTTTTCGATATTTGATTGCACACTAGACTTTAGCTTGTGATTTCCGATCGGCAGTTCATTTGATTTGATTGTATATACCGATGCCGATTATGCTGATTGCAAAAGTACTAATGGGTGCTGTCAGTTTCTTGGTGGTTGCCTAGTTTCATGGGCCTCTAAGAAACAACATTCAGTAGCTCTCTCAACGGTCGAGACTGAATATGTAGCCGCCGGAAGTTGTGGAGCCCAAGTACTTTGGATCAAAAATCAATTGCTTGATTTGGATGTTGAAATAAAATGTGTTCCAATTTTGTGTGACAATACTAGTGCAATCAGTTTGTCAAAAAATCCTGTTCAACACTATAGGACAAAGCATATAGACAATTGGCACCATTTCTTGAGAGATCATGTAGGCAAAGGGGTCTTTGAGCTGAATTTTATTGATTCTAATAACCAATTGGCCGATATCTTCACCAAGCCCTTAAACCAGGAGCAATTCAACAAGATTAGAAGGTAACTTGACATGTGCAAGGGTGAGGGCATACACACTTAGGTCTACATTAGGATGAGTGATGCATATCAGAAGCATTAAGGGTAGATAGTATGTCATGCATCACCATGTTGTGTGTTTTTACTTTTTTCTGTATGATATCATCTTGCATGCGTGATTGTATATATATGTATACATACCCCTCCTTGAATATTTCTAAAACCCAATACTCCTTGACAAATAAATGTGGACTAATGACCTAGGGACACTAGGCAGTAACTGAGGGGGAGCTTTCAGAAAAACCCCATTCGTTGACTCATCTGAAGTCATTTACTGAAATCCTCCCTAAAGAAAAAAGAAAAGGAAAGGAAAAGGAAAAGGAAAAAGAAACAAAAAAGGGGGATGAATACCACCATGTTAAGGGAGCTCGATTAAGGCAGGAGATATGGAGGGATTCACTCAATTTTTCAAATGGGGTTTTTGGCCAATCGACCATTTTGGTCGACCGGCCCACCCGATTCGGTCGATCGAAACCGACGAACTGGTCCAACCGAGACCCAACCGCCCCCCTACTTAAGGGGTTCTCTCCCCTTCTTCTCTCATTTCTAACCCATCCATTCTCTCTCCCATTCCTTTCCCTAACCCTAAACAACAAAACCCCCTCTCCAAAAACCTTTAAACCCCACCGTTCTTTCATCCGCACAACCTCCGTCGGATTCGTCACCATCCCGGGACGCGTTCTCCACCGTTGCTTGTGCCGTCGTACAACTTCTTCCTATATTCCAGAGCGTGGAGAAAGTCTGTCTAAGCCTCCAGAAGTGTTCCTTCGTCCACTCCCATCCCACGGGTTAAGTCTACTCTTTTAGGAAGGGATTCACAACGGGTTTCCTAGTCTAAGATGCCGCCTAGACGGAGCTCTCGACGTTCCACTCAAGGGGAAGCCAGTAGTCAGAGACGAGAGGCCCCGGCTCGTCCACAGTGGGCAACTGCACCTAGTCTACCTCCACGGCCCATCATTAACCCTCGCTTGGTTGATTTTCAGGAGGTGACTGAGATTTTTCTAGATTTATTTGCACTTTTTTCGATTCAAGATGGATGGACTGATTTTGTCTCCAGATATACTAGGTATTATCCACACCTAGTCCAGCAATTTTATGGGAATCTAGTTGAGAGAAATGGAGCATTATTCAGAGTTGTTGAGGATATTGAGATACATATTACACCCGACCTTTTTTGGCGTGCCTTGGGAGTCTCAGCCTGGGGTGCCGATATGTCTTTTAGACATGGTGACGCGGAGGATACTTTCCTTGCTATGACCGGTTGTGATTATGTTCGGGGTGTGAGTAATCGCATCAGGCCAAATGCCAATCACTTTCTCCCACTGCAGCATGTTCTACACCACATGTTTACTACTTTGATTTATTCAAAAGGTGGAAGTAGAAATGAAGTGACAGAGGTTCATCTTTTACCATGTCATGAATGGGAACTCCATGAATATGGGTCGGCTCATGACTGATTTGATTAACTCATGCCGAACCAACTTGGGGCGATCTTTACCTTATGCATCCCAGTTGACAGGAGTCTTCATCTATGTTGGGGTAAATTTGGCAAATGATATGTCACTTCCAGTTCGTCAAGATGATGTCTACAATGAACACAAGATCTTTTTCAATCTTGGATATTACTGGAATGAAGATGGTGAGCTTACCAGGGATATTCCCACTTATGCTGAACAATTTGCAAATGAAGAAGAACCACAGCAGCAACAGGACCATGGGGATGCACCGCCTCCCATTCAGGCAGAGGATCAACCTCCCCCACCTTCACCTCATCATATGGATCAGGAGATGCCACCTCCTCCACAAGTTTTTCACGTGGAGTCCTCTACTCAGGGTGCTGGTAATCCTACTTGGGGGGATTATGAGGCTCTTGATAGATGTGTCTTAGGCATGGAAACCCGACTTTACTCATCCCTTGGGCGACTAGACACCTTCATGGACATTATGACTGGACGATTGGACTCTTTCACCCTTGCTCCGGATGATCTTTCTACCCACATGGCCATTCTCTATGCTAGCCATGAGGATACCCGCGAAGCCTTCCGGATGAACAATCGTGCCCTTCTTAGCATCTGTAGATAGATTTATCATCACGATGAACTTCTACATCGAATTGAGGACCGTCTTCCTCCTCCTCCACCTCCTGCTATAGGCTCCGGCGAAGATCACGGTGCTTCGGATGATGATGCTCGAGAGGGGACTCCAGATCACCCTGCTCCTTAGATGTTCTTGTGTTTCCGACATGTCACTTATGTCCACAAGTCATGTACCCACTCCCCATTTTGATAATGCCAAAGGGGGAGAAGTAGTTATGTTAGGTCTTATATATGTTATGCATGTTGTTTGTTTGCTTGAATGCTACAGTCATTGTGAGTTGAGTCTTTGTAAGTTTCTTTGCATCTTGTTAGCTTGCATTTCGTGCCTTGCATCTTGTGAGTCTTGTTGAAAGTCCTTGCAGTGTGTCAATCTTTGTATTAGATCAATGCACTGGAATGAAATGATGAACTGCACTTGGTATTGGCCACCTATTGGCCCCACTTGTTCTATTTCATATCAACATCTGGGCATATATGAATGATTCAAATGAATTGTTTCTTGGTTGACTCGTCTATGCTCTTTTCTACTCGTGTTTTGTCATCATCAAAAAGGGGGAGATTATTGAGTCTCCTTGAATGATTTTGATGATAACAAAACTCAGAGTTAAGGTTTTATCTCGGTCCGTGTCATTGGATTCAAAACACGAGTCAAGGGGGTTCAAGTTTGAGTTTAAATATTCTGTGGAAAGCTCATAAGTTCTATTTGAATCGATATTTTCAAACTGAGTTAATTATGTCAAAACAAACTCCAAAATGCATGAAACAATCATTCACTTAAAGCCATTGTCATCTTGATATATTTCATTGGGCTAATAATTCAATTTTACAAGACTGGGCCATTTCTGTCGACCAACTCCCGAGGGCCGGTCGACCAGAATTCCCAGAAACGAGAAGTTCCCAACTTTACAGGTTTCAGTCGACCAATAGGCTGAGGCCAGTCGACCAGAATTTCCAGAAATGAAAAACTCCAAATTTTGTAGGTTCCGGTCGACCGCTCCAATGCTGCCGTGTTGTGTCTCTATGGTTTTGATGATGTCAATATTCATAAGTCATTCTTTGATAATGGTATTAATGACTTGCTGTTGTGTTTAATCAAATGAACATTTCTGTTGGTGATTGCTCTTGAAAAAGTCTTGAAGCATTCTGTTCATCAAATGGTATTTGAGGTCCATGCATACGAGCATGATTGTGATTGCTGTACTTCACTGGCCTATCTTTGTTCAAGTCCATACACTCTGTGAAGTCCATGCGTTCATTCATTGATCAAGTCTATACACTGTCTGCCCTGCACGCATTGCAAGTCTATACACTGTCTGCCCTGTACACACAAGTCCATACATTGCATTTGGGCATCAAAGTCTATACAGCCAAAGCCAATGCATTTCACGTCTCACTTAGCGTCTCATGCTATACTGCTAAGTCTGTACTTTGGCCAAGTCTGTATAGAGTCTTATTGCATCGTTCATGCATATACAGTGTCTTGCACGCAAAGTCTTTACATTGAAGTCTGTACAACCTTTGCATTGCACATACATTCAAGTCTATACATTGTTTGCTTAACTCCAGCCTTTGCATTGCACATAAAGTCTATACATTACTGTCGCAGTCATGCAAAGTCTGTACATCGTTGGCTTGTGCATGCATCGTCTCTCAAAGTCTATACATTCCTTATCTTTACCTACGTTCAGAACACTAAGTCTGTACATCGGTAAAGTCTGCACATGGTTGCTTTGAAGCCGCATCAAGTCTATACATTGTCTCGCACACACGTCCAAAGTCTATACATCCATATGGTTGTGCATCACTCAAAGTCTGTACATCGCATAGCATACGCGTTCAGGTCTATACATTGCTGCATGAACGCAAGTCTATACATTCCAATGGCTGTGCATCCCTTGATTTCAAAGTCTGTGCATTCCTATGGCTGTGCATCGTTTGCTGCAACACACAAGTCTATACATAGGTTGCAAGTCTGTACAGCCCGTCTTCAGAGCATATGTAAAGTCTATACATCGCTGCATCACTCACGTTTAAAGTCTGTACATTGCTGCATGCGTCAGTTAAGCAAGTCTGTACATCCGTGTTCATTGTGCACAGTTCGTGCATCAAGTCTATACATTGTCGTTGCTGGCATGTCTATACATCGCCGCTTGTTTGTGCATCGATCAAGTCTGTACATCGTGTGCATCATTTCATAACTCTATACATTGTTGTCTCATGCATTCTAAGTTCATACACTATGCAGTTGGGCATCGTTCATTACAGCAAGTCTGTACATTGTTTTCTCATGCACCTAAACGTCAAGTCTGTACATCCATTAGCTGATAGCTGAGCAAGTCTATACATTCTTTAGCTCAGTTCGTAGCTGAGTCTGAAGTCTGTACAGCCTGTTCTTCATACAAATTTGTTCATGCATTATTTCATTAAGTCTATACATTCATTGTGGCTCGACTGAAGTAACTCTGTCATTGTACAGGCTGATGAGTTGGCACGTGATCCGAGGTTGGCACCTGGCACGTGATCCGAGGTTTCTCTGGATAATGGGGGCATAAGTCTATACATTACCCTAGCTGCTACTGCCATAAATTGAAGACTCCTCCATCTGGAGAAGGGATAGAGATAGTGATCGAAGCAGAGAGGCAGAGAGCAGAAAAAGCAGAAGAAGAAAAAGAACGAGAGAAAGGGATCGAGACAATGATAGAAGAAGAGAGCAGCAGAGAGGCAGAGAGTAGAAGAAGAAGAAGAAGAAGAAAGAAGTTGCAGAAGAAGAAAAGAAAAGAAGAGCAGAGAGAATAGGAAGAAAAAGAAGAAGAGTGAAGATAGACTGAGAGCTAGTGAAGAAGAAGAAAAAGAGAAAGAGAGATAGAGAGAGGGTTCGTGAAGAAGAAGAAAGAGGATTCATCAGAAGATCTGTTCACTGGCATTTGGATCAAATCCAAGCCAGACTTGCTCCTGCGAGAGCTACATTTTGCATTGCATTTCCAGCTTTCTGATTGCTGTATTTTCGTTTATTATTTTTCTTTTATCTGTTCACCGTTGTTCTTCTGACTCTCTGGTTTGAGGTCGGGTTCCTCCTGTGGACTCAGGAGAAGGGAGACCTTGTGTCTCCGGTTGCAAGTGGCTGGGAGTCACTTGTGGGTCCCCTCTGGTTTGGAGGAAGAGAGGCGTTAGTCTCTGGTTTGCTAGTGATTGTGTGTCACTAGTGGTTCCCTCCGGTTTGGAGGAAGAGGGGAGGTTGTTCCCCTGGTCAAGCTGTTAGGCAGCACCTGTTGCAGACTGAGTCTGCGGTTCTAGCGTTAGCTAGTGGAAGCCTCATTCCGGTTTAGAGTGAGGGGTGGATGTAGGTCTGTGGACCGAACCACCTAAAAAATTATCTGTGCCGTGGTTTGGCTTGTGCGTTTGCTCCTTATCTTCTATCTCCCCTTCATAGGTTAGGCATGGTTGATTTGTTGTGATTTCCTTGGGAGCTTATATGATTGTGAAGTGTTTGTTCTTTCGCTCAGAAGAATTAGAACTCATTTGTGAGTCTGAGCTTCTCTGTCCACGGTTGTGATAAGAGAGCAGTTCAGGTGATTTCTATCTAATTGTCTATGATTGGTTTTAATCTGGGCATTTTTGAATAGGGATACATTCACCCCCCCTTTTGTTTTAGGGGAACATCAAATACCAGGGCACATGAATGACCAGCCGGTTCTCGAGGTAATATATCATAAGTAACATATAGTAATGCATTAAGGGAGTGAGGGAACGAGATACAATACCTGACTTACCTACCTAACGGACGATAAAGCATGACTTGACTCATAATTCCTTCATGAAAGATAGGTTAGCCAACAATAAATATGATCATGAACCAAGGCATAACCATTGTACGTGCAAGGAGCATCAATAAGGAACAACATGAAAGAAAATGGAACCATTTTGACATCCAATAGACCATTTAATTCATCAAGAAACTTGCAAGTTTGTAACGGTCTGAAGAAAGGGCATTACATAAAGTAACGGACCATCCCTAGTCCGTCATAAACCAGGCGGTTCACATTCTTCAGTAAAACAGTCCAATCATATGTAACGGTCGAAAACAGACGCGTCAGAAGGATGTGACGGTCGGTCGATAGACCGTCGCATTACCTGAGCGTTCAAAAAAAGCAACCGAACGGTCACGGCCATTCCATTCCACATTCATCACCCAAAAAAAACCAACCGAGAGAAACCACCGGCGACCACCGTCCCACTACCACCATGGCTGGCGACGAGGCTCCCCAGCCACCACCATAGAGGAGGGAGAGGGGAAAGAAGAAAGCAATCCGGCGGTTTCACCGCCGGCTCGAACGGGAGGCGATCCCACCGGTCACGAAAGAAGAACCGAGGAGAAGAGAGCCAAGAGAAGAAGAAGAAGCTCCTACGGCCGTGGGGGACCAAGGGGAAGCCCCATTGGGTGTAGAGGAACCCAAAGAACCCGAGAAAAAGAGGAAAAGGGGCATGGACCGTGAGGTAGGTCCTTCCGCCCTAACTTCAAATTTTAATTTTTTTGTGTTTTTATTATGAATGCATGCGGGATTAAAGGGTAGAAATGGGTCCACAAACCCCCTAGGAACAATTGTAGGCCATTTGGCCATAGTGGGAGACCACGGGGATGCAAGGGAAAAAAATTCCCAAATGCAGACAATGTGACGGTCCTGCCAGCGACCGTCACTCTTCTGACGCACCATGCTGAATCCGTCAGAGTCAAACGACGCCCTACCCCAGAGCCGTCACTTATGCCAGGGACTTAAGCTATTTTTTAGGGTTTTCAATTTTCAAATTTTTTGTTTTGTTTTCAAGTATGAATGTTTATACAATGATTATATGATGCAAGTTGGACTGATTAATGATCTAATGTGCAATGCAGGGGAAGAGACGATCGTGGATCTCCTGGCTACAGATTCAGGCAGTGTACCAGTCATTACCCGACTACCAGAGAGAGAGATTAGCCGGCATGGGATTCGCAGAGGTGCTCAGCATCGAGGTGATCCGGATGGACACGCCGCTACTGTACGCCTTGCACGAGAGATGGGACCCGATCAGCAGAGCTTTCATCTTCCCGTGGGGCCACATGATCCCCACGCTAGAAAACATAGCGAGGATTACCGGATTGAGAGTCCACGGAGCCGCGGTGACAGGGTGGACATACGGCGACTACCGAGAGATGGCGCAACAGCTGCTCGGGCTAGATTTGATTAGACCGGGACAGTCCTCCTCTCAACTTTCGAGATTAGTGCTGTAGGAGTGCCTGGGACTGAGAGGAGCGGCGATCGCCGTGGGAGAGCTACCTGAGGAGCATCTGGGCAGAGTGATAGACCAGGTGCGCCCTCGCGTGGCGGTAGAGGCTGGACCAGAGGGAGATAGAGTGCTCAAACGATTCCTAATGCTGCTATTCGGGAAGCTCCTCTTCGCGACTCGGGCAGATGTCATCAGCTGCAGACTACTGTCGATGATAGAGGATTTGGGCAGAGTTAGGAGATATGCCTGGGGAGCGGCAGTGCTCGCATTCTTGTTCGAGTCCCTCAGCACCACGGACCGGCAGACAATGCTGGGCGGCTTCTCGCCTTTCCTACAGGTAAATGCACTTCATATGTTTTCTATTATGCCATGAATATTTATGCCATGATTTATGTAATGATTTATGCAATGCCATGCGACTGACTTGATTTCTAAATGCAGATCTGGAGCTATATGTACCTCCCGGGCATCGGGAGAGGCGCATTACTCCATCCCGGCCGCATACCGATCGCGAGGCGATGGTCGGTGGCGAGGGACACAGGGTCGATCATTAGACTGACCCGGACGATCCAGGATGACTTGGACTCCTTCCCGCATACGTCGGTAAGTCCAGAGCTGAAAAATGATTCCTATATGCTTCTTCATGCTTCTAAATGCTTTCTAAATGTTTTTGCCTTTAATGCTTTTATATGCTAATGCTGATGAATGGACTAAAAAAATGCTTTCAGGTGAGATGGAACCCATACCGCGACGAGGGTTATACGGGACAGCCATGGGTGGAGGCGGCTTTATCGTACCAGGGGCGAGACATATGGTTGCATTGCATCCATATCATCGAGCCTCTGCACTATAGGCTGATCCTGCGGACTCGGGGACTACACCAGCCCGAGGTGACCTTTCCACGCCACAGCGATGACCACCCCGGCAAGTCAGCAAGGGGCATCAGCGGCAATGTGGATTGGTGTGCCCGGAAGGCGAAGTACGTCCACGACTGGAATAGACGGGGACGAGTGGTGAGGGAGCGGGACGAGAGCGACGAGGCATATCTGAAGGCCTTCGCTCGACTCTACGGCGACCGGGTGTTCCGAGGTACCCGACGACCGGTATGCAATTCTAAACCAAAAGCTCTTTCTAGATGCAAAAATGCCATGTGATGGATGTATTGACTCATGTTTTCTAAAATGCAGCTAGATCCTGAGGGACGGATAGCCGAGCTGGAGGGATTACTCCATTCCACCATCCAACAGCGGGACGGGTACCGGACCGCTCTGGAGCTCCTGGTGAGACCTAAAATGCTTTATGATTATGCTTAATGGAATATCGTGATGCAAATGCTGATTAACCATGACTTCTAACCATGATTTCTAAAATGCAGTGGGCCGAGGGAGCCCAACGAGCCGGACCGGATGCCCCATCGTCTTCCTCACAGCCTGCGGGGGGCAGGGCTGAGCAGGAGGCCGATTTTGCTCGAGCAGTTGCCCGGGTCGAGGAGGCGGAGGCCACCCTCGCGGAGCGGGTAAGATGCTAAAATGCTCATGCTTATGATTATGCCTAAAAATACCTTATGATTAATGATATGATATGAAATGCAACCTACAGGCGAGGGAGCTAGCAACGGCAGTGGTCGAGGCCAGTCAGGCGAGGGCAGAGGCAGAGAGAAGCCGGGCTGAGACCGATCGAGCCCGAGCGGAGACAGAGCTTGCACGGGCAGAGCTGGCTCGGCTGAGAGCGGAGACCCCGCGACGCTTGGATGATGCAGAGATGGAGCAACTACGGACAGAGTTAGCGCGAGCACAGGCTGAGGTGGAGCAGCTCCGTATCGGGACGGCAGACCTGGATCGCTACCGGACCGAGGCACGGGAGACGCGGTGTCAGATCTTCACACTGAAGATCGAGCTGCGGATGCTGGAGCGGACTTTCCGGATGATGGGCCGGGGACCAGAGTGGAGTGCTTCCCAGAGTGGGGCACGGAGGAGTGCTGCCCCGAGCGGCTCGGTAGGGGATTTTCTTGTCAGCTCCTCCGCCCAGCGGAGGAATGAGAGGGCGGAGCGGGGACAACAGGAGGAGAGTGCTTCTATAGCGCCGCCACCCGCGAGGAGACCCGAGGATGGAGAGGATGAGGGTGGTCCGGCGGATAAGCCGACCGAATGCTGTATTTTTTATGTTTTTTATTATCTTTTGTACAGAACTTGTGGTAGATGGAATGAGATCTTTTTCTGGGTTTTCTGTTTGTTTAGTGAATGAAAGGATGTGTGTTTGATTGTACAGGGACGGATGAAATGAATGAATGGATGAATGAGTTATGGGCAGGAATGTGTGCATGAGTTACTTGTGGGAATGTATGTGTGTAAAAAATGCAGAGAGAATGAGGTGTACAATGCGAGAGACCGTCAGGTCTAGGCAAGGGCAAAAGGAATAACCAGAATTCAGCAGCAGAGAAAGTAACGGTCTAGGCTCAGACCGTCATAATTAAACGACGCGCCGGTGAAAGGCCGTTACTCATAACAGGGGCCCATCCTGGTAGTAGGGCTTCAAGATAAATGACGGCCAACGGCAGGTGCGTTAAAGATAAATAACGGCCAAAGACTAGACCGTTGATCATGGCAGAGCGATGGTTGTCAGGACAAACTAGCAGAAAATGCGACGGCCTGAGGGAGACGCGTCAGAGTGAAGCAACGGCCATAACCAGGGCCGTCAAGAAGTGCTTAGCCTAGAAGAGAAAGGACTTAGTGGATGAGAATATAACGGCTCAAGATTCCCGCGTTATAAGAAACGACGGTCAGGCCTTAGACCGTTAATCTTCACAGAACATGATCGGGGAACTAAACCCATAGGAAAATGCGACGGCCTAAGGTTGGCGCGTTGGAGTGAAATAACGGCCTTACGATAGACCGTTAGATTCTGGGTTGTATTCCGAGACGGATTGAGCCGTGAGAACTTAAACCCGAGGTTTAGCCATCTAATCCCCTACTGGAACTTATCCTGATTGAAGATAAAGCTACCTAGTCTGAATCCTATCCTTCCAAAAGCCAAAATCAAGCTTTTAAGACTCGGAAACTAAATCAAAATCGTAGCTTTGCTGAAAACCCCTGCTTTAGGGTTGAAGAACCTCTCCTAAGGGCAGAAATCAAGATGAAGAGGAGCTTGGAGGCGATGATCATGGAAGGGAAGGTCTATACCGGGCCTAAAGCTGCCAGAAAAGAACACGGAGAGCTCCAGCGGTTGACATCAATTCCCAAGCACTTAAGCTCCAATGTTCAAAGGGTGGTAAGTCCTTCAACAACACATCCAAGTTCAGAAAATTCTGCACTTTCAATCCGTTTTATGACTTCTTCTTCTGCTTCTTTCTTCAAGCCTCTTCCTGGCCCAAGATGCTACTCTAATCTGAAGTGGGTGGCTCCCATGGTGAAGGCCCTCCCTATAGAAGTTACATCAATCCTTAAAGCTTGGCACCTTCAACCACTCTTGGTTTTAGGCAAAAATTTCCAGAAACTATCCTTAGATTTGCCAAGTATTTCAGCACTTGTGGAGTTATGGCATCCACAAACTCATACCTTTATCTTCCCTTCCTTCGAAGCAACCGTCCTATTAGAAGAGGTAGAAGCCTACCTAACCCTTCCTAAGGACGTGAGAACCATGATCAGCCCTCACCACATTCACTTGATACCCTTAGCACAATGGATAGTGTCTCATTGTAAAAACAAGTGGGAGAGACATGAAGCAATAGCCAAGGCGATGGCGGTTTGCTTGTGCGGGGTCTTCCTTTTTACCACGACCGACCACCTCTTAGACATCCAAAATCTTGATATTATTAGCGGGCTGTGGCGGGGAATGTCTATTTCTCAAGCGGTCCTCTCACACCTCTATGAAGGACTAAGCTCGGCTTGCATAGGAGGTCCTTTGTTTGGTTCCATGATACTCCTTGAGTGCTGGACAGGAGTGAGAGTCAAATTCCTTCCCAAGGAAGACATAACTTCTGCAAGCCGGATCTTCGGGAGCCACCCTCTCTTCTTCATTGGAGGGGCATTCGGATATTCTTCTCAGGTGGAGTGCAGGACAGCGGATAAGAAAACTCGGGATGAATGGCGCCTCTTTTTCAACACTTTGCCAATAGAATAATTCATCATGCGACCAAGAATCCTTCGAAGCACTCTTCTCAAAATACCGCGACGTCAAGGCCTGGACCTCCAGCTAGTGGGGAATACTACCATGGCGATCTACAACCCGCACCGATGCCATCTTCAGATCGGACTACCTCGAACCGGCATTTCTGCACTATCACACTACCCTCCCCTCCTACCTAGGAAGATGGGGACCGAGGAAGATGAACGAGCAGTCCGGAACGCGCTGATCATGTGGGAGATCAGCAAGGTGCGCCCGTGGCAAGCAGAAGTTGAAGAGAACGATGAAGCACGCCGAGATTATGCGAAAGAGTTGAGAAGAATCCGCCCTCTCGCGGATAAGAAATTGAATGTATCTTAATTTTATTTTTGTTCATGAGAGATGCTATGTGTACTTGATCATCAGAGCTTGGTTTATCATGAATTATATTTCATTAAGCTTGCTTGAATGAGATGAAATTGTCTTAGTTGAATGAGCTTGAGTTTCGTGGTTTAAATGGCTGGAATGATGTGGATAGGTAGAGCCTCTGGAGATAGCAACGGATATGCAATGGGCGCCACACGGAAACAACGGTCCTACGACAGGCCGTCAGAATGAGAGTAACAATAGAACCCTGTCTCTGAAGGATATGACAGATAGGCCTTGGGCCGTTATAAGAAAGTAACGGTATTCTCCAGACCGTTATAGTGATGATTAGTGAAAGAAAGAAGGCCCATGCCTGCATGAAAATAACGGTCGCAGAGGGGGCCGTTATGTGACTGTAACGGTCCGATGTTGGCGCGTTACATACCTTGAACCTGCATAGTTGTGAATGTTTTTGCTTTAAATCTTGCCCCTGCATTCTGCACACACACTTTAAACATGAATCAAGTTAGATCTGTTCCTGGACTCAACCCCTTGCCTTTGAAGCAAGTTAGATAATGACCGTTCCTTGATATTCGGTCAAGGGGTGGAGCCTTTATTAAATAGGCGAAAACATAATGAAAATGCAATGCATGCTATGCACATGATGGTATTTTTGGGAGTTTTGGGAAATATTTAACGTTCTTGGATTTTTAGAGGTATCTGTTTTGTTTTGGATTTTTGCAAATATTTGTTGTTTTTGGATTTTGAAATATTTGATGTTTTTGGATTTTGAAATATTTGATGTTTTTGGATTTTGAAAAACCGGTGCCTCTCTAGCAACGCGAACCATTCCTTGTTTTAGATTGAGTCTCGAGATTGGCGTGCAATAGTGTGACAACCCCTGGCAAGACCTAATCATCATGACGGTGTTTCTACCAATGCCATACCCAGGGTACTCATCTTAGTCCTAAAAGGAAAAAAGATCATGGGGGTAAGCTTAGGCCAGAGATGGGAGTTTTTAGGACTTGATTTTCTCACCGCACAACCCTATCAGAGATTTGGTCTGTTGCGCCAGGGCCTTTTTTGCGTCCGTCATCGAACCTTTGTCCACCCTAGGCATGCATGCGACCGGGCTCATAACATCCCGCGGGGAACTGTACTGCCACTCTTGTCATGCCTAGATTTCTTTCCTCCTTGGAGTTTTATTTTCGGAAATTCGGAATCTGTAGACCTTTGAGATAACGCTTTTGATTTTGTCGTAAAGAGCACTCCTTTTCTTTTCTTTTCCTTTCTCGCTTGTGGCGTCAGGTCAAAACGGACTTGCCCCTGTTTGAGACCTCCTCTCGTTAGGGTGTTTGGATTGGTCGTCGCCTCCTTATTCACTCCTTGCCCCTGGATTCAGCCGAAGAATGAAGCGGACAAGGACTTCGACTTTCCCCTAAAGCATGGCCAAGGAGAAACGATGTCTTTTAAACAAGGAGCCCGACCAGGGATGCCGTGTGGTGTGTGATTGCCTTGCTCGGGACCTCTTCTTTTGAAGATAGGAAGGAAGATCTTGCTGCCGGGAAAGCACGTGGTTTAGACTCTAAGGAAAGAAACGCTTAAGATACAACCCATTCCACGGGTGAGAGAGCTCCTCACCTTCCGCATTTATTAAGCGATAAGCATTCCCTAGATAAGCTTCTTTTATTACAAACGGCCCTTCCCAGTTAGGTTACAATTTAGACCTAGGACCTGCAGACCGAATGAATTTGCGTTTCAAAACAATATCACCCGTCATAAACTTACGTTCAATCACCTTCTTTTGAAAATAACGCGAAACCCTATTTTGATAAACAGAAACGTGATCGGCCGCATTCATCCTCTTCTCATCCAAGAGTTCCAACTGGACCAGCAACGCCTCCTGACGTTCATCGAGATTAAGTTCCTTATCGAGCTGCACTCTAAGGGAAGGGATTAAGATCTCATATGGGAGCACCGCCTCCATCCCATAGGTCAGGGAATAGGGAGTTTGCCCCGTAGGGGTACGGACGGAGGTGCGGTAAGCCCATAGAGCTTCCACCAATCTTTCAGGCCAATTAGAAAATTTATGTGCTTCGCATGTTTTCTTGATGATTTTAAGAAGGGTTTTATTAGTGGCCTCGGCTTGACCGTTGCCTTGAGGGTAATATGGAGATGAATGATGTAGTGCAATATTGAACTTCTTACATAGGTCCTTAAGCTCTTGAGAGACGAACTGGGGTCCGTTGTCGGTGATGATGCTGCTTGGCACTCCGAACCGCGAGATGATATTCTTCATGATAAAGCGGCACACCGTTGTAGCTTTGATTTCTACGTACGCCTCGGCTTCGGCCCATTTGGTGAAGTACTCAGTAGCGGTGAGGATGAAGGATTTTTGCTTGATCTGAGAATTAGGATCCCCGAGCGGGCCGACGATGTCAAAAGCCCACATAGAGAATGCCAAGGAGCAGTCATAGGATGGAGAGATGAAGCTGGAGAGTGAATTTTATCAGCATGGAGTTGGCATTTAAGACACCTCCGGACATAGAGGGAGCAATCTTCCTCTAGAGTGGGCCAATAGTAGCCCTGCCTAAGGATCTTCTTCGCTAGAGCCTGGCCATTAACATGACCTCCACACTCACTAGAATGGGCCGCTTCAGCCACTTTCCAAGCTTCTACATCATCCAAGCATCTCATGTGCATTCCATTAGTAGCACGCCTATACAGTTCTCCTGCAATGATAGTGTACCTTGCGGCGGCTCTTCTTATTGCTTTACGCTGCTCGGCCTTTGCCCCTTCTGGGAATGACCCTTCTTTGCAAAACAACTCGATTTCATGATACCAAGGCAATTCTTCCTCGTCCAGAATCTCCTCTAGCTCTGTTAATGAAACTTCCTTGAGATCTTCCTTCTCAGCTCTTGCCTCTACAGATTTCCTGAGGTTGATGAACCAAGGATCTTGAAGAGAAGGTGCGTCCAATCTCTGGACGACGATGGTCTCAGTACTACGACTGAGAGGGAAAGATAAGGAGGAAGCAAGAGATGCCAAGGCATCAGCTAGAATGTTCAGAGAACGGGGAGTATGGATATAGATCAGCTTACGGAATCGCTTAGCAATGAGCGTGACCAAATCTTGATAAGGTTTGAGCTTGGGGTCACGAGTACGGTAAGTGGACAGAACTTGCCGTAGAACGAGCTGAGAGTCTCCTATGATATTCAAATAGCGCGCGCCTAGGAGATAGGCGTGCTTCAAGCCGGCTAGGAGGGCCTCATACTTAGCGATGTTGTGGGTAGCAGGAAATCGAAGTTGATAAGCAAAGGGAATGGTTACTCCCTCTGGAGTAAGCAAGACAGCACCGATCCCTTGGCCTTGGGAGTTGAGTGCACCATCGAAGTGCAGAGACCAAAAGGGATGATGAGAAAGGACAGAGAGATGCTCATCAGGGAAATCATCCTGAATAGAATCGGTGTGAGGAATAGGGAGATGTGCAAGATGTTCAGCAATGGCATATCCTTTGACTGCCTTCTGAACAACAAAGGTGATGTCGAACTGAGAGAGGAAGCTCTGCCAGCGAGCTAACCTACTAGAAAGGACGGGATTTTCTAAGAGATAACGGATCGGGTCCATTCTAGAGATCAACCTAACTGGGTGGGCGAGAAAGTAATGTTTAAGTTTCTGAGCTACCCACACTAAGGCGGCACAAGTCTTCTCCATAGCGGTGTACTTGGATTCAGCGGGATTAAACAGTCGAGAGAGGTAGTACGCGGCCCGCTCTTTTCCTTCATCATCCACTTGTGCTAAGACCGCCCCTAGGGAGTCCTCAATAACTGAGATGTATAGGATTAGGGGTTTCCCAGGGACAGGAGGTTGCAAAACCGGGGGATTGGACAGATACTCTTTGAGGTCCTCGTAGGCCTTCTGACAATCTTGATTCCATTCGAACTTGACACCCGCCTTAAGCAACTCATAAAACGGACGACACCTCTGAGAATGATGAGATATAAATCTTCTAATGAATTGCAGTCTACCAATCAATCCTCGAAGTTCCGTAATATTCTTTGGCGGAGGCATGTCCATGACGGCCTGTGCTTTATTAGGATCAATCTGGATCCCCCGTTTGCTCACTATAAACCCTAACAACTTCCCTGAGGAGACTCCGAATACACACTTCTTCGGGTTCATCTTAAGCCTATACTCCCTGGCTCTCTGCAGCACCTTAGCCAGGATAGAGGGGTGTTCTTCTTTTGTTCTTGACTTCACCAAGATGTCATCCACATAAGCTTCCATGTATATGTGCATCATGTCGTGAAAAATGGCCATCATCGCCCTTTGATAGGTGGCACCTGCATTTTTCAAACCAAATGGCATAACTACATAACAATACGTGCCCCAGGGCGTGGTGAAGGAAGTTTTCTCTTGGTCTTCCGGAGCGAGACGGATCTGATTATAGCCCGAGTACCCATCCATAAATGACAGAGCTTCATACCCGACAGTGTTATCCACTAGGACGTCTATATGAGGTAGCGGGAAATCATCTTTGGGACATGCTTTGTTTAGATCCCTGAAATCAATGCATATGCGCACTTTTCCATCCTTCTTGAGAACAGGGACTATGTTCGCCACCCACTGAGGATATAGAACCACTCTGACGAACCTGGCCTTATATAGTTTGTCGACCTCTTCTTTGATCCTTAAGGCCATGTGGGGGTGAAAATCTTCTTGACCGTTGTTTCACAGGTGTTGCCCCTGGTTTAAGCACGAGTCGATGTTCCACTAAGGAGGGGTCAAGACCTGGAATGTCCTCATAAGACCAGGCGAAAGAATCACTATACTCCCTTAATACCTTAATTAGATCTTCTTCTACCTGTGAAGGGAGATCAGCAGAAATAATGATGGGCCTTGGGTCTTCTTCCGTTCCCAAGTTGATTTCCTTTGTAGGTTCATCCACTGCCGTCGACGGCTGGTCGAATCTCTTTAGTCCTTGTGCATATAAGTCGGCAGTGTTATCTACATTGCTATCTTCATCTATTGGATCCTTCTCATCCAAGACCTCATAGACGCCTAATCCGTCGTCGCTCCATTCCCCTTCTATTCCTTCTTCATCCTCAATCACGATTGCTGTAGCGACGAATTCCGGATACTTCAAAAGAGCATGACACCGCTGAGCTAGATCTTGCAAGAACCTATCAGGAACAGATCGGGAAGGATGCGCAAGCGAGCGCGATTCAGAATGGGAAGGGTTGGACGACCCAGAACAAGACCCTACTTCTCTAGACCTAACGGACTCTACTCCTCTAGACTCGACAGACCCTAATCCTAACCTAGGGGACAGAAGACCTAGTGGAAGGGGAGGAGCAGGGGACTTGTGCCCTTGGGAGGAGGAGGATGGAGACAGTATAGCGTAATCTTCCACTGAAATCTCCGTTTCAAATTTGACATTTTTTTTGGAGATCAGCGAAGACTACACAGCAAGATGGAGGAGGTGGGAGCTGCATAGGGAACAGCTCAGGGAAGATGCAATCAAAGAAGGGATCAGAAGAAGAGAACCACATCTCGTGGAGCCGAGCGTTGGGAGGAGGAGGGGTAAACAGAGTGGATAGATCAATGCGTGGGCATTTCCCGCAAGCACAAGGAATGAATAGAATCTCCGGTGGATCAATGAAAGATGAATTTATCATGACAGGAGGAAGGCGGGGTACGAATTCCTTTCGTTGAAAGATAGATTGGAAGCGTGAGAGAGACCAAGAACAGACAACTGGAGAGCTCTCCTCCTTCTGTAGATCAACAATAAGCTACTTCTTCGGCCTCCACTGCATAAGCCGAACTTCTTGTTGCTTCTTCTGACATTCTTCCTCAAAAAGGAGCCCCTGCAAGGCCTGACTGTAGTCGAGCATGTCATCATCTGACCCTCTTGGCAAGGGAGGCGGACTGGCAATTGGACAAACTGTATTCCTTTCTTGTTGAACCGGCTTTGGAGTTAATGTGCCAGGCTGGAGAGGCCCTTTGACAAAATGCTGACGATAATCCCAGGTGAATGGCCCAGAATCACTTATCATAGATAATGCTGTCTCCTTGTAGCTGAGACCTCTCCTACCCATTTTTCTTCCCTTAGGTATAGGCTTAGTCATCCCTTGCAGTTGCGCACCGAGGCCTCTCCCCGGTTGATAGCCCAGTTTCAATATAATGTTCCACCCCTTTGAATCTCGAATCTGCGGCTTTACTTTGACATTAACTAGAGTAGCGACGGGCTTAGGGGATGTGTAAGCCCAAGGAAAGTTCAAATCCAATACTGACAGAACGGGCCGGCTGCTTGGCCAAAGTGTGGGAAGAACCTGCTCTGAAATAGCCTTTACTGACTGTACTGTGGATAAGCTGTTAACTTTGACGACCCTCCCTTGGAAGGGGAATTTTATGCACTGATGTGCAGTGGAGGGCACGGCGCCGAGTGTGTTAATCCAGGGACGACCCAAGATAGCCTTGAACATAGGGTCGATATCAAGAACATAAAATTCCATGGCCATAGTAAGGGGCCCGAGCTCTGCCTGAATGGTGACTACCCCGTGACATGCTCGCCTTGAGTTATCATATGCTGCTATAGTGGTGGGGGTAGGCCGTAGTAACTCTTCAAATATGTTGCACGCTCGGAGGGTGCTGAGTGGGCAAACATTAATTGAGGCCCCTGTGTCAACCAGCGCTGCTTCAATGTCGACTTTGTTCAGGGTAATTGTTATGCAGAGCGGCATTTGCCGAGCCCCCGGAGGTGCAAGCTCGGTTTCAGAGAACGTGATTGCCGGCCCTTTGGAGATAGTTGCCAGTGCCGTTGGTAGGCTATCAACTGCCATGTCTTCGCTAACCATTACCTTATGTAGGAAATCCCTCAGCGCATCCTGATGAAGGGTGGACCTTTTGATCAGCTCCAGCACAGATATTTTGGCGGGTACTCGATCCAGATGATGCAGCAAGTCATATTGAGTACCCGGAAAAGGTTCAGCTTCTTCTTGCTCGGCCACCGGCTGAGAGGATTGGGGATTAGAAGTAGTAGCGTAATTCCGATGGAACATCTTCCCACTCCTCAAAGCACAGTTTGCCGCGGCATCTGAAGATAGTATGATGGGCCCTGCGGGATGGATGAATGGAACAGGTGGTGCGGGGGAGGCGGTTTGGTGGAGCGTAGGGTTGGTGAGGTTAATGGGCGGTGCGCGGATGGTGGGTGAAGGATGGGTGGAAGGCAGGGTAGTGATGAATGTTGATGCGGGTGGAGGGAAGGCTATCAGATGGGTAAGAATGGGTGAGGGATTGGATGGTGGTGTGATCGCGGTGATGGGAGTGGGTGATGGAGGGTATGATGGAATGGAGAGTGGTAGAGGATTTGCTGGAGCGGGTGTGAATGGGAGGACGAGTTGAGAGGGCGTCGGCTGTGCAGGGATGATGAAGGGAGGATTGCGGTGGTTATGGTGGAGGGCCATGACCTGCGGTGTGGCGCCATCATCATCGAAAGACCATCCGACGTTGGGGGCCGGTGGCTGGACCATGTTTACTTGCGCTGGTGCTGGCGGCTGCTGCTGAGGAGCGGGTGGATGATTCAGCATCGGGTTCTGATGGATGCCCAGGTATTGTACTTGCTATGGTTGCTGCTGTTGTGGTGGCTGCTGCGGCTGCGGTGCTTGATGCTGCTGCACTTGCTGCCCCTGCGGCTGCCTTCTCTTTTCTTTAATCTCAACAATGGCCCTATACATTTCGGCCCAGTCGATTCTCTGCCCCTCATGTAGGTCATACACAAGATCTCGGAACAGAAAACACCCTTCTATGGTATGACCTGGCTGTCGGTGGAACATACAATACTTAGTCTGATTGACTGTCGGGTTCCAAACAGGCCGTTCCGGAGGAAGTTGGATTGCATTTACTGACATGAGAGCCGAGAAGATATCTATAAGCGTCTCTGGCAACGGAGGATACTGGGCTCTCCTGGGAGCCGGGCGCTTGCTATTTGGATTGTTGTTGTTGTAGCCGTTGGGTGGAGAGACGTTATGGTATTGTGGTGGTGGTGATGGTTGTTGTGGCGTGGCGAAGGTGTTTTGTGGAATGGTGAAGGCGGGGGGAGGGTTTTGTGGAGTGGCTTGGAAGTTTTGTGGAGCGGCGTTTTGTGAATTGTGGGGGTTTTGGTTGTAGCGGAAAGGCGCGGCCTGATATGGAAAAGCAACGGCTTGTACCTGCTCGTTTGTTTGGACTCCCTCAGTAACCGGCCCTTGTGGTTTCTTGTGGTACTTGGGCTTTTGGTTTTCGAAGAGGGAATAGATAGGAGAGTCCTTGAACTGAGTCTGGATGAAGCGCGCCTGGCTATAGAGTTGATGCATGTTGGCTATGTCATTCATTACCAGGATGTTGCGGAAGGTCGGGGTGGCATTGGAAATCAGCAGTTTGACCTTCTCTTCCCCCGGAATGTGGCCCGGTACTCTGGCGGCCATTTGTCTCCACCTGTCTGCATAGGTGGCGAACTCTTCATCTGACTTCATCTTCTCGGCCACTAGATCTGTAAATGAATATTCAGAGCGGACCCTGTCTTGGAACCGCTGGATGAATTTATCTTTTACTACCTTGAAACTCTCGGCCTCTTCCAGTGGTAGAGAATAGAACCATTCTAGAGCAACACTGTCCAAAGATCGGCGGAATAAGTATGCCATGAGGCGATCATCATATTGGAACTGCGTCGATTCATAAAGAAAATCCCTCACATGGATGAATGGATTGCTATTCCCATCGTACTTGCGATAGTTGGGGAGCTCTGATTGCGGAGGGAACCGGATGTTCTGGAAACTCAGAATAGGAATATCGGCCAAGGATTGTGGGCTAACCCTTTTCTGGAGAAAGTCGAGTTGTTGCTGCATGGTGGCCCACTTGTCAAGCAAGTCCTGCTCTCGTGAAGGAGCAGGGGTAGCGAAGGATGTTGATTGTATTTGAAGGGCAGATGGAATAGCTGTAGCAACAGGCGGGAGCCCGTAAGAAGGAGTTGAAGGATAGACAGTGGAAATAGGCGGCCCGTAAGAAGGATGTTGGGCCTGAGATAGACCCGGATTAGAATGATTTTGGGCCACTCCTTGCTGAGGGCGTAAGAAATCGGAAGGGTTCATAAGGAGCTGCGGAACTACCGAACCAGAGTTGTGATGATCGAATTGGACAAAGGAAGGGATGGGTGTCCTCCCTTTATCGAAAGATTGATGGGCTGAATTAGAAGACTGGCCCATCTCCATGCCAGCGAAAGTGATGGTCCGGGGTTGGACCGGAGTGAGATCGATCAGAGTGGGCTGAACGGACGGCCCAATAATGGAAGGATTAGATTGACCTTGGATAGTGGCAGAGGGAGAAGTATTGGACCCTTGCATAGCTTGATATAAAACTTGGAGTTGGGTTGGATCCAATTGGGCCATCATATGAAGGACGGAGCCCGCGGAAGGAGTAGAGAGAGAAGGGGTAACTTGACTACCTTCCATAGAGGTGGAGGATGGGAGATTGGCAGTCCCCTCTCCAGAGGAAAATGTAATAACCCTAGGGGGGTTTTCAAGGAGCCCTTGAGGAAGAGAGTCCTCTTGGGAGCGAGGAGGATTGAAGGATGCCATGGTGGACTCGAAGAGGGGATTAGAATAGAACGTGAAGAAGGAACTGACTCGAGAAGATGATTCAGACGGACGAAAACAACTCCACATGCAACGGACAACCTTGACAATGCGAAAACAACCAACACAAAAAGCACTCAATAAGCAACCAAACTTAGGTGATTCTAACAAGATGTAAGTGATAAAAGACGAAGACACTCAAAGATCAACCAAGTTGTTTAAGATGATGCAACAAGGTTCTTATGATCTCTCCTTTGGAACTTTAGTGAATTGATTGATATGTGCTCTCAACAATGGGTTCCTAGTAGGAGGTGGATATGGGACTTGGTTTGACTCTAAGTGTGACCACTCCTTCACTTATGCAACCCTAGACACGGGGTGGGAAAGGTACAACCAGCCCGGCGTCCGTGTGGGAATCCACGGCTCGCGGGGACTTACGGAGGTCCCTGCTGTGATTTCCTAGTCGGCCCCAAGGAATATGGAGACGAGAGATCCTCACAACAAGGTAGGAAAATGAAATCTAATGTATGAAAAGATGAATAAGCCTATGTGCACCAAAGTGCATGCAAAGTCTAGCCTAGAATCTAACAATCAATGGTGCACACAATGATATGGAGATATGAGCAAAGCAAGAAGGAGGTCAAGTATCACCCAAGCAATAAATCACAGCAAAAACTGCGGAAATAAATGCACCTCGGATGTGTACCTGCCAGGAGAATAACGGTCGAAGGACCCTGCGTCAGAGCACAATAACGGTCAAAGGCCGGACCGCCAGATAATATATAACGCAGGGGGATGAGACCGTCGAATGAGCCAGGGAACCAAAACCAGACAGAAGTAACCGGAAAGCCCATGGAAGTTCACACAGCAGAACCCAAAGCAGCGGTCTAATGCCCTTGCGTCAGAGGACTGTGACGCGGGGACACCTAGCCGTCAGAGAACTCAGAAAACCAGAATGAGCAGTAATCAAAGGGGAAACCAAAGGCAACTCAACAAGCAGATGATGGCAGGTTTAAACAAGAATCAAAAGCACGATTGGCACAAGTTGTCTCACCGTGATCGCCAAAAAATTATCTATTGATATTTATTTGTCTATCTTCTATCTTTCTTTTGAGGTTTGGGGAGTGGTAGGGTAAGATAACAAACAAACAATCAAAGATCTACTCAAACCTATGAACATGTGATCTTGAACCTAGGCAATCATAGCTAGCTCTAGCATGGGCATGCTATCTCAATCAAACTACGCTAAGGAAAAGGAAAACACACGCCGGGGCGTGGAGCAAGGAATAAATAAAAACACACCGTGAAGGTGGAACAAGCAAGGAAAATAGAAAGATATGATGAAGAAGACATCTAATGCCCAATACCAAGGAAATATGTGATCGCCACCAAAGTAAAAACAAGTCAAAAAACCTGAATATACCTTGGAAATAGGTGGATGAAACACCCGCCCACGGGAGAGAAAACCAGAGAAAGCATGCAGATTAACTTAGAAGTAACGGCCAGAACCCCGTGCGTCGCTTGGAAGTGACGGCCACACGATAGACTGCCGGAAGAGAGTGACGCGCCTGCACAAGGCCGTCAGATAACCTGCAGTGACAAAGCTTGAATTCTTTTAACTCCAACTCTTCCAGCTAGCTAGAAGACCTGGGCCTCGTGTCAATGAACCTATAAACCTGCCAAAGATGTGGAAAGACCAAACACAATAATCTCAATTAGTCCTTTTCACAAGCATAGCATCAATTCTCAAAGGACTTAACATCATCAAAAGGAGAGTGGATTACCGGGGAGTTTTTGGTTTTTTAACCCCTCTGGGTGTTTTAAAAGTTTGGGAAGATGTTTATATGCTTAGAGGACAGTGAAAAACGTGGAGAAAGAGGAGGGATAATGCTTTGATTGAGGAAAAACCAGGGAAGAACTCAAGCATGCAATGATGAACTTGAAAGACCAAAACCAAAGTACTCCCTTGATTATGAGATGGATGGACGTGGGAAGCAGTTCCTCTTGGATGAAGATGGCTCCTGAGTTCGGCAGCACTTCGTCGTGAATTTCTAAATCTTTCCCCCCCCCCGGGCCATGAAGTCAAGGGCTCTATTTATAGACCCTCAAACTCTCAGGTCGAGCAGAGGATAATTCAGCAAAATAAAGAGATAACTCCTAGCAAATCCTCGAAGATAATATCACCAAGAGTCCATAGAATCAAACGGAAGGTCCTGAGGATCAGATTTGAAAGAGATATCATCAATCCAAAACCCTTATCTCGACCACGGAGTAGTAGAGAAAAGGCCTGAACTGCCAGGACTCTCTGAAGGAAGTAACGGCTGCACGACAGACCGCCACTTGGAAGTAACGCATCAAGGATCGTCCGTTACTATCAACCTTATCCCTAAAAGATAAGATCGATGGGAAGAAGACCCAACAAGTTGGACTCTTCAAGGAAGCAACGGCCAAGGCATAGGGCGTCAGAATGAAAAAATGGCTGCACGATAGACCGTTATTATCAACGTGGAATCAAAAAGATAAGCTTTACAACGAGGCCTTAAGCCTTAGGACTCTTCAAAGAGTAACGGTCCAGGTCCCATGCGTTATAATGAAACAACGCGCCTGGTTCGGACCGTTATTACCATTGAGTTTCAAGAATAGCAATAAAGGGTTGCTAAGCTGGTTGCTAACGAAACGCTACCAGAAGCCAATTCTTAATCCAGGAATTAAGACCCAAGAAACAGGCCTCAACTAATCAAGAGACTCAATGAATAGTGAACAACTCGGAGCATCATATAGAATGAAATAAGGAGATGACCCGACTTATTGGGTATAAAACGGGTGTCAACACCAAGATCTATAAAAGATCTCATTGGGGTCAAAAACCCTAAGACTTTTCAAGGAAGAACAAGGGGAGGCTATCAAGGAATAAGGAGCTGGTACTGTAGCCGTGAACAGTGATTCATGGGGAACTCTTCATACAGGAGCTGAAGTCTTCAAGGGCAAATCTGCATCCAAATCAAGTGGACATCGAGCTGAGAGCAAGCTTCATCCCATACCACCTTCATCCATTAAGGGGGAGCTTGTTTTGTGTTTTCACCTTCTGTTCTTCTTCTTCCATTCTTGTTTGAGCTGAGTTGTGTCTTCTTGTAACCTTCAATTACTTGTGTGTGTGTGGATCTAGACACATCCGTGTGTGTGTGAGTTCTTCATTGTTCTTCACCGTTCTTGTGTGTCGGTGCTCTTGCACCTTCGTGGGAGTTCTATACTCTTCACGTGTGTGTGTGTGTGTGTTGTTGATCTTGTAACTTCCTACAAGATAGTGTGTGAATCCTCATCGTGAGTGAGGGGTGGATGTAGGTTGCAGTTGTTGCATCCGAACCACCTAAAAATCATGGTGGTCTGTGTGGTTTGCTCCTTATCTTCTACCTCCATTCTACTCTAGCTTTTGCATGTTGCGTTATCACATAGTTCCTTTGTTTAGATCTAGCTTTACTAACCCTCTACGGGAGCTCTCTGGTATATCGAAAGGTACCTTCTGATCGACACGGTTAGTCCTGTTAGGAGGAAGGTATCTTGTGTAAGAGAATCTTCAGATTCCTGGACTCCGCCTGGTACCAAAGAACTGCTATAGGGGTTGTTTTAGCCAGATCCATTTTTTATTTCATCAGTTCTATTCTTGCTTGTTGTTTGCCCTTCTTCTATATCTTAAAAATTTTAAAAGTAATTAAAATCTGTTATCACCTAATTCACCCCCCCCTCTTGGGTGTCATTGATCACGGGACTTTACTTTACCTTGACATTCGTTGGCCACACATATTACGTGGATGTCTAAATATGTTTGGGATCTATGATCCATAACCCCAATGCCTGGCGTTAAATGGGGCCCGGTCTGGTCCTCGGGGGAGCACCCAAAAGTACTAGTGCCCATGGGAGTTGATTGACCAGGTGTGGCATTGCACCGAAAGGCTTGACTTGGTAGATTCATTATGACATTCCATAATTAATGAATTACTTGCTTATATTACTTGAATTACTTGACATGTACATACTTGTATGAAATGGCCAAATTCCATGATATTACTTTCTACATGATCTCTACTTGAACTTCATTTCTTAATATCTTGTCTACTTGTGATTCCAATTACTAGCATTTCTTTACTCTATCTCCTATTCATGTTCCATGTTTTATTTACGTTTCCCGACATAGCACGATAACTATCCAAAATGTTAATTACATTAAGTTGCCTGGTATAGAGATATAAATTCCTACTGAGCGTTTCGCTCACCCTACATTTTTCGGTTAACATTGCAGGTAATTCGAATGATGAACCCCAAACACATGGGGATGTGCTAGAGTAAACGAGCGATCAAGTTATCTTAGTTACCTTTGTTTATGAGCAGTCGCACTTACTAGAATTATGTACCTAGAAATTATATTTTGCCTCTTAAGGCTTAAGAATGTTATAAAATTTTATTTCAATGAAATAAAAGTATCATTTTCTTCTTATCTATTCTTGTGGTTTGGACTCTGTTATTTGTGCTATGATCGACTTGAGTGTTTCGACTCGTCGCGCCTCGATTTTCCACGTCGGGACGTGACAGTTTTTGTGGTATCAGAGCCTAGGTTTCATAAACCTTAGCTTTCCCTTGATATAGGTTCTAGATGTTGATCTAGAAATTAGATAGTGTCTTGAACCTTCTCGGTAAGATTGGGTAGAGCCATGGGCTAAGCTTAAAAGAATAATTAATCAAAAAATAAACAACATGCCTAAGTTTTGTAGTTGTGCTTGCAGGTTTAATTTTTGCCAATGGCTGCCGAGAGAGCTCAATGGTGCGAGATGCAAGGGATGGTGCACGGTTTAACCCAAGCTCTATAGTAGGTTTCTCAGGGAGGAGCAAACCAAGGAGTCGGAGATTGACATAGAAATTTCAAGAGCATGAACCCTCCCAAGTTCGCTGGGTCGACGGACCCAGATGAGGCCGAACCTTTGGTAAATGAAACCGAGAGGATATTCCGAGTCATGCAATGTGTTGATGAGAAAAAGGTCATACTCGCCACTTTTCAACTTGAAAAGGATGCCCGTGCTTGGTGGGAGTCGGTAGAAGCAAGTGTACTTCATGATCATGTGTTCTGGTAGAAGTTCGTGGAGCACTTCAACAACAAATATTTCTCCGATCGGGTGCAAGAAAGGAAGGCCGTTGAATTCGATTCCTTGAAGCAAAGAAGTTTGTCAGTGGCGGAATATGAAGCCCAATTCATGAGACTATCTCGGTACGCGCCACACCATGTGGGTACCGAAAGGATGAAGGTGAGAAGGTTTTGAAATGGTTTGAGGCCGCAGTACATTACTCAACTCGCCCCAATGGATATCCAAGTTTACATTGATGCGATGAGAAGAGCCCAACTCCTAGAAAATGCAACGGAGTTGTCTAATTGCATCTGGGGAAGAGATGCCAAGAAGGAGCAAGTTATTGGAATCTATAATTTCAAGCCCTCCTTCTGGATTAAGAGGCCCAATTTTGATGGGCGTTGTAACACCCGAGAATTTTCTAAGAATTTTTTCAGGATTAAAATATAATTACTAAGGAATGTAAAAGGCTTAAATGGGCTATTAAGAAGAATTAAGGATTTATTGGATCCATTTAAAGGCCCTATATTAACCAAAGGGTTAAGCCCAACTCAAATATGCCCAAAGACCTAATTCCAGGAACTTTAGACCCAAGCCCATTAATAGAAACGTAAATTAGGTAATTTATGGATTTAACATGGGATATATGCACCAATTGGGGTATGAGAGATAATAGTAAAATCTAAATTTTTTGGATTAAGCGCCGCCTGGCGGTCTATCGCGAAACTGCCAAGTACAACCTAGCGGTCCGGCTATGACTGCTAATCAACCCCAGTTCCGTGAATAGTAGAAACGTGAAAAGGCTTGGATCTTTATCAACCAAATCACCTTAGATCGAAGCTACCTGGCATGGAAGACTCCCTAGAACTCTCTAGGGATTAACTCTACTCTAATTTAGGACTCTAAGTTTGATCTAATCCCTTAAACCCTAGGTGAACTCTATAAATAGACCCTAACTTCGACTCATGCGAACCCTAATGTTGGCTTGCATATTTCAAAGGTAAGGAAACCCTATTTCAAGTAGGTTCTTTAGAACTTTATGTTCTTCTTAGTTTTATCTAACACACCTCCTATTTTTGTGCTAGAAGACCCAACTATTGTAGAGATAGAGCATCTGAAGGTTGCTGGTTCGTTGTAGTCTGCACAAGAACCATAGGGTTGGTCCAATAAAGATAAGAAGATTAGAAGTGCTAAACAAGGTTGTTTCAAGTTGATCCTTTTGAACTTTTTGTTCACCATCGTATCTTCTACCTACCGTCCAATTTTCATAGATTTATGTCAAAAGGATCAGGAGATAGAAGGACGGGAAATTGCTGGTTTGGCACAGGACGTGTAAGAACTAGGGTCTACTTCCAGTCAGAAATCCAAAGTCTACAGTTCAAATCAAAGGTATGTTATCTCATGAAAAGGCTAAATTAATATGTTAGGAACAAAAGCCCTCTATTTCCTCCTATTTTCATTGATTGTACATGACAAATTTAATGTTTTATCATGACTGCGCATATAGGGTTAACATAGCATGCATGAACCTTGCCCTTAATAGGAAATTGATAATTTTGGCTTACTTCACTCAACCCATGCATATCCATGTTTTAATATAGTTGCATCTGGCCTTATTTACCTACTGGCATAATTTTGTATGCACCTTAGATTTGACCTGCTCTTCGGGTTTTATATTATTTGCCACAGACAGACACTAGGTGTCTTTTGCGGCCATGCGATAGACCGCTAATCTCATTCATGCGGTCATCACCTGACCGCCAGACTCTGTAACCTGTTAACTCTGAACATATTATAGATTGATCATATTAAACATATGATAAGACTAACTAATTAGGTTTTATTCCTAGTTTTGGACTCCTATTCGTATTATTGGTTATATTGTCCATCATCCCTGACAGAATGCATGTCTTACATGGGTTATATGCTAATTTTAACTTATGTTAATTTCATGCCAAAACCTACACTCTTGTATTAATGATCATAATTTCATAAGATTCGTGAATTTTGTAGTGATGTTTTGATCGATGTCTTTCATGATCTCACTCTCACCTTGAGTCTTTCATAAGTACATGGTACGTATCCCGGTGCATGGCCATTAGATACACTTTGCACTATAAGCATACAATCTTGGACTTGTGATCCTTTCTGATGGATATTCCTTCCACCGGACTTGGTGATCTTATTTCAAGGCCTCCATAAGACTCCGTGAGCCTCGAATTCCCACTAGGTCACCGAGCTGGTTGTACCCTCAAAAACCCAATTGTCTAGAAAGTACTTTACTGAAGTTTTCTGTGTTCTGGATTGTAGCGGCCATCTAGTAGATCGCATGAGTCTAGTAGCGGCCATTTACTTGACCGCCAAAGATGCCTAGCGGCCCTACCATGACCGCAAGGTTCCAGAGATTTCACTGCATCGACACTCTTTTTCTTCATGCGTCGACTCTATCATTAAACGGTCCAGAACTGACCGCTAAAGACTGTAAACGGTCCAGTCTTGACTGCTAGTGTCTTCAATGTTCTTAACCCGGGGTTTGACCCAAGGGTTGATTTTTCTAAATGATCCTAGATGATCTATGATTATCTAGAACCTCACACCTTGTTTCCAAAGCTACCTAATGAATTATGGGAATTAAAGAATATGCCGTTATGTTGCCAGATTTTTTTTTCCAGGGCATGACTTTGTTCTAAATCAATCTTGAACTCTCATGGACTTAATTGATGCATTCTTGCCTTGATATTTGTTATCATGAAATTATAGTTTGAACATGCCCATTATTGGCCTACATTATTGATATTTCTCGTGGAAGTAGTTTGATTTATAACTTAAAGATGCAAGAGCGGGCACGGACAGTGTCCAAGGGCTCAACTGTAGTCCCCTCGATAGATAGCCAGAAACATACTATAAACTATGGGGTATGATGAATATTGGTGTCACATTATGCTGGGAGTACTTTTTTTATAAACGAGTGAAGATCCATGAGAAAATCTTGTGAAATTATATGCTTGCTAGCACATTCTCGTTACATGACTTTCTATTGCATAGCCTTTATAGTTATGAAAAATTACATTCTTGTTCATGAAAGGCCAAATTATATTCATACTTGATCATATTTCTAGTCTACATGAATTCTCATATCCCACCTTGATCATATCTTGTTACTTGTGTTCTATTCATGTGTTTCATCGTATTTTCATGACTTATCTTACACTCTAGAGCTAAAATGTTAATTACTTAAACATTACCTTCATGTTAATACGAAGATACCTACTGGGCATGTGTGCTCATTCCCTACTTTTCTAATCTTTTTCAAGAAATTCTAGTAGGTCGGATTCAGATTATTCAAGTGATGGATCCGAGAGTGATTAAAGGAGCGAAGCCTTAGATTGTCATTAGTGGCTAGTCAAGAGTCGCTATGTAATTTTTCATTTTTATTGACTCCAGTTAGTCAAAGAGTCAAGAGTCAACCTTATGTACGTTTGATTATTATTTAAATAGAGCAAAGATTTTATCCAAATATTATGCATTCATGTCTAATGTGTGAATGTGTTAGCGCTATGATTATATTGCTCGCTTGAGACGTACTAGCCGGCTGTTCATGTTCCTCGATATTACTTCCGCTGTACATGTCTCGGGCGTGACAGGCGTAACTTCAATAAAGATGGCAGTAATTTCAATAAGGATGGACATGATTTTCAAAAGAACAAGAGGTCAAGATCATTTGACAAACAAATCATCTCAGTCATTGCATCATCAAAGGAACTATGCAAATATTGTGAGAAGCCCGGACAAAAGGCGGATGAGTGCTGGAGAAGATTGGGTGCCTATCTTCGCTGTGGAAGTCGGGAGCATAAAATTCTGAGTTGTCCACTTCTCAACGAGCAAGCTCCGCCGGAAAAGCTTCCAGTTGTTGTCAAGAAGCAAGGGAGACTCCAAGCTCTTATGGATTTAGAACCTACCGAAGATGGAGGCATCGTGGAAGGTACTCTTTCTGTGTGCTCAAGGCCTGCCTCTATCTTATTTACTACTAGAGCTACACATTCCTTCGTATCTAAGAGCTTTGTTGATATTTTTCCTATAAGGCATGTTCCATTAGAATCTAAACTTGTCATTACTACCCCTATTGGAGCGGGATCAAAGATTAAATATTTCTAACCCGCTAGTGAAGTTCTAGTTAGCTATTGCAACTTACCCGCTGATTTAGTGTGCATGGAGATGGAAGGGTATGATATTATATTGGGAGCCGACTGGCTTTCTACACACGGTGCTAGTATTAACTGTAAATTGGGTACGATAACCTTTATTGGTTACCCCAACCTCTTATTTTCTGGTGTCAGGCATTCTAGACACCTATCTCTTATTTTGGCCCTTAAAGTCGATAAATTATTGTTCGGCTTTCTTAGTTTCTATTACTATGGCCGAGCGTAAGGAACCCATTCGGGAGGATATTCCTATCGTTTGGGATTATTCTGACGTATTTTCGGACGAGTTGTCTAGTATTCCTCCAGAGAGAGAAGTGGTCTTCTCTATTGATTTGATGTCGGGAGCTGCATCTGTTTCTAAAGCTCTATATCGGATGTCCGCTGTCGAGACGAAGGAGTTGAAAGAATAACTATTGGAGTTATTGGAGAAAGAATTTATCTAACCAAGTACTTCACCTTGGGGAGCCCCGATCCTATTTGTCAAAAAGAAGGATGGGTCAATGAGATTGTGTGTCAACTATCGGCAATTGAACCAACTCATAATCAAGAACAAATATCCATTGCCGAGGATTGATGAGCTATTTGACCAAATTTCTGGAGCTCGATATTTTTCAAAGATTGATCTCCGATCTGGTTATCATCAGTTGAAGAACAAGGAGGAAGATATTCACAAAACTGCATTCAGGAGCAGGTATGGACACTATAAGTTCACTGTTATGCCTTTTGGCCTAACCAATGTGCATGCTGTATTTATGCAGTTAATGAACAGTGTATTCAGGCCATATCTTGATCAATTTGTGATAGTCTTCATTGACAACATTTTGATCTACTCTAAGTCCAAAATGGAACATGAAGAACACCTCAAGAAATCCTTACAGTTATTAAGAGATCACAAACTTTATGCTAAGCTTAGTAAGTGTGATTTCTGGCTAGAAGAAGTTTCTTTTCTAGGTCACATAATATCCCGAAAAGGTATCGCGGTCGAGTCTTCAAAGGTTGAGGCCGTGAAAAACTGGGAAAGACCTACTAGTGTGATGAAAATTCGAAGCTTCTTGGGATTGGCAGGATATTATAAAAGATTTATTAAGGATTTCTCCAAGATCGCTATATCTTTGACCAGATTGATAAGAAAGGATAACCCTTATATATGGTCCGAGGAATGTAAGAAAAGCTTCCAGACTATGAAAGACTGTCTAACTACTGCCCCTATACTCACATTGCCTACTGAAGGAGGAGGATTCGAAGTTTATGCTGATACATCTAGAATTGACTTATATTGTGTATTGACGCAACATGACAAGGTAATCGCCTATTCCTCAAGGCAGTTGAAAAAGCACGAGCAGAATTATCCCGTGCATGATTTAGAGCTGGCGGCTGTGGTCTTTGCTTTGAAGATCTGGTGGCATTATCTCTATGGCAAAGCCTTTATTGTATATTCCGACCACAAGAGTCTCAAGTATTTGTTCTCTCAAAAAGAACTCAATATGAGACAAAGAAGGTGGCTGGAGTATTTGAAAGATTTTAATTTCTCTATACAATACCACCCAGGAAAAGGCAATGCTGTAGCTGATGCTCTTTGCCGAAAGCCGATAGCATTAGTATCAAGATTAATGATTAAAGAATGGCATTTGTTGGAGTAAATGGCAAACTTGGACCTCAATATGGAGGAGAAGGAAGATGGAGTCTTGATTACAAATATTAGACTCCAACCCAAGTTACACTCAAAAATTAAAGAGTTGCAAGATGATGATCCGTTGATTGTGGAAATCAAAGAAAAATTAGATCAACGACCAGATTTTCGTTTGGTGGATGATGGAAGGTTACTGTTCCGAGGAAGAATCTGTGTGCCCGATTGTTCTACTATCACGGATAAAATCTTGGAGGAAGCACATCGATCGAGGTATACTATTCATCCTGGTGCTATGAAAATATACCAAGATCTTAAAAGAACTTTTTGGTGACCTAACATGAACAGAGAGGTAGCCAAGTTCGTGAGTCGATGTTTGATCTGCCAACAAGTCAAAGCCGAACATCTCAAACCGGCCGGTAAGCTAAAACCACTCGAAATACCAGAATGGAAATGGGATAGTATTGGCATAGATTTTGTAGTTGGATTGCTGAAGACCCGAAGTGGATTTGATGCTATATGGGTAATTATGGACCAACTAACTAAGTCTGCTCACTTCTTACCCATGAAGACCAAATGGACCGTAAATGTTCTAGCGACACTATACATTAAGGAGGTTGTAAGGCTGCATGGTATTCCACCTTCTATTATTTCGGATAGGGATCCGAGATTCACCTCTCACTTTTGGAAAGGTTTACAATCTTCTATGGGTACTAGGCTAAATTTTAGTATGACTTTCCACCCTCAAACTGATGGACAAACTGAGAGGACGAATCAGATTATTGAAAATATGTTGAGAGCTTATATGATAGATTTTGGCAGAAGTTGGCATGAACACTTGCCCTTGACTTAATTTGCTTATAATAATAGCTGTCAGTCTAGCATACAATTTGCACCTTTCGAGGCACTGCATGGCAGGAGCTGTAGATCACCTCTATGCTGGAGCGAGGTTGGAGAGAAAGGATTGATTGGTCCTGATATTGTTCAAGATACAACTCATAAAATCCAGTTGATCCGAGAAAAGTTGAAAATAGCACAATCGCGACAAAAGAGTTATGTCGATAATTGAAGAAGAGACCTTGAATTCCAAGTGGGGGAGCACATCTTCTTAATGATATCGCCCATACGAGGAATTAAAAGGTTTGGTATCGAAGGAAAACTAACTTCAAGATTTATTGGCCCTTTTGAGATTCTGGAAAGAATCGACGAAGTGGCGTACAAGCTGGCTTTGCCTCTCAATTGGCCGGTGTCCATGACGTATTCCATGTATTCATGCTGAGGAAATATGTATATGATCCTTCGCATGTGATTCAATTTGATGATTTGAAGCTGCAAAAGAATTTATCTTATGAAGAAAGACCGATTAAGATATTAGATCAGAAATTACACCAGCTAAGGAATAGGGCCATACCAATGGTAAAAGTCCAATGGAGCAAGCGTGAATTCGAAAAAGCTACTTGGGAATTGGAGGAGTCAATCAAGAAGAAATACCCCGATTTAATCTCAGGTTAGAATTTTGACCCCTCTATTTGAATTTATTTTTAAACCACAACTGCATGATGTGAATTTGGAGGACCAAATTCTTTTAAGTCGGGGAGGATGTAGAAACCCAACCAAAAAAATAGATAAATAAATATTTCAATTTAGTTATATAATTATAATAGTTATGAAATAATGAAATTATATTATTCCTATATGAAATAAACTAGATAATTAAAATTTTACTGAAGTAACTTTAGAATAAATGTTTTAAATATCATAAAAATAATAGGATGCCTAATTATATTCCCTACAATGGATATGATTAACTATTGGGCCTTTGGATGACCCATGATGGGCTGGGTTATAGGTTAATGGGCTAAAAAGAGAAAAATAGGGCTAAATTCGTAGCACATGATAAACACCCTAGTAAATGATTAAATTAGTCCCATTTCTAGAAGATTGTCACACAATTCAAACCCTATATCATAGTCCACCATGGATTAGCCATCTTTCACACGTTTTCCCACCAAACTAAGGCTAGATTAAGAAGAGAAGTTAGAATTTACATTTTAAGTCATTAAATTCGGAGGTGGAGAAGTTTGATTTTTGAGGAAGGAATCTTGACATTTTGGCCCAGATTTTTCCTATAAATAGGTCCCTCTAATCACCCGCTAGGTCTTTGCTATGTTGGGGAAGAGATTTGTGGCGATTTGGAGGTGTGATTTGAAGGAGAAAAGGAGCTCTTGAGTATTTCGTTCAGTTTTTCTTCTTCCCCTTCAACTCGATTTAAGGTAGGTATCTCTTAGGCTAAATGCTTAATAAATCATGTCATCTTATGCGTTTTTAAGTGCTCTTTCCATTGGTACTATTTTCCCTAATTTTTATTGAGTATTCAGAATGTTAGAGGCGTTTTATTAAGGGGGTATCACTGTTTTTTTTAGATCAGATTCTATCTTTTAACGTGGTGCTCACAGGGGGCGTGTTCTTAACGTGACGGCCCGACCAAGCGTGTTAATACAAAAAGTTTTCCCACCCTCTGAAATATTTTTTTACAAAAATATATTGGAGAGGGGAAATCTCGTCGCCCGTACAGAGAGGCCAAAAGTGGTCCAACCAGACCGAACGAGGCCCAACTCCTTGAAGTGGTAGGCCCCGGGCCCACTCAATATAAGTCCAATAACTCACTCAGAACAAGCGCTTCCTAGGCAGCCTTCGGGTTGGGAAGTCCGAGTATAAGTTTGATCGGGAAAGCTCCCTCGGAGCCCCCTATTCCCTGTCCCGACCGTGCACTCATTGCTCAGGAGACCACTCCTGGGCAAGTGCCTATCGCTCGGGCTCACTGATGGAAGCTTATTGGTACGGCTGTTGCCAGTCCCTTAATGGCAGGAAGCTCAAGGGGATAGGGGAGACCAAGAGTCCGCGTGCTATAATGAGTCTGCATGAAAGACGTAACCCCCTCTGAGACTCCTCTGCTTACAGGGATCAGTCGCACAATGGGCCACTATTTAAACTGGAAATGCCCTACTACAAATAGGTAAGCCAGGCAAGAGCCAAAAATCGGAGCAGGAACCACTTCACCTTTTGGTGGAGAGGGATCTCACGCTCCCATCTTCCTCCTACCTCTTCCCTTCGCATTAGAGCTCTACTACTTTGCTGACTTAAGCATCGAAGGGTCTTCCTCGGGGATCTATCCCTGGGCACCTCTGACTCGTTTCCCTTCTTGCAGTTCACACTTCAAGTGTACGTGGTCATCCTCTTCCCCGCTCAGGAGTAGTGCGAGATCGCCCCTCTTCATATACATATGTATGTATATATTATGTAAGAACGCAGTCATACTGGAGACCGCGACCTCAAGATCACGGCCCCCTAGGGGACCGCATTCACAGTGAACCACCCGAACCGTCTGGGGGTAAAAAAAAAGGAAAAAATATATATATATAATTATGAACGCGACCATATAGGGTACCGCATTCCCAATGAACCTCTCGGGTAATCCAAGGGTCAAAATAAAAAGATATATATATATATATATATATATATATATATATATATATAAAGACATTAACGCAACCATCTACAGTACCACGTCAATGCCAGTAACCTTGGCATCCATTTTTTTAAAGAAAAGAAGGGGAAAACAAGTATCATTATGCTATTTTCAGGTGCTAATTGTACCATATATCACCCAGCATGTAGTTATGTCATGTTATGTTGCATATAAACTAAATCCACACACAATTAAGTTAAAGATATAAAAGAAAATGATCCTAATCCATGAGCTCATGTTCTTATTACTTTCATGATATCCTTGTTCTCAATGACAATATCATCTTTCTAGCTTGTTAAATGGAGTAGATATTATCTTTAAAACTACATGGGTTTAGTTGCATAATCTTGAATCGATATACAAGTTTAAGTATTACCGTGATTACCGTGATTTCGACAAGTCATGTAGCTCGCTAGATTTTCACGGAAGGATGGTGTCTAAAGAAAGAGGTCCACGGGCAAACGTTTTAAGTGGACAAGTGGTTTATTAATTAGGACCTCGTGTATACGAGGGGAGCCTCCCACTGTCCTACCTCTTACCTGGATGTAATTCCATGGTTGTCTAGTAAAGCTCCGATTGCGAAGAACAGAATAGAATTTTTGCTAAAGTTGTTTCCTTATTTCCGACAAGCCTTGGAATCAGCAAGATTTCCAAGGAAGAACGGTGTCTAAGGAAAGAGGTCCACGGGCAAACGATTTAAGTGGATAAGTGGTTTATTAATTAGGACCTCGTGTATACGAGGGGAGCCTCCCACTGTCCCACCTATTACCTGGCCGTAATTCCTCGGGTTCTAGCTAAAACACCTGACTGTGAAAAAACTTGATCTAAACCCATTTTACGAGATTTTTCGCAAAGGCTGATTGTGGCTTGTCTGGCAAATTCAATCCCTTATCGACTTAATATCGTTAAACATTATGCCTTAAATCTTCATGAACTTCTATTACAAACCTCTTGATAATCTTGTATTTTATTCCAAGAGCTTTACCTTGAAATTCATTGGCCATACATATTATGTGGATGTCTAAATATGCTTGGGATCTATGATCCATAACCCCAATGCCTGGCGTTAAATGGGGCTCGGTCTGGTCCTGGAGGGAGAGACCGAAAGTACTAGTGCCCATGGGAGTTGATTGACCAGGTGTGTGTGGCATTGCACCGAAGTGCTTGACTTGCTAGATTCATTATGACATTCTACAATTCGTGAATTACTTGCTTATATTGCTTGAGTTACTTGAATTACTTGACCTGCATATACTTGTATGAAATGGCCAAATTCCATGATATTACTTTCTACATGATCTCTACTTGAACTTCATTTCTTGATATCTTGTCTACTTGTGATTCCAATTACTAGTATTTCTTTACTCTTATCTCCTATTCATGTTCCATGTTTTATTTACGTTTCCTGGCATAGCATGATAACTATACAAAATGTTAATTACATTAAGTTGCCTAGTATAGAGATATAAATTCCTACTGAGCGTTTCGCTCACCTTACGTTTTCCGGTTAACAATGCAGGTAATTCCGATGATGAACCCCAAACACATGGGGATGGGCTACAGTGAACGAGCGATCAAGTTATCTTAGTTACGTTGGTTTATGAGCGGTCGCTCTTACTAGAATTATGTATCTAGAAATTGTATTTTACCTCTTAAGGCTTAAGAATGTTGTAAAACTTTATTTCAATGAAATAAAAGTATCATTTTCTTCTTATCTATCTTGTGGTTTGGACTCTATTATTCTTGCTCTGACCAACTTGAGTGTTTCGACTCGTCGCGCCTCGATTTTTCACGTCAGGGCATGACATGTTCTCTCATGCCAAACCTATGATTCTATATATCAAAAGTTGCGTCTCTAAGTGCTCTTTCATTTGAAACTAGTTTGCCTAATTTTTATCAATGGTATCAACAGAAATCGTGGTTCGAATTGAAGTGTGTCATAGTTTGCTGGAAGGTGAGGTTCTGTCAAGATCATGATGGTGCCAGGGGGCGTGTCTATGAACGTGGTGTCCTCATTGACCGCATCCTTATAGAATATTTTTGGAAAAATTATATCTAATTTTAATTAACATGGCATCCAGATGGACCACGTCTATCTTTATCGCGGCCAGGGATCAGACGGCATTCTGACCCGGGTGTTTTGCTGCAAAACTTCACTTTTCAACGTGTATGATTACTGATTAATTGAGATTAGATAATGTGTTTTAGGGTTTGATAGGTTAGAAACGTACAAATTAATTAGGGCTCATGTAACAATATTTAATTCTTATTGTTATCTCATGATCAATCATCCCCTTGGTAATTCTATCTTCTTTATGATATCTCATGCAAAAGAAAAAAATGAGTAGATTTGTCACGTCCCGAGATATGCAGCAGAATTAAGTCGGGAACGTGAACAACAACCAAATAAAGCCTCAAGCTAGACTGACAATCAGAGTGCAACATTCACACATAAAAGAGTGAACACAATGTATAAAAACTTCAACTTTATTGAATAATAACGATCAAGGTTTAAAAACTGACATTTGACACTCTTTGACACAACTAGACTCAAGAAAACAAAAGCTTTCATAACATGATCAACTTCACTGCCTATTACAGTGAAGGTCACTAAATTACAATAATTGACTAAAGACACTTTGATATTCTAGGCTTCTCTTGTACTTCACTCGCTCTCGGACTCGCCACTTGAGTACTCCAACTCCGAGTCACTAGATTCTCCTAAAAAGGATTGAAAAAGTAGGGCGCACTCGCCCAGTAGGTATCTTTGTATAAACATGATGGCAATGTTAAAGTAATTAACATGTTAGCTCTATATGAAGGCAATAATAAAAGTACGATAAATCACGCGGATAAAATCAAAGTAACAACAAAATATCAAGATATGAATGTAAGGACAAGATAGTGCAGGATATATGATCAAGATCTAGCATGAATGTAAGTCTTGGCCTTTTAAATAACGAGAATGTACTAGCATGTAACGAGAATGTACTTTTCATAACCTTGGAATATGGCTATGTACTAGAAAGTCATATATCAAGCAAGCATGTATAAGTTCATAAGATTGTCTCGTGAATTTCACTCGTTTATAAAAAAAGTAATCTCAGGACAATGCGACGCAGGTATTCATCATATCCCATGGTTTATAGCATGTTTCCGGCCATCTGTCGAGGGGGCTAGCATGGAGCCCTTGGACAATGTCTGTGCCCGCTCTTACATCTTCAAGTTATAAATCAAGCTACTTTCACGAGAAATACTAAAGTCGGCCAATAATATCAAGTTCAAACAATATCTTTATGGCAAATGTAACCAAGGTAAGAACGTACCAAAGAGAAATCATGAGAGTTTAAGAATGACTTAATAAGAAGGTTATGCTACAGGAGGAATCTGGTAGCATAACGGTACATTAACCAATTTCCATAATTCATTAATGATTTACTGAATAAGGTTTGGGTTCTAGATAACATGAAGATCACCTGAGAATAGAGCAAGATCAACCCTTGGGTCAAACCGTGGGTTGGATATAACCTTGACAAAATGCGATCAAGCCAGGTCCGCTATCTTGGAGTAGCAATCGAGCGGGAACCGCTATCTGGCAGTGCATAGCAAGTGAGTCGACGCAAGAAGGAAACTGGGTCGACGCAATGAACACTCTAGAAGAACACAGTTCAGAGATAGCTGCTATCAAGAGGTAGCGGTCGAGTCCAGTCCGCGATCATGTGTGGAGTCGACGCAGGAAAGAACGCAGGTCGACTCAATAGAACAACTGGCAGAATGCAGTTTAGGGGCAACCACTATATGAAGGTAGCGGTCGCTTGATGGCTACGATCAGGACAGTCCATAGAAAACGCAGAATTCACGAAGTACTTTCTAGACTTTTGAGTTTTTAGGGTACAACCAGCTCGGCGTCCGACTGGGAATCCCAGACTCGCAGAGACTTACGAGGACTTGAAAGAAGATTACCTAGTTCGGTAGAAGGAATATCCGACGGAGAGGCTCTCAAGTCCAAGAGAGTTCCTATCAAGTGCAAGTGATCTAACAGCGACCGTACCAGGGTACACGCTATACGTGAAGTAACAAAATAGAAATAAGGTGAGAAGGGAACGTGCCAAAGCATAAATCAAAGTGTAGGAACTTGTATTAAAAATCCTTAAATATAAAACTATATGGTTTTAGCTCGAAACTTCATATATGAAAATAAGATTTAAAACATGCCAACGTGAAACATGATATGACAAAAAATATGAATATAACAAAATAACATGAAACATGGCATAGCTACTTATATTTAACAGGGAATCATGAGGGTTGATCTAGTTTCTGTTTAGAGTTAACATAAAGCAAAACACAATTGGTCGAGAACCGCTACTTGAAGGTAGCGGTCTCTGCTAGACCGCTATCTGTCTGCATCAGACAGAAGCAAGGTCCGTCGTACAGAGCCTATTCTTAAGGTAATTAATGCATGAAAACTATATAAAATTGAAAGATTAGGCATGGTAACATGCTTAGCATGAGGTTAACACATGGAAAAACATGAATTTGATCACAAGTTCCTGTCTTTTTGTTAGTGTTGCAGGGATAGCATGCTATGAAAAACCTAACTGCACAGTTCATGGAAAACATCAAATATGCCATGTACAATGCATGAAATCGAGCAAGGTTAGAGGGCTTTTACTCCTAACAAGTTGTTTAAGTCATTCATGAGATAACCTACCTCTGGTATGGTCCCTAGACTTTGAATTTATCACCGGAAGAGGGTGCGGGTTCCTGTGCATCCTACATAGAAACTGTGACTTACAGACCTTCTAACTCCTCGACGGATTGATATGCTAGAACGGTATTTAGAAGATAGTTAGAAGATACTAAAGGGAATAAATAACCCTAAAGTATGAACCTGTGAAGACGATGCCTTACCTTCGAACTACGCGATCCAAAATTAGGGTTCGCACAGGACGAATCTGGGCTTTATTTATAGGGAATCACCTAGGGTTGAGGGATTTGGTCGAATTAAGAGTCCTTATTGGGCTTAGAATCGATCCCTAAGAGTCCTAGACAAGTCCCCATGCTAGATCACATCAATCCCTAGTGATTTGGGAGGATAAAAATCTAGACTTTCTTAGGTTTATCAACTTCCGTTTACGGAACTTGAGTGCGGTCTTATCTGGACCGCGACCTCCAGAACGCGGTCGCGCGACTGACCGCGACCTTGTCTGGCCGTTGAAATTTGAATTTTAGTCAAATTCCTCTCTTAATTATCCCTTATTTATATAGTTAAAATAGGGAAATTACCCTAATACGTCTCTAGGGCTGGGCTTCGGCCTAAATGTCTTTGAATTTGGTCTTATGGTCCATTTTGAGTGGATAATTTACCTATTAATAATTAGGCCCATAATAAGTCATTAATTAAGCCCATTAAGCCTTTAAACCTATTAAATACTTAAATTAATCTGTTTAATCCCAAAAAATTCTATATAAATTCCAGATAATTACTAGGGGTGCTACACCCTCCCCCACTTAGGAAGAATTTGGTCTCCAAATTCATTGCATGGGATTATGGAGAGTGCATCCTTACTTACAGTCAAATAGCTCTGGAAATCTCTTACGCATAGCTTCTTCCGTTTCCCATGTAGCTTCTTGCTCCAGGCATTTGTTCCATTGGACCTTTACCATGCGAATGGTTTTGTTTTGGAGCTAACGAACCTCACGATCTAGTATTTTACGTGGCCTTTGCTCGTATGTCTGGTCCTTTTGTATCACCAGATCGTCATGACTTATAATATGAAATGGGTCATGAACGTACCTTTTGAGCATCGAGACATGGAACACATCATGAACTCCAAATAATTGAGGGGGCAAAGCAATCTGATATGCGACCTTGCCAACCCTTTCAAGAATTTCAAAAGGGCCTATAAATCTTGGAATGAGCTTGCCTTTGATGCCGAATCTTTGAATTACATGACCTGGGGAAACTTTGAGAAATATGTGGTCACCAACTTGGAATTCTAGGTCTCTTCTTATACTATCAGCATATGTCTTTTGTCTTGACTGTGCCATCTGGAGTATCTCTCTGATAAGTTTTACCTTTTCAGTTGTCTCCTTGATAAGTTCTGGGCCTAGAAGTTGTTTTTCCCCAACTTCATTCCAGCAGATAGGTGAACGGCAACTCCTGTTGCATTCTGTATTTTGTTGATGTCAAACCAATATGAGTTATTCTGTCAATTTCAACCATAAAGAAAAAGTAGAGTATCTTATACTGTGATTGAATGAAATTGTACATGATTACATTGAACAGTTTAAACTGATTTACATAATGTTTAAATGCAAGGATGTCAAGTGTTTCTCATGGAATTTATTGGACAAATCGATGTTACCAAGGACTGCCTTGAAGCAACTATGATTTTAGAATGGAGTATGAAGGACACTGCCTTGATGCAGCAAGCATTTGCCTCAACGTAGTACTGTCAAGAGATAACAGGCGAAGCACATAAGGTTGATGCAGTCAGCCACTACATCGATGCGGCACGATCAAGAGCCAGCTTGCGTAGAGCGACAAGTCGGAGCAGCTAGGCACTGCATTGACACACTCAAGAGTGATGCATCGAGGTACTAAGCAAGATGCCTCGACGTAGAATGAAGCTAGCCAAGAAAATAACAGTGCCTTCAAATGATACAAGGTTGATGCATCGAGGCACCAAGTGAGATGCATCGATGCAATACTAAATCAACGAAGGGAAATGCAAGCTGCATCGACCTATCAGGACTAAGGAAGCTGATGTCTTAGAAGCTGCCTCGACCTGGAAGCCTGATGACTCGAGATAATGACACTCTTTCTAAAGGCACGTGATCACTTATTCAGTCACGCACATTCAAGTTTTACTTCTGCCTAATTTTGGACCAATCTCATTAAGAGATTCCTTTTGGCGCGAAAAGAGATGTCCACGTGGCAGAAGACTTGAGAGCTCAATGATTGTGGAATATTCTATTTTACACGTGGATTAAATTGATTCGCTATCTTCTTCTCCTCTATGATACTCTGCTCTATAAATGGAGCACAACCCAGATCGAAAGAGAGGGGGTGAGACTGCTGAAAGCTGCTAGATATCCCGTTGTGTGAAGATCCCATCTGAAAAGAGAGCAACGCCAGAAAAAGAAAGAGTGTGAAAAGCTCAGTCCGAAGGAAGAGAGTGAGGAGAGGATTTAAGAGTGCAGCCAGCCGCTGAGTTCTTCAAAGTACTTCTACGAAGGTACATTCAGTTTTTATTTCAGTTCCGTTTGTTTTCATTTTTGGTTCTATTTTCTGTTTGATTCTTCGACCAGTTCCCTCCGAGTGTTTTGAAGGAAGGGAGACATTGTCTCTGTTTGCGAGCGATTGGGGGTCACTAGTGGATTTCGTCTGAGATTTAGAGGAAGGGAGGTTTAACCTCTGATTCTAGCTCTGTGGACACAGGGTTAGGGGGTTTGATTCTGTGGATTGCAGAATTGGGGAAGTGGGATTTGTCTCCCTCTGGATTCAAGCTATGAGGCAACACCCTATTGCAGACTGAGTCTGCTTATCATTATTTCATAGTGCACAGTATCCTCGCTTAGGGTGAGCGAGGGGTGGACATAGATTACGGTTGGCAATCAAACAACCTATAAATCTTTGTGCCCTTCTTGTGGTTTGTCTTGTTGAATTCCCCCTTGATTGTAATTTCTCTGTAGCCAAACGGTATATGAAAAGACTCAGCTAGAAGGGTAGGTTAGGCCTACCTGGACCGCTGCTTTCTTGCGTGAGAAGACCTTCGAGTCCAACCTTCGCCTCTTACTTTTCAAGCGGCATGATGAAATAATTTGGTCTCTAGATCTAATTGAATAGAGAGTGCTTGCTTTTGACACTTTGATTGTCTTCCCTTCACCTATTCAATCGATTGTCTATGTTTAGTTCTTGAGTTGTTCTTGCTCATTTCACTCGTTAAGTAATTTTGGTTATGTGGGCCGCTGCGTTTTGCCACTGCTCAAAAATCTAATTGAGAATTTTTTAATCCGCTGTTTGCAATAGGTGATCTATTCAATCCCCCCCTTTCTAGATCACCTTCTTCTTTTCTGTCAATTGGTATCAGAGCAGGTTTCCCAACATGTGGTCCAATGACCAGGGAACACCTGGATCTAGCGCCCCTCGTAGCTTCATCGCTGAGGGACATTCTATTAATCGTCCACCATTCTTTAATGGTACTAACTATCTCTATTGGAAAAATAGGGTGGAGGTGTTTATAAGGGCTCAGGGCCATGAACTGTGGAGAGTCATCACCACCGGACCATTCGAGCTTCCTAAAGATGAAGATACTTGGTCTAGGGAGCAATTCGTGTATCAACTGTAAATTGGACAGCAATGAGCATCATGCAGTGCGCTGTACATCCCGCGGTGTATTTCAAATTTCTACATGCAAAACAGCCAAGAAAATGTGGGATGAACTTCAGTTGATCTATAAGGGAACATTACAAGTACGAGCCACCAAGGTAAATATGTTAACCTGTGATTATGAAATATTTAGAATGAAGCCTGATGAGACCATATCAGAAATGTATGCTAGGCTCTCACAAGTCACCAATAGTCTGAAAGCACTGGGTAAACCCATCCAGGAAAGTGAATTGGTTAGGAAAATACTAAGGTCCCTAACCCCGGTGTGGCACACAAAAGCCACTATCTTAGAAGAGTCTAAGGACCTATCCACTATGACTGTCACTGAGCTGATAGGATCCCTGATGGCTTACGAGATCAACCTTTAGAGGAATACAAAAGATAATAAGAAAGGAAAAACCATAGTTCTTAAGGTATCTAGAAGTAGTGGTGAGAGTAGTGTGGAATATGAGAATCTCTCAGGTCTCGATGATGAGCGGTAGGCTATGCTGACCTGGCAATTCTAGAAATTTCTGAGGACCAGAGGTAAGAACTTCAGGAGAAGAAGGTCGCAACAGGATGGTAAGAAGTCCAATTTTAAATTTGACAAGAATAGAGGTTCTGACAATTTACATGTTTTCACTGTAAAAAACCAAGACACATGAAAAGTGAATGCCCGGAGATCATGAAGAAGAACCCAAAAGTGTAGAAAAAGAGGCCTCAAGCTATGGTCTGAACATGGAGTGACGAGGAAGAGGATACTGAAGAAGATTCTTCAAAAGAGGAGCAAGGACTGTGTCTCATGGCTGACACAGACAATGATGTAAGCATTCCTTTCGAAAAATATACAATAGATGATTGGGAGGATGTTTACGCTGACTTGTTAGAAAAGTTTAACTGTCAAACGAAAAACTATAAAATGCTGAAAAGAAAACTGAGCAATGTTGTTGAGGAACAAACAAATGTGAAAAAGGAAAATGATGATTTGAAGAAACAACTTGAAGAATTAGGCTCACTGAGAATTGAGAATAAAAATCTCCAAGTTGAAAATGAAGAAGCCAATAAGAATCTGGATGAGTTTAAGGTGAGATTTTAGGAGATCCAGAAAGAAAATATACATGTTTCTGAATATTATGAAGCTGTAAAAATTGCCAACATTGAGATTAGAAACATAGTAAGAAGCTTCAAAAAGAAATTGAAGATAAACAAAACATCTTGGAAAAATTTGTGGAAGGAAAAGCAAATTTGGACACCATGCTAGGTGTGAAAGTAAACTTTAACAGAGAAGGTTTGGGCTTTGATCCATCTAATAAGAGACCCTTTAAATTCAAGACTACCACATTCTGTTCAGAAAAGGGTAAAGAAAACTGGGACACCCCATCCAGCTCAACTAGCAATAACTATGCCCAACCAACCATGAAAACCAATCACATTAAATCCAAAAGTCAAGGTAAAACTGTCCACAAGCCCGCACTGCATCAGAGCAGCCAGAATGCTGCTTCGAGGCATGCAGATATCAACAGAGCAAATCTTGGATTTCAAAATGGGATGCGTCGAGGCAACAACTATTATGCATCGACGTATTGGACTCAGAACAGATGGCCCAACCAAAACAAAAATAGGAATAAATACACACCACATTGGGCTCATTTCAATTCTTCTCATATTCATTTCAATGAACAAATCTTTAGGAATCAGAAAAGGTCTAGGAGGTATCCACAGAACAATTACCAAAATGATTGGAACAGAACATTCAACAATATGAAGTAAACAAAACATTTTTCAATGCATGTTGCCCCTAAAGTTGTTCATGCTGAAAATAAAAGTTTTGTTCACAAAAAGTGTACCAGTCAGATCTAGATCCCTAAGATTTTGTTGGAAGGATTGACTGACATGTTTGAACCAAACTTCTCTGGGGTCCCAAAGCATTCTACTTGATTTAATTTCAAGTGAGCCTAGCAGCCGAAACAAAACAGGTACCTAGACAGCGGCTGCTCCAGGCACATGACGAGTGATCAGACCAAATTCAGTGAATTGAAAATGAAGGTTGGAGGTCTGGTCAAATTTGGAGGGAATAACAGAGATAAGATCATTGGTGCAGGTACAATTGGTAAGTTTCCCTTGAATACCATTGAAAGAGTTTTGCTTGTGGAAGGTCTTCAACATAATTTACTCAGCATTACTCAATTATGTGACAAGGGTCACATAGTGGTTTTTGACAATAATGCAGGCAAAATCCTTGAAAAAATTCTGACAAGGAGTCAATAATGTCTACATTGTAGACTTTTATGAAAATTTAGAATCAAATCTTTGTTTGTCTACTGATTTGGATAACAATGCATTTAATTGGCATAGACGATTAGGCCATGCTAGCTATACTACACTGAATAAGTTAGTCAAACATGACTTAGTTAGAGACATGCCTAAGATCAAGTTTAATTCAATCTCCAAAATTTATGATGCCTGTGCTCTGGGTATACAAACCTGGAAGTCTTTAAAGCTAAGATCTGAGCCATTGTTCTCCAGGCCAATGGAGTTTTTGCATATGGATCTATTCCGTCCAAGCAGAACTCAGAGTCTGAACGGTAAAAGGTTTGGATTTGTGATTGTAGATGATCATACTAGGTTTTCTTGGATATTTTTCTTAGCAAATAAAAATGATGCATTTCAGAAGTTTAGACTATTTTTCAATAAAATCAAATAAGAAGGAAATCACAGAATTTACAGCATCCAATCTGACCATGGAGGAGAGTTTGAAAACTCTATGTTTTCTGAATTTTATGACAATGAGGGATTAACTCATAGATTTTCTTATCCCAGGACTCTAGAGCAGAATGGCATAGTGGAAAGAAGAAACCGGACCATTGTCGAAATGGCCAGAACCATGCTCGTGGAAAGGCAGCTACCTAGAAGGTTTTGGGCAGAAGCGGCCAATACTGCATGATATACTATCAACAGGGCCATGGTAAGATCCATCCATACGAAAACCCCCTATGAGCTCATGAAAGGTAAGAAGCCAAATGTGGTTTACTTTAGAATTTTCGATTCTAAATGTTTCATTCACAACAACAATAAAAAGGACCTTGATAAATTTGAAGCAAAGAGTAGCCCAGGAATTGTTCTAGGATACTCTGAAACATTTAGGGCATATAGGGTTTTCGATATCTTAGATCAAATTGTAGAAGAATCTCCTCATGTTATATTTGATGAAACAAACAATGTTATTAACATGGATGATGATGAAATGAACTCAGAACATGATGGAGTGTTTTTGGAAGACATGTTGAACGAATAAACTCTGTCACCTACAGCAACAAACGTTCCAAACCAGGTAGAGCCAGCCGAAACAGGTGAGTCCTCAATAAATGTCAGATTTTTGAAAGATCACCCTGCACATAATATCATAGGAAATTTAATTGATCCTCCTAGAACAAGGTCTTTTCTTAGAAATGTGAATACTCAAGATCTAGTTGCGTTAGTGTCACAAATTGAACCCAAGACAGTGGAAGAAGCCTTAAAAGATGAATCATGGGTAAATGCAATGAATGAGGAACTAGGTCAATTTGAAAGAAATAATGTCTGGGAACTAGTTCTGAGACCTGAAAATACAAATGTTATAGGAGCTAAATGTGTTTTCAAAAATAAAATGAATGAAGATGGAATAATCTCAAGGAATAAAGCCAGATTAGTAGCCAAGGGTTACTGTCAGGAATTTGGGGTTGATTTTGATGAATCCTATGCACCTGTTGCTAGGATGGAAGCAATAAGAATCTTATTGGCTTTTGCATGTTCTAAAAACATAAAAATTCATCGAATGGACGTTAAAAGTGCATTCCTAAATGGTTTCATTAAAGAAGAAGTTTTTGTAGAACAACCTCCTGGATTTCAGTTATCTTCACACCCTAACAAAGTTTTCAGATTAAACAAAGCCCTGTACGGTCTGAAATAGGCTCCTAGGGCCTGTTATGATAGGCTGATAGAATTTCTGATTAGCAAGGGCTACAACAGAGGTAAGGTGGATCAAACTTTGTTTACTAAAATTCTGAATAAGACCTCATCATAGTTCAAGTATATGTAGATGACATAGTCTTTGGCTCAACATGCACTAAACTATGCAATGAGTTTGCTTAATTTATGTCTAATGAGTTTGAAATGAGCTTGGTTGGTGAATTGAATTACTTTCTTGGTTTGCAGGTTCAACAATTGGAGGATGAGTGTTTTATAAGCCAGACCAAGTAAACACTAGAAATTCTCAAGAGGTTTGCAATGGACAACTTGAAGCACATCCCAAATCCAATGGGTACCAATGCTTCATTAGATGCGGATGAATCAGGTAAAGAAGTTGATGCAAAGCTGTACCGAGGTATGATCGGATCCCTGCTATACTTAACTGCCTTGAGACCTGATATACAATTCAGTGTAGGTATGTGTGCTAGATATCAATCTAGGCCTACGGAACTGCATCTTGCAGCTGTGAAAAAGATCTTTATATATATATCTGCCACACACAACTTAGGATTATGGCTCCCTGCATCACACACTCTAGATCTAAAATCTTACACTGATGCAGATTATGCTGGGTGCAAATTGGATAGGAAGAGCACTAGTGGACACTGTCAATTCTTTTGTGGGTGTTAAGTTTCTTGGGGTTCCAAGAAACAGCATTTTGTGGCCCTCTCCACTGTAGAATCTGAGTATGTAGCCGTAGGGAGTTGTGGAACACAAATCATCTGGATAAAACATCAGCTCTAGGACTACCAGATAGACCTAGGCTGCACACCCATTTATTGTGATAACACAAGTGTTATAAATCTTTCTAAAAATTCTGTCGTGCACTCACGCACCAAGCACATAGAAATCAGACATCATTTCATCAGAGATGAGGTTTCAAAAGGCACTTTTGAATTAATTCACATAGGCATTGAACATCAGATTGCTGATATCTTCACTAAGTCACTAGACAATGAGAAATTCTCTACCTTGGGAAGTGAACTGGGCATTTTCAGATCCCCTTGAACTCCTCTTTCTAATCTACTCACTGCCTCGAGCCATTAGTGTTCATGCCTCGACCTATTAGTTCACTTTTTTTTTCATCCTTGCATCGACAGTCTCTCTGCTATCAGGTCGATGCATCTATTGTGCTCAGACTTGCATTCATGAAACTTGTTTGTGTTCTGACTCATGCTGTGTGAGGGAGGTTAGTGGTCAGTCTAATTGTCAGGGGGGCTTGTCTGATCCGTTTAATCTATTTTTCTTCTTAGTGAGTGTCTTTCTGACTGAAGGGGAGCTACTTAGGTTGGTCAATTTGTGTAATGTGAGGACAGATTCAGAAGGGAGGGTGAGAGCTCATGCTGCTGCAAAAATGCTCTTTATGAGAATCTTTTACAGTCCATTCACAAGTCATAGAAAGGCATAACTTTCTTAAAAACCTTTAAGTAGATCAACTAAAATCAAGTCAAGAAGTTTCTACCTCATAATCATGTAAAAGATCAAACTGAAAAGGTCTGAAGAATATCTTCCTACATTTCCATTGAGCATGAAACAAAGTTAAACTGTTATGTCTTGAAATCATCTAAAAGCTTGAAGGTTGAAATCATAAAAGCAAAATTTCTGGAAACCAGTTCATGTAGTATTGTCTTCAAACACATCACATTGAAATAGAGAATAAAAAAACTAAATTCAGAGCAATGATTTTGGTTATCGAGAAACCTGCTGATCTTCATCATGAAATGGGAACGACTGTGTCATGAAGTACTAGATTAACTCTGTTTAAAAATTTCAGTGAAAAATAGCAACTCATTGGAGAGCAATGGCTTGGAGTGTTGAGTAACTGGGTCACTTCACCTAAGACGTGTTGTGCCTCACGTAAAAAGACATCTCTTTTGCTATCCCTATTCTCATTAAAGAGAAGCAATACAGTTTTCACACTAAGTAACTGGGGATTCCTGCATCTAACCAATGTGTCTCCTCATGAAAAAAAGTGTTGATTTAACCAAAATTGCTCATTCAAAAGCACGGCCTTAAGAAAAGAAAAAATTCTATTGAACTCAAATGCTACTGATATAAAATGTTGGTTGTTTGTCCTCAATCCTGCGAGAACAATTTTTTTTAGAGAAGTAGTCCCCACAAGTTTGATCAGTACAAGCCCTTAGACAGCTTCTTCTTGACATAAATCTTCTCAAGCCTTGATCTCTCTCATTACTTCTGTATGGCGATAATCGTCACTCTTAAATCTTTGTCTCTCTTGATTATCAGATTTGAAACCTCGAAGCTCACATTAGTTCACCTACTTAATCTTTTAAGAGATGCATATGAGATATTCTGGATTTGTGAAATCTACTATATTTGCTCTCTCTTGTTTAGCAGCGTTCCTTCTCTCCTTATTCCTTTTGATGATGTCAAAGGGGGAGAGATATGTCTGAGTTACTGTCAGATAGATTGTAGAAAGGGGGAGAGTAGTGGGAGTGGTGTAATGATTTGGTTTGAGTCATTGCATTCTTTTTGAAAATCCTATTTCTCAGCCAGAGTCTGAGATTTGCATTATTTGTGTGCATATGGGGGCATTTCGTTATTTGTTAAATATCTGGCTTCTGTTTGTACTATTTTTGATTCTGCCTACTTATCATTCTCTTTGCATTCCCTCATTTTGATTGCTCAAATTTTTACTCAAGGAAAGAGAAACTTCTCTCTTAAATTAAAACTTCCTCAATAACTCATATGGTTGTCAATATCAGAAAGGGGGAGTGTGTTGCATTCTATGTTTTGTTGATGTCAAACCAATATGAGTTATTCTGTCAATTTCAACCATAAAAAAAGTTGAGTTTCTTATACTGTGATTGAATGAAATTGCACATGATTACATTGAACAGTTTACACTGATTTACATTCAATGTTGCTGAGGTCTGCCTTGAAGCAACTGTGATTTTAGAATGGAGTATGAAGGACACTACCTCGATGCAGCAACCATCTGCCTCGACGCAGTACTGTCAAGAGGTAGCATGAGAAGCACATAAGGTCGATGCAGTCAGCCACTACATCGATGCGGCACGATCAAGAGCTAGCTTGCGCAGAGTGACAAGTCGGAGCAGCTAGCCACTGCATCGACACACTCAAGAGTGATGCATCGAGGTACTAAGCAAGATGCCTTGATGCAGCATGAAGGTAGCCAAGAAAATACCAGCGCCTTCAAATGATACAAGGTTGATGCATCAAGGCATCAAGTGAGATGCATCGATGCAATACTAAATCAGCGAAGGGAAATGCAAGCTGCACCGACCTATCAGGACTAAGGAAGCTGATGTCTTAGAATCTGCCTCAACCTGGAAGCCTGATGACTCGAGATAGTGACACTCCTTCTAAAGGCACGTGATCACTTATTCAGTCACGCACATTCAAGTTTTAGTTCTGCCTAATTATGGACCAATCTGATTGAGAGATTCCTTTTGGCGCAAAAAGAGATGTCCACATGGCAGAAGACTTGAGAGCTCAATGATTGTGGAATATTCTATTTTACACATGGATTAAACTGATTTCTTGTCTTCTTCTCCTCGATGATACTCTGCTCTATAAATGGATCGCACCACCGATCGAAAGAGAGGGGGTGAGACTACTGAAAGCTGCCAGAGATCTTGTTGTGTGAAGATCCCATCTGAAAAGAGAGCAGCGCCAGAAAAAGAGAGAGAGTGAAAAGCTCAGTCCAAAGGAAGAGAGTGAGGAGAGGATTTAAGAGTGCGGTCAGCCGCTGAGTTCTTTGAAGTGCTTCTATGAAGGTACATTCAGTTTTTATCTCAGTTCTGTTTGTTTTCCTTTTTGGTTCTATTTTTTGTTTGATTCTTCAACCAGTTCCCTCCGAGTGTTTTGGAGGAAGGGAGACATTGCCCCTGTTTGTGAGCGACTGGGGGTCACTCGTGGATTCCCTCTGAGATTCAGAGGAAGGGAGGTTTAACCTCCGATTCTAGCTCTATGGACACAGGGTTAGGGGTTTCGATTCTGTGGGTTACAGAATCGGGGAAGAGGGATTTGTCTCCCTCTGGATTCAAGCTATGAGGTAGCACCCTGTTGTAGACTGAGTCTGCTTATCATTATTGCATAGTGCAAGGTATCCTCGCTCAGGGTGAGTGAGGGGTGGACGTAGATTGTGGTTGTCAATTGAACCACCTAAAAATCTTTATGCCGTTCTTGTGGTTTGTCTTGTTGAATTGCCTCTTGATTGTAATTTCTCTGTAGCCAAATGGTATATCAAAAGACTCAGCTAGAAGGGAAGGTTAGGCCTACCTGGACCGCTACTTTCTTGCGTGAGAAGACCTTCGAGTCCAACCTCCGCCTCTTACTTCTCTGGCTGCATGATGAAATTACTTTGGTCTCTAGATCTAATTGAATAGAGAGTGCTTGCTTTTGACACTTTGATTGTCTACCTTTCACTTGTTCAATCGATTGTCTGCATTTAGTTCTTGAGTTGTTCTTGCTCATTTCACTCGTTAAATTGTTTTGGTTGTGTGTGCCGCTGCGTTTTGCCACTGCTCAGAAATCTGATTGAGAATTTGTTAATCTGATGTTTGCAATAGGCGATCTATTCAATCCCCCCCTTTCTAGATCACCTTCTTCTTTTCTATCAATTGATATCAGAGCAGGTTTCCCAACATGTGGTCCAATGATCAGGGAACACCTAGATCTAGCGCCCCTCATAGCTTCATCGCTGAGGGACATTCTATTAATCATCCACCATTCTTTAATGGTACTAACTATCTCTATTGGAAAAATAGGATGAAGGTGTTTATAAGGGCTCAGAGCCATGAACTATGGAGGGTCATCACCACCGGACCATTTGAGCTTCCTAAAGATGAAGATACTTTGTCTAGGGAGCAATCCGTGTATCAACTGTAAATTGGACAGCAATGAGCATCATGCAGTGCGCTGTACCGCCTGAGGAGTATTCCAGAATTTTAGAACGCAAAACAGCCAAGAAAATGTGGGATGAACTTCAATTGATCTATGAGGGAACATCACAAGTACGAGCCACCAAGGTAAATATGTTAATTTGTGATTATGAAATATTTAGAATGAAGCATGATGAGACCATATCAGAAATGTATGCTATGCTCTTACAAGTCACAAATAGTCTGAAAGCTCCAGGTAAACCCATCCAGGAAAGTGAATTGGTTAGGAAAACACTAAGGTCCCTAACCTCGGTGTGGCACACAAAAGCCACTATCTTAGAAGAGTCTAAGGACCTATCCACTATGACAATCACTAAGCTGATAGGATCCCTGATGGCTTACGAGATCAACCTTAAGAGCAATACAGAAGATAACAAGAAAGGAAAAACCATAGCTCTTAAGGTATGCAGAAGCAGTGGTGAGAGTAGTAAGGAATATGAGAATCTCTCAGGTCTCAATGATGAGCAGTAGGCTATGCTGACCGGGCAATTCCAGAAATTTCTGAGGACCAGAGGTAAGAACTTCAGGAGAAGAAGGCCACAATAGGATGGTAAGAACTCTAATTTTAAATTTGACAAGAGGTTCTGACAAGTTTACATGTTTTACTGTAAAAAAACAAAGACACATGAAAAGTGAATGCCTGGAGCTCATGAAGAAGAACCCAAAAGTGCAGAAAAAGAGGCCTCAAGCTATGGTCTGAACATGGAGTGTAATATCTCGGACCCTTCAAATCTATTTTCTTGGGTCCCAGATTTATTTTTCATGGAGAACTTACTATCGTTGTGCTCGGAGTTAGTTTTCGGACATCTTTTGGGTTCGGATCCGTGCGTTTTGGATCAGTTTTGGAGGTCCCAGAACGTGTTCTGCGGTTTCCTGTGCTTTTCCCTGACAGGTCCGACGGAACCCCGTAGTGGGTGAACTGGGCCGTTCACCTACTCAGGGATGGTACCACGGTGATCAGCGTGTTCCAATGATCGCATGGGTATATTTTCCTATTTTTTCATATTTTTTAGAAAATCTGAATTTTCTATATAACCCCAATTCATTTTCTTTTCTTTTCCCCCTTTCTCTTTCTTCTTCTTCCTCTCTTCTTCCCGTTGGAGAATCGACACCCTCTCTTTCCCCTCTCCTCTTCCGATGACGACGCGGCAGGCCCCTCTGGCTGCAGATGGTGGTGGGCAACGACGTGGCAGCGATGATGAGGTGATCATGGTAGCATGCGTGGCTCGTGGGAACTCGAGGGAGAACATGCGATTTTTGAGGAACGACGGCGATCTAGGCATTTTTGGGCTTCTTTGAGGTAGGGTGATGGATCCCTACTTCTTCCCTTGCGTCTCTCGTGATTTCTAGGTCGTGGAAGGCCGAGAGGGGCGTGTTTTCATTCCGGGATGGGGAAACTCCATGTTTGGGGGGTGAGCCGGATTTCATCAATTTATTACGTTTCTAGCTAGCTTTTTGGGGTTTCTCGCATGCTGGGAGTTAAGGGAGTGATTTCCCTTTTGTTTTCCCTTCACCGGGGGATGAATGGGCGTGGTTTTTGGATTTTTCATTCTTAGTCCGCGAACCTGGCTCTGCCCGTTGTCGCACTACAGATCAGGGGGGCGATCTTGAGATCAGGCTACCCTTTGTCATCACGTTCATCGAGGAAGATGAATAGTGGCTGTCGGCCTATCGATAGAGAACGCGCCTGCCCAACTAGGCGCGACCTTGGGAACACACTAGGCTTCCATAGCGCGTTAACGGTTAACGCGCTATGAATCCCGAGCGCGTTCATGAACGCGCTGCTGGCCTATAGCGCGTTAAGGATTCTCATAGATTCGAGAGTTTTTACACACGTGGCAGCCTCCAGGATGCACCGCTGCCCATGTTCTATTACACTGGAGTTACGCTTTGCCGATTAGAGTCCTGGGTTAGTGGGTCTTGATCCGCGTGTTGCCCCGTGGTCTGACTAATGTTGGGCATCATGTGGGGACCACATGTTAGGGTGCCGTGGGATCTCGTGAGTCGGTGTTTTCGGCTTATGTCACCGTGAATCGGTGTTGGTACGAGGAGCGGTCCTTGTACTTTGTCTGGTTTAGACATTATTTTCCGTTGACTAGGGAGTCTACTCTTTCAGTGACCCTCCATTAGTCGTAGCCTTCTGACACGCGAGTGGTCCCACCAGGGAGTGGTGGCGAGACTACGCCAGAGAGACAGTTTTGGACTGGTTTCGGTGGGGCCCCACGTTCACTAGCCAGAGTCCGGATGAGGGGAAAACCAGTCAGAGGACCAGACCAGGGACGCACGGTCTGTGTGCACACGTGGTTGGGGGCGGTTGGACCCGCGCTGACGAGCGCGACCCCAGCTAGTCACTTGTTCTGTGGTTACTAGTACGGTGTCCCCATTCCACTAGGGGTCGAGAGGGACACCCGAGGTGTGGTTTAAGCCGTCAATGGACGCATCTGGCCTTGCTTCTAGTGGGTTGGTACTCCTGTCTTTGTAAGGTAGCGACTATTGAGTTTTTGACGAGTTGTCTCAGTTTTCGTACCGTGCGTTCGGTACTAGCCGTTGTAGTAGCTTGTAGTTACTTTTCGTGTAGTTTCTCAGTTTGCGAGGTGGGGACCGGATGATCCCTACTGAGCCTTTTGTTTTAAGGCTCATTCTCTGCGTGTTTTTACCGTGTTTCAGGTGAGACGAGGCTTCAGGGAGCGCTTCAGAGGCTCCACGTGGTTCAGGTGCCCAGGGTTAGTTGCTAGTTGCCAGGCCGGGGTATGTCTCGTGTAGTTGTACCTTTTCTCTTTGGACTGTACTAGTTGTGGACTACTGTTGTATTTTAGACTACTGTTATTATTATGGACCATGTAATTTAATTAATGTTATTAATTGCTTCCTATTTAATTCATTTAATCTGCATAGCTCTGCAATTATTTTAGATTTTTGTGTATCTCCATACCATCCTTTTTAAGCCTTCCGAGTCTTTGGGCTCGTGGGTGGCTGTTCGAGATTCGGGTTATCGGGCTTTCCTGGTGTTCGGATCTCAGGTCGTTACAGCTGGTATCAGAGCACGGTTGTGGATATATATAAGAATCATAAATAGTTGCAGTGGTCCACTATTCCACAATGATGATGTACAGTTGGCACTGGCTTAGGGCATCGTGTGTTTTAATGATTCCGTTGTTTTCTATGTCTTTTGTCTGTTTACAGTAGGCGAGTATGGCGTCGAGGCAGAGGACTCGCTCTCAGTAGGGACAGTCAATAGAGGAGTAGGAGGAGAAGAGCAGAGTGCCACCAGATGCCACTAATGCAGCGAGAGTTCCATGGGCAGAGGATTTCTTCCGGAGTATGTTTCAGTTCATGTCTCAACAGTTTGGCGGTGATGCTGGTCAGGGCTCGTCGTCTAGGGTGGTCCCAATCATGCTGTGAGGGACTTTTTGTAGTTCCATCCGCCCTACTACGATGGCCAGCCAGATCCCGATGTGGCCAGGAGATGGCTCGATGAGATGGAGAGAGTGTTCAGTTCCATGCGCTATGTCAAGGAGGACATGGTGGTGTTGGCCTGTAACCAGTTGCAGGGTATGGCTCGAGATTGGTGGTCTTCAGAGTGGAAGACATCCTTTCAGTCTCGTCCACTTCAGGAGATCCTGTGGAAGGACTTTGTTACGGTCTTAGAGCGTACTTACTGCCCATCCTATGTTGGTACGCAGAAGATGCGTTAGTTTTTTGAGCTGGTTCAGGCGACATGTCAGTGTTGCAGTATAGGGCTGGGTTTATAGAGTTAAGCCGTTATGCTCCCCATATCATGGAACATGAGGGAGTGAAGACGGAGCAGTTCATCCAGGGTTTGAGGCAGGAGCTGAGGCACCTTCTGATGGTGAACGCAGCTACCGATTTGGAGACAGCATCTCGTGTGGCGACATCTTTAGAGCTGGATATGTAGAAGGTCTGAGGATAGGGAGACCAGGGGCAGTCCCAGTCAGTTTGTGGTCAGCACACCCCTACTTAGTAGCAGAGTACCTTCCAGCACACTATGGGTAGTTCGGGAGCGTCGGCTCCAGCGGTGTCTGCGGTAGGATCTGCATCTTTTGGCTCCAAGGTCAAGAAGTTTCTCAAGAAGAGTTTTCGTAAGAAGCACAAGGATCAGAGGCAGGCGTCTTCAGGTAGTTTACAACAGCCGATTCCTTTTCAATGTCAGGGATGAGTGGGTGGATTGCGAGGATTGTGTCCCCGATGTGGCGAGTCGCATCCAGCCAGGCAGTGCACGGTGCCGGTGATTTGTTTCAGGTGTGACCAGCCAGGGCACATGGCGCGCGACTGTCCCCAGAGACCGCACCCACTACAAGAAAATAGACCTTCAGGGGCATTTCAAAATTGCCCCAAAAACCTTTAGAGGCAATTTGATTAGTTTTAGGGGCAATTTAAAATATGCCCCTATTGCCTCGGTCCCTAAAGGTTTTTGGGGCACTTTTTAAAAAGCGCCCCTAATTTTGCCTTTAGAGGCATTAAAAAAGTGTCCTTAAATATTCTAATAGGGGCAATTTTGATGATCAAATGTCTCTAATAAGCATGTTTTAAGGGCAATTCCTCCTTCAAACTGCCCCAAATAACCTATTTTAAAGATAATTGTCGAAATACACATTTAAATAATCACTTAGAATAATGTGTTTAAAGGACATTTTCTTCTCCAAACTGTCCCAAACGAACAATATGTAAGAGCTCGAGTTTCTAAATCTTACACCAAAATAATCATCCCAAACTATAAAAATTAGAGTCAACATTCCTAACATGCAATCAGTACATAGATCATATTCTTCATAATTCATTGCACATGCACAAACAACTGCCATTATACACCACACATGTATATATAAACTATCCACTTTTTAAAAGAAGCATAAATAAGACATTATAGTCATTGATAAAAATAATCTCTTATATTATAAAATCAAATTACGATAATATCCCAATTACACAAGACATATAGCATCCATGACTTATAAATACAAATCATACTGTGGAACCTCAATTTTTCACTCTGCAACTAAAATATACAAACTCAACTCTTCAAAACAGATAAAATAGTTTCCCCTTGTTGCTCTTTAGGTACATCTTCTTGCTAATGGGTGAATATTAAGGGAAGCCAATTGATTGAATGGTTTGGTATGCCGCCATGGCAGTTGCATTCCTCTCTACCATACTCTTGCCCAGCTTCTCTTCCACCTCTTCTCTATCAATTTTATTCTCCCTTCTGCACCTTGGGCTTCATAGCCTTGCGAGCTTGATGATGTTACCCACCTAAAAGAAGAAACACAATTGGCATCTTCGAAACTTCACCTCATTGCACATTGCCTCCAAGTAGGTAGTGATATGTAGTACATTTCCTGAAGAAAAAAATATCGTAAAGCAAAAAATAAATAAGTTCTAGGATTTCATAGGTCAAATTTTTATGTATTTGCGTGTGAAATTTGAAACAATTATAAAAACTACCTTCGGTGATCAACAGATATATTTGAAGACTTACAAAATGACAACTCATGCAAAATCCACATATTGACATGAAGCTCCAAGATAAAGGGGCTTTGCTGGTCACAATTTTAACTTTAAAGGTATGTGTTGCATAACGATGACTGTGTGCAAAATGTATCAGAACTAACGAACACCTCGATCCAAGATCAATCTCAACTTGTAAAATTATTTCAGAAGAAAAATTTGTCATTGGCATTGCACATCAAGGAGGGAACTTTCTATGACAATGGAGAATCAAGCTAGAGTTCCATATAAAGCTTTCATTCAATGGACCTAGGTTAGCAAAATATACTGAGTGTCCAGGCTTTACCAGAAATATTACCCCATAGCAAAGAAATTTGAAAGGAAACCATTAACAAGGAGAAAACAATGCATTGACTCTAAAAATAGAATTGTTGTCAAATGGTGGCAAGGCTACTTAAATGAAGAAGCCTATCTTCTATGTCCATCACCTCCTATTATATCTATCTCAAACTGTAAAGGCATATATGAAATCGATTTTTATTTGTAGAAAACTCACAAGGGATTGTGTCAAAAAAATTCATAACACCACATATGTCATATGGAATGCAATCAACAGACTTGTACGCATGTAAGTGCAAATCACAATTTCATGATGAAGGTAGCTGATTCAAAGCATTTTGTGGGGTCCTATATTCTGCAGCTACAAAGACAAAGACCTGCATGAGTGCTATGGTTAGGGAAAAAAGCATGGAAAATCACATGGAAATTTAATTCATCTATCCAAGCTGTAAATATCATAATATACATGCACATAGAAGCACACATTTGTGCCTAGAGTATGTGTTTTGCAGCTAATATACACCAGGAAGTGTTTGAAAGAAAATGAAGTAATGAACATGGCAAGTAGTATGTGAAATTTTTTGATTCCTCTCACTGTGTTCATTATGCCATTTCATTTCTGTTACTATATTACTTTCACCAGGTATTGAAAGAAAATTTCCAAGGGAATTAAGGATATTGCTGTCAGATGTTGTCCTCTATCTTTTCTAAGACAACACAAATATATCATGAAGAGATGGTTGAGATATTTTGTGAATAAAAAAAAGATAACAATGTCCTGTGACGTAAAAATGTCCCATGTGAATGTTAGATGACACCTGGAAAGACAATGAAAACCATATAGACATGAAAAATATCAAAAAGTGAAGACTACCAATTTTATAACATAGATGTATATACAGTTGTGAATTAGCTGAGCAGCATATAGCTCATAGCTGGCTCAGCTCTGCTTGGTTTCGTCACCAGGTGGCACATGCTAGCTTTCCATCAGGAGTTCCTATCAAATGAATGAAAAGCTCGAGATTCATGAAGCTCAGCTTGTTAAGCTCTTGAGCAAACTCAGTAAACATAGTTCCTTGGTTCTCACTAGCCCCATGCTGAAGTGCATACAAAATATGCCTACAGTACAAAGGAACAGAGAACTCACAAATTAATACTGTCCCAAGGAGGATATAGATCATACCTTGAATGGTAACCAGACTGGCCTTGCAGACGCAGTTTCGTCTACCAAGGTAATCAAATGTTTTTGCAAAATAGATAAATTCACACAATAGCCATTATGTTTCTGGAAATGGCAGCTTGAACAGAGCACTTTAAGTTCCACGGTATAACCTAGGTTCACTGTCTGGCACTCTGAAGGCCCGATGTAATACAAGAAAAGTTTTCAAAGCCTTCTATCGCTAGCTTCTTAGTGGCTACAGGAGACCATAAGCATCAGGTAGACGATCTCAGAAATAATTAGATAAAAAGGTTATTTGGTCATGAATTTGGTGAATTAAATGACTGAATGCAAGCCTGCTGAAAATTACCTTTTTTTCCTTAATGTGAAATGTTGCATAGGTAGAAAATTGATACGGACCTACAGGAGATTAAATGGAAAGAGACACACATCTAAACAATCACAAAAAATAAGCCAACAAGGAAAAAGAAAAAGAATCCTGTAACTACTCAGGTTACGTGCCCAATTGTCGATCCACATATTATAAACAAATTTATAACGAAATGACAAAGGGAACTCTACCTGTGCCCTCGGTGCTCCAGATTGATAAGTGAAAAGTTGATGGGTATCTGAAGAATTACGTCTTTGGTCATGCATGTAACCATCAGTAGCATGAACCTGGAATTGTGGAAATGCCAGTCGCTTCCAAAAGCTTGAGACAGTAGAAGACATCAGGAACCTTTCCACCTCTTTTGGTAGCTTGAATTGCCCTGGGTGGTTGCTTAATTTGTGGGAACAAATACATTGCACCTGAGCCAATGCAACTAGTAATAAGAATGGTAGACCACCCAAACAGAAAACCAAAGATGAGAGACATTTATTGAGTTACCTTCTATAAAGTTGCAGACCACATTTTTTCATCTGTTAAATCCATCAGTCATGATATGGGCCGTCCTCCTCAGAGATTCAAGGATTGCCTTGCTTCTAGAGTGCAAAACATGTTACCTACTTCTTGGAAAGTATTGTCATAATTGGTGCAGCTACAATGTCTAAATCATGATTTATGAATGACCAGAGATGAAAGTGTTAATGTCACAGGGACAACATGTGAATGTATAACATGGTCTTCACTATTTCAATTAGTTTAATGGCTCACATGCCTACCAAATACCAAGTCTTTTAAGCACTAGATCTGGCTCCTGGTAGATTTCACAAGGAAATGACATGAATATGTTCTGATTCCTGACATAAAGGTCACGTCATGCTCACAAGTTTTCTATACCTCATTTTCTACATATATAATCATGGAAGAATTCAGAAAGATGCTTGAGCAGAGTTGATTACTATCAAATCACACACAATCAGTCCTAAACATGGGCTAATAGAGTATTGCATTATTGAATAGATGTAGATAGTGTGGCTTCTGCAAGGCTAGATGTAGACACTATAATCTTCTTAGACAGATGTAGTCCATTGAGAGACATAGCATTGCTGTGAAATAAATGGAAGCATGGCAAACACTAAGATATTTGTCTCTCTTTTAATAGATACCCCAAGTATTATTACTACCGCAGAAGGAGAAAAGAAGAGAATGTCTCATGATTTTCACTAATAGATGAAAATCATGCAACAATAAAACAATCAACATCAGTTGACATAAACTAGACAGAAATTGACATCAATTTGTGACACAAAATACCCATAGCAAGATCTATTTAATAGCTATGATTTGGTGGGTACTTTTACTTGCATGAGATTTTTATGACAAGGTATGTGCTCTACATGAATGGAATAAGGCTGGTTCAAAAGCTAAAGAGTTAGTGATTTAGGATTGATGACAAGATTTTGCTTGTTAAAAGCAAAATATGCATTGGAGCGTAAGACAAGATGAAGCAAGCCAGAGAAAGACAAAGTTTAGTATGACACATTACTTAGAGCTCTTTGGAAAGGATCAACTTACGGTGCTTCCTCAAAAGAATAATCTGTTTTGAGACTAGATGTAGTGAACACTATTAAAATGGTTGAAAATTGAATTGAGACTCAGAATCTGATCCTTGTATGGCTTAGATTGAAATCACTCTGGTTGCTTTGAAAATGATAATGTGAATAACTTAAAATTACTAGATCTGTAAATAATTAATTTCTAAGATAATTGCTTCCAACAGACCCTAACAAAGAAATAGAGCTAATTTACTAGAACCAAGACACTATTCTTACCTCTCTATCGCGAACTTCAACTATGATATATCTCCTGGTTTTGGGGGATTGACCATCAGTCCGAACTAAAACATAGAGAAGAAGTGTAATGGTCATGCAAATGAAATAAGTAATACAAAAGCCAATATAATAGCTTTAAAAATGTATATATAGGAAGAATAATGACAAAGATCAGCATTTTCTACTCACAAGTCTTAGATCTACTTACAAATATTTGTCCAGGGACATTATGACTGAGTGAAATAGATGTGACTTTGTATATCTCATCCACTATCTGCATCAAATTATTTTGTAACAAGCGATGTGATTGAGCAACATGATTTTATTCCCTGCAGTTAACTGCAGGATCTAGGACACTTTTCTAAGTCAGAAATAGGTGCGCATGACCTGATTCAACAAAGGTCATGCAATGGAGGAGAAAAATGTTTATGCAGTAGAATGTTCTAATGTATTTTTAGATTTAGGATGCATGAGGTGGAGCAAAATATTCCCATAGAATACAAAATACGTGTCACAAAGGAAATGCCTTAAATGTTAAACAAGCAACATTATGCATAGTTATTTGCCACTAGAAACTTGACTGTGTAAACAAAGCCAAGCACGCATACGGTGCAATGGCTACTTTTATGGCACTCTAGAAATAGTAGAAAGCACACCAGAAGGATCATATACTCAATTTAGATTGATGATCTTTTTTCCCAACAGTGCACAATAGTTCAAGCTCCATGCCACTAGTTGCTAGTCTTGTACCAACTAGCAACTTGCCAATTGGCCCCTTATTTCATCAAGACAAGCTTGAAGATCCTGAAACTCTTCTGTATCTGCAAACTCAACACCCTGGAATTTGTGTAATAGGATTAATACCAAATTACCAATACTACAAAAATCAACAAAAGAATAACATGAGGGCTTAAAAGAATGATCGTTCAGTTAACCACAAGGTGGCAGTCAAAATATCCTATAAATGCTTCTCAACGATATGTTAAAAGTAGATAGAAAAATGAAGAAACCTTGAGAACATTATCTAAAAAGCACTTCAAAGCATTCCTTGAGGAATGAGGACATGCAGATTAAAAGGTGCATGTGCAATGTAAGCTGGAACCCTGATACAATGCAGATATCCAAGAGTGAAACCCTAGACAGCAAGTGTAAACTCAGGTAGGCACAGTTCATTTTTAATGCAAAAATGAAACAATTGGCCTTTGTTGTTTTTCAAACTCGAAGGCAAAAGCGAGTAATTCATTTCTACACATTGGCACAGTCAGCAAATCCAAAAGTACTGAACTGGGTGATTATTTTCAGGTATTACCATTAAACAAAGTACAACATGCTTTTGTACATGCCAGACAATGAAATTAATGGAATGGCAAAAAGAAAGATAGATTTCTAAAGTGTTAACATAGTTGAGAAGATCTGTTAAACTTTTTAGCACTATTTTCGCCACAACCACTAATTAACTAAAAAAATAAAATTACTAAATTATTTATCTCATGAAAATTATGGAATGTGATTTCTGCTTGTCAAATGAATCTTATTTCCTATTGTATCAGTAAAATGGTCTTACCTGTTTTATGCAGTTCCTTAGGTGCATTTCTACTGTTGTAAGTTCACGATGGCTCCCAGTGGATGAAGCAATTTCCATGTAAACCTTGCAAAGTTGCAATGAAGCACGTGCAAACTTTCTAAACCTCTCAGGGTCATGCCATAAATCTGATCCCTGAGGGAAAAGGTTATTGTAAGACATGGACACTGAAAAAGGTAGATTCACAACCTGTGTCCCGACACTTACTTGCCAATATGGAAAAGAACCAGAACATCATAGTCATGCTTAGACAAATATATGACAAAATGAATAGATGGAAACACTAATTTCCTACATTCAAGGATACTGGAAGCTACTTTAACCATATGCATACTGATAAATTTGTTCATATTTTTTAACAAGTTTTACAACTCAATTACATTGGAGTAGATACAGTCTGTAGCATCAAAAGATGACAATCCATCCAACTGATGAAATTGGTCTAGCCTACCAATTTCTAAATCAACCTCAAATTGATAGGGTGATAACTATCTTACCAAAAGGTGCCTAGGCAATGAGGTGAATAAGATCTTTCAGTTTCAAGTAAATATTTTCTTCGTCAAGTTTGTCTCTATTTTATTATTTTAACTACACGTGTCACATATCCAAGATGCATTCTATTATTTTATTAAAACACAGAACTATTAAGAAAGAAATGCATCAGAGATACCAATCAAACCCTATTTGTAGCATCAAACACTTACCGGACATGGGTGTTACAAATCTCTCCCAAGATCCAATTTTTGGAACAATTTTAGAACAAAATATAACATACAAGATCTGAAAACCCAGCATAAGACCAAAGAATCGGAAAAAATCACGCAAAGAGGGATACAAAAACAAGAAACAAAAGTAAAAAAGCTATCTTTCATAATATCAATCACCAAAACTACAAACAAAATCCAGTCAAACAGAAGAGGGCAGAAGAGAAACACCGATGGTAGATCAGCAGGATAGTAACACTCCAGTCAGGACTAGGTACAGCAGAGCAAACCCTGTGAGAGAGCCCTGCAACTCCGGGATGCCGAGCTCAGGCACGAGTTCAACCTCACCACCGCCACCGCATTGTGTAGTGGGAACAGGTACCCCCAGCAGTAACCCAGTTCTGAAGGGCACCTAATGGGAGGACAAAAATAGCACGGACGCATGAGAACTCTAGCGAAGCCAAGCCAAGGGCCCAAACCAGTAGCACATACTTCCAATGCTTCCCCTACAGAGCTACCCATCCGATCTACCGACCTGGAGGACGATGAGAAATGGTAAGCGGGGATGGAAGGGTTGCTGCCTCCAGAGCAGCGGGCTGCCTCCGAAGAGGATACGGCTGGGACGACGGCCCGCTGGGGCGATGCCGGCGCCACGCGATGCTTCAGAATAGTCCACGACGGGAGGGGGCTAGGGAGGTGAGAGGAGGTGGAGTGGTCGGAAGAGATGGATTGAGGTCCCAGGAGTCGTCCGCGTCCGGGAAGGAGGGAGGGGTGGTTTCGCGTTCACGCGGGAGCTCGTGTATGGCGCGCGGTGAAATTATTTTGGGGCATTTTGAATGAATTAAGTATTTTTTGAACAATTATTTTGACGCAATTTGAAAATGCCTCTATATAAGAATTTAAGTAAAGAACATAATTAAATTATTCTAGAGGCAGTATTAAAAATAAAATGTCTCTATTTAGAATAATTTAGAGATAATTTTAATAAATGTCTCTAAATAAAATGCCCCTATATCTACAATTTTTTGTAGTGGCAGCAACAGCAGTATCCTCAGCAACAGCAGTACCTCCTGTAGTAGAGGCCACAGCAGCAGCAGCAGCAGAGGGGTAGTATCCGCCGCTACCCAGGTCAGCGAGTGTGGGAGGCAAGCAGAGATCCCGAGGCCAGATCACACACATGACTAGGGCAGAGGTAGTGGCGTCACAGCTCGTGGAAGGTACCGTTAATATTTTGGGTTGTGCGGCTCGAGTTTTATTTGATTCCAGTGCATCTCATTCATTTATTTTAGAGGATTTTACACTGAGTATTGAGGAGCCGATGACCCAGTTGTCTTATGATTTTATAGTGGAGTTACCTTCTAGTGATTTTATGATCACTCCATATTGTTTCGATGAGGTTCCTATGTGGGTTAAGGGCGGAGTCTGCTGGCTAGGCTTTATGCGTTGCCGCTTCAGGACTTTGATGTGATTTTGGGCATGGATTGGCTCGAGGCACATCATGCTTTGGTGGATTGTGGCTCGAAGAGGGTTTATTTTCGGTGACTTCGTGGACGCACCTTCTATTTCCAAGCTATTAGGTCTTCCTCTTCCCGCTTTCTTATTTCAACTATTAGGACTCGTCGTCTGCTTGATGCGGGTTGTCAGGGTTTTCTCACTTCTGCGGTCGTGGTGGACCAGTCGGAGCCGGATGTTGAGGACATTCCGGTAATGTGCGAGTTTCTCGATGTTTTTCCCAAGGACCTACCTAGATTACCTCCCCAGCGGGAGATTGATTTTGTGATCGAGATTGTGCCTAGTACGGGACCTTTGTCGAAGGCTCCTTACCATATGGCTCCCGCTGAGTTGAGAGAATTGAGGGCACAATTGCAGGAGTTGCTCGTGAAGGGGTACATTTATCCTAGCTTTTCCCCTTGGGGTGCGCCAGTGTTGTTCGTGAAGAAGATAGATGGTAGTCTGAGGTTGTGCATTGACTACCGACAGCTGAATGAGTTGACCGTTAAGAACAAGTATCCGTTGTCACGGATTGATGACTTGTTCGATCGACTTCAGTCTGCTCGAGTGTTCTTGCGGATTGATTTGCGGTCCGGTTATTATCAATTGCGGATTCGAGAGCTCGAGATACAGGCATTATGAGTTTTTGGTGATGCCGTTTGGGCTCACCAATGCCCCCGCAACATTTATGGATTTGATGCAGAGGGTGTTCCGTCCCTACCTGGACCAGTTCATGGTCATGTTTGTGGATGACATCCTTATTTATTCGTAGTCTGTAGATGAGCATGCGTATCATTTGAGGGTTGTGTTGCAGACTTTGCGAGATCACCAGTTGTATGCTAAACTCAGCAAGTGTAAGTTTTGGCTTCACGAGGTGCACTTTTTGAGGCACGTGATTTCTGGTGATGGTATTTCCTTGGGTTGAGCCAAGGTCGAGGCAGTGATGCAGTGGCCGAGGCCAAGGTCCGTGATGGAGATTCTGAGTTTCTTGGGGTTTACAGGCTATTACCGGAGATTCATTCATGATTTTGCTCGTGTTGTAGCCCCGATGACCATGTTTATGGGGAAGGATGTGCCTTTTGTCTGGACTGGTGAGTGTGAGCAGAGCTTTATGGAGCTTAGGAGGTTGCTCACCTCGACACCGGTGCTGGTGTTACCTTCTGGATCGGGAGGTTTTATGGTGTGTATAGATGCTTCCGGGGTCGGGCTAGGTGCTGTGCTGATGCAGCACGGTAGAGCTGTGGCTTATGCATCTCGGTAGCTGAAGGTGCATGAGGAGAACTACCCTACCCATGACCTTGAGTTAGCGGTTGTGATCTTTGCATTGAAGATTTGGAGGCATGATCTGTACGGTGAGAAGTTTGAGCTGTTCACAGACCATCAGAGTTTGAGATATGTGTTCACTCAGAAGGACCTTAACCTCAGGCAGAGGCGAAGGATGGAGTATATGAAGGATTATGACTTCACCCTGTCTCATCAGTCGGGTAGGATGAATGTCGTTGCCGATGCCTTGAGTAGGATGATCATGGTCAGCGCCATGATGTTGAGGAAGTGGAGGCTCTGAGAACAAGTGCCATATGTGTCGTTTAGGCTCAAGATTCCCCAAGAGCTGGGGTCAACTGTTCTTGCGAGCTTGACTGTCACACCAGCGATTCATCGTCAGGTGACAGATGCTCAGTGTGCAGACCCTGAGTTGCCCCGAATTTTAGCTTTGGCTGATGTGGAGTTCGCCCCCCCTAGGGTGAGAGACTCCCCACCCCCCCTCCTCTCTCTCTTTCTCTCTCCTCCACTAAGGGGTTCGCCCCTTTCTCTCTCTCCTCCTCCTCCCAACCAACTCCAACCCCCACCTACCTCTATTAATGCCACTCCACTTCCCATAGCCACCATTACTCCCCCCCTAGTGCCAAGGTAGAATCTTCCCCATTCTAACACTAACTCCCCTATTCCAATACAATATTCCCCATTCCAACACAATCACCCCTCTTCCCCACACAATCTCCCAACTTCCTAGGCCTTTTGAATTTGAAATCCCCTTCCCTCCAAGTGCTTTGGCCGCCCTCCCCCTTCCCCATTAGGCTAAGTTCGCCCCTTTCTCCCTCCATTCCCACCATCCTTGCACACCCCTTCCCCCCCTCTCCTCCAGCTGCAACCTACACCCTCCCCTTCTTCCTCCACCTCCCTTCCACCATTAGATACCCTCCACAGCTCCCACAAGCCCCCCTTCCACCCTTCATCCACCTCCCCTTCACCATAGACCCCCTTCCCCTTCTTCTTTCTTGATCATTGGAAGCTACTCCGAAGTTGCAGCTTGCTGTCCAAAGGGTTACAGTGAACCAGCAACTTTCAGCGGCCACTACGACGTCCTCCAGATGAGTTTGAAGACACAAGAGGCATCCGCAGAAGCGTCTACCTGTCTTCTCCACAACAGAGGTGGTTTTGTCTTCATCCGAGCTTTGTGCTGCCCGGGAGCTCCGTTCTTCCACAATGGCGCAGAACTGCCCCTGCTGTGTACCAGAATCAGAGTAAAAGCTTCACCACGACAAACCTCAGAGGAATCAATCCAAGAGCTCTTCTTCAAAGTTCTTCATCGCCCAGTCTACTTCCAGAATCAAGAAATATAACTTCATTCGGCGTTCGTGATCCAGAGTTCTCAATTTTCTCCCTTAGCTACGCAGTTCTACTACCCACAGTCTGCACCGACCGGTCATCATTGTTCAGAGCCTCCAGTTCTTCTCTGGCATCTTTTGACTTCTCCGTCAGTTTTGCTGCAAAGAGGACTCATCCACGGTTCCAACAGCTCTGACGGTTCATGATTCCGAGTTCAGGATCTGTCGGGGCGTCCTCTGCAACCTACTGTTAGTAGTATGAAGCTGCCAGTCCGAGAATCTGGTGCTCTGTTCGAACCTCCACCGAGGCCAGCAGCGACTCCAGAAGAATTCAAAAAAATTCAGAGATGTTCTAGTACCAGTCCCGAAGAGTTTCCCACAGGTCTCGCCATCAGCAAAATTCTTGAGCAAGTTCTACAGCAGCACCATCGACTATCTGTCCCTATTCAGAGAGAGTAGGCAGAACCGGTGTCTTCATCTCCTCATTACTTTTAGTCCTAGTATCCCCTCCCCGCTTGGCCGGCTGAAGGCCCCTCCCTGTGCGGAGGTAGTTTTGGTTTTAATCCATTAACCCCCACCCCAAGGTCCCCCCTCCTGCGAGAGGTGTAGTGTTGTAACTTGTGTGGGCAGGTTAAGCTACACCGCCGTGGCGTATGGGGATCCACTCGCCTCCCCGCTCGCCCTCGTCTCCGAGCGGGACCGGTTTCTTCAAACCGGTCGAGTAAGTGCTCACACCTCACTCCATTTAGTGCTTGTCTTTCAATATTAGTTCTAGTTCTGCTAGGTTATGCGAGTGAGAGCTCGATCCTCAAGCCCCGTTACCTTGAGTGATCACCGTGTGAAGAGTGCAACCGGTGCCTTCGGCACTTTGTCGGCCCCATTGAATTGGGCTTCCACATCCATTGGGAATCAAATCTTGGCCTTGCTGGCCCTCTACCAGCAAGGGCCCAACCCCACATCCTCCACTTGGCATCGCCAAGTCACCCCGGGCTTCGGTGAGCGACGGGAAAGCGGCGGCCCAAAATTGGCCCTTTTGATTGTGAATGTGCTTGCTTGCCTAAGTCTTAGGTTGTGTCACATCAATTGGTATCAGAGCAAGTCTTTGACTTATCTCTATCAAGTCTAAGTCCTAGGACCTTTGCATTGGGTGTCCAACATCATTTGCCCCTTGTCTTGCATGTCCACCCGTAGTGGTGCTAGTTACCGATCCGATCCATCATCTTCAAATCCACCCATGGATCCCAATCCTCAACTCAATCAAGATGCTCCTAGGGAGGAACCTCAAGGCCAATTGAATAGGGTAGATGCTGCCCTCACAAACATTCTTGCCCAACTTGAGTCCCTTACCACTCGAATTGCTCGGCTAGAAGAGCATGAGTTCCACCCAAAGAACAATGAGCCTAGAGTCCACCCTCCACATGTTGAGCCTCATAGGGAAGACCCTCTTCTAAGGAATAATGAACCAAGAGTTCATCCACCACATGGTGAGTTGCATAGGAATGAGTTCCACCCAAGGAACAATGACCCAAGAGTCCACCCTCCACATGTTGAGCCTCATAGGGACGAGTTCCATCCAAGGAACCATGGACCAAGAGCCTATCATCCACATGCTGAAATCTATAGGGAGGACTTGGATCTTGACCCTTACCATGACCATGAGAGACCCCGCCACCATCCAATTCATGAAAGGCGTCCACGGGACGACCCGGATGACCCTCTCTTAAGGATGATTAAAGTAGAGGCCCCAAACTTTGATGGTTCCCATTAACCAAGTGTCTACTTAGAATGGGAAACCGCCATGGACCAATACTTCGAATGGTACCCTATGACCAACCAAATGAGGGTAAGATTGGCCAAAATGCATCTCATCAAATTAGCCAAAACTTATTGGTTAAACCAAGAGGGTCTAAGAAGGATTAGGCGGGAAGAGCCTATTGATACTTGGGAGGGTATGAAGAACCAACTTAGGAACAAATACCTTCCCCAATCCTACCATCAAATGCTCTTAGATGAATGGCAAAGCCTCACCCAAGAGGGGAAGACCGTAGTTGAATACATTGAGAAGTTTGACTCCTATCTTTTGAAGTGTGGAGTTCATGAGGACCCAGCCGTTACCTTGTCCCGCTTTAGGAATGGGCTTCAAAGTCACATCAAAAGAGAGCTTTTCATGAGAGATGTTGATAACCTTGAGCTAGCTTATCAAATAGCTAGGGATGTAGAAACATTCTCTAGGATCCCTCGATTTGCTACTCCCTGACCGGTCGATCCCAAAAACATGGGACCACGGCCCATTCCGGCCACTCCCATGAAAGCCCATAATCCAAGTGGGAACACCCCATTAAGGCCTTACAACCCTCCCCCCACCATCACTCCAAACAAACCCACCCCTAGTCACCCCCTCCCACAGAGGGAAGACATTCCCAAACGCCCAAATGTAGGAACTACTTAGGGTAGCGGGCGTCAACAATGCTTTAGGTGTCAAGGGTTTGGCCACTTTGCGGGGCAATATCCATCCAAGTGATTATCTAGCTTGCTTATTGAGGAAGAAGCTCCACCCCAAAAGGAACTTGAAGATGTCGTTGAGGACCATGAAGCCTCACTAGATTGGGAAGAGGAGTATGAAGCCCAATACCTAGAGTCGGGTCTAGATCACACCACTCCATCTACCAACTCTCACCTAGGAGTGATTAGATGCACCCTCACCAAACCCCAAGAAGAGGATTGGCGTCGAACTTCAATCTTTCACACCTTTGTCAAGATAGGGAGCCATGTGAGAAAAGTGATCTTGGATAGTGGGAGTTGTGTCAATGCCGTATCACCCGATACCGTCAAGCTTCTTGGGCTAGCTATCACCCCTCACCCAAATCCATACCGGGTCTCATGGATCAACAACAACTCCATCCCGATCAACACTCAATGTCTTGTGCCCCTCACCTTCTCTTCATACCATGGTCAAATATGGTGTGACATCATACCCATGGAAGTAGGTAGCATCCTACTAGGAAGACCTTGGCTTTATGATGTAGATGCCACCATCTTGGGTAGGAGCAACAAATGCACCTTCGAACATGAGGGTAAGACTATCCGTCTTAACCCCTCCCCACCTCATCCCATGACTAAGAGGGACACTCCCCCTCAAGGGCAACACCCCACCCCCATACAAGTCTCGGGGAACTCCACCCCTCCAACCCCATCCCCCACCCAAACTCCCAAACAAAGTGAGACCTCAGGGTTGGCCAAGGGTCTTCATCTCATCACTAGGAAAGAACTTGAAGAGGAGATAGTTCAAGGAGTACCACTATGTGCGGTGGTCATTTACCTAAAGAGAACCCACTTCCACCAATCCACATCCCATAGAAATCCAACAACTCCTAGAGGAATTCCATGATGTGTTCCCAACGGAGCTCCCGGACCAACTCCCTCCCATGCGGGATGTGCAACATGCAATTGATCTAGTCCCAGGAGCCACTCTCCCAAACCTTCCTCATTATCGCCTCAATCTCACGGAACATGCCGAACTTAGGAGGCAAATAGAGGAACTCATTAGGAAGGGCTTCATTCACATTAGTAAAAGCCCATGTGCCGTCCCGGCCCTTTTAACTCCCAAGAAGGATGGGTCATGGCGAATGTGTGTGGATAGTAGGGTCATTAACAAAATCACCGTCAAGTATAGGTTTCACATCCCTAGGCTTGATGACATGCTTGATATGTTAGCCGGAGCCACCATTTTTTCCAAAATTGACCTTAAGAGTGGCTATCACTAAGTTAGGATAAGGCCCGGGGATGAGTGGAAAACGGCTTTCAAAACCAAAGATGGTCTCTTTGAATGGTTAGTCATGCCTTTTGGGCTTTCAAATGCCCCAAGTACTTTCATGCGTCTTATGACGGAGGTCCTTAGGCCATTCATTGGGATCTTTCTAGTGGTCTACTTTGATGATATACTCATCTATAGTCAATCCCAAGAGGCCCATCTTGACCACCTTAGGCAAGTTTGTATCATCCTTCGACAAGAGAGCCTATTTGCCAACTTAGGAAAGTGCCACTTCATGACCACCTCCCTCACCTTCCTAGGATTTGTGGTGTCCACCAAAGGCGTCTCCATGAACCTCGACAAGGTCCAAGCTATTATTGATTGGCCGGAACCCCACACCCTTCATGAGGTCCGAAGTTTCCATGGATTGGCAACATTCTATAGGAGGTTTATTCGTGGATTTAGCACTATCACCGGCCCAATCACCGATTGTCTCAAGAAGGGAACTTTTGTGTGGACCAAATCAGCCTCCAAAGCCTTCCAAGAACTTAAGGAGAAGTTGACCCAAGCCCCGGTCCTATGCCTTCCGATTTCTCTAAAGTCTTTGAAGTCACATGTGATGCATCCGGGATAGGGATAGGAGGGATCCTTAGTCAAGAGGGACACCCGGTAGCCTTCTTTAGTGAGAAGCTATGTGATGCTAGGACTAGATACTCCACTTATGACAAGAGTTCTATGCCGTGGTGCAGTCCCTCCGACATTGGAGGCACTACTTGTTGCCCAAAGAATTTGTCATCTTTTCCGACCATGAGGCCCTCAAATACCTCAACTCCCAACAAAAGCTAAATGTCCGACATGCCCGATGGGTTGAGTTCATCTAATCCTACACTTTAGTCATCAAACACAAAGCCGGGAGTGAGAATCGAGCAGCGGATGTCCTTAGTAGGAAAGTTTCCTTTTTATCCACTATCCAAGTGGAAGTGAGCGGATTTGATAGGATCAAGGATGAGTACCCTAGCTGCCCTGACTTTGGGCACATCTATATCACCTTGACCACCCATTCTAGCAAGGAACATGAGGGATTTGTCATAGAGGATGGGTTCCTCTTCAAGGGACCAAAGCTTTGCATCCCACAGACATCACTCCGCGACTTCTTGATTTGGGAATTACATGCGGGAGGGCTAGCTGGTCATTTTGGAGTCCACAAAACCATTGCTCTAGTTGAGGGACAGTTTCATTGGCCAAGTCTCAAGAGAGATGTAGGCAAGATAGTGGGTCAATGTCGAACATGTGCTTCGGCCAAATAGGTAAAACAAAACACTGGCCTATATACCACACTCCCCATCCCCGACCGTCCATGGCAAGACTTGAGTATGGACTTTGTGCTAGGATTACCCAAGACTCAAAAAAGGCATGACTCCATCTATGTGGTGGTTGATAGATTTTCTAAAATGGCCCATTTCATCCTATGCTCCAAAACCTCCGATGCCTCCCATGTGGCCCGATTGTTCTTTGATGAGGTTGTCCGTCTCCACGGGCTACCTAAGACCATAGTCTCCGATAGGGATGTCAAATTCACTAGCTACTTTTGGAAAACTCTTTGGCACATGATGGGTACCCTCCTCAAATTCTCCACTACCTACCACCCCTAAACGGATGGCCAAACAAAAGTTGTCAATCGGAGTCTAGGGAACCTCCTTAGGTGTCTTGTTGAGGATCGCCCCGGAAATTAGGATCTCATCTTACCCCAGGCCAAATTTGCATATAACAACTCCATCAATAAGTCCATAGGGATGAGTCCATTTGAAGCCGTGCATGGATACAAACCAAGAAAGCCTTCCGATCTCATTCCCCTTCCCCAGCATGCTAGAGTGTCCATTTCAGCCGAGTTTTTTGCACAACATATTAGAGAATTGCATGATGAAATTCGCAAGCACATCAGCAAAAAGAATGAGACTTATAAAAGACTGGCCGACTCTCATCGGCGTCACCAAGAATTCCATGTGGGTGACTTTGTGATGGTAAGGACGGAGAGGCTCTGCCCGGGAGCCAACTCTAAACTGAGGCCACGTGGGGCTGGTCCCTTCCAGGTTTTGAGGCGCATTGGTGCAAATGCCAACGAGTTAGATCTCCCTGAGGAGTATGGGATAAGTCCCACATTCAATGTCGCCGACCTAGTGCCATATAAGGCACCCACGGTGGTACCTAGTGAGGAGATTGAGCCTACTTCTTCTATTGAGAGAGCACCCACCCATGAGGAGAGATCACCAGCCAAGAGAGCCCAGCGTGAACAAATTGAACAAATATTGGATGAACAAGTCACTACCACTCGGAGCAAAGCATATGAGCGCTATCTCGTCAGGTGGAAGGATCGGCCTCCTTCGGAGGATTCTTGGGTGAGTCGGGAGGATCTTCAGCGGTTGGATCCGGACCTCCTCGAGCAGTACCATAGTCGGATGGACCCCTACTCGACGGAGTCAAGCTCTTCACAGCCTAGGGGATTTGATGGAGGCATCATCCACAACTCCCTTTGGCTAGGGTCTTCTTCACACTCCGGCATCGTTTGAGTTCGGGCCTCTCTCTATAAAGGTCCAATTATCCCTTTTGTTCTATCTATTTGAGTCATTTTGCTGTAATTTTCATTTTATTTGAGTCATGTCCCTAGGTCTTGCATTTATTTTCCTAAGTTTGAGTGTCATTAGATTGTGTAATGTGCTATTGGGCCCAATTCTTCGGGCTTGGCCCAAGACCCCCCCTACCCCTTCGGTTATTTGTCATTGAGTCTTTTGTAAGGGACTTATTGTAAAATGTGGGTTTCCTATATATAGGGCCCCATTTCCTTCATTTGAAGGTAATGAATCAATCAATGAAAATGCCATTTGAGATTTCAAAACTTAGTTTAGTGGAGTGAATCCAATTGGGTGAGAAGCCCTAGGGTGAGAGACTCCCCACCCCCCTCCTCTCTCTCTCTTTCTCTCTCCTCCACTAAGGGGTTCACCCCTTTCTCTCTCTCCTCCTCCTCCAACCAACTCCAACCCCCACCTACCTCTATTAATGCCACTCCACTTCCCATAGCCACCATTACTCCCCCCCCTAGTTCCAAGGTAGAATCTTCCCCATTCTAACACTAACTCCCCTATTCCAATACAATATTCCCCATTCCAACACAATCACCCCTCTTCCCCACACAATCTCCCAACTTCCTAGGCCTTTTGAATTTGAAATCCCCTTCCCTCCAAGTGCTTTGGCCGCCCTCCCCCTTCCCCATTAGGCTAAGTTCGCCCCTTTCTCCCTCCATTCCCACCATCCTTGCACACCCCTTCCCCCCCTCTCCTCCAGCTGCAACCTGCGCCCTCCCCTTCTTCCTCCACCTCCCTTCCACCATTAGATACCCTCCACAGCTCCCACAAGCCCCCCTTCCACCCTTCATCCACCTCCCCTTCACCATAGACCCCCTTCCCCTTCTTCTTTCTTGATCATTGGAAGCTACTCCGAAGTTGCAGCTTGCTGTCTAAAGGGTTACAGTGAACCAGCAATTCGCAGCGGCCACTACGACGTCCTCCAGACCAGTTTGAAGACACAAGAGACATCCACAGAAGCGTCTACCTGTCTTCTTCGCAACAGAGGTGGTTTCGTCTTCATCCGAGCTGTGTGCTGCCCGGGAGCTCCGTTCTTCCACAATGGTGCAGAACTGCCCCTGCTGTGTACCAGAACCGGAGTAAAAGCTTCACTACGACAAACCTCAGAGGAATCAATCCAAGAGCTCTTCTTCAATGCTCTTCATCGCCCAGTCTACTTCCAGAATCAAGAAAAAGAACTTCATTCGGCATTCGTGATCCAGAGTTCTCAATTTTCTCCCTTCACTACGTAGTTCTGCTACCCACAGTCTGCACCGCTCGGTCATCCTTGTTCAGAGCCTCCAGGTCTTCTCCGGCATCTTTTGACTTCCCCGTCACTTTTTCTGCAAAGAGGACTCATCCACGGTTCCAACGGCTTCGACAGTGCTTGATTCCGAGTTCGGGAGCTGTCGGGGCGTCCTCTGCAACCTGCTGTTAGAAGTCTGAAGCTGCCAGTCTGAGAATCTGGTGCTCTGTTTGAACCTCCACCGAGGCCAGCAGCGACTCCAGAAGAATTCAACAAAATTCAGAGGTGTTCCAGTGCCAGTCTCGAAGAGTTTCCCACAGGTCCCGCCATCAGAAAAATTCTTGAGCAAGTTCTACAGTAGCAACATCGACTATCTGTCCCTGTTCAGAGAGAGTAGGTAGAACCGGTGTCTTCATCTCCTCATTACTTTTAGTCCTAGTTTCCCCTCCCCGCTTGGCCGGCTGAAGGCCCCTCCCTGTGCGGAGGTAGTTTTGGTTGTAATCCATTAACCCCCACCCCAAGGTCCCCCCTCCTGCGAGAGGTGTAGTGTTGTAACTTGTGTGGGCAGGTCAAGCTACACCGCCGTGGCGTGTGGGGATCCACTCGCCTCCCCGCTCGCCCTCGTCTCCGAGCGGGACCGATTTCTTCAAACCGATCGAGTAAGTGCTCACACCTCACTCCATTTAGTGCTTGTCTTTCAATATTAGTTCTAGTTCCGCTGGTTATGCGAGTGAGAGCTTGATCCTCAAGCCCCATTGCCTTGAGTGATCACCGTGGGAAGAGTGCAACCGGTGCCTTCGACACTTTGTCAGCCCCATTGAATTGGGCTTCCACATCCATTGGGAATCAAATCTTGGCCTTGCTGGCCCTCTACCAGCAAGGGCCCAACCCCACATCCTCCACTTGGCATCGCCAAGTCACCCCGAGCTTGGGTGAGCGACGGGAGAGCGTCGGCCCAAAATTGGCCCTTTTGATTGTGAATGTGCTTGCTTGCCTAAGTCTTAGGTTGTGTCACATCAGCAGGTGAGGCGTGCGGTGTTACTAGAGGCTCATGGGAGTCGGTACACTGTGCACCCGGGTGTGCTGAAGATGTATCGGAACTTGAAGAGGCAGTTCTAGTGGCCTAGCATGAAGAGAGATATTGTCGAATATGTGGCCTGATGTCTGACCTATCAGCAGGTGAAGGCGGAGCATCAACGACCAGGAGGTACGCTTTAACCCTTGGAGGTTCCCACGTGGAAATGGGACCACGTGACCACGGATTTTGTGATGGGATTATTGAGGACTCCGAGTGGGTAGGATAGTATTTGGTTGCTGGTGGATAGGCTGACGAAGGTGGCTCGGTTGCTACCGATCAAAGTTAGCTGGAGTGTGTCCAAGTTGGCTCATCTTTTGTGGAGCGGATCGTGTCTTTGCATGAGATTTCCATTTTTATTGTGTCAGATCGAGATCCGCTTTTCACTTCTGGATTCTGCAGGAGTTTCCAGCGAGCTCTTGGCACGGAGTTAGCGTTTAGCTCAGCATATCATCCTCAGTCAGATGGTCAGTCGGAGAGGACCATTCAGACGTTAGAGGACATGTTGAGATCATGTTGCCTAGAATGACAAGGGACTTGGATTCACCATCTGCTATTGGTGGAGTTTACCTACCACAACAACTATCGTTCAAGCATTGGGATGGCTCCTCATGAGGTGTTATACGGGCGTTCGTGTCAGACTCCACTCGATTGGTCTGAGGTTGGTGAGCGTGGTGTGACGGGACCGGAGCTGGTGCAGCAGTGCATTGATATGGTGCATCTAGTCCGTCAAAACATGTTGGCGGCGCAGAGTCGGTAGAAGAGTTATGCTGATCGGAGAAGGCAACCACTCAATTTCACGATCGGTGATCGAGTATTTTTTAGGGTTTCTCCCATGAAGGGAGTGATGCGGTTTGGGCAGCGTGGGAAGCTGAGTCCCCGCTATGTTGGTCCTTTTCCCATCGTGGAGCACATTGGCAAGGTTGCTGATCGGTTGCAGCTACCTCTGAGTTTGCAGCGGTGCATGATGTGTTCCATGTCTCGATGTTGAGGAAGTACATGCCCGATGACTCTCATGTTTTGGAGGATTACGTTTGGCCCGAGGTGACTCCCGATCTATCTCTACCAGAGTTCCCTATCTGTATTGAGGATCGGCGAGAACAGCACCTGTGGAACAAGGTTATCCCTCTGGTTAAGGTGGTGTGAAAGCAACACTCTGGTGGTGAGGCTTCTTGGGAGCGTGAGGACGAGATGCGTCAGCAGTTCCCTTACTTGTTCGAGTGAGTTTTCCTTTTCTTTCCCCTGTGCTTTGTTTTAAATTTTGAGGATGAAATTTGTTTAAGGGGGGAGGGCTTTAATATCCCGAACCCTTCAGATCATTTTTCTTGGGTCCCGGATTTATTTTTCTTGGAGAATTTACTGTGGTTGTGCCCGGAGTTATTTTTTCGGACATCTTTCGGGTTCGGACCCATGTGTTTAGGATCAATTTCAGAGGTCCTTGAACGTGTTCCGTGGTTTCCCATGTTTTTCCATGGCAGGACCTACGGAACCCCGTAGCGGGTGAACCGGGCCGTTCACCTACTCAGGGATGGTACCATGGTGATCGGCGTGTTCCAAGGATCACAAGGGTATATTTTCCTATTTTTCTGTATTTTTTGGAAAATCTAGATTTTCTATATAACCCCAATTCATTTTCTTTTCTTTTCCCCCTTTCTCTTTCTTCTTCTTCCTCTTTTCTTCCCATTGGAGAACCAGCGCCCTCTCTTTCCCCTCTCCTCTTTCGACGACGACGCGGCGTGCCCCTCCGGCTGCAGACAGTGGTGGGTGACGGCGTGGTGACGACGGCGACGGTAAGGTGATCACGGTGGCGTGCGTGGCTCGTGGGAACTCGAGGGAGAACGTGCGATTTTTGAGGAACGATAGCGATCTAGGCGTTTTTGGGCTTCTTTGAGGTAGGGTGACGGATCCCTACTTCTTCCCGTACGTTTCCCATGATTTCTAGGTCGTGGAAAGCCGAGAGGGACGTGTTTTCATGCCAGGATGAGGAAACTCCATGTTTGGGGGGTGAGTCGGATTTCACCGATTTATTACGTTTCTAGCTAGATTTTTGGGGTTTCTAGCATGCTCGGAGTTAAGGGAGTGATTTCCCTTTTGTTTTCCCTTCACCGGGGGGTGAATGGGCGTGGTTTTTGGTTTTTTCGTGCTTACTCCGCTTACCAGGCTCTACCCGTTGTCGCGTTACAGATCAGGGGCGCGATCTTGAGATCGCGCTACCCTTTGTCGTCGCGTTCATCAAGGAAGATGAAAAGTGGTCGTCGACCTGTCGGCATAGAACACGCCTGCCTGACTAGGCGCGACCTTGGGAACGCACTAGGCTTCCATAGCGCGTTAATGATTAACGTGCTATGAATCCTGAGCGCGTTCATGCTTGAAGGCGCTAGGCAAGGCGATCGCGTTCATGAACGCACTCCTGGCCTATAGCGCGTTAAGTCTTCTAGCAGATTTGGGAGTTTTTACACATGTGGCAGCCTCTAGGATGGACCACCGCCCGCGTTCTGTTATACCGGAGTTACGCTTTACCGATTAGAGTCCCGGGTTAGTGGATCTCGATCTGCGTGCTGACCCGTGGTCTGACTGATGCTGGGCATCAGGTGGGGACCACATGTTAGGGTGCTGTGGGATCCCGAGAGTCGGTGTTTTTAGCTTATGTCACCGTGAGTCGGTGTCGGTACTAGGAGTGGTCCTTGTACTTTGTCCAGTTCAGGTTGTTTTCCGTTGACTAGAGAGTCTACTCTTTCAGTGACCCTCCACTAGTCGTAGCCTTCTGACACGCAAGTGGTCCCACCATGGAGTGGTGGCGAAGCTACCCCAGAGAGACAGTTTTGGACTGGTTTCCGTCGATCCCCACGTCTACTAGCCAGAATCCGACTGAGGGGAAAACCAGTCACAGGGCCAGACCAGGGACGCACGGTCTGTGTGTGCACACGTGGTTGGGGGCGGTTGGACCCGCACTGACGAGCGCGACCCCAGTTAGTCACTTGTTCTGTGGTTACTAGTACGGTGTCCTCATTCCACCAGGGGTCGAGGGGGAGCCCCGAGGCGTGGTTTAAGCCGTCAATGGATGCATCCGGCATTGCTTCTAGTGGGTTGGTACTCCTATCTTTGTGAGGTAGCGACTCTTGAGTTTTCGATGAGTTGTCTCAATTTTCATGTCATGCGTTCGGTACTAGGCATTGTAGTAGCTTGTAGTTACTTTCCGCGTAGTTTCTTGATTTACGAGGTGGGGACCAGATGATCCCTACTGAGCTTTTTGTTTTAAGGCTCATTCCCTATATGTTTTCACCGTGTTTCAGGTGAGACGAGACTTCAGGGGAGCGCTTCAGAGGCTCCACGTGGTTCATATGCCTAGGGTTAGTTGCCAATTGCTAGGCCGGGGCATGCCTGGTGTAGTTGTACCTTTTCTCTTTGGATTGTACTAGTTGTGGACTACTGTTGTATTTTAGACTATTGTTATTATTATGGACCATGTAATTTAATTAATGTTATTAATTGCTTCCTGGTTAATTCATTTAATCTACGTAGCTCTGCAATTATTTTAGATTCTTGTGTATCTCCATACCATCCTTTTTAACCCTTCTGAGTCTTTGGGATCGTGGGTGGCGGTTCGAGATTCGGGTTATTGGGCTTTCCTGGTGTTCGGATCTCGGGTCGTTACATGGAGTGACGAGGAAGAGGATACTGACGAAGATTATTCAGAAGAGGAGGAGTAAGGACTGTGTCTCATGGCTGACACAGACAATGAGGTAAGCATTCCTTTTGAAAAATATACAATAGATGATTGGGAGGATGTTTACGATGACTTGTGAGAAAAGCTTAACTGTCAAACCAAAGACTATAAAATGCTGAAAAGAAAACTAAGCAATGTTGTCGAGGAACAAACAAATTTGAAAAAGGAAAATGATGATATGAAGAAACAACTTGAATAATTAGGCTCACTGAGAATTGAGAATTAAAATCTCTAAGTTGAAAATGAAGAAGCCAATAAGAATCTGGATGAGTTTAAGGTGAAATTTAAGGAGATCTAGAAAGAAAATATACATGTTTCTGAAAATTATGAAGCTGTAAAAATTGCCAACTTTGAGATTTAGAAACATAGTAAGAAGCTTCAAAAAGGTATTGAAGATAAACAAAACATCTTGGAAAAATTTGTGGAAGGAAAAGCAAATTTGGACACCATGCTAGGTGTGAAAGTAAATTTTAACAGAGAAGGTTTGGGCTTTGATCCATCTAATAAGAGACCCTTTGAATTCAAAACTACCACATTCTGTTCAGAAAAGGGCAAAGAAAAGCTGGACACCCCATCCAGCTCAACTAGCAATAACTATGCCCAACCAACCATGAAAACCAATCACATTAAATCCAAAAGTCAAGGTAAAACTTGATACGCGCAGCGGAGAGTGAGATAGAAGGGGGGGATGAATAGATCACTCCCCAATCCGATAAAACACAGCCACAAATTCTTGGCCCCTCAAGCTATAGAGATAAAGGCCACGTAAAACAGACAACGAAGATGATAAGAGAAGAAGTGATATCGAGAAACCAATCACAAAGAAGCAAAGTCACAAGAAGTTGGAGAGCAGCACACGAAAAACAACCAAACCACAAATGAGACAGCGAATTTTTTAGGTGGTTCGATTGCTATCTGCAATCTACGTCCACCCCTTACTCAATCGAGTAAGGCTTCCTTGCACTTGAGTCGCACACAGCATACTCAGTCTGCAACAACCGCTGCCAAACAGCTTGTACAGAGGAACAGCCTCCTCAAACTTCTGATCGACCAGAGGAAGAGCACCGGAGAACAATCTCCCTTCCTTTGCACGCTGCAAAGGGAACCATGTGGAGTTACTCCCAAGTAACTCACACAACCAGAGGATTGAACCTCTCTTCCTCCAAGGCACTGAAGCGAACTGGAGAACCTCTCCCTTCCTCCAAACAGTGGAGGGTAACAATATGGAATGAAGATGATCAAAGAAAAACATGAAAACACAGCGATCGGTAAACGATAATATTCTCTAGAAACAAAGATAATGTAGCTTCCGCAGAAGCAGATCTTCTCATTCACGAACACTTCTCCCTCTCAGAAAATTTTCTTTCTCTTCTGCTTCTGCTGGCTCTCTTTCTCCTTCTCCTCTCTTTTCTGTTCTCGTTGTTTTATTTCTTCTGCTCAGCATTCGCTTTTATAGAGCATCGGAGGACGGGCGTGTGCTTTCCATTGTTCCCGCTTAAAGGCCATAGCCCACGTGGCAGAATCCCACCTCACTTCTCTCCATGTGTCACGATCCTGCCACCTCCTCCATACTGGGATCACAGGCCATTCTTATTCTTCTCAAAGAAAATACCTGACAGACAATCAGAAGAAAGCATTTCGGAATCTGGTAAGAAGGGTGACATTGCATTGAGCATATAAGTGCTAAATGCACGAGCTGGGAGAGATGCACCGGATATATATATAAAACATGAGGCAAATGTTGCACCGAATGTGATTAGACATAACATGCACTGAGTAGAGATTTTCAAGTCAACCATTGAATTGACTTACTAAAGAGATTGACACCATGTGCATAGACTCTAGCGTCCACCCGTGCAGCTGGTGTGCACAGACATGGGTCCAAGAGGCACACGACGAAGACTTTGTACTGAGTCAAAGGAAAGGATCAAGGATATGCACGGACTCTTAAAAACAACTATGTAACACAGTAAATGCACCGAGTTGGATATGCGAGTATTGTAGCGAGATGAAAGAGAAGAATCATCCGAACAAAAACGGATGCAAGACAGACCTTGCACCTAGTCTGAAAGGCGAGACGCACAAAGATGCACAAAGAAGATATGCACGAACATAAAAGTGTATGCTGCAATGAAGTATAATGAAATGCACTGAGCCAATTTATGTCTAGACACGTAATGCACCAAGATGGAAACGGGGCTACAGTGTTGTGAGTGAGACAGAGACTTGCACCGAATTGATAAAGAGAAGTACAAGACACCGCTTGCATCAAGACGTACTTGCACTGAGATGAAGAGACAAGATCTAACGGTCCATACCAGACGACGATTGCAACGACCAGAGCTTGCACCGTCCTCGAGAGGTAAGATGCAAGGACATGTTATGCACGGACCTTAAGGTTATTGCCATAGACTTCCTTCATGTTTTGAAACAAGTAAATGCACCGAATGTATAAGTTGATCTAGGGATAAAAACAAATTGATTTATAGTGTGTGACATCATCAAAACCTTAGGGATGCAACAGTCTCCCCCTTTTTGATGATGGCAACACTATGAATCAAGCAACATCAAGGCATTAAAAAAAAGTTAAAACTAGGCCAAGCATACAGACAAGTCAAACAGAACTTCAAGCATACAGACAAATCAAACAGAACTTCTGAGCCTCAGCTTTCCTCCAAAAACACTTTCTCAGAATATGAATGGTCTTCTTTCTAAGAATATGGATGGTCTTCTCTCGGATATTCATGGCCTCATGACCTCTAAAATCTCGGATATTGCAGGGCCTCATGACCTCTCTCCCCCTTTGACATCATCAAAAGGAAATGAAAAATGTATGAAATTGCTGGAGACATGAGGAAGGAGTATAGTGACTTCTTAGTGTAGAAAGACCCAACAACATATCTTAAGAGAATAAGTGAGGTGCTAAACTCAAGTGAAGATTCTTGAACTCTGGTAATCAGTAGAGAATTAGTATGAGGGAAAAGTTTATCCACATACATGGTATATGATGTAGAACATGGATGAACAAGCATGGCAAGATTTCTGATTAAAACAACAATACTTTGTAGACGACAAGAGACAAAATCAGAGAAGGTGTTCTCTTAGTATTGAAGACAAGCATTCCAGACCTTTGCACAGAGATAAGGGATAATATAGAGTTTTGCAATGAGATCAATGAGTGGTTTGGTAAATCACACTTTTGACATTAGGGAGACACCTTGATTAGATGCCGGAATCCCCAGTTACTCAGTGTGAGTACCTCATCACTTCTTCCTTTTGAAGAACAGAGTTAGTAACTGTGGCTTTTTACATGGGGAAACACCTTGATCAGAGGCCAGAGTCCCCAGTTACTCACCACCTTGTCACCATTGCTCTATGATGATCAGAGATATTAAGGTCATTTTGCATGCAAATTTTTTTTTTAAAAAAAATTTGACACCTCATGGCATAGGAGTTACTTCACTTCATTGATGAAGCTCCCAGTTTCTCAGTGATCAAGCCATAGACCTTTGTTCATTTAGTTGATCCCTTATGATGTGGAGGGGAAATGATTGAAAACAATACCAGAAGGACTGTTTCTTTGTAATGAATCTTGAGATCTAGATTTCAAGTTGTTCTGAACAAATATCAAGACATGCAGGTTTTAGCCTGACCGAAGATCATTAACAATGTAGGAAGATATACTTTGACCACTTAAACGAAATCTCTGATAAACTACTAGAGGAAAGATTCTAGCAAGACTTTAGTAACACAAACTTATAGACTTAAGAGATGAATGAGATTCTACTGACTGAGAGAACTGCACTCATTCAATCATGAGAACCAGCAATGACACACATCTGGTCAGTCTTTTTGAATCAGACAAAATCACTACCTTTCTAGCTCCCCCTTAAACGAAGCACTCAATGAAACAAATCAGAAGATACACAAAGCTCCCCCTCACAAAAAGGACAGACATTTCACACAGCATTTTACCAAGACAGATCAATTCAATATCAGAGAAAACCAGTTAAGATAGTTTGAACAAGCCTAGTTCTCTCCTTAATGTCGTGAATTTGTCATTGTCCAGAGCCTTGGTGAAGATGTCAGCTATTTGATTAGCAGTGCCTACATGAATTAGTTCAAAGTTGTTCTTAGAAACCTCATCTCTTATGAAATGATGCTTGATTTCTATGTGTTTGGTGCGGGAGTGCTGAACAGGATTCTTGGCTAGGTTGATGGCACTGGTATTATCACAGTAAATAGGTGTGCACCCCAGGTCTACTTGATAGTCCCGAAGTTGATGTTTAATCCAAATGACTTGTGTGCCACAACTCCCTGCAGCTACATATTCAGCCTCTACAGTGGAGAGGGTCACAGAGTGTTGTTTCTTGGAACCCCAAGATACTAAACACCCACCTAGAAATTCACAGTGACCACTAGTGCTCTTTCTATCTAGTTTACACCCGGCATAATCTGCATCTGTGTATGCAACTAAATCAAGTGTGTGTGATGCAGGAAACCATAAACCAAGAGTGTGTGTAGTGGACAGGTATCTGAAGATTCTTTTTACTGCAGCTAAGTGCAATTCAGTGGGTCTAGATTGATACCTTGCACACATTCCTACATTGAATTGAATATCAGGTCTTGAAGTAGTCAAATAAAGTAGAGATCCAATCATACCTCGATATAGCTTGGCATCTACTTCTTTACCTGTCTCATCTCCATCCAATGAGGTGTTGGTTCCCATTAGTGTTGTAATGTGCTTCAAGTTGTTCATTCCAAACCTCTTGAGAATTTCAATGTGTACTTGGTCTGGTTGATGAAGCATCCATCCTCTAACTATTGTACCTGTAAGCCAAGAAAATACTTTAATTCACCTACCAAACTCATTTCAAATTCAGCATACATCAATTTAGAAAATTCATTGCATAGTTCAGAGCTAGTTGGCCCAAAGACAATATCATCTACATATACCTGAACTATGATGAGGTCTTTATTTGAGCTCTTTGAAAAAAGAGTTTGATCTACTTTACCTCTGTGGTAGCCCTTGCTAATCAAAAATTCTGTCAGTCTTTCATACCATGCTCGAGGAGCCTATTTTAGGCCATACAGGACTTTGTTCAACCTGAAAACTTGGTTAGGTTGGGGAGAAAACTGAAATCCGGGGGGTTGTTCAACAAAAACATCTTCCTTGATAACACCATTCAAAAAAACACTCTTCGCGTCCATTTGCTGGAGTTTTATGTTCTTGGAACATGCAAAAGCTAGCAATATTCTTATTGCTTCCATCCTAGCAACATGTGCATAGGACTCATCGACATCAACACCAAATTCCTGACAGTAGCCCTTGGCTACTAGTCTGGCTTTATTTCTAGAAATGATTCCATCTTCATTCATTTTATTCTTAAACACCCACTTAGTTCCTATGACATTAGTATTTTCTGGTCTCGGAACAAGCTCCCAGACATTATTTCTTTCAAATTGACCTAACTCCTTACCTTCATTTCTAACTTGCTGAACTTGGATCGGTCTCCTATCATGTGCCTGGAGCAGCTACTATCGAGATACCATTTGTTGTTCTCAGCTGCCAGGCACACCTACACAAGCAAAATCAAGCAAAGTAGTTCGGAACCCAAGATGAGTTGGGTCCAAAGACATCATTCAATTCTTTAAGCAGATGTTTAGGGATCCATAATTATCTCAACTTGGTTTTTTCTTGCACCTTAATTTCTGGTGTATTGAAGTTGTAAGTGGAGGTATGTCTAGCTGGTCTGGAGAAATGAAATCTATTCCAGTTATTAGGTTTCTCATCCCTGGGGTATCTCCTGTGAGCTTGTTGATTAACAAATTTTTGAGGATGAGTGTTGTTTCTCCAGTAACTCCTGTCAGGACCCATTCTTTTGTAGTAGTTCCAACTTTTATTCTGATTCATTTCCTTGGTCCAACTACCACTTATGTTCTGGCGAATGGGCTTAGTGAAGTTCTTCACAAAATTCATTCCTATTTTAGATGATTGTCCAGTATTGTTTGTTAAATTTTCTTTTGGACATTGAACACTCTGGTTTCTGTTTGAACTGGATGGGGTGTCCAGCTTTTCTTTTCCCTTTTCTGGGCAGAAGGTGGTAGTCTTAAACTAAAATGGTCTCTTGTTGGATGGGTCATAGCCTAAACCCTCCTTGTTGAAATTAACCCTTGTACCTAGTATGGAATCCAGATTCGATTTTCCTTGAACAAATTTTTCTACAACTTTTTGTTTGTCCTCCAACTCTCTTTGCATAGACTCACAATTTTTTAAAAGTTCAGAGTTTACTTTCTTAACAGCTTCATACTTCTCTGTGATCACAGTATTTTCATTCAGACATTCTTCAAATCTAATCTTGAGTTGGTTGAGCTGTATGTGAACTTCCTGGTTCTCACGAGTTTGCTTTTCATTTTCCTTTTCCAGAGAAGTCATTTCTTCTAATTCTTCTTTTAGTTTCTGATTTTCCTTACAGATTTGCGTTTGTTCTTCAACATTGGTATTGAATTTTCTCTTCAGAATCCTATGCTCTTTACTAAGTGAATTGAACTTATCTAACAGTTCTGCATAGGCGACTTCCCAGTCATCGATAGAGAAATTCTCAAAGATATTTGTTACCTCCTCTTCGCTGTTTGCCATCAGGTAAATTCCTTCTTCATCGTCCTCTAAGGAATTGTCTTCCAGATCTTCTTCTTCATCGCTCCAGGTGCAGACCATTGCCTGTGGCTTCTTCTTCTGCACTTTTGAGCTCTTCTTCTGAGGGTTGGGACCTTTCTTCTGAAGATCAGGGCAGTCCCCTTTCATGTGTCCGAGTTTCCTGCAATGAAAACATGTAATTCTCTTAGTACTCCTATCTTTGTCATTGCTGGAATCGAAGTTCTTACCAGAAGGGTATGACTTCTTCCTCCTGAAGGTATTTCCCTTAGACCTTAAGAATTTTCTGAATTGGCGAGTAAGCATTGCTTGCTCCTCTTGGTCGAGGTCTGACAATCCATCAGACTCGCAACCACTACTCCCGCTACTGCTACTTCCCTTGCTACGGGATGCCCTGAGGGCAATATTCTTGTTCTTTCTATCGCTTCCCTCACCATTCCTTTTAATGTTCATCTCATACGTCATAAGGGATCCTATGAGTTCGGTGACAGTCGTAGTCGTCAGATCCTTTTACCCTTCTATCATAGTGGCTTTTATATGCCATGAATGGGTTAGAGATCTAAGAATCTTCCTGACTATGTCTCCCTCAACCATCTCTTTTCCAAGCCCCTTAAGACTATTCGTGATCAGAGACAATCTGGCATACATCTCAGTTATGGTCTCCTCTGATTTCATTTTAAACATCTCATATTCAGAGGTGAGGAGATTTACCTTTGTTGCTCTCACTTGAGCTGTACCTTCGTAGATTAATTCCAGCTCGTCCCACATTTTCTTGGCCGTCCTCCATGCTGAGATGCGAGCGTATTCGTCTGGGTGTACAGCACACTGGATGATGTTCAGGGCTGTCTAGTTGAGCGACGATTGCTTGACTTGGTCATCTGTCCATGCATCCTCATTCGGTGGTAGCTCGTATGGCCCTGTGGTGATCACCCTGCACAACTTGTGGCTTTGCGCCCTGATGAATACCTCCATCCTGTTTTTCCAGAATAGATAATTGTTACCATCAAAGAAAGGAGGACGACTGATAGATTGTCCCTCAGCCATAAAGCTTCGAGGACCATTAGGGTTAGCCTGACCGTTGGCCCACATGGTGAAAACCTGCTCTGATACCAAATGATACGTGCAGCGGAGAGTGAGATAGAAGGGGGGGATGAATAGATCACTCCCCAATCCGATAAAACACAGCCACAAATTCTTGGCCCCTCAAGCTATAGAGATAAAGGCCACGTAAAACAGACAACGAAGATGATAAGAGAAGAAGTGATATTGAGAAACCAATCACAAATAAGCAAAGTCACAAGAAGTTGGAGAACAGCACACGAAAAACAACCAAACCACAAATGAGACAGCGAATTTTTTAGGTGGTTTGATTGCTATCTGCAATATACATCCACTCCTTACTCAATCGAGTAAGGCTTCCTTGCACTTGAGTCGCACACAGCAGACTCAGTCTGCAACAACCCCTGCCAAATAGCTTGTACAGAGGAACAGCCTCCTCAAACTTCTGATCAACCAGAGGAAGAGCATCGAGAACAATCTCCCTTCCTTTGCACGCTGCAAAGGGAACCCTGTGGAGTTACTCCCAAGTAACTCACACAACCAGAGGCTTGAACCTCTCTTCCTCCAAGACACTAAAGGGAACTGGAGAACCGCTCCCTTCCTCCGAACAGTGGAGGGTAACAATATGGAATGAAGATGATCAAAGAAAAACTTGAAAACACAGTGATCAGTAAACGATAATATTCTCTAGAAACAAAGATAATGTAGCTTCCGCAGAAGCAGATCTTCTCGTTCACGAACACTTCTCCCTCTCAGAAATTTTTCTTTCTCTTCTGCTTCTGCTGGCTCTCTTTCTCCTTCTCCTCTCTTTTCTATTCTCGTTGTTGTATTTCTTCTGCTCAGCATTCGCTTTTATAGAGCATCAGAGGACGGGCGTGTGCTTTCCATTGTTCCCGCTTAAAGGCCTTAGCTCACGTGGCAGAATCCCACCTCACTTCTCTCCATGTGTCACGATTCTGCCACCTCCTCCATACTGGGATCACGAGCCATTCTTATTCTTCTCAAAGAAAATACCTGACAGACAATCCGAAGAAAGCATTTCGGATTCTGGTAAGAAGGGTGACATTGCATTGAGCATATAAGTGCTAAATGCACGAGCTGGGAGAGATGCACTGGATATATATATATAAAACATGAGGCAAATGTTGCACCGAATGTGATTAGACATAACATGCATTGAGCAGAGATTTTCAAGTCAACCATTGAATTGACTTACTAAAGAGATTGACCCCATGTGCATAGACTCTAGCGTCCACCAGTGCAGCTGGTGTGCACAGACATGGGTCCAAGAGGCACACGACGATGACATTGTACTGAGTCAAAGGAAAGGATCAAGGATATGCACGGACTCTTAAAAATACTGTGTAACACAGTAAATGCACCGAGTTGGATATGCGAGTATTGTAGCGAGATGAAAGAGAAGAATCATCCGAACAAAAACAGATGCAAGACAGACCTTGCACCGAGTCTGAAAGGCGAGACACACAAAGATGCACAAATAAGATATGCACAAACCTAAAAGTGTATGCTGCAATGAAGTACAATGAAATGCACTGAGCCAATTTATGTCTAGACACGTAATGCATCGAGATGGAAACGGGGCTACAGTGTTGTGAGTGAGACAGAGACTTGCACCGAATTGATAAAGAGAAGTACAAGACACCGCTTGCATCAAGACGTACTTGCACTGAGATGAAGAGACAACATCTAACGGTCCATACCAGACGACGATTGCACCGACCAGAGCTTGCACCGTCCTCGAGAGGTAAGATGCAAGGACATGTTATGCACAAACCTTAAGGTTATTGCCATAGACTTCCTTCATGTTTTGAAACAAGTAAATGCACCGAATGTATAAGTTGATCTAGGGATAAAAACAAATTGAATTATAGTGTGTGACATCATCAAAACCTTAGGGATGCAACAAAACTGTCCACAAGCCCGCACTGCATTAGAGCAGCCAGAATGCTGCTTCGGGGCATGCAGATATCAACTGAGCAAATCTTGGATTTCAAAATGGGATGCGTCGAGGCAACAACTATTATGCATCGACGTAGCGGACTCAGAACAGATGGCCCAACCAAAACAAAAATAGGAATAAATACACACCACATTGGGCTCATTTCAATTCGTCTCATATTCATTTCAATGAACAAATCTTTAGCAATCAGAAAAGGTCTAGGAGGTATCCACAGAACAATTACCAAAATGATTGGAACAGAACATTCAACAATATGAAGCAAACAAAATATTTTTCAATGCCTGTTGCCCCTAAATTTGTTCATGCTGAAAATAAAAATTTTATTCACAAAAAGGGCACTAGTCAGATCTGGATCCCTAAGATTTTGTTGGAAGGATTGAGTGGCATGTTTGGACCCAACTTCTCTGGGGTCCCAAAGCATTCTACTTGATTTAATTTCAGGTGAGCCTAGCAGTGAGCACAATAGGTGGTACCTAGACAGCGGCTGCTCCAGGCACATGACGGGTGATCAGACCAAATTCAGTGAATTGAAAATGAAGGTTGGAAGTTTGGTCAATTTTGGAGGGAAGAACAAAGGTAAGATCATTGGTGCAAGTACAATTTGATGTGAAACCACCTTGGTAGTGATAGCCACTAGGCCAATGATCCTTGGACCTATGACTCGCAAGCAATCCAACGTACCCGGCGATATCACTTAAGCGGACTCACCCGCGTAACACACACATGTGCCCGTGGGCAACCCGGTGATGATGGAGAGGGTCCGGGGCGGGACCTTGATGCTCCGGGGGATTTGGAAAGCTTGAGGCTGAACCCCTAAGGGCCCGGGATGCCCAATTTCATGGGCGGCCAGCATGTCAAGGGCGTGGGTTGTAGGGTCTCTCTCACAACTTGCTCCGCGGTGGTCGCTCAATTTGATGACAATTTGGGACCGGGCACTCTCTCACCGTCCGACGGAGCTAAGAAGCAATACTAATTAAGCAAGATAATCCAGCAAAGAAAGGGGGCCAGAAGCTCACCTGATTAGTGTGAAGACGCCGATCCCGGCTGAGACGATGGCGAGCGGGGAGGCGTAGGTATGCACCCACACGCTGCGCCGATGTAGCTTCGGATGACGACCTGCTACTACAATCACTACGCCCTCGCAGAGGGGTTAGACTAGGTGTGGGGGACTGTAGGATTACAATCTAACACTACCTCCATATAGGGAGGGGCTGTAAGCTGGCCAGGCGGGGTGGGGAAGCGAAGTTAGAAACTGAATTGCCGAGCTCCCCGGTTCTGCTAGCTTCAGGAACAGCTTGATAGATAGTCGATGACGGCACCGCTACTGGCTCTCCCGAACTCCGTTGCTGACGAAACCAGCACCAAAACCTTTTGGGTTGGCCCAAGAGGACGTCAGAATTATTAGAGAATTTCTTGACATCGTCAGTGGCTGGGGTAGGGTCTGGAACAGGACTGTTCGGTGCTGGTTCTGGTTGCTCTTAGTTTGCTACTGTTGGAAGATGAAAAAGGCACGAACACTCCCGGACTCTGAATAATGCGAGATCAGAACCTCTACAACCGTGGACAAGTACTCTTCGAGCCGGGACCAACAGGACCGTCGTCTGAAGTCGGAGCTGACCGTGAAGGCCAAAATAGTGGAGGGGTGTCAGAACTGGTTTAGGGGAACTGACCTGGCGCACCGTAGGGATAAAATCCGGAAGTCTTGACTCCGGGGTCCAAAATTAGTTCTCCTTCTTGGAGATGACAGAGGACTTGAAGGGGAAGCCCTCAGCCAAGTTTCACGCCAGGAAACACAAAGGGGTGTCCGAGGGAGCTTCTGCTTCGAGCCTCTAGTTGTCTGCTTGGGAGAAACTGCGCAGGTCGCCGAGAATCACTCATATGGACAACTCCGGGATCAGAAGAAGGCAGGACTGCCCTTGTTACGAAGCTGACTAGACGACAATTCCAACGGTATATGGTACGCCTCCTGAAGCCTCACGATGACGCTGTGGCCACTGCTGCAAGATGCTGGTACACTATTGCCTATGAACTGGGATGAACAGGGTGGTGATAGGTGATGGGAAATGGGGTAGATGGGATGGGAAATGTGGTGGATGGGTGTGGGGGCAACCCCTAGCTGTGAGGGGGTATGGGAGGGGGCAAACCAAGTTGAGGGAGGGGGAAAATGGGGACTGGAAGGGGTATAGCAGGTGGAGGCAGGGAGAGTTGTGAATTTGGGTTGGGAGGGAGAGAGGGAAGGAGAGGGGGCACATCCAAATGGGAGGGATATTTGAATTTTGGCCTAGGGTGAATCTCCTTCAGCCTTGGGGAGGTGGAGAGGTGCTTGGGGAATAGAAATGGGTAGTTGGGGGTTGGATGGTGGAGCAAGGATTGGTGGATTCCACCTTGGGGTTGGGGGGGAATGAAATGAGTATATGGGGGATGGGGGATATTAATGAAGTGTGAATGGAGGAGAGAGGAGGGAGAAATTTGAATTTTGGGAGGGGAGGAGAGAGAATGGGGGAGTGGGGGAGCTTCTCACTCCAAAGAAACACTCAAATTTTTGGAATTCACTCAAATTTTCATTGATCATCAAAGGTTACAAATGAGAGAGTGGAGGGGGCTGTTAATAGACTCCATACTTTTCCTAGGACCAAATTGACCCTAACTAAACAACTAATGACCAAAGCAGTCCAAGGGAGGGTGCCCCTGGGCCTAGCCCACTGAATTGGTGCCATTAACCAACCTAATCAACCTAATGACATTCAATTTAGGTAAATGACTCTCAAACCAAGATACCAGACTCAAAAAAGGGAAAATTACATAGTTTATGACTCAAATAAGATATAAAAATTACTTGACTGGACTCAGAAAAATATGACAATCACAATGACGCATGCCGACGAACAATCCGAGCCTTGAAAATGTGGAGGGGCAAGAGATGCCCCCATTACAATTGGTAAGTTTCCCTCGAATACCATTGAAAGAGTTTTGCTTGTGGAAGGTCTTAAGCATAATTTACACAGCATCAGTCAGTTATGTGACAAGGGTCACATAGTTATTTTTGACAATATTGCATGCAAAATCCTTGAAAAAATTCTGACAAGGTTAAGTTTGTAGGACATTGAGTCAATAATGTCTACATTGTAGACTTTTATGAAAATTCAGAATCAAATCTTTGTTTGTCTCCTGATTTGGATAACAATGCATTTAATTGGCATATACGATTAGGTCATGCCAGCTATACTACACTGAATAAGTTAGTCAAACATGACTTAGTTAGAGACATGCCTAAGATCAAGATTAATTCAATCTCCATAATTTGTGATGCATGTGCTCTGGGAAACAAACCTAGAAGTCTATAAAGCTCAGATCTGAGCCATTATCCTCTAGGCCAATGGAGTTTTTGCATATGGATCTATTCGGTCCAACCAGAACTCAGAGTCTGAACGGTAAAAGGTTTGGGTTTGTGATTGTAGATGATCATACTAGGTTGTCTTGGATATTTTTCTTAGCAAATAAAAATGATGCATTTCAGACGTTTAAACTATTTTTCAATAAAATAAAACAAGAAGGAAATCACAGAATTTACACCATCCAATCTGACCATGGAGGAGAGTTTGAAAACTCCATGTTTTCTGAATTTTATGACAATGAGGGATTAACTCACAGATTTTCTTCTCCCAGGACTCCAGAGCAGAATGGCATAGTGGAAAGAAGAAACCGGACCATTGTCGAACTGGCCAGAACCATGCTCGTGGAAAGTCAGCTACCTAGAAGGTTTTGGGCAGAAGCGGCCAATACTGCATGCTATACTATCAACAGGGCCATGGTATGATCCATCCATAAGAAAATCCCATATGAGCTCATGAAAGGTAAGAAGCCAAATGTGGTTCACTTTAGAACTTTCGGTTCTAAATGTTTCATTCACAACAACAATAAAAAGGACCTTGATAAATTTGAAGCAAAGAGTAGCCCAGGAATTTTTCTAGGATACTCTGAAACATCCAGGGCATATAGGGTTTTCAATATCTCAGATCAAACTGTAGAAGAATCTCCTCATATTATATTGGATGAAACAAATAATGTTATTAACATGGATGATGATGACAGGAACTCAAAGCATGATGGAGAGTTTTTGGAAGACAGGTTGAATGAAGAAACTCAGTCACCTCCAGCAACAAACGTTCCAAACCAGGTAGAGCCAGTCGAAACATGTGAGTCCTCAATAAATGTCAGATTTTTGAAAGATCACCCATCACATAATATCATAGGAAACTTAACTGATCATCCTAGAACAAGGTCTTTTCTTAGAAATGTTAATAATCAAGATCTAGTTGCATTAGTGTCACAAATTGAACCTAAGACAATGGAAGAAGCCTTAAAAGATTAATCATGGGTAAATGCAATGAATGAGGAACTAGGTCAATTTGAAAGAAATAATGTCTGTGAACTAGTTCCGAGACCTGAAAATACAAATGTTATAGGAACTAAATGTGTTTTCAGAAATAAAATGAATGAAGATGGAATAATCTCAAGGAATAAAGCCATATTAGTAGCCAAGGGTTACTGTCAGGAATTTGGGGTTGATTTTGATGAATCCTATGCACCTGTTGCTAGGATGGAAGCAATACGAATCTTATTGGCTTTTGCACGTTCTAAAAACATAAAACTTCAGCAAATGGACGTTAAAAGTGCATTCCTAAATGGTTTCATCAAAGAAGAAGTTTTTGTAGAACAACCTCCTGGATTTCAGTTATCTTCACACCCTAACAAAGTTTTCAGATTAAACAAAGCCCTGTACGGTCTGAAACAGGCTCCTAGGGCCTGGTATGATAGGTTGATAGAATTTTTGATCAGCAAGGGCTACAACAGACGTAAGGTGGATCAAACTTTGTTTACTAAAATTCTGAATAAGGACCTCATCATAGTTCAGGTATATGTAGATGACATAGTCTTTGGCTCAAAATACACTGAACTATAGAATGAGTTTGCTCAGTTGATGTCTAATGAGTTTGAAATGAGCTTGGTTGGTGAATTGAAATACTTTCTTGGTTTGCAGGTTCAGCAATTGGAGGATGGGTGTTTTATAAGCCAGACCAAGTACACACTAGAAATTCTCAAGAGGTTTACAATGGACAACTTGAAGCACATCTCAACTCCAATAGGTACCAATGCTTCATTAGATGCGGATGAATCAGGTAAAGAAGTTGATGCAAAGCTATACTGAGGTATGATCGGATCCCTGCTATACTTAACTGCCTCGAGACCTGATATACAATTCAGTGTAGGTATGTGCGCTAGATATCAATCAAGGCCTACTGAACTGCATCTTGCAACTGTGAAAAGGACCTTTATATATATATCTGGCACACACAACTTAGGATTATGGCTCCCTGCATCACACACTCTAGATCTAAAATCTAACATTGATGCAGATTATGCTGGGTGCAAATTAGATAGGAAGAGAACTAGTGGACACTGTCAATTCTTTTGTGGGTGTTTAGTTTCTTGGGGTTCCAAGAAACAGCATTCTGTGGCCCTCTCCACTGCAGAGGCTGGGTATGTAGCCGTAGGGAGTTGTGACAACACAAGTGTTATAAATCTTTCTAAAAATCCTGTCTGCACTCACTCACCAAGCACATAGAAATCAGACATCATTTAATCAGAGATGAGGTTTCAAAAGGCACTTTTTAATTAATTCACATTGGCACTGAACATCATATAGTTGATATCTTCACTAATCCACAAGATAATGAGAAATTCTCTACCTTGAGAAGAGAACTGGGCATTTTTAGATCCCCTTGAACTCCTCTTTCTAATCTACTCACTGCCTCGAGGCATTAATGTTCATGCCTCGACCTATTAGTTCATTTTTTTTCATCCTTGCATCGACAGTCTCTCTGCTATCAGGTCGATGCATCTGTTGTGCTCAGACCTGCATTCATGAAACTTGTTTGTGTTCTAAGTCATGCTGTCAGAGGGAGGTTAGTGGTCAGTCTAATTGTCAGGGGGAGCTTGTCTGATCCGTTTAATCTATTTTTCTTCTTAGTGAATGTCTTTCTGACTGAGGGGGAGCTACTTAGGTTGGTCAATTTGTGTAATGTGAGGACTGATTCAGAAGGGAGGGTGAGAGCTCAGGCTACTGCAAAAATGCTCTTTATGAGAATCTTTCACAGTCCATTCACAAGTCATAGAAAGTCATAACTTTCTTAAAAAACCTTTAAGTCTGATCAACTAAAATCAAGTCAAGAAGTTTCTACCTCATAATCATGTAAAAGATCAAACTGAAAAGGTCTGAAGAATATCTTTCTACATTTCTCATGAGCATGAAACAAAGTTAAACGGTTATGTCTTGAAATCATCCAAAAGCTTGAAGGTTGAACTCATAAAAGCAAAATTTCTAGAAACCATTTCATTTTGTATTGTGTTCAAACACATCACACAGAAATAGAGAATAAAAAAACTAAATTCTGAGCAATGATTTTGGTTACCGAGAAACCTGTTGATCTTCATCATGAAATGGGAACAGCTGTGTCATGAAGTACCAGATTAACTCTGTTTAAAAATTTCAGTGAAAAATAGCAACTCATTCGAGAGCAATGGCTTGGAGTATTGAGTAACTGGGTCACTTCACCTAAGACGTGTTGTGCCTCACGTAAAAAGACATCTCTTTTGCTATCCCTGTTCTCATTAAAGAGAAGCAATACGGTTTTTACACTGAGTAACTGGGGATTCCTGCATCTAACCAATGTCTCCTCATGAAAAAAAAGTGTTGATTTAACCAAAATTGCTCATTCAAAAGCACGGCCTTAAGAAAAGAAAAAATTATGTTGAACTCAAATGCTACTGATATAAAATGTTGGTTGTTTGTCCTCAATACTGCGAGAACAAATTTTTTAGAGAAGTAGTCCCCACAAGTTTGATCAGTACAAGCCCTTAGACAGGTTCTTCTTAACATAAATCTTTTTAAGCCTTGATCTCTCTCATTACTTCTGTATGGCGATAATCTTCACTCTTAAATCTTTGTCTCTCTTGATTATCAGATTTGAAACCTCGAAGCTCACTTTAGTTAACTTACTTAATATTTTAAGAGATGTATATGAGATATTCTGGATTTATGAAATCTATTGTATTTGCTCTCTCTTGTTTAGCAGCGTTCCTTCTCTCCCCATTCCTTTTGATGATGTCAAAGGGGGTGAGATATGTCTGAGTTACTGTCAGATAGAAAGTAGAAAGGGGGAGAGTAGTGGGAGTGGTATAATGATTTGGTTTGAGTCAATGCATTCTTTTTGAAAATCCTGTTTCTCTGCCAGAGTCTGAGATTTGCATTATTTGTGTGCATATGGGGGCATTTCGTTATTTGCTCAATATCTGGCTTCTGTTTGAACTGTTTTTGATTCTGCCTACTTATCATTCTCTTTGCATTCCCTCATTTTGATTGCTCAAATTTTTACTCAAGGAAAGAGAAACTTCTCTCTTAAATTAAAACTTCCTCAATAACTCATATGGTTGTCATCATCAAAAAGGGGGAGTGTGTTGCATTCTGTGTTTTGTTGATGTCAAACCAATATGAGTTATTCTGTCAATTACAACCATAAAAAAGTTGAGTATCTTATACTGTGATTGAATGAAATTGCACATGATTACATTGAACAGTTTAAACTGATTTACATATTGTTTAAATGCAAGGATGTTAAGTGTTTCTCATGAAATTTATTGAACAAATCGATGTTGCTGAGGACTGCCTTAGTTGTGCATGTGATTTTGATGATTACAAAATGACTTTGTTTGCTTGGCCTTGCTTGGCCTTGTGCTTGAATGATATTTCATGTTCTCATGTGCTTGAATCATACTTGTTCTCTTACTATGGAGTCATGTTCTAGAATGAGAATGAATTTGTAAAACAATGCTTCTGAATGCCATCAACATGAATGAGTCTTTATGCTCATTTGAATGCAAGTATGCTAATCTTCTTGCATTGCAGGATCGAGTCTTGATGGACATCAAATGGAACTCAAGAGAATGCTTAAATAAGTCATCTTGTTGTCCACAATTCAGAACTCGTGTTAATTCTATCTCCATTCTTCAAAGAACCATTGGTAAGGCTTTACAATTCACATATCTTCAGTTAAGTGAATTTTGGATAAGAAAGCTACAGTGTGTTGACCCAGAGTACTTGAGCATAGATATACATGTGGTTTCACATTCCTTCTTCATGAGTCATTAAGGTTTGAAGATGTATGCTTCATGCATTTTCTATATGAGGTTTTGAGGGTCATACATGTTATTCAAATGCATGGGTTATGATGTTGATTTTTGGTTGAGACACCTTGGGCTTTCAGGCATATTCTTCTAAGTTGCCAAAGACATGAATGTGGTTCATGCACTTTCTACTTGAAGCTTTTAAGCTTGTGATGTGCTTTAAATATTCATACAAGACTTCTGAGAGTTGGTTCTATATTACTCATGCATTGCATGAATGCTTGGTCTTGTGAGCTATGCACTAAAAGCTTGATTTATTAACTTGATGTGTGAAAGAATTGCATGAACATGGATCTTATGAGGATGGCTTCAATTAGGTCTCAATCAATGAGATTGTGTTCATTGAACACACATTTCTATTTGAATGACAGTGTCATATCATTCATGAGGTTATTGTGATTTCAATGTATGGATGATTAAAAAGATCCCTTGTTTATATCAATGCTCCTCGTGATATCAATGCTTCATGAATGTTAGCATTTGTCAACAAGAATGCCATTTGAATGAATGTGTGTTTGAATGGTTAGCATGTTATAAACTTTCATGAGGCATGAATGTTTGCAATTTGAATGTTGAAAGAAAGCCTTGAAATTGAATGATAATGTAATTGTGGAAACATCATTATAAATATGCATTGCTACATGTGTGTATGAGATCATGGTGATGCATAATGAAAATGCATATTTACATATGTTTGCATATGTGTGTGGTTAGGTATTCGCACTTTGTCAAATTGAGTTTCATGATATGTAAGCGTATCTTGGCAATGTTATTTGAATGATTGAGCTCCCATATCATTACATATGCCTTAGATGCAATGGAAGATTCAAAGTTCCCCAAATGCCATAGCTCGTGACTTATGTCTTTATGGAAACATTTATTTATGCAATGAGCATTTGGATGGTTGACAAGTTATGGAGGTTCTTTTGGAAGAATCTAGTATATGAGCTCTTAACTTTCACACCTGTGTTAACCTAATACTCTTGTGTTTTTGCAGGTCCAAGGATGATTTTTATACCCTCCCATATCAAGTGGATCATGGTAATACACTAACCACCTTGTGTGCTTGAAATGGAGGTAGTTGAGGTTGAGCTTTCATACCTTTGTATTTGGACAATTGAGAGATTCAATTTCATTACAACAAACACTTGTCATATGGTGGAATGTGTTTTGTTGGTTGTAAATGGAAAGCCAAACACATGTTTGAATGGGTTGTATGATGCATTTTTATGTGAACAAGTTCAAATTGTTGATGCTTGATTCATGAACTTTGATTATGATCTAACCGCTTGTTTCATCATGTGTTTCAGGTTAAGAAATCATGTTTGATCATCATGGGACTTTGGTAACATCTAAACATTTATTTTCCCATGTATTTTTAGCGATTTGATAAGTTTTTGAAACCCATACTGACATGGGTCTGGGGTCGACCCGTGAATCTTCTGGTTCGGACAGAACCAAAATTGTGACCCAGTGTGTAGGGGTCGACCCACATAGCATGGGCACACATCCATGGGTCGACCCCTGGAAACTGAGTTTCTATTTCTTATCTGCCCGCCCTCTGGTTGTCCAGGGGTCGACCCATGGGGTCGACCCATTCCGGCACGGGATTCTCGGGAGCATCCGAAACCCAATGAAAACATGTCTAAACTTTACCAAACTACCCCCCAATGATTTCTAATGTTATTAGGGTGTTTCTAACATGTTTTAGGAGGGTTATATGAGTCTTTTATCCAGTTCTCTATATATCTGAATGTGAACTCTGATTTTGGAAGGGAAGAACCCTAATGTGCTATCTTTCTATCTTGTAGGGCAAGGAAAGGTGGAAAAGGAAGTGGAGCTCTTGCAAGGTGGTTTTCATCTACTTCAATGGAGATTTGAAGCTTGTGGTAGAAGAAGAAAAGAAGCGTCTCGAAGAGAGGAACGCGAGGACGCTAAAATCGCTGCCATCCGACAACGAGCCAAGAAGAGCCGGAGTCTTTCTTGAAGGGGGAGCTTCATACATGCTTTATCTTCTTTTATTCTGTCTCTAGAGTTTGTTTGGGGCTCAATGCATCTATTTGTCTTTGCTTCTTAAATTTTTGAAAGGATATATTGTGTGGGGGTTCGGAGAAAGGGTTCTCCGAGTGTTTATGTTGACGCGTGTGCGTCGTTTTGTGCGAAGCATATCCGCGCGTGTGCTTGGACATATCTTGGGGTGTGTTCCCCGTGTGTGGTTGGGAGTTTACTCCCGTGTGATTGTGTAGGCTTCGCCCTACGTGTGTGTGTTGGAGCTTGGCTCCGTGTGTGTGTGGGGATTTATCCTCGGGCTATTTTATACAGCAGTGAAGCCTCACCGGTTTGGTGAGGGGTGGACGTTGGGAGCCTATCGTGGTCCCGAACCACCTTAAAAATCCTCGTGCATTGTGGCTTGCATTGTGATTTGTGTTGTGGTGGTTTGCTTTATTGTTCATATCTAATTATCCGTTCGAGTGAGTACGATGAGATTGAGAGAATCAAGTCTATTCCAATTAGTTTAAATTCCTCACTCTTGCTAATCTTGCTAATTCCGCTATGAGCTAGTAAATAGTTTTAATTGGACATAATTTTAGTAGAGGGTTCTATTCACCCCCCCTCTAGAACCGTGTTCCTGCACTACGGGACCCAACAATTGGTATCAGAGCGAGGCTCTGTTGTCCCTAGATCTAACGATCTACAGAGTGATCCTAGTGCATTGTCAATCATTAATTTTTCTGTTGATCAAATCTCTATGAATTGCCTTCCTATTTTTAATGGTCATGATTATATTTCTTGGAGAAATGCTAGGTATGTTTATCTTGGTTTGCATGAGCCTAATGTTTGGAAGGTCATATGTGCAGGTCCATACAAGCTTCCTACTGAACATAACAAATGGGATGATATGCATGTCAAGAAAAATGCAATGAATCTTAGAGCATTGAATTTTCTCTTGAATGCGATTGAGTCTAATATACTTTCACAAATTCCCTTGTGTAGGTCGGCAAGAGACCTTTGGGACGAATTGGCACGGAAGTATGAAGAAGAAGTAATGGATCCATGCTTAATGGCTTATGGTGAAGAAATTTCAAATGAGGTAAATTCTAACTCTGACTCTGATGAAGATGAAATGTCATTTGAAGAACTTCTTGATGCTTATGAGGAGTTATCGAGTCGATATAAGAAAATCAAATCTGAAAATAAAAATCTGAAAAAGAAAACTAGTGAGAATGTGCATGCTAGTGTTTCCTGTGAAAAATTCATTGAGTTAGAATCAAAAATTGAAAATCTAGAAAATGATAATGAACTTCTAGAATCCAAAGTTGAATTGTTTTCAGATGAAATGTCTTGTATGAATGAAGAGCTTGAAATGTTCAGAAAATCTAATACTACTCTTGAAATTGAAAATGATTCCGATGATTTGCTTGATCAGAACAAACTCTTGTTGTCTAAGATTTCATTGCTTGAAGAAACTGAAAAATGTCTTAGAAATAAGTTGGATTCCTTATCTGACGATGATAAAATGCTTGAAAAACTTCTTGATTCTGGAATTGATAGCAAGAGCATCATGTTTGAAAATGAGGAACTTAAAAAGAAAAATGGTGCCATGCTAATCGAGAATGCTTTGCTTGAAGGTAGATTGAACAGTTTTGATAAAAGTGAAAAAGAAAATGCGTTGTTGAAATCTGAAAATGAAAAGTTGAAACAATTAAACAACGCCATGTCTGAAAGACTACTAGTTCTTGAAAAAGGAAAATCTGTTAATGTCAAATTGCATGAAGATGAATGTGAAAAAGTGCATGTGCTAGAACAAGAAATTGGGAGCTATAAAACTGCAAATAGAGTATTGAATGAGAGCATTATTTACAGTGAACAGGAGATAGCTAGCTATGAATTACACATTGCATCCCTTGAATCTGAAATTATAGACTTAAATGCATCATTGTCTAAATTTTTCAAAGGGAAGGAGAACTTAGACAAAATGCTAGGTGTTAAGGTCAACTTTCAAAAAGAGGGTCTTGGATATTCTCTAATCAACAAAAAGTCTTTTGAATCAAAACTAAAAACCTCTTTTGATCATGCTTCTGATATCCCTAGCACTTCAAAAGCTCCTCCTCCTATTACACAAACAAAAATTTCTGAAAAATATTTTGAGAAAAAGAAAAATGTTCACACAAAACCCACCATGGAAAAATAATTTCAAAAAGTTCAAGGTGGGCGAAAAATGAAATCAAATGTTGAATGTTTCTATTGTGGATTGAATGGACATGTGATGGATGATTGTGTTGTCATGAAAGAGGATGACAAACATGCGTGCAAAGATAAACATGTTTTCAAATCAAAAGGAAATATTTCTTGCCTTCATTGTGGTACGCTAGGCCACAGGATGAAAAATTATTTTTCAAAGCAGAAAAGTGAACAAAATACTTTTAATAGAAAAATAAATATTTCTTGTTTCTATTGTCATAAACTTGGGCATGTCATGGATAATTGCTTCGTGAAACAAAATGATGATTATTGTGCCATGAATACTAAGTTTGATCTTCAAGAAAATTCAGTGACAAATATGCCTTTCGTGCTCAAAGGTTTTCATCTAACAAGGGAAAGTTCTTTTGAAAAACTTTTGCTCATAATGATAAATCATTTGTTAGAACTACTTCTCCTTGTTGCTATCATTGTGGGAAGTATGGGCATGTTATGAAAGAATGTTGGTTTTTGAAAACTAATAATTTCCATGCTTCTAGAATGAATGCTATGTTTAATTTTGTTAGACCTAGATCTTTTGGAAATAGGAGATGGAAAACTTTTGAAAATGCCTTTGCTCTTAAAAGGAAATCCTTTGCTAGAAATACCATCCCTCAATACTTTTATTATGGAAACCATGGACATGTCATTGAGGATTACAGGATCATGAAGGATGATGATATAGTGACAATGAAAAAGTCAAAGAAAATATTTGGAAGAGATGCTACTAACATCCAAGGACCCAAGAAGGCTTGGGTGCCAAGATTCGACAAATGAGTCGGTTGTTATGAAGGTGTGCCTTGAGATAAATAAAGAATGAAAGGGGTTCCAATAAAATGGAACAAGGCACACTCATAAGGTAAAACCCCAACTTTACCTTTTCATTATTAAACTTGATGATTTTGATGTTTGGTATGTTATTCTGTTATAGTTTTCATACGATGCTTGAATTGCATTTCCTCACAAGTCATACAAGCCTTCAATGGATGAATTTTTGGTATATCAAATGGTGATATGTGAAATGACAGATCAAGTCTGTTAGGAAGCTATCACTATGTGTGAGGTGATCTTAGGATCAATGTCCTCCACCTTGTATCAAAATTTAGAAATTAAATTATTTGGCTAATGTTGAAACATGTCTTTTTGAATGAAATCAATTTGCCTTGATTTGCATGTGCTTTCAATTTGAATCTGAAAATCTTTCTTGTTTTAAGAAGGCAAAATCTCTGAAAATCTATTTTTGAACAACTTCTGAAAATAATCAAGTTGCATTGCTTGATTTTGATCATTTTTGCACCCTTGTTCGTGAAGGCCATGTGAGGGGGACATCACCCATGATTCTCTCTGGCTCGGGACTTCCCTTCCTTTCGATGAGGGCCAGACTTGAGCTCCATGACATCCAGGCCTCCACAGCACTATGATGGATCACTTTGGTGTACTTCTTGTCTTTATTTTGAGTCATTTTGATGTAATTTATCTTTTATTTGAGTCCAGTACCTACGTTATGTGTTTATTTTCCTAAGTCATGTGGTCATCATGTGAGTTTTGGATCCAATCACTTGGGCTTGGCCCACCTGCGCCCCTTTCCCCCTAGAAGTGTGTCATTAGTCTTTCTAGCAGGGAATTTTTGTAAATTTTAGATTCCCTATAAATAGGGCCCCAAACCCTCCTTTTGGAAGTAATGAAAGTTTGAGTTAAATCTTGAAACCCCTTGTGCTCTCTCTCTCTCTCACTCTACCTCTCTCTCTCTCTCTCAAGAAGGGGCGAACCCCCTCTCTCTCTTCTCTCTCTCTCCTCCCCTCTCTCTCCCAACTTAGACCTCCCCTCTCTCTCCTCCCATTGCCACATCACCCTCCACCTCAGCCCAACCCCTCACCTCCCAAGGTCCATTCAATTCCTCAATTACTCACCCCAAAACCCAAGTAACCTTTCACCTTCCTAGGCATCCCTTCATTCTCCAAAGCACCCATCCCACTTCCCTAGCAACCTTCCCTCTTCCCCAAGCACCCTTCCCTCTCCCCTACACACCCCCTTCACTTCCCCAAGGGGATTTGAATCCCCCTTTCCCCCCACTTGGTGCGACCCCATTACCCCCACCCCCTTTTGCTTTGGCCGACCACCCCACTCCCCCAAGCCCACTTGCGCCACCATCACCCCTCCTCCTCCAAGAGAAACCACCTCTTCCCCCCCCCCATCTCCTCTCACACCCCCCAAACCACCCCTCCCACAACTACAACCAGCAACCTTCCACTCCTCCTTGCTACCCCTCCACCCCTTACCATCCCACCTCCACCAACAACCCCCCCCCTTTGCACTGCCCAGTTTGCAGGTAGCAGTTGGGACTCGACTTGTAGAACCTGCCTCGGAGTCGTTCGGCATCCTCTGGACGTGTACCATACATCACCGGAAAGGTCTTCCAGGCGGCTTCGTAGGCGAGGTGATCCCGCTCCATTCCAAGTTCGGGGTTGCCCGGGAGATCCTTTCTCCCTCGACTACGCAGATCTGGCCCAGACTGCAACCAGAGCCGACTTTCAGAAGCTCCTGCGGCCACACCTTGGCACCCCTTGGCGAGCCACTTGACCAGGACGATCCTCCACCAGTCCCCTATCCAACCCAGCCAGCGGGGAGTCATTTGGAGTTTGGAGCTGCTTGTACCAATTTTTCTACCACCGGAGCGTCTTTCAGGTCAGTCAGGGCCTGTCCTGATACCTTCCTACTTCTCGGGCCGTTGTCCTCGACCCCGACCTCCCCGGGTGCCGTTCTTTCTTGCTGATCAAAGAGGACACGGCCACGCTCGTAACCGTCCTGGTCCCGTGCCGTTCTGATCATGGGAGTACTCGGGGCAGCTTCATCTTCCCACAGCAGTAACCTGAAACCTACTCGAACCAGAACTAGGCAGCGCTGATCCAGCACCTGCTCCGACCAGCAGCGATACTTTGAGAGCCCGGAAAAATTCAGGATCCATCCTGAGTCAGTCACAGACGTTTTGACGCTGGGCCCGTCCACTTTCGAGTCCGGGATCGAACACAGCGGAGTCGACAGTAATTACCTATCAGCAGGCAAAACCGGCAGGCAGAACTCCAGAAGGGCGACCCAGCTCCGTTCGTAGGCCCTTTTCCCTCCCTGCGTGGAGGTAGTGTTTGATTGTAATCCAAATTTCTCCACCCCAAGTTCCCCCTCCTGCGCGAGACGTAGTGCTTGTAAATAATTAATAGGGATCAAGCTTCATCGGCGCAGTGTGCGGGGAACCCACACTTCCCCGCTCGCCCATTGTCTCCGAACGGGGTTGGTTTCTTCAAACCAACCAGGTAAGCTTCTTCCCTTGCTCTCCTCAGTGTTTGTTCATTTAATATCTACGAAACTATTCCGCTGGTTGGTGAGAGAGTGCTCGACCCCGGAGCTTCCAACTTATGTGTGGTCACCGTGGGATATAGTGAGAGAGTGACCCAGTGTCCCATGGCACCTGGCCCGCCCTTGATCATGGGCACCGTACCCTCGGGATGGAAAACCATAGTCTTGCTGGCCCTCTACCGGCAAGGGTCTTGTTCCACCACCTCGACTCGGCATCACCGAGTCACCACGGGAAACGGGTGTGCACGGTGGATTGGCGATTTCCAAACAATCTCGAGTCTTACGATTGTGTTTGCGAATAAGGTCCAAGGGTCCATATTCTCCTACTGCATTCTTCCATCACTTGTGTCACATCAATTTGGTATCAGAGCAAGTTTTAGACTTGTCTCTACGAGTCTAGTCCTAGGGCATTGGCATTTGGGTCTCCCTTACATCTCATTTTCCAACGCTCCTTGCATGACCACCCTAGGGAAACGCCCCAAGTCCCCATGGACCGATTTGACGTTGTCATCAACAAACTTCATAACTGTCTAGATACCCTCACCACCCGGCTTAATCGGATTGATGCAAAAAGGAACCACGGCCCTAGAGCTTGGTCACCTCGGGATGAATTTGGATGGGAAGCCAATGAACCCCCACTTAGGAACTATGGCCTTAGAGTCTTGCCTCCACAGGATGAGTTTGATAGGAAAAGGTTAGACTATGATCCCTGTTATGACTATGAGAGGCCCCAACATTACGGGCGTGAGGAGAGACGTCCCCGGGATAACCTGGATAACCATCCCTCCAGAATGATGCGATTCTCTAGGCCTCCTAGGTTCACTCTCCGGCCGGATGATCCCAAGGACATGGAACCCCGACCCAACCCAGCCCCACTCTTGAAGACCCCCAAACCATGTCCAAGTAGGAGTACCCCATTTCGGCCCACTAATCTTCCTCCCACCCCTCCTCCGACAAGGGTCACCCCTAGTCAAAACATGCCCCGGCAAGAAGGGAGTTCCAATGGACCAAGTGTGGGTGAGACCACCCAGGGGAATAGACAACAATGCTTTGAGTGTAAAGGCTTAGGACACTCCATCAACCAGTGCCCTTCACAAGAGATGTCCAACATACTGACTGAAGAAATAGTTACCCCTATCAAAGGGGAACTTGAGGAGGTCTCCGAAATCCATGAGGCTCCCCTAGATTGGGAAGAAGAATATGAAGCCCAATGCCAAGGGTTGGGTCAAGAAGGCTCATCCCTATCCAAAGAGACCCCAGCGAGCCTAACTAGGAACATCCTCCCCCTAGAGTTGCCAGATGACCAACCAAGTCCTCCCACCCATCCCTCCATGAGAATTGTGATTTTAGGGGAACCCCTTATTGAGTGGCTAAAGCAAGACCTCCTCCTCCACATCATGCGCCCCCCCATGGAAAAACATTACCCAATCGTGTCCACCCCTCCCTTCCACACAACCTACAATTCGTTTGCTTTGTAGGGACCCTGAGGGACTTGATTAGGGGAATACTAAGGCAAATAGTGGTGACAAACATGCTGGCCTTAGGAGCAAGTGACACGGGATACCTTAGTTTCTCACACCCCTCTATAAAGACCATCACCTCCATTTACAGCAAGGGTCCTTGCACGAGTGAGCTCTTATTGTTTCTACCCGGGCCCGATGAGTTTTATACCACCCCCCCACCACAAATAAGGGGCACTCCACCTAGGGAATCCACTTTGGTGTTCACCCCATTAGGAGATGAGTACCTAGGCCATGCTAGGGTGTGTATGTTTCAGAGTGCCCAAGGACTAGGATGGATAGAAGCCACATTCCCCACAACCCAAGTCAACATAAATCCTTGTGATCACCCATCCCCTTGAGAGCTCCAATGCGAACATGTCCCCTTTCCTTCCCTCACCCATACCTACTGTCCATCCTTTCCTAAAGGTCATTCCATTAGGCCCAATCCAACCCTTACACATTGCTTTACCACCACTACATACCTCGTGGGTCCCAAGCTAAGCCCTTGGGACAAGTCATACCCACTCCTAGGCCCAACCCACATTGGAAAACTCGTAGAATGGGCCCTCTCTTGTCAAGGGTTAGACGAGGATCACGTCACCAAAAGCATGACCCTTCATGACCCTTTTGATCCCTTACTTTGGGGCCCCCAAAACCCACCATCCTCATCCCGAGTCCCCCAACAAGTCCTACCCCTCACCTCATGTCAACTCTGTTACACCAACCCCTCCCTTCCTATACCAACGCTCAGGAAGATAGAACTTAGCGTTTGGGTTGAATTGCATGGTAGGTTCATCTCTGGGTGTCCAGGTCTCCCTTTGGCAGTCAACGTTGTTAAGAAACCCATACATGTCAGGACCCCATTTGGATGTCCCGGCCCCCCTAAGTAAATCATTATGAGGTCAAAGCATGAAGGAAGCATTCATGGATGTCCGGGACCCCCGACATCCAACACCCCTTTGCATGATAGGTTCATCTATGGATGCCCCGGCCCTCCTATGTCCACCAAAATCAATGTAACACTTGATAGGGCTAAATTTGGTTGTCCAGGCCCTCCCTTCATCCCTAGAGGATCATCATTTATGACATTGCATGGCAACCCTCGCAAGCACATCAAGAAGAGCAACGAGATGAACGAACAATTAGCCAACTCTCACCGTTGCCACCAAGAATTCTGGTTTGGTGATTCCGTGATGGTGAGGATTGAGAGACTATCGTCTGAGAACATCTCAAAATTGAGGTCTGGTGGAACAGGTCCCTTCCAGGTCCTGAGATACATCGGCACTAATGCTTATGTGTTGGACCTCCACGAGGAATACGGAGTAAGTCCCACTTTCAATGTAGCTGACCTGGTGCCCTACAAGGGTCCCACGGTGACACCCAGTGAGGAGATCCAGCCTATCCCACCCCTTGAGAGAGCCCCTACACAAACGAGAGCTCCATCCGACCCGAGGAACCAGCGTGATCAAGTGGAGCGGATATTAGATGAACAGATCACCACCACACGGAGCAAGGCGTATGAGCGATATCTGGTTAGGTGGAAGGGACGGCCACCTTCGGATGACGCCTGGGTGAGTCGGGAGGATCTCTAGCAGCTGGACCCCGACCTATTGGAGCAATATCGCAGCAGGGAGGGAAATGATGGAGACATCACCCATGATTCCCTCTGGCTCAGGACTTCTCTTCCTTTCGATGAGGGCCAGACTTGAGCTCCATGTCATCCAGGCCTCCACAGCACTCTGATGGATCACTTTGGTGTACTTCTTGTCTTTATTTTGAGTCATTTTGATGTAATTTGTCTTTTATTTGAGTCCAATACCTACGTTATGTGTTTATTTTCCTAAGTCATGTGGTCATCATGTAGGTTTTGGGCCCAATCACTTGGGCTTGGCCCACCTGCACCCCTTTCCCCCTAGAAGTGTGTCATTAGTCTTTCTAGCAGGGACTTTTTGTAAATTTTGGGTTCCCTATAAATAGGGCCCCAAACCCTCCTTTTGGAAGTAATGAAAGTTTGAGTTAAATCTTGAAACCCCTTGTGCTCTCTCTCTCTCTCTCACTCTACCTCTATCACTCTCTCAAGAAGGGGCGAACCCCCTCTCTCTTTTCTCTCTCTCTCCTCCCCTCTCTCTCCCAACTTCGACCTCCCCTCTCTCTCCTCTCATTGCCACATCACCCTCCACCTCAGCCCAACCCCTCACCTCCCCAAGGTCCATTCAATTCCTCCATTACTCACCCCAAAACCCAAGTAACCTTTCACCTTCCTAGGCATCCCTTCATTCTCCAAAGCACCCATCCCACTTCCCTAGCAACCTTCCCTCTTCCCCAAGCACCCTTCCCTCTCCCCCACACACCCCCTTCACTTCCCCTAGGGGATTTGAATCCCCCTTTCTCCCCACTTAGTGCGACCCCATTACCCCCCCCCCCTTTTGCTTTAGCCGACCACCCCACTCCCCCAAGCCCACTTGCGCCACCATCACCCCTCCTCCTCCAAGAGAAACCACCTCTTCCCCCCCCCCATCCCCTCTCACACCCCCCAAACCACCCCTCCCACAACTACAACCAGCAACCTTCCACTCCTCCTTGCTACCCCTCCACCACTTACCATCCCACCTCCACCAACAATCCCCCCTTTGCACTGCCCAGTTCACAGGTAGTAGTTGGGACTCGACTTGCAGAACCTGCCTCGGAGTCGTTCGGCATGCTATGGAGGTGTACCATACATCACCAGAAAGGTCTTCCAGGCATCTTCGCAAGAGAGGTGATCCCGCTCCATTCCAAGTTCGGGGTTGCCCGGGAGAACCTTTCTCCCCCGACTGCGCAGATCTGGCCCAGACTGCAACTATAGCCGACTTTCAGAAGCTCCTGCGGCAACACCTTGGCACCCCTTGGCAAGAAACTTGACCGGGACGATCCTCCACCAGTCCCTTATCCAACCCAGCCAACGGGGAGTAATTTGGAGTTCGGAGCTGCTTGTACCATTTTTTCTACCACCGGAGCGTCGTTCAAGACAGTCAGGGCCTATCCTGATACCTCCCTACTTCTTGGGCTGCTGTCCTCGACCCCGACCTCCCCCGGTGCCGTTCTTTCTTGCTGATCGAAGAGGACGTGGCCATGCTTGCAACCGTCCTAGTCTCGTGCCGTTCTGATCACGGGAGTACTCGGGAAGGCTTCATCTTCCCACTGTAGTAACCTAAAACCTGCTCGAACCAGAACTAGGCAGCGCTGATCCAGCACCTGCTCCAACCAGCAGCGATACTTTGAGAGCCTGGAAAAATTCAGGATCCATCCTGAGTCAGTCACCGATGTTTCGACGCTAGTTCCGTCCACTTTTGAGTCCGGGAGCGAACACAGCGGAGTCGACAGCAAGTACCTATCAGCAGGCAGAACCGGCAGGCAGAACTCCTGATGTGACACGACCTTGGACTTAAGCAAGCAAGCACATTCGCAATCTAAATGGGCCAATTTGGGCCGCCGCTCTCTCGTCGCTCACCCAAGCCCGGAGTAACTTGGCAATGCCAAGGTGAGGTTGAGGGGTTGGGCCCTTGCTGGTAGAGGGCCAGCAAGGCCAAGACTTGATTCCCAATGGATGTGGAATCCCAAGACAATGGGGCCGACCAAGTGCCAAAGGCACCGGTTTCTCTCTTTTCCCACGGTGATAACTTATAGCACAAGAGCTTAAGGATCGGGCTCTCATTCACGGCCAGCGGAGTTTATGAACTAATATTGAAAGAACAAGCACAAATTAGAGCAAAGTTTGGAGCACTTACTCGACCGGTTTGAAGAAATCGGTCCCGCTCGGAGACGAGGGCGAGCGGGGAAGCGTGGGTTCCCCACACGCCGCGCCGGGATAGCTTGACCTGTTTAAGCTATTACAACACTACACCCCATGCAAGGGGGGGATCGTGGGGAAGGGAAGATGATAGTTACATCCAAACACTACCTCCAAACAGGGAGGGGCCTTCAGCCGGCCAAGCGGGGAGGGGAAACTAGTGCTAAGAGTGATGAAGAAGTGATGACACCGAATCAGCCTTCTCTCTATAATAGCTGACAGACAGAGGGTGTGGAGGCCGCAAAACTCTCTCTGGAATTTCGCTGAGGGTGAGACCAGTGGGGATCTCTTTGTCTCTGGAATAGGAGTGCCTCTGAATTTTGCCAATTTCTTCAGGGGTCGCTGGCGGCCTGGGCGGGAGTACGAACAGGGTTGCTGAATCTCGGACTGTCTGCAACAGACTATCAACAGCAGGAAGACTCGGCTGCCCCCACCGTTCCCGAACTCTGAATCAGTCGCCGTTGGAACCGTTGGAACCGTGGGTGAGTCCTCTTTACAAAAGAACAAACGAGGATGCCAAAAGATGCCGGTGAAGATCATAGGACTCAGAAAAGTGAGAAGTGGTCGATGCAGACAGTGGGAAGCAGAGTCAAACGCCTGAGGAAGAAAATTGGTAACTTCTGCTGCAAGATGCTGAACGGAGTTCCGCTTCTTGGTTCTGAAAGTAGACAGGGAGAGGAAGAACTTTTCAGAAGAGCTCGTGGCCTGATTTATCGGGGGTTTGTCGTGGTGAAGCTTTCTCTCCAGATCAGGATCTCTGCAGAGCTAGCTCCTGGTTTCCAATAGCAGGTTGCAGAGGATGTCCCGGCAGCTCCCGACCTCAGAATCAAGCACCGTCAGAGTCGTTGGAATCGTGAACGAGTCCTCTTCGCAGAAAAACTGACGGGGAAGCCAACCGATGTCGGAGAAGACTAGGGGATGCATAACAATGGTGACTAGTCGTTGCAGACTATGAGTAGCAGATCTGCGTAGCTGAGGGAGAAAAATGAGAACTCTGGATCACGAATGCCGAATGAAGTTCTGTTTCTTGATTCTGGAAGTAGACTGGGCGATGAAGAACTTTGAAGAAAAACTTATGGACTGATTCCTTCGGGGTTCGTCGTGGCAGAGCATCTAATTTGGATCAGGTCCTCAGCCGAGGCAGAACTGCGTAGTTGTGGGAGAATGGACCTCCTGGACGGCTCGGAGATCGGAAGAAGATGAAACCACTTCTGTTGCGAAGGAGGCTGGTAGACGCTCCCGACGATGGCTCTTGGGTCTTCAAACTCGTCCGGAGGAAGTCGTGGTGGCCGCTGCAAGTTGCTGGTTCATCTGTAACCTCTGGACAGCAAACTGCAACTTCGAAGTAGCTTCCAATGACCAAGAAAGAAGAAGGGGAAGGGGGTAGATGAATGTGGGAGTGACCCCTGGTTGTAAGGGGGTCTTGGAGGGGGTGTTCTAAGGTGTGGGAGGTTGAGAATAAGGTCTGGAAGAGGGTCCAATAGATGGTGGTAGTGGGGGCTGCGAATTTGGTTGGAATGGAGAGAGGGAAAGGATATTCGAAAATAGGTTTAAGGGTGGGGTTAATTTTTTGTCTTGGGAATGGGGGGGAGTTGTGTTGGGGAAGGGAAGGGGTGCTTGGGGTAATGGGAAGGATGCTTGGGAAAGTGGGAGGGGTAGTTGGGGGTTGGATGGTGAGGAGAGGATTGGTGGAGGGGGTCTTGGGAAGGGGTGGAGTATTGATGAGGGTTGTGGGGAATGGGAAGAGGCTTAAATGGGGTAGGTGGGGAGTGGAGGTGGTTGGGAAGGGAGGAGAGAGAAGAAAATTCGAATTTGGGTGTGGAGGAGAGAGAAAGTGGAGTGAAAAAAAGAGATTAAGAGAGGGATGGGTGGGATTCTCTCCCTAAGGCTTCTCACCTCACTAATGGATTCACTCCACCATAAAAATAAAGATAGAACTCACAAAATGGCAATTTTTCATTGATTGATTCATTAAGTTGAAATGGGGGGGAATGGGGTCCTATATATAGGAAACGCACATTTCTACAAAAGTCCCTGACAATTGACTCAATGACAAATAACCGAGGGGGTAGGGGAGAGCCCTTGGGCCAAGCCCAATGAATTGGGCCCAATAGCTAACTAGACAACCTAATGACACTCAAACATAGGGAAATGAACACAAGACCTAGGAACATGACTCAAATAAAAGGGAAAATACATCAAATGACTCAAATAAAAATTACATAGGACTCAAAAATAAATGACTAGACCATGCCGGATGCAACCGGGGTGAGGAGACGAGCTGTGAACGTGGGCATGGGAGGTGATGTCCCCATCATACTCCCGGGGTGCGGAGAACTCGACTCCGTCGAGTAAGTGTCCTTCCCTCCTTGGAGGGTGTAGAAGTGGTACTGCCCTCAAGTCTTCCGAACGAGACCGATCCATCCACCTGCCGAGATAGTGCTCGTATACCTTGCTCCTGGTGGTAGTGACCTGATCATCCAATATTCGTTCAATGCGCTCGCGCTTGGCTCTCTTGGCTGGTGGACTCTCCTCATGGGTGGGTGCTCTCTCAACGGAGGGAATATGCTCAATATCCTCACTAGGTACCACCGTGGGTCCCTTGTATGGCACTAGGTCGGCGACACTAAATGTGAGACTTACCCCATATTCCTCGGGGAGATCTAACTCATAGGCATTTGCACTAATGCGCCTCAGGACCTGGAAGGGACCAGCCCAACGTGGCCTCAATTTGGAGATGGCTCCCGGGGAGAGCCTCTCCGTCCTTACCATCACAAAGTCACCCTCATGGAATTCTTGGTGACGTCGATGAGAGTCGGCTTGCCTTTTATAAGTCACATTCTTCTTGCTAATGTGCTTGCGGATCTCTTTATGCAATGTTGTGAATGCAGTCATTCTAGGGGTGATGGGTGGACCTGGGCAACCAAAAGTAGACCTATCGTGTAATGATGCAGTGTAGACTTTGGTTAGCCTAGGTGGGCCGGGGCACCCGTAGGTGGCCCTATCATGAAAATTAGTGATAAATATTGGGGGACCCGAACATCCGTAGATGCCTTTGACATGCTTAAGACCCATGATGAATGAAGGTGGACCATGACATTCGAATATGGACCACTCGTACTTTCTACTTGACATGTGGGTGATATGAATGAATGGACCTAACATAGTGTTCATGCCAAGGGGTATGGTAAGCCTAGACACATGCATGCTTTTCCCAAAGGTGACTTCCATGTGTATAGGTGTGAGACAACCTTTGAACTCCCATTGGAAAGGATCGAATGGATCTAAGAAGGTGGTCATCATGGGGTGGGGCACAACCTTATTACCTAAGGATATGTGGCTCAAGGTCATGGCTCCCAAGGTGTAACCCGGGTCTAGGATGGGGTGGATTGGGTCAAACATGGTGGGTTGGGATAGGGAAAGGTAGGTGGTGGTTAAGGTAGTTGGGTCACCCGGGTTCCTTGACTCCCATTGTAATGGATCATAGGGATCATAAAATGGGTTACTAAGGGGAAGGAGCTCCATGTCCTCAAGGTCCTCAAAAGGTGCTAAGTCATCCCTCTCAATGATAATTGGGTCAATGTTCTTGGTGAGTGGGTTGGTCATAAGGAGAGGGCTTGACTCTCTACCCGATATAAAAAGCTCCAATTAGAGGAGAAGGTCGGGCTCATCGGGTGTGGGGAGGAATAGAAGGAGGTCGCTAGTGTAGAAACCAATGGTGCAAACCGAGATGATAGACTCGATGCATAGGTGTAGGAGGCCAAGGCTCCTAGGTTGTTCGGCCATAGGGGTCAACATGCTAGTGAACTCAATTTGCCATGCTAGGCCCTTAAGAAGATCCCTTAAAGTTTCCACTTGGTAGGATGATTGGATGGTGGTGTGATAGGTGGAGAAGGGTACTATGGGGAGGTTTAGCTCCATGAGAGGGTAGACATTAGACGTGATGGGGTGAATTGGTTTCTCCTTTAGCCATCTAGCTAGGGGCCCATCTATGATTATGGTGCCATTTATGAAGGTTTGTGGCTCTTGAAGACTCGGACAATTTGAAGTGGTAAAGGGTTGAAGCTCTTCCTCACCATTGGTGTGAACTTGGGTTTCCTCATGGGTGGGGAGAGGGTCTGGACTAGCAACTATTCCTATGTGAGTGGGTGTGGCCTCTTTTCTTAAGGGAATGGGAGGGTCTTTTGGAGATGGGGTGATGATGGTTGGGGCATGGTGCACCCGGGATGGTGAGTGAGGTCGAACTTGGGTTGGGAGTGGAAGTAGTGGTGGCTTAGGTTGGGATAGGGTTGGGGTTGGAAGTGGAAGGTGGGTTGGTTCAGTTTGGGTTGATTGGGGGGGTGTACCCTTTTTAGGGGAAGATGGAGGGATAGTGGTGTGGACCAAGGGGAATTGTGGAGAGGTGGATGCTTGGTTTATTTGGGTCTTAAGGGAGAGGACTTGGTTGCGAAGTGTAGTTATGATGGTTGAGAGGTGATTTGTTGGGGTTGGTGGGGGTGGAGACCAAAGGTCGGTCTCAAGTTGGCCGGGTGGGGATGGAGGAGTGGTAGTGCTCCTCGGGTTAGGGGTGGTTGAGTAGGAGGGGTGGGAATGTTTGGGGATGTAGATCTTTCTAAGTTCTACCTTCATCTCTTCCCATAAGTGAATAGGTTCTTATCTTCTAACCCTCCTTAAGCCCTCTATGTGTTCCCACTTACTTTTGGCTTGACCCCGAAGTCGTCCCTTGGCCTTTCGGACTCTCGCCGGTCCAGATACCCAAGTCTTTACGAAGTACTTTTCTATCGTATCCTCCCATCTAAGATAGTCACTAGAATGTGATCCGTCAAAGGTAATATCCCTATCTAGGATGAAGTCCATAGGTGGCGAGTAGGCTAAGTAGGAGGCCATGATGATCCCGGATCAATGCAAGGGTCGGATTGATGATGACACCAATGCAAGCATGCCCTAGGACTTGACTTGATAGAGACAAGTCAATGACTTTCTCTGATACCAATTGATGTGACACGACCTTGGACTTAAGCAAGCAAGCACATTCGCAATCTAAATGGGCCAATTTGGGCCGCCGCTCTCTCGTCGCTCACCCAAGCCCGGAGTAACTTGGCAATGCCAAGGTGAGGTTTAGGGGTTGGGCCCTTGCTGGTAGAGGGCCAGCAAGGCCAAGACTTGATTCCCAATGGATGTGGAATCCCAAGACAATGGGGCCGACCAAGTGCCAAAGGCACCGGTTTCTCTCTTTTCCCACGGTGATCACTGATAGCACAAGAGCTTAAGGATCGGGCTCTCATTCACGGCCAGCGGAGTTTATGAACTAATATTGAAAGAACAAGCACAAATTAGAGCAAAGTTTGGAGCACTTACTCGACCGGTTTGAAGAAACCGGTCCCGCTCGGAGACGAGGGCGAGCGGGGAAGCGTGGGTTCCCCACACGCCGCGCCGGGATAGCTTGACCTATTTAAGCTATTACAACACTACACCCCATGCAAGGGGGGGATCGTGGGGAAGGGAAGATGATAGTTACATCCAAACACTACCTCCAAACAGGGAGGGGCCTTCAGCCGGCCAAGCGGGGAGGGGAAACTAGTGCTAAGAGTGATGAAGAAGTGATGACACCGAATCAACCTTCTCTCTATAATAGCTGACAGACAGAGGGTGTGGAGGCCGCAAAACTCTCTCTGGAATTTCGCTGAGGGTGAGACCAGTGGGGATCTCTTTGTCTCTGGAACAGGAGTGCCTCTGAATTTTGCCAATTTCTTCAGGGGTCGCTGGCGGCCTGGGCGGGAGTACGAACAGGGTTGCTGAATCTCGGACTGTCTGCAACAGACTATCAACAGCAGGAAGACTCGGCTGCCCCCACCGTTCCCGAACTCTGAATCAGTCGCCGTTGGAACCGTTGGAACCGTTTGAACCGTGGGTGAGTCCTCTTTACAAAAGAACAAACGGGGATGCCAAAAGATGCCGGTGAAGATCAGAGGACTCAGAAAAGTGGGAAGTGGTCGATGCAGACAGTGGGAAGCAGAGTCAAACGCCTGAGGAAGAAAATTGGTAACTTCTGCTGCAAGATGCTGAACGGAGTTCCGCTTCTTGGTTCTGAAAGTAGACAAGGAGATGAAGAACTTTTCAGAAGAGCTCGTGGCCTGATTTATCGGGGGTTTGTCGTGGTGAAGCTTTCTCTCCAGATCAGGATCTCTGCAGAGCTAGCTCCTGGTTTCCAACAGCAGGTTGCAGAGGATGTCCCGGTAGCTCCCGACCTCAGAATCAAGCACCGTCAGAGTCGTTGGAATCATGAACGAGTTCTCTTCGCAGAAAAACTGACGGGGAAGCCAACCGATGTCGGAGAAGACTAGGGGATGCAGAACAATGGTGACTAGTCGGTGCAGACTATGAGTAGCAGATCTGCGTAGCTGAAGGAGAAAAATGAGAACTCTGGATCACGAATGCCGAATGAAGTTCTGTTTCTTGATTCTGGAAGTAGACTGGGCGATGAAGAACTTTGAAGAAGAACTCATGGACTGATTCCTTCGGAGTTCGTCGTGGCCGAGCTTCTAATATGGATCAGGTCCTCAGCCGAGGCAGAATTGCGCAGTTGTGGGAGAATGGACCTCCTGGATGGGTCGGAGATCGGAAGAAGATGAAACCACCTCTGTTGCGAAGGAGACTGGTAGACGCTCCCGACGATGGCTCTTGGGTCTTCAAACTTGTCCGGAGGAAGTCGTGGTGGCCGCTGTAAGTTGCTGGTTCATCTGCAACCTCTGGACAGCAAACTGCAACTTCGAAGTAGCTTCCAATGACCAAGAAAGAAGAAGGGGAAGGGGGTAGATGAATGTGGGAGTGACCCCTGGTTGTAAGGGGGTCTTGGAGGGGGTGTTCTAAGGTGTGGGAGGTGGAGAATAAGGTCTGGAAGAGGGTCCAATAGATGGTGGTAGTGGGGGCTGCGAATTTGGTTGGAATGGAGAGAGGGAAAGGATATTCGAAAATAGGTTTAAGGGTGGGGTTAATTTTTTGTCTTGGGAATGGGGGGGTTGTGTTGGGGAAGGGAAGGGGTGCTTGGGGTAATGGGAAGGATGCTTGGGAAAGTGGGAGGGGTAGTTGGGGGTTGGATGGTGAGGAGAGGATTGGTGGAGGGGGTCTTGGGAAGGGGTGGAGTATTGATGAGGGTTGTGGGGAATGAGAAGAGGCTTAAATGGGGTAGGTGGGGAGTGGAGGTGGTTGAGAAGGGAGTAGAGAGAAGAAAATTTGAATTTGGGTGTGGAGGAGAGAGAAAGTGGAGTGAAAAAAAGAGATTAAGAGAGGGATGGGTGGGATTCTCTCCCTAAGGCTTCTCACCTCACTAATGGATTCACTCCACCATAAAAATAAAGATAGAACTCACAAAATGACAATTTTTCATTGATTGATTCATTAAGTTGAAATGGGGGGGAATGGGGTCCTATATATAGGAAACCCACGTTTCTACAAAAGTCCCTGACAATTGACTCAATGACAAATAACCGAGGGGGTAGGGGAGAGCCCTTGGGCCAAGCCCAATGAATTGGGCCCAATAGCTAACTAGACAACCTAATGACACTCAAACTTAGGGAAATGAACACAAGACCTAGGAACATGACTCAAATAAAAGGGAAAATACATCAAATGACTCAAATAAAAATTACATAGGACTCAAAATTAAATGACTAGACCATGCCGGATGCAACCGGGGCGAGGAGACGAGCTGTGAACGTGGGCATGGGAGGTGATGTCCCCATCAACTCCGAAAGGGCGACCCGACTCCGTTCGTAGTCCCTTTTCCCTCCCAGCCTGGCCGGCTTACCGCCCCTCCCTGTGTGGAGGTAGTGTTTGATTGTAATCCAAATTTCCCCACCCCAAGTTCCCCCTCCTGCATGAGGCATAGTGCTTGTAAATATTTAATAGGGATCAAGCTTCATCGGCGCAGTGTGCGGGGAACCCACACTTCCCCGCTCGCCCATCATCTCCGAACGGGGTTGGTTTCTTCAAACCAACCAGGTAAGCTTCTACCCTTGCTCTCCTCAGTGTTTGTTCATTTAATATCTGTGAAACTATTTCACTGGTTGGTGAGAGAGTGCTTGACCCCGGAGCTTCCAGCTTATGTGTGGTCACCGTGGGCTATAGTGAGAGAGTGACCCAGTGTCACAAGGCACCTGGCCCGCCCTTGATCGTGGGCACCCTACCCTTGCGATGCAAAACCATAGTCTTGCTAGCCCTCTACCGGCAAGGGTCTTGTTCCACCACCTCGACTCGGCGTCACTGAGTCACCACAGGAAACGGGTGTGCACGGTGGATTGGCGATTTCTAAACAATGTCGAGTCTTACGATTGTGTTTGCGAATAAAGTCCAAGGGTCCATATTCTCCTACTGCATTCTTCCATTACTTGTGTCACATCACCATGTCATGGAGAATGCTTGTTGTTTATCATTTGAATGTGAATGCTTTCATGTGCAATTTATCATGATAGTCTGAAAATCAAACTCTTGGATTTTTCTTTTACATATTGCATTGCATTCTTAAGTTGTTATAGGTTACACGCATAAGAGTTCATGCATTAGGGGCATTGAAACATTCAAATAAAATCTGAAATTCTGCATTCATGGTGCATTCTACATTTGTATTTTGCATGTTTCCACTGTGTGCTTGCATGTTAATATATGCTACAACCCCTTCCTTGTAAATTCTAAGACCGTACACTCCATTGATAAATAATGTTACATCTGAGTCTTAACAAGTGTGTTTCTTGTCATACACTCAGAGGGAGTAAATATTTGATAAGTGCATCTAGATAGGGGGAGTTGCATTGCTATGTGCTCATAATGTTTTCGATATACATGCTAAATCAAATTCGCACACCTCTTGCATAATATGTGAAAATGAGTGTTAAAGATATGGATAAAGTAATTTCTTTTCAACACTCTAGAGATATTAAACCTGTTGCATGTATGTTGAGGAGACAGTTGAGGAAAAAGCTACCTACCTATCTTTGTTAAAGGAATGTGAAATGAAAGGCAGAGTAATATTTAGTCTCACTGAGTAAATTGGGCACATGTCACCTGAGACATGATGTGGTTCATTTAAGAAAGGTGTTGTACTAAAGTATCTCTGTTCAAAATGAAGTGAAATGGTTCAGTATTCTGAGTAACCGAGGAGTCTGGCATGAGCTCCATGTGTCTCCCCGTGTAAAAAAGAATTATTTGAACCTGATCATTCTTAGAAAAATTCTGATTGTCTTTGTGAAATCAATAAAAAAATTTTATGTGAAAAATATTAAGGTAGAGCGTAGCCTCCAATACGCTGTTCTCAGATTGTAGTGTAGGTTGTATAATCTCTTGATGTGTTGATCTTAAAATCTGAATATCCATATTGTAACAATCTATTTTCATGTTATTCACTTACACATATGGAAATTTGATTTAATATGTATTCATAAAATTGATTGATTGCATTGGCTTTTGCTTCATTCTCCTATATGATTGCACAATCTCCTAGGTGTACACTTGAGCAAAGTGGTTTCATTAACTCACCTACACTTTTCGTACACCTATCCTCTCACTATAAATAAATTGGGGGAGCTATATTGCATGTATATAGATCTACTTGCTTGGAAGTCAATCATACTTGATCATTCTACTTGCATTCTGCATGTTCATATTGCCCATAACTTGCATTTCAAACATGTGCAATTAGTTCATGCATATTTGACATTTAGAGCATTCACACATGTATATTTTGAATTGTCCGTCAATTCTTTGTCAATGACAAAGGGGGAGAGGTAGTTACTTTGTGCTTATTTCATGAATATCATATTTTGCTTGACTATTCTCATTTTGTCATAAGGGGAGTAAGCTTGCTGGTTTTAGTTTTGATGCTATCGTGAACTCCCCATTTTGATCCCTATTTCTGATTATGTCAAAGGGGGAGAGAGCATTAATGTATAACATTTTGTCATCATCAAAATGGGGGAGATTGTTGTGTATGTGATTTTGATGATTACAAAATGACTTTATTGCTTGGCCTTGTGCTTGAATGATACTTAATGTTCTCATGTGCTTGAATCATACTTGTTCTCTTACTATGGAGTCATGTTCTAGAATGAGAATTAATTTGTAAAACAATGCTTCTGAATGCCATCAACATGAATGAGTCTTTATGCTCATTTGAATGCAAGTATGCTAATCTTCTTGCATTGCAGGATCGAGTCTTGATGGACATCAAATGGAACTCAAGAGAATGCTTAAATAAGTCATCTTGTTGTCCACCATTCAGAACTTGTGTTAATTCTATCTCCATTCTTCAAAGAACCATTGGTAAGGCTTTGCAATTCACATATCTTCAGTTAAGTGAATTTTGGGTAAGAAAGTAAATGTGTGTTGACCCAGAGTACTTGTGCATAGATATACATGTGGTTTCACGTACCTTCTTCATGAGTCATTAAGGTTTGAAGATGTATGCTTCATGCATTTTCTATATGAGGTTTTGAGGGTCATACATGTTATTCAAATGCATGGGTTATGATGTTGATTTTTTGTTGAGACGCCTTGGGCTTTCCTGCATACTCTTCTAAGTTGCCAAAGACATGAATGTGGTTCATGCACTTTCTACTTGAAGCTTTTAAGCTTGTGATGTGCTTGAAATATTCATACAAGACTTCTGAGAGTTGGTTCTATATTACTCATGCATTGCATGAATGCTTGATCTTGTGAGCTACACACTAAAAGCTTGATTTATTAACTTGATGTGTGAAAGAATTGCATGAACATGGCTCTTATGAGGATGGCTTCAATTAGGTCTCAATCAATGAGATTTTGTTCATTGAACACACCTTTCTATTTGAATGATAGTGTCATATCATTCATGAGGTTATTGTGATTTCAATGTATGGATGATTAAAAAGATCCCTTGTTTATATCAATGCTCCTCGTGATATCAATGCTTCGTGAATGTTAACATTTGTCAACAAGAATGCCATTTGAATGAATGTGTGTTTGAATGGTTAGCATGTTATAAACTTTCATGAGGCATGAATGTTTGCAATTTCAATGTTGAAAGAAAGCCTTGCTATTGAATGATAATGTAATTGTGGAAACATCTTTATAAATATTCATAGCTACATGTGTGTATGAGATCATGGTGATGCATAATGAAAATGCATATTTACATATGTTTGCATATGTGTGTGTTTAGGTGTTCGCACTTTGTCAAATTGAGTTTCATGATATGCAAGCGTATCTTGGCAATGTTATTTGAATGATTGAGCTCCCATATCATTACATATGCCTTAGATGCAATGGAAGATTCAAAGTTCCCCAAATGTCATAGCTCGTGACTTATGTCTTTATGGAAACATTTATTTATACAATGAGCATTTGGATGGTTGAAAAGTTATGGAGGTTCTTTTGGAAGAATCTAGTTTATGAGCTCTTAACTTTCACACCTGTGGTAACCTGATACTCTTATGTTTTTACAGGTCCAAGGATGGTTTTTATACCCTCCCATATCAAGTGGATCATGGTAATACACTAACCACCTTGTGTGCTTGAAATGGAGGTAGTTGAGGTTGAGCTTTCATACCTTTGTATTTGGAAAATTGAGAGATTCAATTTCATTACAACAAACACTTGTCATATGGTGGAGTGTGTTTTTGTTGGTTGTAAATGGAAAGCCAAACACATGTTTGAATGGGTTGTATGATGCATTTTTATGTGAACAAGTTGAAATTGTTGATACTTGATTCATGAACTTTGATTATGATCTAACCGCTTGTTTTATCATGTGTTTAAGGTTAAGAAATCATGTTTGATCATCATGGGACTTTGGTAACATCTAAACATTTATTTTCCCATGTATTTTTAGTGATTTGATAAGTTTTTGAAACCCATACTGACATGGGTCGACCCTTGGGGTCGACCCGTGAAGCTTCTGGTTCGGACAGAACAAAAATTGTGACCCAGTGTGTAGGGGTCGACCCCATGGGTCGACCCACACATCCATGGGTCGGCCCATGGGGTCGACCCCTGGAAACTGAGTTTCCATTTCTTATCTGCGCGCCCTCTGGTTGTCTAGGGGTCGACCCTTGGGGTCGACCCATTCCGGCACGGGATTCTCGGGAGCATCCGAAACCCAATGAAAACATGTCTAAACTTTACCAAACTACCCCCCAATGTCTTCTAATGTTAGTAGGGTGTTTCTAACATGTTTTAGGAGAGTTATATAAGTCTTTTATCCAGTTCTCTATATATATGATGTGAACTCCGATTTTGGAAGGGAAGAACCCTAATGTGCTATCTTTCTATCTTGTAGGGCAAGGAAAGGGGGAAAAGGAAGTGGAGCTCTTGCAAGGTGGTTTTCATCTACTTCCATGGAGATTTGAAGCTCGTGGTACAAGATGAAAAGAAGCGTCTCGAAGAGAGGAACGCAAGGATGCTGAAATCGCTGCCATCCGACAACGAGCCAAGAAGAGCCGGAGTCTTTTTTGAAGGGGGAGCTTCATACATGCTTTATCTTATTTGATTCAGTCTCTAGAGTTTGTTTGGGGCTCAATGCATCTATTTGTCTTTGCTTCTTAAATTTCTGAAAGGATATATTATGCGGGGGTTCGGAGAAAGGGTTCTCCGAGTGTTTATGTTGACGCGTGTGCGTCGTTTTATGTGGAGCATATCCGCGTGTGTGCTTGGACATATCTTGGGGTGTGTTCCCGGTGTGTGGTTGGGAGTTTACTCCCGTGTGATTGTGTAGGCTTCGCCCTATGTGTGTGTGTTGGAGTTTGGCTCCGTGTGTGTAGGGGGATTTCTCCCCGGGCCGTTTTATACAGCAGTGAAGCCTCTCCAGGTTGGTGAGGGGTGGACGTAGGGATCCCATCGTGATCTCGAACACCTTAAAAATCCTCGTGCATTGTGGCTTGCATTGTGGTTTGTGTTGTGGTGGCTTGCTTTATTGTTCATATCTAATTATCCGTACGAGTGAGTACGGTGAGATTGAGAGAATCAAGTCTATTCCAACTAGTTTAAATTCCTCACTCTTGCTAATCTTGCTAATTCCGCTGTGAGCTAGAAAATAGTTTTAATTGGACATAATTTTAGTAGAGGGTTCTATTCACCCCCCCCTCTAGAACCGTGTTCCTGCACTACGGGACCCAACAGCCTTGAAGCAACTATGATTTTAGAATGGAGTATGAAGGACACTACCTCGATGCAGCAAGCATCTGCCTCGACGCCGTACTGTCAAGAGATAGTAGGAGAAGCAAATAAGGTCGATGCAGTCAGCCACTACATCAATGCGGCACGATCAAGAGCCCGCTTGCACAGAGCGACAAGTCGGAGCAGCTAGCCACTGCATCGACACACTCAAGAGTTGTCACGCCCCGAGCGCGGAAGATACCCGGATATGCGCGACGAGTTTATATCAATCATGTCAATCAGAGTGGTCGTATATTCGACACAAAGACAGAGATGCGTAAAAAAGTAAGATAACCCAATCCTTTATTTCATAATGGATAGACTATTACAAATCCAATACTCTGTTTAATAAAAAGGAAAAGAATACATATTTGACTCAAGAAACTATAGAAAAGACTAGATGACACTTGAGCAGCTCTATCACTTTCACTCTTGACCATTCCCATCCGATTGACTTCCATCGTCGTCGGACTTACCTGAAAAGTAAAAAGGGACAAACGGAATGAGCGAACGCTCAGTAGGAAATTATATCTCAAGTACTAGCAAGGGGTTTAAGTAATTACATCTTTCATAAATGCAATAAAGCTATACATGCTCGCATAAAATGACAAGATAGAGAGAATGTAATATCAAAGAATAAGATGAACTAATCATGAACTTTCAACAAGATACTCAAGATATTCAAGCAAGTACATTTAACAAGTCATGTCAAGAATTTTGGCTATCATGTATCAAGCAAGCAAGTAAATTACCCTTTTTCGGGCCACGCATTTCATTTCATGTCAAGTACGAGTCAAGTACAAGGTGTGTGTGGAATGTCCAATCAAGCAAGTCAAGTACTCGGTATAATGCCAGATACCTTATCATTATAACTCCCATGGGTACAAGTACTTTCGGGTGCTCCTCCCAGGACCAGATCGGGCCCTATATGCGCAGGCATTTATCATGTGTTTTGACATCCACTCTTGTTTATATAGCTAATATAGAATTTCAATCATCAAGCTTGTAGACACGTATGAGAACTTTGACAGAAGAGAGTCTAAAATATGACAAAGGACATAGATTGGCGATAATAACGGTGTAATCACGATTATCGATGAAACTAGGTGGAATTAGGTTCCCTTAACTTAGGTACCATGACAAATCGATATGACCATTCTATATATAGAATTGAGGTCCACATGAACAGTATATCAAAGGTAAGATACCCTCATTCTTATAATAGAATTGAGGTTTTTACAAGGACAACATGATATGGCATGATATCATCATTCCATTAAGAAATTCTCATGATATACTCTTTGTATAATCATAAGGGCCGGTATACCATGTTTCTTTAGATTGACATGGCATTAATTGTGTAATAGGTTTTAGGGTACAACCAGCACAGTCGACCTTGAGGGAATCTAAGGTACGATGAGTCTTACGGAGGTCTCTATGACTAACTCGCTAGTCCAAAGGAACGGAATGTCCAATGGAGAGCTTTTATGTCAATGAGAATTGAGTGTGATCGATAAAACAATCGTGAAACATGGGACTATACTCACGGAGTGGAGAATAGTGCCGATATATATATTATATAACATATGAAACCATCGGTTAACAGAAACAGTGGAAAATCAGTTTTACAGTAAAGTAACGACTTAACCAGAGTCGTTTATCAAGTAATTAACGCCTAACAGAAGGGCGTTTACACATGTTTCCATTTTTTCAGAATTTCAATATTTCATTAATTTATCTAAAATGCGCCCTGGACAGGGGCATTTCTTTGCAATGAGACGACTACAGTAGCAAGCGTCTTTTTATTTACAATATTTTACAGAACATATTTATTTTCAGAAATTATCAAAAACGCGCCCTTGGCAGGGGCGTTAATCATTAAATTCTTATTTTTACAGAATATATTGTTCGGGATTTTAACAGAAACGCGCCCTATGAAGGGGCGTTACTTTTCAATTCACGCCCTAGTATCGGGCGTTAGTCCAGTGAAAGACGACCTAGCCACGGTCGTGAATTCAAGAAATACCATGAATTTTCATGGGCAGTAATAATTTCAGGATAATAGAATTCATGGAGAACGAATGTATGGTCATGACAATAAAATTAACAGGTTTGAAGACATATGATCATGCATTATTGTAGAATCATGATTTCATAGATAATCAATTCTTAACATGGGTGATTAATGATTAAATGAAATTAGCGCCTGTGTACAGGGTGTCAAATCTAAAATTGACGACCTGATCAAGGTCGTTTCTTTACAAGTAGCGCCCTTGTTTGGGTCGCGTATTTCAAAATCACGCCCTTGGTAAGGACGTTCCTTTCAAAAATTCAACAAAAACGTTTAAAACTTAGGAAAACTATATGCAGGTGTATGCTCATATGATTTCACTACGATTCTTATATACTTTGGGCTACATACTTGAGAAAATCCTACCTTAGTATGGTCTGGATGAAGGACCTTCGTTCTTCACTTTGTCAACTCACTGTAGATCCTATGGAAAAAGAACTACAGTCATAAGTTTCTTCATCACACATAATCAGAGGAGAAGAAAGAGGAAGAACAGTACTTTGTTCTTCACGTATGCGGCTTCCCTAACCTGTATAGAAGAGAAAGAGATGAAGAGTTAGTAACTCTTCATTTGACAGTAAATAGAAAGAAAAGAACGTTCAGTTCTTTACTCACCGTAGCAGACGATCGATCAAATAGGTTTAGGGTTTGACTGTCAAGGGTATTTATAGGATCTAGGGAAATCCTAATGGGCTAGAGTTTTATTGGGAGTAATATATCCCTAATAGAGTCCTTGCCCTAGTAAACACTTACTAGATTAACATAATCCTTCCCTGGATAAGCTCCCGTGTCGAACGGAACTCGAATGGAATTAACGACTTTGGTCAGGGCGTCGATTCTTGAATTGATGACCTGGTTCATGTCGTTTCTTAAGAAGCGCCTTTCGTTAGGGTGTTCCTTTGTTTAAAACATGCCCAAGATAGGGGCGTTTCTTGGCCTTACCGTTTTTGGCGTTCAGAATTTGACGCCGTGTGGTCAGGGCGTCACTTCTTGAATAACGCCTTATCTAGAGGCGTTTCTAACTTGAATAGCGCCTTTATCCGAGGCGTTATTTTATATTGTTTTATTTATCTATTTATTCGATTTATTTTAAAATCTTTATTGTTATTAATATTTTATCAGGGTTGCTACAAGAGTGATGCATCAAGGTACTAAGCAAGATGCCTCGACGCAGAATGAAGCCAGAAAAGAAAATACCAGCGCCTTCAAATGATACAAGGTTGATGCATCGAGGCATCAAGTGAGATGCATCGATGCAATACTAAATCTGCGATGGGAAATGTAAGCTGCACCGACCTATCAGGACTAAGGAAGCTGATGTCTTAGAAGCTGCCTCGACCTGAAAGGCTGATGACTCGAGATAATGACACTCCTTCTAAAGGCACGTGATCACTTATTCAGTCACGCACATTTAAGTTTTAGTTCTGCCTAATTCTGGACCAATCTCATTGAGAGATTCCTTTTGGCGCAAAAAGAGATGTCCACGTGGCAGAAGACTTGAGAGCTCAATGATTGTGGAATATTCTATTTTACACGTGGATTAAACTGATTCGCTGTCTTCTTCTCCTCTACGATACTCTGCTCTATAAATGGAGCGCACCCCCGATCGAAAGAGAGGGGGTGAGACTGTTGAAAGCTGTTAGAGATCCTGTTGTGTGAAGATCCCATATGAAAAGAGAGCAATGCCAGAAAAAGAGAGAGAGTGAAAAGCTCAGTCGGAAGGAAGAGAGTGAGGAGAGGATTTAAGAGTGCAGCTAGCCGCTGAGTTCTTCAAGTGCTTCTACGAAGCTACATTCAGTTTTTATTTCAGTTCTATTTGTTTTCCTTTTTAGTTCTATTTTATGTTTTATTCTTCGACCAGTTCCCTCCGAGTGTTTTGGAGGAAGGCAGACATTGTCTCTATTTGCGAGCGACTGGGGGTCACTCGTGGATTCCCTCTGAGATTCAGAGGAAGGGAGGTTTAACCTCCGATTCTAGCTCTTTTGACACAGGATTAGGGTGTTCGATTCTGTGGGTTGTAGAATCGGGGAAGAGGGATTTGTCTCCCTCTGGATTCAAGCTATGAGGCAGCACCCTATTGCAGACTGAGTCTGCTTATCATTATTGCATAGTGCAAGGTATCCTCGCTCAGGGTGAACGAGGGGTGGACGTAGATTGCGGTTGGCAATCGAACCACCTAAAAGTCTTTGTGCCGTTCTTGTGGTTTATCTTGTTGAATTACCTCTTGATTGTAATTTCTCTGTAGCCAAACGGTATATCGAAAGACTCAGCTAGAAGGGTAGATTAGGCCTACCTGGACTGCTGCTTTCTTGCGTGAGAAGACCTTCGAGTCCAACCTCTACCTCTTACTTCTCTGGCGGCATGATAAAACTACTTTGGTCTCTAGATCTAATTGAATAAAGAGTGCTTGCTTTTGACTCTTTGATTGTCTGCCCTTCACCTGTTCAATCGATTGTCTGTGTTTAGTTCTTGAGTTTTTCTTGCTCAATTCACTCGTTAAATTGTTTTGGTTGTGTGTGCCGCTGTGTTTTGCCACTGCTCGGAACTTTGATTGAGAATTTTTTAATCTGTTGTTTGCAGTATGTGATCTATTCAATCCCCCCCCCTTTCTAGATCACCTTCTTCTTTACTATGAACTCCTTGCATACAATGCTTAGAATGGCGCCATTTGAATGCTAGCTTGATAGCTATTATTGTAGGCAAACTGGACTAGAGGAAAGTGGCCGTGCCTTCTTCCACCAAAATCAATTGCACATGTGTGGCGATGAGAAATCTCTTATTAATTTATTTTATTTATTTGTTCATTTTATTAATGCGGGATGTGCCAGTCACTTTCGTGACCAAATTTATTGTGCGCTCGTCTGACTTATTAGACAATGGTTGGTGATCATGTCGGGACCAGAAGTCCGCCATACCATAACGGCTATGGCGTTAATTACATCCTTTCGAAAGAAGGACAACCCTTGATTAATCGTAAAAGTAGAAGAGCCCTCGGGGCTGCAGACAATATGTGAAAGTAATGCTCGTTTTATGAAATGGAACATTATTTACTCATGCATGCAAGCAAGCAATATGGCAATGTTCATTTTATCTAGTCACTCCTTGGTACGAGGCGGAGAACGTAGATTCGAAGATCGCCATATCACGCATAGTAAAAGCCTACATCAGGACATAATCTAACTTTCTGCAAATCACCATTTTATATACCATAGAGTCAGGGAATTGAAGCACTCATACGTATGTTTATGCAATTAGATATGAGCGGGTATATAGATGGGAGTCGCTTCCCTTGTTTGGAAACGTATGATGTAGTTGGAATTGGTTGAATCGGGGGTAGCAGTCAGTTTTTACTTCATGTAGGTTAGTTTGAGATTGTGTTATTATTATTTTATTTGAATCATTTATTTATATGTTTATTCGACATAATCAAATAAAATTTCGGCAACACCCCCCTCGTCCTAGAGAATGTTGGGGTGGACATAGGAGAATCATCCACGAAGTGTCGAGACGAACTTCGGAAAGATGGTCACACCCGGATAGCACTCCAGTTGATGGGGGCATCTCTCGCCCTTCATATTTTTTTACACTTCGATTGCTTGCTAGCATAGCTCCATTGTGTCCGTCATATTTCTCTAAGTCGAGTCATTTAATTTTCATATTTTCTTTGAGTCATAATCATGTAATTTTCCTTTTTATTTGAGTCTTGTACCTAGGTTAATGAGTCATTTTCCTAAGTCTGAGTCTCATTAGGCTAATGAGTTTGCTATTGGGCCTAATTCTTTGGGCTAGGCCCATGGGCACCCCCCCTTCCTTCGGTTATTTGTTAGTGTGTTAAATGTCAGGGTCTTTTGTGAAAATGTGGGTTGCCTATATATATGACCCCATTTCCCCCATTTGTAATGAATCAATGAGTCAATCAATCAATGAAATTTGAGTTTTCTAGTGTCCCCATTTTCCTTTTGGTGAGAAACCATTATTGTGTGAGAAGTCCTCTCTTCCCCCCCTCTCTCTTCTCTCTCCCTCCCTCCAAGGGGAATTCGCCCCCCTCCTCTCTCTCCTCCCTTCCCAACCACCTCCACTAACCACCTAACCCAATAAAGTTTCGTCCCTTCCCCACAACCCTCATCAATACCCCACCCCTTCCCAATACCCCCTCCACCAATCCTCACCTCACCTCACCTCCCAACCCCCAACTACCCCTCCCACTTTCCCAAGCACCCTTCCCACTACCCCAAGCACCACTCCACCTCCCTAGGGCATTTGATTTCAAGTTTCTCCTTCCCTCCACAGCCCTAGGTCGCCCAAGCCCCTCCCCCTTTGGTTAGGGTCGCCCACCCCCTCTCTCTCATCTCCACCATTCTTCCTTGCTCCTCTCCATCACCTTTCAACCCTAGTTCGCAGTTGAAGACCTGCAGAAGACCAGCAACTTGCAGCAGCGACTCCAACCACATCCCAGCGAGTTTGAAGACCCAAGAGCTATACACGGAAGCATCTCCCTTTCTTCTTCGTAACGGAAGTGGTTTCATCTTCATCCGAGCTGTGTGCTGCCCGGGAGCTCCGTTCTCCTACAACTGCGCAGAGCTGCCCCTGCTTAGTACCAGAACCGGAGTAGAAGCTACACCACGACGAACCTTGGAAGAATCAGTTCAAGAGCTCTTCTGCAAAGTTCTTCCTCGCCCTATCTACTTTCAGAATCAAGAAACGGAACTTCAATCGGCATTCGTGATCCAGAGTTATCAATTTTCTTCCCCAGCTACGCGGGTCTACTACCCACAGTCTGCACCGACCTATCATTATTGTTTAGAGTCCCCTGGTCTCCTCCGGCATTTTTTGGCTTCCCTGTTAGTTTTTATATGAAGAGAACTCATCCACGGTTCCAATGACTCTGACGGTGCTTGATTCCAAGTTCGGGTGCTATCGGGGCATCCTCTGCAACCTGCTGTTGGAAAACAGGAGCTGCCAGTCCGAGACTCTGCCTCCCTGCTCGGGCCTCTACCCAGACCAGCATCGGTGACAGAAGAAATTAACAAAATTTGGACGACTTCCCCAAACACCTACGAAGATTTTCTAGGTGGTTTCGTCCCCAAAAAAATTCGGTAGTAGTTGCAGCAGTCAATTCTTCAGTCCCCTGTCAGCACTCAAAGAACTGGACAGATTCGGCATCGGCTTCTTCTCTTGTGTTTTCATCGCTTTCTCCCCTCCCCGCTTGGCCGGCTGAAGGCCCCTCCCTGTGTGGAGGTAGTAATTGGGTGTATTCTTTAGTTTCCCTTCCCCAAGATCCCCCCCCTTGCATGGGGTGTAGTGCATGTCATTTAAAATTTCAGGTCGAAGCTTCTCCGGCGCGGCGTGCGGGTAAGCCCACGCTTCCTCGCTCGCCCTCGTCTTCGGCCGGGATCGGTGTCTTCACACCGATCAGGTGAGCCACTGCACACTCCTCTTTGCTTAAATTCCCTTGCTTAATTAGTATCGCATCTTAGTGCCGTCGGTGGTAAGTGGAGCGCCCGAACCCGGATTTTGCTTATGATTGAGTGACTACCGCGGGTGAGTTGCGAGAGAGCCATTAACACCCACGCCCTCGGCGTGCTGGCCGCCTACGAGAGTGGGCATCCTAAGACCTTTGAGAGGTTCAATCCAAAGCTAGCCACCCCCGGAGCAGCTAGGGCCCGTCCCGGACCCTCACCACTATCACCGGTTTACCTACGGGCACGAGAGTGTGCTTAGCGGGTGAGTTCGCCCGAGTGAAGTCACCGGTTCGTGCGTTGGTTGCTTGCTAGGTCCAAGGGTCATTTGATTGTGTGACTATCACCCCAAGGTGGTGTCACATCAAGTGGTATTAGAGTAAGTTCACAACTTATCTCTATCAAGTTGGTCCTAGGCCATGTTTATGCATTTAGAGTCCTCGGTTGCATCTCCCATGTCCACTAGAATGGCCACTTCATACCCGTCATATCCATCCCCATCAACTTTCCCAAAAAGCCCAGATCCTCATGGAAGCTCCATTACCAACAAAGTGGGTAGCAACACCTCTATCATAGAAGCCCTACATAATGTCCTTAATCGGCTTGAAGATATCATGTCTCAACTCGACCGACTTGAAGGAAATAGCCGTACACCAAGAGTGAATGAGAGTGACCTTTGGGAAAATCTAGAAACCATATTTTTAGAACACTTGAAAATCAAAACCCCCACCTTTGATGGATCCAACAGCCCATGTCTTTACCTAGATTGGGAGATTTCCCTAGACCAATTCTTTAAAGGTTGCCCCTTGAATGAAGGAAGGAGAATGAGGCTAGCCAAGGCACACCTCTCCAAACAAGCTAAAACTCATTGGTTAGTTGTGGAAGGTTTGAGAAGGATCCGTAGGGAGGCTCCAATTAGCACTTGGGATGAGATGAAGATCGAGCTTAGAAAAACCTACACTCTCCAACCCTCTCCCTCCTACTCAAATCACCAAAGTCCAAGGAGCACTTCAACTCCATCATCCCCACCCAGTCAATCCAAGACCCCAATCACCCATTCCCCACCACTTCCCATCTCTCCTACCCCAACCACTACATTTACACCCCACCTCCAAGTCCACACCACAATCATAGGTCCCCATACCCAATTGGGCCCCATTACCAACTCTCCACCTAGGCCCATGGTAACCCCCACCACTACCTCTCCATGACCCCCAAAAAGGGACACCCCTCCCAAAACCCATCAACCCAAACCCCTTCAACCCACCCATCTTCCTCTCCCTACCCCAATCCAACCCCCACCGAAGCCTCCACTACTACCATTACCTATCCTAACCCAAGTTTCCCACTACCTACCACCCCGTATACACCATGCCCCAATCATCACCACACCCTTAAAAGCCCCTCTCACCTCCTTGGAAGAAGAACTCATACCCCACCCCATAATGGTGAACACTCCAAACCCACTCTCCACCTTGGAGGAAACCCAAGTCCAAGTTGAAGAAGAAACGACACACGAGGGTCTTCACCTTATATCACCATCTCTAGTTGGAGTCAATCTCATCTTAGGGGGAACCCCTTGTTAGTTGGCTAAATGAGAGCCCAATAAGAGAGATCACAGCCCACGATTTTCCACCCATGAAGGAAAACCATCCCATAGTGCCCATCTCCTCTTATCACACCACGATCCAAGAATCTTATCAAGTAGAGACCTTAGAGGATTTTCTTAGAGGCTTAGCTTGGCAAATTGAGTTCACTAGCATGTTGACCCCTATGACCGAACAACCTAGGAGCCTTGGCCTCCTACACCATTGCATCAGGTCAATCACCTCGGTCTATATCATTGGTTGCTACACTAGCGACCTCCTTTTCCTTCTCCCTATGGTAGAAGAACCCATCTCGATCCACTCCCCTACCATTGAGATCCCAAATACTTTGATCGGCCAACCCACTAGAAACCTTGGCCCAATTACATTGGAGGAGGATGACTCACAATTTGGGAACCTTGAAGACATAGAGTTCCTCCCTCTAGGAAGACCTTTCCACGACCCCCTTGATCCCTTCCTATGGGAGTCTAGTTCCCTATGTGACCCACCCACCATACTAACCACCCACCTTTCCCTATCCCAACCCACCATGTTTGACCCAATCCACCCCATCCTAGACCCGGGTGACACCTTGGGAGTCATGACCTTGGGCCACATATCCCTAGGTAATAAGGTTTTGCCCCACCCCATGATGACCACCTTCTTAGATCCATTCGATCCTTTCCAATGGGAGTTCAAGGGTTGTCTTACACCTATACACATGGAAGTCACCTTTGGGAAAAGCATGCATGTGTCTAGGCTTACTACACCAATTGGCATGAACATTATGTTGGTTCCATTCATTCATATCACCCACATGCCAAGTAGAAAGCATGAGTGGTCCAAATTCGGATGTAGTGGTCCACCTTCACTCATCATGGGTCAAAGACATGATAGGAGCATTCAAGGATGTCCAGGTCCCCCGACATTTGTCACCACCATTCATGACCGGATCACCTACGGATGCCCCGGCCCTCTGACCTTTGCTAGGATGTCCATGCATGATACAGCCACATATGGTTTCCCCGGCCCACCAAGGCCCATCAAGGTCCTTATGGCGTCATGGCATTATAGGTCCATCTATGGGTGTCCTGGTCCACCTTTGCACACCATACTTTTCACACCAACATCGCATCATAGTGCATGGCATGTGCATCCCAGCAAGCATTCAGCAATGAGCGGTGAGGTTCATAATGAGCGGGCAAAAACTCATAAGTGCCACTTTGAATTCCAAGTAAGCAACCTTATAATGGTGGGTTTGGAATGGCTCTACCTTAGGGCCACCTCCAAATCGAGGGCACGAGGACTTGGACCTTTCATGTTCCAAGTGGCTTTGGCAACCTGGCTTACGGGTTGGATTTACTCATGGGATTTTGGGATATACCTCACTTTTCACGTAACGGATCTAGCACCCTCTAAGGGCACCGCGGGTAGTTCCTAGTGAGCACCTTGAACCTACCCCCATCTTTGTGAGCGACACCCTCGGAGAGCTTCCACATAACAGCTTGAGAGTCCGACGTGCGCACACGGAGGTAATACTGGGCAAGCAAGGTACTATCATTCAGCAAGAGGGTGTGTCCAAGCAACCTTTAGAAGTTGAAGCGCCGTCCCCTGGTTGTGAACACGAGGTTGAGTTGGAGGTTGTAGCTTGCTCGGAGTTGCGTTGGAGGACCTCTTCCCCGGCAGGACTCATACTCGACGGAGTCAAGTTCTTCGCATCCCGGGGGTATGATGGGAGCATCTCTCGCCCTTCATATTTTTTACACTTCGATTGCTTGCTAGCATAGCTCCATTGTGTCCGTCATATTTCTCTAAGTCGAGTCATGTAATTTTCATATTTTCTTTGAGTCATAATCATGTAATTTTTTTTTATTTTAGTCTTGTACCTAGGTTAATGAGTCATTTCCCTAAGTTTGAGTCTCATTAGGCTAATGAGTTTGCTATTGGGCCTATTTCTTTGGGCTAGGCCCATGGGCGCCCCCCCTTCCTTCGGTTATTTGTTAGTGTGTTAAATGTCAAGGTCTTTTGTGAAAATGTGGGTTGCCTATATATATGACCCCATTTCCCCCATTTGTAATGAATCAATGAGTCAATCAATCAATGAAATTTGAGTTTTCTAGTGTCCCCATTTTCCTTTTGGTGAGAAACCATTATTGGGAGAGAAGCCCTCTCTTTTCCCCCCCCTCTCTCTTCTCTCTCTCTCTCCCTCCAAGGGGAATTCGCCCCCCTCCTCTCTCTCCTCCCTTCCCAACCACCTCCACTCCCCACCTAACCCAATAAAGTCTCTTCCCTTCCCCACAACCCTAATCAATACCCCACCCCTTCCCAATACCCCCTCCACCAATCCTCACCTCACCTCCCAACCCCCAACTACCCCTCCCACTTTCCCAAGCACCCTTCTCACTACCCCAAGCACCACTCCACCTCCCTAGGCCATTTGAATTCAAGTTTCTCCTTCCCTCCACAGCCATAGGTCGCCCAAGCCCCTCCCCCTTTGGTTAGGGTCGCCCCCCCTCTCTCTCATCTCCACCATTCTTCCTTGCTCCTCTCCATCACCTTTTAGCCCTAGTTCGCAGTTGAAGACCTGCAGAAGACCAGAAACTTGCAGCAGAGACTCCGACCACATCCCAGCGAGTTTTAAAACCCAAGAGCTATCCACGGAAGCATCTTCCTGTCTTCTTCGCAACGGAAGTAATTTCATCTTCATCCGAGCTGTGTGCTGCCTTGGAGCTCCGTTCTCCCACAACTGCGCAGAGCTGCCCCTGCTGAGTACCAGAACCGGAGTAGAAGCTTCACCACGATGAACCTTAGAAGAATCAGTTCAATAGCTCTTCTGAAAAGCTCTTTCTCGCCATATCTACTTTCAGAATCAAGAAGCGGAACTTCGATCGGCGTTCGTGATCCAGAGTTATCAATTTTCTCCCTCAGCTATGCGGGTCTGCTACCCACAGTCTGCACCGACATGTCATCATTGTTCAGAGTCCCCTGGTCTCCTCCAGCATTTTTTGGCTTCGCCGTCAGTTTTTCTGTGAAGAGAACTCATCCACGGTTCCAACGACTCTTACGGTACTTGATTCCATGTTTGGGAGCTGTCGGGGCATCCTCTACAACCTGCTGTTGAAAACCAGGTGCTGCCAGTCCAAGACTCTGCCTTCCTGTTCGGGCCTCCACTCAGACCAGCATCGGAGACAGAAGAAATTAACAAAATTTGGACGACTTCCTCGGCCACCTACGAAGATTTTCTAGGTGCTTTCGTCCCCAACAAAATTTGGTAGCAGTTGCAGCAGTCAATTCTTCAGTCCCCTATCAGCACTCACAGAACTGGACAGATTTGGCATCGGCTTCTTCTCTTGTGTTTTCATCGCTTTCTCCCCTCCCCGCTTGGCCGGATGAAGGCCCCTCCCTGTGTGGAGGTAGTAATTGGGTGTATTCTTTGATTTCCCTTCCCCAAGATCCCCCCCCCTTGCATGGGGTGTAGTGCATGTCATTTAAAATTTTAGGTCGAAGCTTCTCCGGCGCGGCGTGCGGGTAAGCCCACGCTTCCTCGCTCGCCCTCATCTCCGGCCAGGATCGGTGTCTTTACACCAATCAGGTGAGCCACTGCACACTCCTCTTTGCTTAAATTCCCTTTCTTAATTACTATCGCATCTTAGTGCCGTCGGTGGTAAGTGGAGCGCCCGAACCCGAATTTTGCTTATGATTGTGTGACTACCGCGGGTGAGTTGCGAGAGAGCCATTAACACCCACGCCCTCGACGTGCTGGCCGCCTACAAGAGTGGGCATCCTAAGACCTTTGAGAGGCCCAATCCAAAGCTAGCCACCCCCGGAGCAGCTAGGGCCCATCCCGGACCCTCACCACTATCACCGGTTTGCCTACGGGCACGAGAGTGCGCTTAGCGGGTGAGTCAGCCCGAGTGAAGTCACCGATTCGCGCGTTGGTTACTTGCTAGGTCCAAGGGTCATTTGATTGTGTGACTATCACCCCAAGGTGGTGTCACATCACCAGTACCCTATAATGAGTGGGGGGACGCCCGAAGACCAATCCCTTAGACATTCTCGATCAGTCGTAGGGGTGTCATCATTGTTCAGAGTCCCCTGGTCTCCTCCAGCATTTTTTGGCTTCGCCGTCAGTTTTTCTATGAAGAGAACTCATCCACGGTTCCAACGACTCTTACGGTACTTGATTCCAAGTTTGGGAGCTGTCGGGGCATCCTCTACAACCTGCTGTTGAAAACCAGGAGCTGCCAGTCCAAGACTCTGCCTTCCTGTTCGGGCCTCCACCCAGACCAGCATCGGAGACAGAAGAAATTAACAAAATTTGGACGACTTCCTCGGCCACCTACGAAGATTTTCTAGGTGCTTTCGTCCCCAACAAAATTCGGTAGCAGTTGCAGCAGTCAATTCTTCAGTCCCCTATCAGCACTCACAGAACTGGACAGATTTGGCATCGGCTTCTTCTCTTGTGTTTTCATCGCTTTCTCCCCTCCCCGCTTGGCCGGATGAAGGCCCCTCCCTGTGTGGAGGTAGTAATTGGGTGTATTCTTTGGTTTCCCTTCCCCAAGATCCCCCCCCCTTGCATGGGGTGTAGTGCATGTCATTTAAAATTTTAGGTCGAAGCTTCTCCGGCGCGGCGTGCGGGTAAGCCCACGCTTCCTCGCTCGCCCTCATCTCTGGCCGGGATCGGTGTCTTTACACCGATCAGGTGAGCCACTGCACACTCCTCTTTGCTTAAATTCCCTTTCTTAATTACTATCGCATCTTAGTGCCGTCGGTGGTAAGTGGAGCACCCGAACCCGAATTTTGCTTATGATTGTGTGACTACCGCGGGTGAGTTGCGAGAGAGCCATTAACACCCACGCCCTCGGCGTGCTGGCCGCCTACAAGAGTGGGCATCCTAAGACCTTTGAGAGGCCCAATCCAAAGCTAGCCACCCCCGGAGCAGCTAGGGCCCATCCCGGACCCTCACCACTATCACCGGTTTGCCTACGGGCACGAGAGTGCGCTTAGCGGGTGAGTCAGCCCGAGTGAAGTCACCGATTCGCGCGTTGGTTGCTTGCTAGGTCCAAGGGTCATTTGATTGTGTGACTATCACCCCAAGGTGGTGTCACATCACCAGTACCCTATAATGAGTGGGGGGACGCCCGAAGACCAATCCCTTAGACATTCTCGATCAGTCGTAGGGGTGTCAATCGGTAGCTGCTCTTTACTATGGGCCCTGTTAGGTGCAAAGTCGGGATCTAGAGGGGGGGTGAATAGATCCCTCAATTAAAAAAAAACTTCTTTCAACTATAAGGCATTACTTAATTAAAATGCAACCGAAGCTAACATTGTAGACTAACCAGTCTACTGATGATCAAACCAATGCACAAAGGTAACTAGCAGATAACACTGAGATTGAATCAATCTACGTAGGACAGAACTCAAACACGCAACACACCATGAGATCAACTGCATTACTGGCAATAACGTAAACAGCTAGCAAACTCCCAACAACCAGCAAACCAATTCATACACAACAGTAAACGGTTCACACAGAATTACTATCAAGGGCTTATTACTATGTCAAAATGGAGTGATGAAACAACACACACGCCAACCTGTGAAGGTGGTAGAAGATAAGGAGTATGTGAAAGACAAACCATAGAGGACAAGATCTTTTAGGTGGTTTGATCTGCCACAAGCAGATCTACGTCCACCCCTCACTCAAACCTGAGTGAGGCTTCCCTTGCGGATGCAAGACACAGACTCAATTTGCAACACTTGCCGACGACACAGCTTAAACCTGAGGGAGACAAATCCCTCGACCTGATCTCACACCCAGTGAAATCAGAACCACTACCACTGGCAGTGATCGGAGAAGCAAATTCTCCCTTCTTCTGTGGACACAAAAGGAACCCGTGAGCAACCCAGCTGCTCACAACCCAGAGAAATAATCCTCTCTTCCTCTGAAACCTCAGAGGGAACCCAAAGAAAACACTTCTCCCTTATTCTGAAAACTCAGAAGGAGCCCGACCCCTGAACATGGTATCGGAAGAACAAGAAGTAAAATAAAAAGACGAGCAAACAAGAACACAAGAAACAAGAACAAACAAAATGTAGCTCCTCAGGAGCAGAATAGCCCTGTATTTGATCCACGAGCTGGACACCACAGAGACTAAAGGACTTCGACTGCACACTCTTCTTCTCTTATGAACTGGCCCTTGGATCTGGACTCTCTCTCTCGAGCTCTCCTTTTCTATTCTTCTTTTTCTTCTCACAGATTTTTCTCTCAATCTCTTGGAATGGCTACTGCACTCTTTTCTTCTCAGATCACTCTAACTACCTTTCTTCTGTGGCCGCTTCTCTTCTCTTTTTCCTCACGGTAGCCTATTGCCGCACCCGGTCTTCAGAAGAAGACAACATGTATATATAGAAAAGAAAAATTGATCTCCACTTAAAAAATTGATCCATAGACAAATTACTCCATTGGTCCAGGTGGCAAGAGAATATTCTATCAACTTTATCTCTCTAGAATATAGTGTTGCATTCCTATGGTTTTGATGATGTCTCACACTATAAATCAATCTTCTATCTCTAGATTAATGTTGTTTCATCATGTGAGTGAGTACAGTTCATTTGGTTGTCAGATAAGCATGCTATCATGATTTTATCTACACTCTGCTTAGCTAGTACTGATTGCAGTAGGTCTACCCACCCCTTCTGATGCGTCGACTCATCTATTCATTTGGCATAACTCCTTCAAGTCTATTCACTCTGTCTGCACAGTTTCTCACAACAGTGCGTCAACTCAGTGTGGTGATGCGTAGACTCTTCTGTTAAGGTTCTTCATTTCATTAAGTCTATACATCATCAGTTGAACGTAATAGTAATACGTTGCAGCGTCAACTCAATGGGCTGCAGCGTCAACTTAGCATGTAAAATACTGTGTTAAAAGCCTAAGTCTATACACTCGTTTGTGAGCCTTCAACTCTGTACACTGCTTGAGCCTCACCAAAGTCTATACATCGCTTCAAGCGATTCTAGTCTATACAGTCTGCCTCCACACTAGAAGTCTGTACATCGGACTGCTTCTTGTGAAGTCTACACATTGACTCGTTCAATTCTGCAAAGCATGTTCATTAGACTATGGCGAAGTCTATACACTCGGTTCCTTGGGCAAAGTCTATACAGCTGCAACCCAACACATTGAATAGCTTACCAAGTCTATACACTAGACTTCATTTCACTAAGTCTATACACTCCCTCACTATGTACACACTTGCTATATTGATCTCTGTAGTCTATACAATGCTTCACGTTAACACTAAGTCTATACACTTCATTATTGTTGCTGAAGGGAACAGGGTCGACGCCTGAAGTTTAAAGCGTCCACGCATCAGTAGACGAAACTGTCACGTCGTCTTCTATTGCGTCAACGCCACAAGCAAGAAGCGTCGACGCAGCAGTTAAAATAGCAGAGACTCTTACAAGCGATGAGGCCTTCACGAAATCTTCCACTGCGTCAACGCCATCAACAAGAAGCGTCGACGCAGCGGCATAAGAGATGCCAGTATAAAAATGTACACGTTCGTGCGTCAACGCCACCAACTGGCAGCGTCGACGCAGCTCACCTATCTGTTGAAGACTTGAACACTGAACTACCGATACCGTTGCGTCAACGCAATAGGCTGATGGAGTCGACGCAGCGGTTAAGAAGTTTGAAGATTTCTGATGACTGTGTCAACTCTTTGGAGCGAGTGAGTTGACGCCATCTACCTCCAGTTGCTGAGCGTACTGGTGCTGGGCACGTGATCCGAGGATAAGAAAAATGCCCAGATGAGGACACGTGGTCTGACAGTCTACTGGATGCTGCCACGTGGTCCGAATTCTTAGGGCGGAAACTGTGGAAGCCACACGTGCCCTGCTGCTGCTCCAGGTATAAAATGAAGCCTTCATCTTCAGATGAAGGTTGATCGAAGAAGAAGCCTGAAAAGTGCTGAGAGAAAGAAAGAGAAAGGAAAAGAGCAGAGAGTTCAATATCTGAGAGGAGTTTGGTCGAGAGAGAGAGAGAGTGTGCTGATTGATGAATTGCTTCATTTGAAGCTACATTTGTATTGGATTTCAGAACCGATTCCTTCTCATTGTTTTTCGTTTTCCATTTTGCTTTTGTTTATTTTTCATCCTTCTATTCTGATCTGAATTGTTGTCCCTCCGGTGTGTGGAGGAAGGGAGTATCACTCTAGTTTCCCTCTGTGTTGCAGAGGAAGAGAGATATGTGATCTCTGGTGGTGTTAGTGACTGGTTGTCATTAACAGTTTCCCTCCGGTGTGTGGAGGAAGGGAGAGGTTTCTCCAATCGTGTTCTAGCTGGGAGCTAGAACAGGTTTCAAGTTCTGTGGGTAGCAGAACTTGGTTGAGGGATTTGTCTCCCTTGGTGTTCAAGCTGTGTGGCCGCATGTTGTTCGCAGACTGAGTTTGCATTGATCTAGCATAGTCTAGTGGAATCCTCACTCTAGTTGGAGTGAGGGGTGGATGTAGATTGCGGACTGCAATCGAACCACCTAAAAAACCGAGTGCCTCCTCTGTGGTTTGCTTTTGTTCTCTACGCTCTTCATCTGCTCGGCTCTTTGCTTCCTTGTGTTTCACTCTTCATTCTCATTTACATTCCTCTGTGTACGGTTTAAGGAGGTGCGTTAGCAGTAGAAATTATATTCCGTTTAAGTTTCTTCAAATTGGGAGTGATCTATTCATCCCCCCTTCTATATCACTCTTGTTGCGCTAACACTTGGTATCAGAGCAGGTTTACGCCATGTGGACAAACGGTCAAGGAAATGGTGGTGGTCCTAGAACCTTCATAGCCGAAGGTCAATCCATTAGTCGCCCTCCTTATTTCGATGGTAGTAACTATCTGTTTTGGAATAATAGGATGGAAGTGTTCATCAGAGCTCAGAGTCATAAATTGTGGAGAGTAATCACGGTGGGGCCATATGAGCTGCCACCAAATGAGGATGCTTGGACAGATGATCGTGTGAAGCTCTCGTCACTCAACTGGACGGCGCTGAACATAATCCAGTGTGCTGTTCATCCAGAGGAATATGCTCGTATATCTGCATACAGAACTGCCAAGCGAATGTGGGATGAGCTGCAATTAATCTATGAAGGTACAGCTCAAGTGAAAGCCTCGAAGGTAAACCTCTACACTTCTAAGTATGAAATGTTTAAGATGAATGCAGATGAGAATATAACCGAAATGTATGCCAGGTTATCCTTGATCACTAACACTCTTAAAGGGCTAGGGAAGGATCTTGCTGAGGCAGATATAGTTAGGAAAATCCTTAGATCTTTATCCCCGGCATGGCACACTAAAGCCATTGTGATTGAGGAGTCAAAAGATTTGACTGTCTTAACTGTGAATGAACTCATAGGATCCCTGATGACCTATGAGATGAATTTCCAAGGAGGTGGAGAAGGAAGTGAGAGGAAGGGTACAAATGTAGCCCTAAGAGCTTCCCGCAAAAAGGGTAGCAACAGTGGAAGCAGCAGTAGTAGCCCTGAGTCCAAGTCTGAGCTTGAAGGTCTGTCAAATCTCGACCAGGAGGAGCAGGCAATGCTCACTAGACAGTTCAAAAAAATTTCGAAGAAAAAGGGAAAGACCTTTAGGAAGAAGAAGCCACAACCCTTTAACAAGAATGCTGAATTTATCGATTACAGGGATAGAAATCCTAAGAAACTGACTTGTTTTAACTGTAACAAACAGGGACACATGAGAGGCGAATGCCCAGACCTCCAGAAGAAGGGTCCCTATCTTCAGAAGAAAAATATAATGGTGCAGAAGAAGAAGAAGCCACAGGCGATGGTCTGCACATGGAGCGAGGAAGAAGAAGACCCTGAAGATGCTTCCTCAGAAGAATATGAAGATGGAATTTGCCTTATGGCAAACAGTGAAGAGGAGGTAATAAATGTCTTTGAAAATTTCTCAATCGATGACTGGGAGGATGCTTATAGTGATTTGTTAGATAAATTTAATTCTCTTAGTAAAGAGCACAGAGTTCTGAAAAGAAAATTTAACACAAATGTTGAAGAACAAACTCTGGTATGTGAGGAAAATGAAAAGCTAAAAGAACAACAAGAAGAAATGACCTCACTAAGGAAAGAGAATGATAAGCTTAAGGGAGAAATTCAAGAAAGTCAAAAACAGCTCAATGAATTTAAAGCTAAAATTGAAGAAGGCATGAATGAAATTAGAGTAAATTTAGAGAAATATGAAGCTGTGAAGAAAGTAAATGCTGAACTCCTAAAGAATTCTGAGTATCTTCAAAAGGAGCTGGAAGACAAATAGAAAGTCTTAGAAAAGTTTGTCCAAGGAAAGACTAGCCTAGATGCTATACTAGGGACTAGGGTCAATTTCAATAAGGAAGGTCTAGGCTATGACCCAACCAACAAGAGACCCTTGCAATTCAAGACCATCACCTTCTGTCCAGAGAAGGGAAAAGAAAAGTTGGACACACCATCCAGCTCAAACAGCTCTAAGGAAACTCAAAGTCCTAAAGAAAACACAAAAACCAGTACTGGACAACCATTTAAGAGTGGAATGAACTTTATGAAGAATAACATTAAGTCCACTCACCAGAAAACAAATGGTAACTGGACCAAGAAAATAAATCAGAATAAGAGCTGGAATTATAACAACCAGATGGGTCCAAACAAGACCTACTGGAGGAATAACTTTCATGGTCAAAATTATGCTAATCAACAAGCCTACAAGAAATTTCCTAGGAATAGGAAGACTAATGAATGGAATAGAACTCACTTCTCCAGTTCAGCTGGATTCAACCTTAATAAACCAGAAAGGAAGGTGCCAGAGAAAACCATACTGAAACAAATCTGGATACCTAAACACTTGATCAGAGATTTGAACAATGTCCTTGGACCCAACTCATCTTGGGTTCCAAATCACTCTGCTTGATATATTTGTGTAGGTCGGCCTGGCAGCTGAAGACAACAAGTGGTACCTCGACAGTGGCTGCTCCAGGCATATGACAGGAGACCGATCCAAGTTCAGCAAGATAGAGATGAAGCCAGGGGGTCTGGTCAAGTTTGGAGGAAAGAACAAAGGTAAAATAATTGGAGTTGGCACAGTAGGTAAGTCTTCCACAAATTCCATTGAAAAAGTATTACTTGTGGAAGGGCTTCAACACAACCTGATTAGCATTAGCCAATTATGTGACAGGGGTCACAGGGTTGTATTTGATGATAGTTCATGTAAAATCCTTGAAACAAATTCTGACATGGTTAAATTTGTAGCCAACAGGATTAATAATGTCTACATTGTAGACTTAGATGAGAATTCTGAATCTACTATTTGCTTATCTGCCAATTCTGAAAATGATGCCTTTGAATGGCATAGACGTCTAGGTCATGCTAGCTTTTCAACTTTAAATAAATTGGTCAAGCATGATTTGGTTAGAGGCATGCCTAGAATTAAATTCAACACAATATCAAAAGCATGTGATGCCTGTGCTCTAGGCAAACAGACCAGAAACTCTTTTAAATTAAGATCTGAGCCATTGTCTTTGAGACCAATGGAACTTCTTCATATGGACCTTTTCGGTCCAACTAGAACTCAGAGTCTTAATGGAAGCAGGTTTGGCTATGTCATCATAGATGACTTCTCTAGATATTCATGGATATTTTTCTTAGCAAATAAGAGTGATGCATTTCAAAAGTTTAATCTGTTTTTCAATAAGGTCAAACAAGAAGGGAAGTACAAGGTTAGTTCTATTCAATCTGACCATGGAGGTGAGTTTGAAAACTCAATGTTTACTGATCTTTGTGACAAAGAAGGACTAACTCACAAGTTTTCTTCTCCCAGGACACCTGAACAAAATGGGATTGTGGAGAGAAGAAATAGGACAGTGGTGGAGATGGCCCGGACCATGTTGATTGAAAGTAAGTTACCTAGAAGGTTTTGGGCAGAAGCGGCTAATACAGCAACCTACATAATCAACAGGGCCATGGTAAGACCCATACACAAGAAAACACCCTATGAGCTTCTAAAAGGTAAGAAACCAAACTTGTTTCATTTCAGAATTTTTGGAGCAAAATGTTTTATTCATAACAATGATAAGAAAGATTTAGACAAGTTTGAAGCCAAGAGTTCACCTGGAATATTCTTGGGTTACTCTGAAGTGTCAAGGGCATATAGGGTATTTAACGTATCAGATCAGAAAGTGGAAGAATCTCCACACATTCTTTTTAGTGAAAAGAAAGATGTTTCTAATGTTGAAAATCTTGACAGGGATTCTAATCATGGTGGAGAGTTTCTAGAAGACCAACAGGAAGAAGAGAACACTCAGCCAAGTGGGAAAACAAATTCCCCCAATCAGGAAGGTCCAAGAGAAACAGGTGAGTCTTCAACAAATATTAGATTTCTTAAAGACCATCCTTTAGATAAAGTCATAGGCAATCCTGAAGATCCTCTTCGGACTAGGTCTCATTTTAGAAATGTGAATAATGATGACTTAATTGCATTAGTCTCACAAATTGAACCCAAAACAGTAGAAGAGGCCTTAGCCGATCAAGCTTGGGTCAATGCTATGAGTGAGGAATTAGGTCAATTTGAAAGGAATAATGTCTGGGAGCTTGTCCCAAGAACAGATGGTATTAATGTCATAGGAACCAAGTGGGTGTTCAAAAATAAGATGAACGAAGATGGAATTATCTCGAGGAATAAGGCCAGACTAGTTGCCAAAGGCTACTGTCAAGAATTCGGTGTAGACTTTGATGAATCATATGCACCTGTTGCTAGGATGGAAGCTATAAGATTGTTGCTTGCCTTTGCATGCTCAAAGAACATAAAACTCCAACAAATGGATGTTAAAAGTGCCTTTTTAAATGGAGTTATTAAAGAAGAAGTTTTTGTTGAACAACCTCCTGGATTTTAATATTCTCCTCAACCTAACCAAGTTTTCAGGTTAAACAAAGCCTTGTATGGTCTAAAGCAGGCTCCAAGAGCTTGGTATGAAAGATTGTCTAAATTTCTGATCAGCAAGGGCTACAAAAGAGGTAAAGTTGATTAGACCTTATTTACCAAGGGCATGAATAAAGATCTCATCATAGTTCAGGTATATGTAGATGACATTGTATTTGGATCAACTAAGCATGAACTATGTGATGAATTCTCTACCATGATGTCTGCTGAATTTGAAATGAGCTTGGTTGGTGAACTAAAATATTTTCTTGGATTGTAGGTACAGCAGCTAGAAGATGGGTGCTTCATCAACCAAACCAAATACACAATGGAACTGTTCAAAAGGTTTGGCATGAAAAACTTAAAGCACATTACTACACCCATGGGCACCAATACATCATTGGATGCAGATGAGACAGGTAAAGAAGTAAATGCCAAACTTTATAGAGGTATGATTGGATCACTTCTTTACTTGACAGCCTCTAGACCTGATATACAATTCAGTGTAGGGATGTGTGCAAGGTATCAGTCTAGACCCACTGAACTACACTTAGCTGCAGTTAAAAGAATCTTCAGATATTTGTCAGCTAGTCACTCTCTTGGTTTATGGTTTCCTGCATCTCGCACATTGAATCTAGTAGCATACACAGATGCTGACTATGCAGGCTGTAAACTAGACAGGAAAAGCACAAGTGGCCATTGTGAATTCTTGGGTGGGTGTTTAGTATCTTGGGGCTCCAAGAAACAACATTCTGTGGCCCTCTCCACTGCAGAAGCTAAATATGTGGCTGCAGGGAGTTGTGGAACACAAGTCATATGGATTAAACACCAGCTTCAGGACTACCAAGTAGACCTGGGGTGCACACCTATTTACTGTGATAATACTAGTGCCATCAATCTTGCTAAAAATCCTGTTTTGTATTCACGAACCAAACACATAGAGATAAGACATCATTTTATAAGAGATGTGGTGTCTAAAAATAATTTTGAACTGATTCATGTAGGCACAGATAATCAGATTGCTGACATATTCACAAAACCTCTGGATAATGAAAAATTTTCCACATTGAGAAGAGAATTAGGCTTATACAAATTGTCTTAATTATGAAGCATGTTCTTGTTGTGAGGGGGAGTTGTGTCTATCTACTGTTTAGCCTCTTTCATGCTGGTTTAAGAGGGAGTTCTGAATCCTTATTGGTTAGCCTTCAGAATGCTCTAGGTAAGGGGGAGCTTTGAGATTTTTTTTTTGCTGGAATGGTTTTTGAGGCATGCTATGTCTTAGGGGGAGCTGAGTTGTGATGTGAGAAGAGAAGTTCTCTGACAGACTCAAAAGGGCTGTCCAGATGTGTACCTTTGCTGGTTTTGCATGACTGATTTAGTGTGGTTCTCTCAGAAAATAGAGTGTCACTTATCTCTTAAGTCTATAAGTCAGTGACTCTAATCTTCAAGTTAGAATCCTTCCTTTGGTACTCCTTCAGAGATCTGGACTAATTGCATAAAGTATATCTTCCAACATTGCCATTGATTATGGTTCAGGCCAAAAACTTGTATGTCTTGTTATCTGACCCAATCAACTTGAAATCTAGACTTCAAGACTCAATTCAAGAAAAGCTATTTTTGGTATTGTCTTCAATCATTCTATCTTTTTAACTCAAGGGCTTAATTGAACAAACATGTTCCGTTTTAATCACTGAGAAACTGGGAGCTTCATCAATGAAATGAATATTTCTCCCAAGTCATGAGGTGTCAAATGCTTAAAATGAATGAAAAGTCATGACAGAGCAATGGTGGCTTGCTGGTGAGTAACTGGGGACTCTGGCCTCTAATCAAGGTGTTTCCCTAATGTCAAAAGCCACAGTTACTAACTCTGTTCCTTATTAAAAAAAAGGGGGGGGGGAAGTAATGATGTACTCACTCTGAGTAACTAGGGATTCAGACCTCTAATCAAGGTGTCTCCCTAATGTCAAAGGAAGTGAACTACCAACTTACTCATTGATCTTCTTGAAAATCATCTCCAACAAAATTCCTTGTTGTTATGCAACTAATGGATTGCTTGTCTTCAATACCTTGAGAACACCTCTCTGATTTAGTCTCTTGCTGTCTTGTGAAATAGTTGAATGATCAGCTATATTTGGCCATACTTGTCAACTCCTGCTCTCAATCATCCACTATATATGCTGATAAACTTGTCTATAACTCTACTTCTATATTGTGTACTGAAGTCCAAAGAATCCTCTCTTGAGATTAGAAACTCACTTATTCTCTTAAGACCTACTCGTGATTTTCTGCACTAAGAAGTTACTGCCCTCAGTCCTCATGTTTCCAGCACTGTCATACATTCTGCAGTTCTTTTTGCTGATGTCAAAGGGGGAGAGAAGCTTGCAATATCTGCAATTTCTGTGAGAAGTTTGCAATTTCAGTGAGTATTGGTCTTGTCTTGAGCTTTGAGGGGAGTCATGTTGCTTCGTGGAAGAAATGTTTGCAATTTCAGTGAGTATTGGTTTTGTCTTGAGCTTTGAGGGGAGTCATGTTGCTTCGTGGAAGAAATGGTTATGAGTTGTGGGGGAGATGAGAGTGTGCTGTAGGGAATGTTTAATTCATTTGCATGAGCATGTCTTGAATTTATTCTGCTTGTTGCAGCTGGTATTAACTCTTTGTTGAAACTTGATATTGCATGATTCATAGTGTTGTCATCATCAAAAAGGGGGAGATTGTTGCATTCATATGGTTTTGATGATGTCTCACACTATAAATCAATCTTCTATCTCTAGATTAATGTTGTTTCATCATGTGAGTGAGTACAGTTCATTTGGTTGTCAGATAAGCATGCTATCATGATTTTATCTACACTCTGCTTAGCTAGTACTGATTGCAGTAGGTCGACCCACCCCTTCTGATGCGTCGACTCATCTGTTCATTTGGCATAACTCCTTCAAGTCTATTCACTCTGTCTGCACAGTTTCTCACAACAGTGCGTCAACTCAGTGTGGTGATGCGTAGACTCTTCTGTTCAGGTTCTTCATTTCATTAAGTCTATACATCATCAGTTGAACGTAATAGTAATACGTTGCAGCGTCAACTCAATGGGCTGCAGCGTCAACTCAGCATGTAAAATACTGTGTTAAAAGCCTAAGTCTATACACTCGTTTGTGAGCCTTCAACTCTGTACACTGCTTGAGCCTCACCAAAGTCTATACATCGCTTCAAGCGATTCTAGTCTATACAGTCTGCCTCCACACTAGAAGTCTATACATCGGACTGCTTCTTGTGAAGTCTACACATTGACTCGTTCAATTCTGCAAAGCATGTTCATTAGACTATGGCGAAGTCTATACACTCGGTTCCTTGGGCAAAGTCTATACAACCGCAACCCAACACATTGAACAGCTTTCCAAGTCTATACACTAGACTTCATTTCACTAAGTCTATACACTCCCTCACTATGTACACACTTGCTATATTGATCTCTGTAGTCTATACAATGCTTCACGTTAACACTAAGTCTATACACTTCATTATTGTTGCTGAAGGGAACAGGGTCGACGCCTGAAGTTTAAAGCGTCCACGCATCAGTAGACGAAACTGTCACGTCGTCTTCTATTGCGTCAACGCCACAAGCAAGAAGCGTCGACGCAGCAGTTAAAATAGTAGAGACTCTTACAAGCGATGAAGCCTTCACGAAATCTTCCACTGCGTCAACGCCATCAACAAGAAGCGTCAACGCAGCGGCATAAGAGATGCCAGTATAGAAATGTACACGTTCGTGCGTCAACGCCACCAACTGGCAGCGTCGACGCAGCTCGCCTATCTGTTGAAGACTTGAACACTGAACTGCCGATACCGTTGCGTCAACGCAATAGGCTGATGGAGTCGATGTAGCGGTTAAGAAGTTTGAAGATTTCTGATGACTGCGTCAACTCTTTGGAGCGAGTGAGTTGACGCCATCTACCTCCAGTTGCTGAGCGTACTGGTGCTGGGCACGTGATCCGAGGATAAGGAAAATGCCCAGATGAGGAGACGTGGTCTGACAGTCTACTGGATGCTGCCACGTGGTCCGAATTCTTAGGGTGGGAACTGTGGAAGCCACACGTGCCATGCTGCTGCTCCAGGTATAAAATGAAGCCTTCGTCTTCAGATGAAGGTTGATCGAAGAAGAATCCTGAAGAGCATATACGTCCTTCGATCTAGAAAAGGAAAGAAAAGTGCAGAGAGAAAGAAAGAGAAAGGAAAAGAGCAGAGAGTTCAATATCTGAGAGGAGTTTGGTCGAGAGAGAGAGAGAGAGTGTGCTGATTGATGAATTGCTTCATTTGAAGCTACATTTGTATTGGGTTTCAGAACCGATTCCTTCTCATTGTTTTTCATTTTCTATTTTGCTTTCGTTTATTTTTCATCCTTCTATTCTGATCTGAATTGTTGTCCCTCCGGTGTGTGGAGGAAGGGAGTATCACTCCAGTTTCCCTCTGTGTTGCAGAGGAAGAGAGATAGGTGATCTCTGGTGGTGTTAGTGACTGGTTGTCATTAACAGTTTCTCTCCGGTGTGTGGAGGAAGGGAGAGGTTTCTCCAGTCGTGTTCTAGCTGGGAGCTAGAACAGGTTTCAAGTTCTGTGGGTAGCAGAACTTGGTTGAGGGATTTGTCTCCCTTGGTGTTCAAGCTGTGTGGCACTATGTTGTTCGCAGACTGAGTCTGCATTGATCTAGCATAGTCTAGTGGAATCCTCACTCTAGTTGGAGTGAGGGGTGGATGTAGATTGCGGACTGCAATCGAACCACCTAAAAAACCGAGTGCCTCCTCTGTGGTTTGCTTTTGTTCTCTACGCTCTTCATCTGCTCGGCTCTTTGCTTCCTTGTGTTTCGCTCTTCATTCTCATTTACATTCCTCTGTGTACGGTTTAAGGAGGTGCGTTAGCAGTAGAAATTATATTCCGTTTAAGTTTCTTCAAATTGGGAGTGATCTATTCATCCCCCCCCCCTTCTATATCACTCTTGCTGCGCTAACATATAGCCACGCGGTTTGGGTTGAGCGCCAACTGGCTTGAAGTCACTGACACATGATCCACTCGGGTTCTCACGTTGTGGAGAAATGAGTGAAGCTATGTCGATGCAGCAACTTGATGCGTCGGTGCAATGAGAATGAAAAGGCTTTTAGACAAATGGCTTGTCGTAGAAATTTGGTGCGTCGGTACAGTTCCATGATGCTTTGACGTAGTAACGTTCAGATGTAGATCCTGGGCTTAGTGCGTCGATGCACTACTGAAGGCGAGCATCTGGAAATAGCTTTTGTGTGCATGACTGCATCGATGCACTCGATGCATCGCACTGTTACATAGATGCATTGCACTGTGCTTCGACCTGTTGTCTAGTGCTGGTACTTTGATATGTTATGCTGCATCGATGCATCACTTGCTGCTTCGACATGGTCACATTTAAGTTCTGGTTTTGTGCCTGGTGCGTCGGTGCTGTTCTCTGTTGCATCGATGTAGAAGTCTGGAAATCACTTCTGTGGGCATGACTGCATCGAGGCAGTGGTGATCCTGCTTCGACACTTTTATGGCAATCACATCGCCTATTCTCTTAACTTTACTTCTGAAAGCTTCACCTTGTTTCTAAGTGAATTTAATCTGTCATTTCTTAGAAGTTCCTCTCCCTCTTTGACACAACTCCAGCAAACAGAACACCTGTTCTCTTGAGTTTCTTCTAGAATCCTTATGACGTTGATGCTGTAGACTAGTACGTGCATGACTTCATAATTGCTACTTAGCATCCTTGCGCTTTTGGCTGACCTAACTTCAGTTTGTGAACCTTTTTAGACTTTCGGTCAACCAAAAGAATCAAGCTGGCTGACCGGCTTTGGCTTTAAGCTAGGTACCAGCTGCCAACTTCTTTCCATCTTTCCCTCATCATCATTTTGACTGTGTCAACTCTGCATCTTGGATTTGTCTTGGCTAAAACAACTTTTTGACCTGCTGAACTTTAGAGCTCGAAGACATGTGACAGCTATCTTGTATGATCTCTTGCTTGGCAAATCATTTATGCAAACTTGCCTTCAACCGATCTTCCACAGAGTTAAGAAGTTATTTGCATTGACATCATCATGAGCATAAGGATGACTCATAAATGAGTCATAGTTTGACATCATCAAAATCACAGGGATACAACATTCTCTCCCTTTTTGATGATGACAACTATGAGTCTTTATGAACAATATAGTCCTATGAACAATATAATCATTGATTAAATCCAAGTTTAAGTTTCTTTTAAATGAATGCCCACTCATATACTCACTCACACCATCTCTTCAAATGAATGACTCATCAAACTCTTGTCCCCCTTTGTCTTCAGGAAAAATAATGAGTTTGGAACTCAGTTGATAATATGGAGATGAACAAATTCAATCAAGAACTGTGCAGAGTTGAATAGGATCACATCAACACCAATAGGGTTAAATGTGAAATAGAAGTGTTCGGAGGCATGAACATAACCTAACCTAGACAAGGCATGTGATACCAGAGGAACGCAATCGGGTTTGCTAGGAATAAGAAATTGAGCAAGGCATAACCTAGACAAGGAATTGCAGTATGGATAGCAGTAGATAAGGAATCATGATTTCAGCAGAACACTAGTCAATGTAGAGAACAACCAGTAAAGGGTTTCACTTGGAAGAATTTTCAGAAAATTGCAGCAGTAGAGAAAGAGTATTTTAGCCTTTCAGAAAATGATAACAGAGTCAAGATTCTGAAATGACAATTTCAGCAGCAGTCACCGTCTAAAGTTCATTAGTAATGTGCCATGAAAAGTGCATGAAATGGAAGAATTGTTTCATGGAGTTCAAGATGATATTGGATCAGAAGAATCACAATCTGAAACATTATTCATTAGTCAAGCATTCAATTTTTAGATTCTTTTGGGATAAGCTTTTCTATGACACAACCCTTATTTTCTGCTTGGTTTAAGTGTAATAAATTTAGAGTTTACCAATTAAATTTTTTTGAAGCATTTTGCATTCAGGCTTAATACAAATACAATAAAGTTACATGTTTAGATCCTATTTAATCTCTCTTTGCCCTACTCATTTTAAACTTAATGACTCCCTTAGGAGTAACTAAAGGCTAATGAAATTGAACATTGTAGCATTTCTGAATTTTACCTTTAAGGTTACAGCACTTTTACTGACCTTTGGTCATAATTTTTAAGAGCATTCAAGTGTAGCCCACACCTTTGTACATAAGAGTGCACGCTGTTTAGACGCCAGTACCCCTAGTTGCTCAGTGAGACTAACTATCTTGCTTCATTTTGAACAGAGATAGTGACGACACTTCATCACCGAGTCACCTTCATTTCTTTGATGAAGGGCTTAGTTTCTCAGTGACTCTTAGCCATTGCTCTGCCTTGAGCATTGAAACAAAATTTCTATCATGTGCCGCACTTGATAATGTTTCAGATTGTTTCATGTTTAAGGACAACACTCAATCTGAGTTTCTCAACCAAAGTTGCCTTAAATTTAAAATTTTCAACTTCTAGGAGTTTTCACAGGGGCACAGCATGTGGGAGTTGGTTGGGATCTATTAAGCTCTGAATATAGCCTTTTTCAATGAATTCATTTTTAAAACTCTTGAGTTTATAAGGCTTAAACCAACAAATTTATTGATGGGCAATCACAGACCCTTATAAAGAAGATTCTTATATCTGATTTGCTCAGATTAATGAATTTGATGAACAGATGAAACTCTTCTAAACTCAATGTCTTTTCAAGTAATTTTAGTAAACAAGACAGTTTTCAAGAGTGATCACATGTATTGAGTTAGAAGAATGTATCATGACGTGTGGAACATGCTTCAGGAATCTATGCAGAATTGAGGTGAATGATAAGTTCAAACTTTCATCCAGATAGAAGGAAACTCCCCCTAAGGAAATGTAAATCAGCTCCCCTTCATACATTTGCTGGGATTTTGAAAGGCTGAAATTTCAGAGATGAAGTATTTTAGCAAATGCAAGGAATTTGAAATCAAAAATTTTCAGAGTTGAAGGTTAGGAAGGAAATGTGATCAGGTGTTTTTCAAAGAAGCTCTCTCTTAAACAATTGCAGAGATTGCAAGATAGAATTTTCATGAATGAGAGGAATAGATTCTCAGAATCAGAGTTTCTTGAAAGGAACTCCTTCAGCAAGTCCATGATGTTTCAAGAATATTCAAAAATGTAGAGAAGATAGCAGGTATACAAAACTCTCAAGGTGGCTAGCTCAAGGGTAAGCCAAGATCAGCCAATTTGACCATGAAGCAGAAGGTTTTAGGGATTGTGCAGGACCCTAGCGGACAACATCTTTAAGAAGGATTCAAGGTGTAGTAGTTAAAAGCAAATCTCATGAAAGAAGGAACATGAAGACTAAAGCGCTCTCCCCCCGAGACAATGCAGTGCAAAGCTTTTTCAAATAGGACTCTCCTTGTGCAAGAAAGAAAGTAAGTGCAATTTAAACCAACATCTACATGCATCCTAAATGTTTAATTCAAAAGACTGAATACACTTACTCCTACTTAAATGTGTGCATGATTATGAAGGCATATGCTCTAACTCCTCCAATTTAAATGCATTGAGACATTAGCTTAGACATGATGAAAGTGCTATGCATTCTAAATTAGTTCTTCAAGCTGTGCGTGAGTATGCAAAGAGACACAGATGCAGTCAACATGAATTAACTGTGTCGACCTGTTATGAATAGAGGTCGAAGCATAGCAATATTCCAGAGCGTCTGTTTGGAAAGAAATGCACTGATAGGTCGATGCAGCATTGATAGAGTGTCGACGCAGTGCGTTTTACAGAACCATGATTTTTGATGAAATGAACTATGAGGTCGTTGCAGCTGAGAGGAGTGCCGACTCCTTTCTCTACCAAATGTGATTTTCAAGAATTGTGCTTCCTTTTTATCACAAAATTGGGTGTGTGTAATACCCCGATTTTAAAAATCTGAAATTTAATTGTAATAATTGAATTTTTAATCAAGATAAATGAATTTCAGAATTTAATATTTAATTCCTTAGTAAATAGAACTAGTGAATTTTTGACTACCTTATAAAAATCTGGAAAAATGCTAATTGGGTCTAGAACAATGTATTTAGCAACTTTATCTTCTGGGTTTAACCCAACAAAAATCTGTAATTAGGTCTAATTAGTGGATTAAGCCCAAAAGTGTACACTTAGTTCACTGTACCTGACCTTAACTTAAAACGCGAGATTTGAGCTTAATGCTTAACCAATGACCCCAAATCCTTTTAGAAATTTAATTAGAACTTATTTGAATTATTTTAGAAATTTAATAGGAAATATTTGAAATTATTTGAATTTGTTTGAATTTATTTTAATTAATTAGATTAATTCTTTAATAATAGAATACGTCACTTTTCGAATATTTTATAAAAATCTATAAAAATTATATTCTTATATAATCCATTTCGTTTAACATTTTTATCTTCTAGAGTTAAGCCTAATAAAATCATTAACTAGGCCTAATCAATGGGTTAAGTCAATTTTTCACACCTACCTAATCCAAATTTGTGTTCATTGTTAACCCCAACTTAGAACGTCAAATTTGAGCTCATTTCTCAACCAAATGAGGTGATTCCAGAGGCAAATGAAAGGTATTACATAGAGGAACATTTTTCCTCACATAATGCCATGAAATTTTTACCATAAGGTAAGTATTTGGGCGCGCAAGAGCTTGGTCAACGTTGGCGGTGGTGTTTGGAACACGCCACTTGCTTGGTCGATTTCTCCCTTCCTGGAAGGATCCAGAATGAGTATGACCTATTAAAAGAAATCTCAACGTGTCTAGATTTATTTGGTAGCTGTGGTGTTCCTAGAGAATTCAGATCTGGAGAGATCTCTTGCGATTATTGGAGGAGGGTCCGAGTTCGTGGGTTTTTCTTAGGCCTTTCTTCTTCCTGCGATTGAGGTAGGTAATCTTGGCCAAAATATGCAAGTAGATATATCAAATTGTTCCCCTCTTCGTTAGCTTTCCAGTGATAGTAAAAGCCCCAAATGTTATTTTGTGTGGAGTGAGATATCGTGGAATTAGTGAAGGGCTGTCAACGGACGTTCTTGGTTCCAACTTCTTAGTTTCTCTTCGATTCAGGTAGGTTATAACAGCCCAACTTCTAATTAATATATATGAATGTAATCAGTAGCATGTTAGCTTTCTTTTGGCGTTAAAAGTCCCAATTTTTATAGATCATGCTTAGAGTATTTCGTGTTTTATTAGAAGCATGCTAAAAAGCTAGGTTTTTCATGTGTTCTTCATAGAATAGGTTGTATTTCATTTGATTTATGTCAAAATTCATGTTTCAAAACTATGTTTTATGACCATAGCGTGTATATTAAGAACCCTAGAGCATATGGTTAGGATCCCAATACATTTAGACCCCAAATCATGGAGTTTTTCATGTTTTACGGAAGCCCATTCGGGTCTGGAAACCCAGGGGTCGACCCCATGGGTCGACCCATACCACCCAGCAAGCAGAAATTTTCTGCCTTGCTTGGGTCGACCCATGGGGTCGACCCACAGCTTCAGGGGTCGACCATGGGGTCGACCCATCACCAGACTGGCCCCTGGAAGCCCCAGGGGTCGACCCAATGGGTCGACCCATGCCTGGAATTTTTCCAAGGGTCGACCCATGCCTTGTAAACCCGTTTTAAGTTGTTTTGTGACCCGGGGATCGATCCGGATCATTAGGGGATCGACTCATCCAACTTAATACATTTGAAAACTATATTTTTGAGGAACTAATGACCTATTCATGTACCCATTTGATTTCGATTTACATTGGTTCCTACATTCGATTATGGTATTAAAACATGCCGTTTACCATCTCCTTTGCAACACATACAATGGTTAAATAGAAACCCACATGATTAGTGGTTAATTATGTAACTAAATCTCTGTTAATGCATGTTATTACACTCTTGTGCGAGCTTGTTCCTTACCTTACTATCTTGAATCATCTTTTTGGCAATTGTCTTAATGCAAATGATAATGGATAATCCTTGGTATATGAACTTGGTAATTAGAATTAAGTTGATTGTTAAGTTACTGTTTTAGTCGTTATTACTCCAGTATAATGGATTGCTTACACACTTGAACGGTACACTGTCAGCCGTTCTTTCTTTACCCCGTGGACCAAGTTTTGGTCCAATTCTTGTAATGCGGCATAAAAGTAACCGTATAACCGAGTTTTTGTTTTAGTGAATCCAAGGACAAGTTAGTCCTTAAATCTCACACTTGTGGCAGTAATTCCTCTGATTAATTGGCCATTAAAGATTGACAGAATGTCTAGACGGATGGGGCTTTGGACCCACTAAATCATTGCCAACGCACCGTAGTGGCCCGGTCTGGTCCTGGGGAGAGCGCCCGAAAAATTATTGAGCCCATGGGATGTTAATGACATGGTGAGGCATTGCACCGAAATACTTGCTTGTTTGTTGCGTCAATGACAAAAATATCTCGTTACTTGTTACTTGATCGTGCTTGGATTGCTGTTCACATACTTGCTTGTTTGGCCAATTCTCAATTCTTTATTACTATCTCCTGTGGTAAATTCTTGTACTTGCTATCTAGTTATTTCTTGTCATCATTATATTTCTTGACCTTGCAAGATCTTTGTACTACGCTGTTTTATAGTACCATCCTTTATTTCTTTCATTTAGCATGGCATATGAAAATGTTATTAAACTGTTAATCACGTAAACTTGCATGTTATTTCCTACTGAGCGTCAGCTCATAGTTGTTGTTCCCCCCTTTCCAGGCTATTCAGGTGACGATGCGCATACCGATGGGGAAGGGCAAGAGTGATGTCTTTTGAGTGTATTTCTTAGTGGATGCCGAGTTGGCATGATTGTTTACCTCTAGTTATTTCCTTAGAGTTGTGTTAGCACTTGTTACTTTTGGAGTCAGTTGTTGTATTAGAATTCAGATTTGGAAGTCATGTTGATCGTGTATTAGCCGTGTTGGTTATTGTAATAATTTGGAATCATCTTGATCAATAGTTTTGCATCTTCCTTAGCACTTGTCTAATCGTTTAGCTTAGAATATTTATTTGCTTTCTAGCTAGTTTCTAACTGTACGTCCCGATATTCCACATCGGGGCGTGACAGTGTGCATCCATTTCAAATGAACTTTTGGAATTTGACACAATTGATGTGTAAGTGGTTCATGCATGAGCAGATGCTGCACACATTGATTTCCTTTATCTCAAGTAAGTCATATGTAAGTGCTGACTCCCCTTAAATGTATGCAAGCTTATCAAACAATCTGTTTGAGTCTTTGACACAAGAATGTGTAATCAAATGGATGTATGCATGATCATTGCATTGATCATCAAATATGACATGAAGACTGTGCAAGGGTTATTGAACTAAACTCTTGAATGTTTAGACTGTTATGTGCAAATTAGACCCATGGTACTAGATGGAGAACATAGGTCTTAAGACCACCTCTCGCATAGTGTGGGTTTCCAAACAGAAATGATCTGCCCTTCTCCCAACATACCATTTTATATACTATAGGGGTCATGCATGAAAGTGCATCGAAAATACAATGCAGTCCCATATGCATTTCGGATGCAGATGTAAAAATGTATTCATGAACAAACCAACATATGAATAGAGAGGCTTATGAAAAATAATACAACTTACATATGCAAACCTAAGAATCCATGCATCTTAAATTATTCCAAACTCTCCCTTGATTATTCAATCAATTGTAACAATGAACACATAATTCTATTCAGATCAGAGATACAACTTGTCAAGAAGGAAGGTGGCAATCAGCAAATTCAGTAAAAAAAAAATAGAACTGAGGTTTTACCAAACACATGTGCCTTGACTTATTGAACCCCTTTATTTGCTAGCTCCAAGGCACACCTGCAAGAATGAATTCTCATTTTCTGTTCATAGGTACCCAAGATCTCTTGGGTCCTGATGAGTTAGGAATACTTCTCACTGGTTTTGTCCAAGAGTTCAGAGCATGCAGATTATCTGATTTCATAATGAAGCAGTCATTCATAACATGCCCTAAATTTGCACAGTAATGACAGCAAGTAGGAGACGCATGCTTGTTATAAAAATGAGCATTCTGTTTCTGTGGGTTGGCAGGGATTTTGCCATTTCTAACATGAAAATTGTGTTTCCATTTCAAGTGCCAACAGTCCTTGATTGTATGGCCGGTCTTCCCACATTCCTGGCAGTAAGGCCTCCTTGGAATAGTGTGTTTTCTAGAAGCCTTTACAAATTTTAAAACCAAACAGTCATGCATTGCAAGACCAGCCCATCCACAATGAAAGCACTTGATTGTTCTTTCCTTGACAGCATGATTTTTGACATATCTTTTTCTAGCATGCACATGATGATTTTGAAGTGATCCCTTTTTATTTAAAAAGATCTTTGTGTTTTCAAATCCATTCATACTCATACATGCTTTCAGGTTGTCAGATTTCAGGACATGACAATCACGGATCAAATGACCATTCCTACCATAATAATAACATGAACTTTTCTTTTTGTGTGCATGTGTGTGTGAATTAGACTCGTGTGCACCATGCATAGTGGCAGCATGAATGTTTTTGGACTTTTTCTCCAAATAATCACTCTTTTTTAGTTTTTCAGTTGGTTTTGCATATTTTTGACTGACAGCTTGTTTTGGGTCTTTCTGGGTAGTAAACTAGAAAATTGGTGAGTTTGAGGTGCTTATTGGCCTAGAGTTGCACACAAATGATGTGTAGAGCTTGCTTTCAAAATTCTTTTTATTCACTGGGTTGAAGTCCAGTCCCTCTCTTTTGAAGTTAACCTTACTTCCAAGAAACTTACCTAAATTATCCTTTCCATTCACAAACATTGCTAAAGAGTCATTCAAATTAGAAATTTCTGTTTCAAGGTTTGAAATATGAAGCTCATAACTGGCTATTGTTTCCTCATAAGAAGCAGCCTTTTCATTCAACATAACATTGATAGATTTATGGTTCTCAATTTCTGTTTTAAGACTAGCCAATTTTTCAGAATTTCTGAACTCACACATTTCCCTTTTTCAAGATTGATTACTCTTTTAGATAGGGTAGTGTTAAGTTGTTTCAAATTTTCAATCTCCTCTTTTAGTTTGTCATTTTACTCTTGGAGTTCATCATCGTTAATCAACTCACTTATTGAGAATTGATCTTCATAGAGTGCTTCTTGTATGTTTTCAATTTCAAATTTTTCAAAATTTTTCTGAAGCTCCAAATTAACTATTCTAATAGCCTCAAGTTTTTCAGAAATTAGATTATTTTCATCCTCATGATTTTTGAATTTTCGTTTAGATTCCTCAATTTATTTTCTGAGTCTCTCATTTTCAGATTTCATGTAATCTAGTTCTGAACTGACAATATCAAGAATTTTCAGTTGTTTTCTAAAAATATCATTTTTAGTCTTCAACATCTTCATTTCAGAACTAGTACTCATGACATCATTCAATTTCTTTTTCAGGACTTTATTTCATTTTCTCAATTTCTCATGAGACTCAATCTTATTAGCATAAGCATCCTCCCAGTCTTCTATAGAGAAGTTTTCAAATGGATTACTTACCTCTTTTTCATTCTCATTTTGATCACTGTTGTGATCACTTCCTTCAGCCATTATGCATTTGTTCACCTCCTCCTTGTTGATACGGATCAACTCATCAAATATGTCTTTAGCAGTTCTGCAGGTTGAGACAAAAGGAAGAACGTTAGAATCAACTACAGCTTTTATTAAATCTATAGCTATAAGATTATCACTATTCTTCGATCTGTGATCATCAGTCCACTTAGACTTTTATTTTGGCAATTTGTGTGGCCCTTCGGTGATTAGAGTCCACAGGTTTGGATCAACAGTACTTGCAAAGCGGGTCATACTAGCTATCAGATATAGAATTCAAATCCATTAAACACTGGTGGATGAGCCATCGAAGCAGTGCAAATCAATAATATGAAAGCAACAAAGTACCAAGAAAGCAGGAGTCTATGATAGCAATTGCACCAAATAAGCAGGATCTACTATGCAGATCGTTGGATATGATCAATCAGTGTCCCGCACTGATACCAATTGTTAGGTGCAAAGTCTACCAATGTTAGTCTAGAGGGGGGGTGAATAGATCCCTCAATTAAAAAAAAATTATTTCAACTAAAAGGCATTACTTAATTAAAATGCAATGGAAGCTAACATTGTAGACTAACCAGTCTACTGATGATCAAACCAATGCACAAAGGTAACTAGCAGATAGCACTGAGATTGAATCAATCGACGCAGGATAGAAATCAAACACTTAACACACCATGAGATCAACTGCACTGCTGGCAATAACGCAAATAGCTAGCAAACTCCAAACAACCAGCAAACCAATTCATACATAGCAGTAAACAGTTCACACAGAAATCCTATCGGGTGCTTAGCACTATGTCATAATTGAGTGAAGAAGCAACACACATGCCAACCTGTGAAGGTGGTAGAAGATAAGGAGTATGTGAAAGACAAACCACAGAGGATATGATCTTTTAGGTGGTTTGATATGCCACAAGCAGATATACGTCCACCCCTCACTCAAACATGAGTGAGGCTTCCCTTGCAGATGAAGGACATAGACTCAGTCTACAACACTTGCTGACGACACACCTTGAACTTGAGGGAGACAAATCCCTCGACCTGATCTCACACCCAGCGAGATCAGAACCACTACCACTGGCAGTGACTGGAGAAGCAAATTCTCCCTTCTTCTGTGGACACAGAAGGAACCCATGAGCAACCCAGTTGCTCACAACCCAGAGAAACAATCCTCTCTTCCTCTGAAACCTCATAGGGAACCCAGAGAAAACACTTCTCCCTTCTTCTGAAAACTCAGAAGGAGCCCGACCCTTGAATAGGGTATCGGAAGAACAAGAAATAAAATAAAAAGACAAGCAAACGAAAACACAAGAAAAAAGAACATAGCTCCTTAGGAACAAAATAGCTCTGGATTTGATCCACGAGCTAATGGACACCACAGAGAGTAAAGGACTCCAGCTGCACACTCTTCTTCTCTTACTAACTGGCCCTGGGATCTGGACTATCTCTCTCGAGCTCTCTCTTTCTCTTCTTCTTTTTCTTCTCACAGATTTTTCTCTCAATCTCTTGGAATGGCTATTGCACTCTTTTCTTCTCAGATCACTCTAACTCGCTTTCTTCTATGGCCGCTTCTCTTTTCTTTTTCCTCACGGTAGCCTTTTGCCGCACCCGATCTTCGAAAGAAGAAAACATCTATATATAGAAAAGAATAATCGATCTCCACTTAAAAAAAATGATCCATAGAAAAATTACTCCATTGGTCTAGGTGGCAAGAGAATATTCTGTCAACTTTATCTCTCTAGAATTCAGCCACGTGGTTTGGGTTGAGCGCCAACTGGCTTGAAGTCGCTGGCACGTGATCCACTCGGGTTCTCACGTTGTGGAGAAAGGAGTGAAGCGGCGTCGATGCAGCAACTTGATGCGTCGGTGTAGTGAGAATGAAAAGGCTTTTAGACCCATGGCTTGTCGTAGACATTTGGTGCGTCGATGCAGTTCCATGATGCTTTGACGTAGTAACATTCAGATGCAGATCCTAGGCTTTGTGCGTCGATGCACTACTGAAGGCGGGCTTCTAGAAATAGCTTCTGTGTGCATGACTGCGTTGATGCACTACACTGTTGCGTTGATGCATCGCACTTTTATGTAGATGCATTGCACTGTGCTTCGACTTGTTGTCTAGTGCTGGTACTTTGATATGTTATGCTGCATTGATGCATCACTTGATGCTTCGACATGGTCACATTTAAGTTTTGGTTATGTGCCTCGTGCGTTGGGGTAGTTCTCTATTGCGTCAATGTAGAACTTTTGTGGGCATGACTGCATTAGGCAGTGGTGATCCTGCTTTGACACTTTTATGACAATCACATCACATGTTCTCTTAACTTTACTTCTGAAAGTTTCACCTTGTTTCGAATTGAATTTGATCTGTCATTTCTCAAAATTTCCTCTCCCTCATTGACACAGCTCCAGCAAAGAGAACACCTGTTCTCTTGAGTTCTCATCTGGAATCCGTATGGCGTTGATGCTGTAGACTATTATGTGCAAGACTTCATAATTGCTGCTTAGCATCCTTGCACTTTTGGCTGACCTTGAAGTCCGACGATCAATGACACCCAAGAGGGGGGGGGTGAATTGGGTGATTACAAATTTTACAAAATGTTTACCAGAATTAAACAGATATGATGAAACAACCTTTTAGAGACTTAGATCTGATGAAACAACAAATAGATCTATCAAAACCTATCATACACAGTAGATCCTTGGTACTATAGCGGAGATATAAATCTGAAGATTCTGCTCACGCAAGGTATTATCTTCTGGACAAGAATGGCCTTGTCAATCCGAACCTAACTTTTGATATACCAAAGATCTAATGTAGAAATGACAAATTATGCTAGATCTGAATGGAAAATGCAAAAGAGTGATATATTGAGAGCTAGCATAGAACGGGGGTAAAAGAAAAGGATCAAACCACACCAAGGATAGCAATTTTTAGGTGGTTCGGATGCAGCGATAGAAACCTATGTCCACCCCTCACTAACTGTGAGGATTCACACACTATCTTGTAAAGGATTACAAGAACAAACCACACACACACACTAGTGAAGAGTTCGAACTCCCACGAAGGTGCACAAGCACCGAATCACACAGAAATGTGAAGGAAAGCCACATACACACACACAGATCTGGTTATATACACATACACACAGATGTTTAGAGATTATAAGAACACACACTTGAAGCTCAATGGAAAATAGAAGTAGAAATACAAATGAAAACTTCAGATTTAAGCTCCCCCTTAGTGGATGAAGAGGATCTTTGATGAAGCTTGCTTCCCAGCTTGATTTCCACTTGAATGTCTTCAGGATGATCTTCAGATGCTTGAGATTTGATGAAGAATGCTTGAACGAAACACTGTTCATGGAGTTCTTCCTACAGCCCTTTTTCTCCTTTGATAACCTTCCTTAGATCCCATTGTGTCATTAGGGTTTCTTGGCCCTAAGAGATGTTTTTATAATACTTGAATGGTCAAGGGACATGCCAAGACACAGATCCACAAATTCAGGCATGTCTGGAGACTTTGGGATTAAAAAATCCTTAAAAGATGCTTTTCCCTCATGTAGAAAATAAAGTCAAAAATAGGGGCTTCGAGGGGTTCGGTCGACCGGGGCAGGTAGGGCGGTCGACCAAGCTTTTACAGGATCTGAACTTTCAACGCTGGGAGAATCGGTCGATCGGTCCTGTGCCGGTGGTTGACCAAACTCTGTAACTTTATAGAGTTCTGATTGCTGGGAGGTTAGGTCTGTTAGGGTGCCAGGCCCGGATACAGAGGGGGGGTGAATGTATCCCTCTAGAAGATATAGCCCAAATTAAAAACTCTAAAGCTCAGATTTGCGGAATAAAAACTAATGAGCTTTCCAAGATGAAATGATAAGGCAACAAATGAACAAACAGTTGGACTGCAACAATGCAGCCACCTGATCAACCAGAAACGAAGGCAGAGCTAAACAACCCAAACACACTTAGCAGAATATAATGCTCAAAAATAACTCTCTAGATAATGCAACTAGCCAAGCATGCACAACATGTGAATGGGAGGTAGAAGATATGGAGCTAACGCAAGGCAAACCACTGCACAAATAATTTTTAGGTGGTTCGGTCCTCCAGACCTACATCCACCCCTCACTCCCAACCGGAGTGAGGCTTCACTAGCCAATGCTAGAACCAAGCAACAGTTGCTGCCACACAGCTTGACCAGGGGAACAGCCTCCCCTCTTCCTCCCAACCGGAGGGACACCCCAAGTGACTCCCAGCCACTTGAAAACCAGAGACCGAAGTCTCTCTTCCTCCAGACCGGAGGGACCCCTGGACTTGCTAGCCACAAGCCCAGAACCGAAGACAAGTTTCCCTTCTCCTGAATCCACAGGAGGAACCCGATCCCCAGTAGGGCAATCGGAAGAACAAGAATAACCAAATGAAAAAGGAAAAAATAAGAAAGGAAAAATACACAGCGATCAGAAAGCTGTAAAGAAGGATAACACAGATGTGGCTCGCATGGAGCTAACTGGCCTGGATTTGATCCACGGTCTAGTAGACAGATCATCAGGTAAGCTTATCTTCCTCTTCTCTTCTCTCTTGCTCACTCTCTTTCTCTTCTCTGTTCTCTTCATTTTACTCTCACTATCTTTCTCTTTTCTTTCAATTCTTACGAGCTCTCTCTTTCTCTTTTTTTTTCTTCTGCTGCTCTCACTCTCTTTCTTTCCTTTACTCTTTTCTTCTTCTCTTCTACTGGATCAAACTCTCAGCACTTCTGCTCTTCTGCTATTGCCCTCAAGGCTTCGATCAGTCTTCATCTGTTGGATGAAGGCTTCCTTTTATAAGCAACAGCAGCAGCTAGGGCGTGAGCATCCAACGCCTTCTGTCCAGAAGATTCCTTCTCGGATCACGTGCTCAGCACCCACCTCAGATCACGTGTCAGGTGCCAGCTTCGGGTCACGTGCCCATTCATCAGTACGCTCAGCAACTGGAGTTGAGGTGGCGTCAACACACTTGCTCCAAAGGGTTGACGCAGCCTTCAAAGACATTCGACCAGCAAAACTCAAGTCTGCTGCGTTGACTACATCAGCCTGCTGCGTTGACGCATCGGTGATCCAGTGATCAAGTCTTCAGCAGATGGGCGTGCTGCGTCGACGCTGTCAATCAATGGCGTTAACGCAGTGGAATAGCCTGTGAAGGTCTCTGCTTCTTTAACTGTTGCGTCGACGCTGCTTGCTTGTGGCGTTGACGCAGTCAGTGGAAGATATCGTGAAGGCTTCATCAACTGATGCGTGGACGCTTTAAGCTCCCAGCGTCGACCCTGTTCCCTTCAGCAACAAGAATGAAGTCATAAGATTTAAGTATGTACATTGCAGTGTATATACTTCGTTGTATAGACTTGTGAAGGCGAATGCAACGTACAGACTTGCCCAATGTGTTGACTTCAATAAAGGAGGCAACGGCTGTATAGACTTTAAATCCTAAAGGCAGTGTATAGACATTGAAGAACAACAACCAATGTATGGACTTTACAATGCAAACAACAATGTATAGACTTCATGTAAAAGCCCAATGTATAGACATTGAATTCGAAGACCAATGTGCAGACTTCAAGTTTAACTGTGGATGTACAGACTTCAGGTGTGAAGACCATTGTGCAGAATTTGGAGAACAGCGGCCAATGTATAGACTTGATGGAGCGAAGCCAATGTACAGACTTAATGTGTAGCTGAAGCCTTGAACGTAGTAATAGGCTGGAGTGTATAGACTTCAGGCTTCAGAACCGAATGTACAGACTTCGCCTAAGAAACGTAGGGAAAGACCCCAGTGTATAGACTTTGCCTTGAACGAAGGTAAGTGATGAGTGTATAGACTTTCACGATGTGTAGACTTGGAAACGTGAAAGCTACAGTGAAGGAGTGTACACACTTGACCAATTCAAAGGCAAATCGAGTGTACAGACTCTGAGTCCAAACCCAAGGGCTGTACAGACTTAGAATGTGAAGACTGATGTACAGACTTCATTAATCAAAGCATGAATTGAATGAGATGCTGTACACACTTAGCCTAGGACAATGTATAGACTCAATCAAATGAAGAGCTTCCAGTGTATGGACTTGAGTTAAGTGCATTGGCTGTACAGACTTCAATTAGAAGATGCCCGGTGTACAGACTTGAAGAAGAGATGCCAATGTACAGACTTAATGATATGAACACTAAGGCATGCTGTACAGACTTACTCGATCAAGCTGATGTACAGACTTTGATACCCAGACAGTCAGTGTTCTGATGGGTCGACGCATCAGCAAGGGTGGGTCGACCCACTACTGTTCATACTAACTAAGCAGAGTGTAGCAATGAATGCTTTATGCATCAGTTAACATGACTGAACATCAAATATGTTAAACTAAACTGAGCAGCAAGATGATTGAACATTTGATAGACTGAGTTATGATCAGAAAATAACTGAATAACAGCATGATGACTCACACAGCAAGATGACTCACAGTGATTAACTCACATCAAAAACCAATCATCAAAACCATCATCAAAATCACAGGGGCACAACAATCTCCCCCTTTTTGATGATGGCAACACTTTCAACACATTGAGTCATTCTGATGATGTGAGGCATTCTGATGACTCAAATTATTCTCTCCATTTGACTTCATCAAAAAGAAAATAGTTTGAGAAATTAAAGCATGTATAAAAATGCAGTCAATTTCTCCCCCTTGCAAGAACATAATTCTCCCCCCTTGGCAAACAATCTCCCCCTTTGGTATGGTTAGGATCTTCCCCTTTAAGAGTTTCTATGCAGCATGATGAATATGACATGGAAGCTCCCCCTCAATAAGTGGAATCTTATGAGATATATGAGAAGGAGACCACAGGGGCAAACAAGGAGAAGTTCAGGTCAATGAGCAGAAGAGGTTCAATTAGTAGATTTTTAAAGAAGCTCCAATCTCAGGAAATTCAGTCAGATTTTCAGAGAGATATCAATCTCATAAATCCAAAACATAAGTTTTTCAAAGTCTTCCATTATAAGGGCTTATGAATGAGCTTTATTGAACAGCATGGTTTAAACATGATGTATGTAGAGTTTATCAATAAAATTCTGTATTGATATCTAAAACCATGGTTTAATAAAAATGAACCAAGCCCTCATATTTATCTTGATAAAACTCCCTTTCTCTTACACAATCAAATTTATTGACTTCTTTCGGAATTACATGCATCAGTATTGAAATCAAGCAATTATGAAGTCATATGATTTTATCTAGGGTTGTAGCAATTTGATTTTAGCATCAATATTCAGATATTTCAATTCGTTCAACAATTTTTCATGCTACAAATTTTACGAGCACTCTAGTTCAGTGCACACCTTGTAACTAGAGGATATACCTTGATCAGAGACCAATATCCCTAAGCACTTAGTGTGACTAACTGTCATGCTTTATATGAACAGAGATAGCATTTACACATCATGACACACTGCAAATCATTTCTTGATGAGTGAGTTGTATTTCTCAGTGTGCATGCCATTGCTCTGCCTGAAATTCAATTATTCTTAATCAGAGTTAACTATGGTACCTCATGACACAGTCCTTTGAACATGTGTTTCTCAGTGACCAAAGTCATTGCTCTGCCAGAAAATACCCTTTAGACATTTTAGAAAATTCATTTGCTTCAAATCAATAACACTTTCATGTACTTAACCAAATAAAGTCATGTATTCAATAATACAGATTTCAGCAGATTTTACAAGACACAGCATGAAACAGATGGTTAATGTTTATTAAACATGCTTCAGATATTTTTAAGAGATTTTAAAGCCAAACTCATTGAATACATTAAACTTAAACCACATGAGTTATTTCAGTCATTCATAAAAATGTATAATAGAAGATTTCTAGTTCAAGAATTTTCAGATTTATGATCGAGATAGTCCCATTGAAATCTTCATGACAGACTGATAGAATTCTGAAGCCAAATGATACCAATTGATAGGAGAGATTTTGAAGCTCAGTATTTTCCGAATAACATCAGGATTTGTCACTTAAAAACAATGAGGAAAAGGTTATGCACAACAAGCAAGATATCAGGAGGTCTTGCAAGTTTCAGGATTTCCAAGGATAACATGCAGTGAATTCTGACAGAGATGTATGCACTTGACCACCTGCATGCAATGCATTGACTCCCCCTGACACTATGCATTCAATTACCCTTTTTGGTATTTTCAATGCAGTAAAATGCAATGCAATTAACTACATGCATGCAAAGACTCAACACTGAATGCTATGCAAAGATATGCAATTAACTCCCCCTGAAGACATGCAATGTTTTCCATGAGACACTGAACATATGATTTTGATTCATGCACATTCAGACTGCCCTATCAAGCAAAAAGACCCATGGTACTAGGCGGAGCACTTGGTCTAAACGACCACCTCACACATAGTAGGAACCTCCAGACAGATTTCCCTATCTTTTGGTAGCTTACCATTTACATACCATAGTGGTCAATCATGAAAATTCAATGTGCAGTCCTATGTATAAATCAGATTTTCAGTGAACTATGCAACAAAGAGTTTTCAAACAACATTCAAATGCAGTTCAGATTTTTCAATGTACTATACATGCAAATCACATATATGCACTTCAGATGAGGAGAGTTCAGAGGCATCAATTCAGACAATGCAGATGAAGAATGAATATGCAAAATAGATTTAGTATGTCATGCAGTAGAACTAAAAACATGAAGTGCAAGAAATTTACCTGAAGGATTCAGGAAGGGGTTTTCATTCTTGAGTGCCTTGGTTTATTACCCCTCTTTATTCTTCAGCTTCCAAGGCACACCTGCAGGTTAGCAAACTATTTTGCACAAATAGGCACCCAAGAAGTCTTGGGTCCTGACATGACAGTATTACTCCTAGCAGGTTTTCTCAGCACATTTCTAGGAGCAGTTTTCAGATCTGATTTATGCACATTCTTGTTAGCATGAATTCTATGTGCATATGCATGAGATTTCTTGTTAACAGAATAAAAATTATGTTTGCCAAAACCAGTTTGGTTTTGATATCCTGCCAGCCAACAGGTTGCAGCCCTGTGACCTGGCTTCCCACAATGATGACATGTAAATTTCACAACATGGAGTTTAGCAGAGTTATTCTGAACATGCCAACAATCTCCAGCTCTGTGGCCTGGCTTCCCACAGTGATAGCATGCAGGAGACTTTCTGTTAATGGCAGGGAATTTAACAGTTTTAGAATTTAATTTTCTACCCTGAGCATGCCAACAATTAATGGCCCTGTGGCCTGTCTTTCCACATTCAAAGCATGAAATAGAATTTCTTCTACAAGAACCTGACCAGCATTCAGAGTCCCTGTGACCCCTTTTGTTGCAATTAAAACAGATGATGTGCTGGTTCATAAAAACAGATTTGTTTTTACTAAAGACATGCTGATTTGCAAAGTGTTTTGTATGATATGAACATGATTTTTCCTTATTACTTGCAAACCAGTAATGAGCAATTGAGTGTCCTAATTTGCCACAATTAGAACATGTGACACTCCTTTTCTAAGGTGAAGGATTTTTGTCATGAGATCTCCTAGCATTCTTATCATCCTTCTCCATCAACTTACACTCATGCATCAGATGTCCAACTTTATGACAGTAATGACAGATAATCTTCTTTTTAGATGCATGTGAGTGTGTGTGAGGACTGTGATCAGCAAACACTGATGGACCCTTTTTATTTATTTTCTGTTTTCCAATCATTTTCTGATTTTTATCATGTTTTTTTGTTTTCTTAGCCTTATACTGAGGTGGAGATGAGGTAGAAGGCTTTTCCTGTTCAGAAGATTTAACAAAAATAGTTCTCAAATTGGATCCATCGACCTTCCTCATGACTGGACTGTAGCCCAGTCCCTCTTTCTTAAAATTATCCTTTTCTCCCAACATTTTCTGAGCAATGGGCTGTTTGTCTTTAGAGGTGGTGGCTACATCTGAACCACTTACAAAAGATGTCATAACTTTGTTCTGAAGTTCCTTCTTGTTTATCTTATTGTAACCCAGCCCTTCCTTCCTAGGATTGATTTTTATAACTAGTAGCTTGTCTAGATTTTTCTGCCCATCAACAAATTTAGACAAGGAGTTTTTTAAATCATGAATTTCATTTTCTTGAGAGGAAATATGTAGCTCATAACTGGCAATCTCTTGTTCACTACAATTCACACATTCAATTAACACCTTGTTAGCAGTTTTATATTTTTCAATTTCATTTTCCAGATTGCTCAGTTTATCATAATCTTCAACACAAATACTTTTTCCTCTTTCCAAAGTAAGAAGTCTTTCAGACATAGTGAAGTTCAGCATTTTTAACTTCTCATTTTTTTCCTTGAGTTTGTCATTCTGAACTAATTCATTTATCAGAAGTTGATCTTCTGAATTGACTTCATGTTTTCTTCCAGTCTCAAATTCCTTTAATTCTTTTTGCTGTTTCTCCAGATCTTTCTGTAATTCTATGTTTACAGATTTTATGGCATTCAATTTTTCAGTCAGCAATGTGTTCTCCTGTTTAAGTTTCTCAAATTTTTCATCATTTTTATTGGAGAACTCTCTAAGAGAATCATTTTCAGATTTCAGCTTGTTTAATTCAGACTTAACACATTCAATTTCTTTCAGCAAATCCTTGCTCTGAACAGAATCATGACTAGCTAGACTAAGCTTCTTTTCAAGTTCAGAGATTTCTTTCACATGATCTTGATTCTCAGTTTTCAATAATGAAGTTTGTTTCTTCAACATTTGAAAATCAGACTTACAAGCATCATGAATATTTTTCAATTCAACACAATTTCTACATGGAGAACTTGAACTATCTAACCCAGTACCCTTCTTCAATTTTTTATACTGTTTTCTTAACAGTTCATGAGATTCAAATAATTCAGCATATGCGTTCTCCCAATCTTCTAGAGAAAAATTATCGAAGAGATTTACCTCATCATCATCATCTTCTTCATTTTGATTGCTGCCTTGATCGCTGCCACTTTGATTGCTTCTGTTGGCCATCATGTAGCTGTCCACATCTATCTCCTGAGTTCGCTTCAGTGTATCCAAAATATCTTTAGCAGAACTGCAATCAACGAAACATGAGTGAAAAGCTCTATCAGTAGCTGCCTTCATCAGATTTATAGCTATCTGATTTTCTTCATGCAGTGATTTTTGACTGTCAGTCCATTTGGACTTTTTCTTTGGTAGTTCATGAGGACCATGTGAAATTACTTTCCACAGGTCTGGATTCACAGATTTAACATAATTCTTCAGACTAGCGAACCATGCATTAAAATGTGTACCACTGAAAATCGGTGGATGAGCCATGAGAACACAACAGATTAATACAACAGGAATATTGATGCACTAAAAACAAATTAGCACCAAAGACCAGAGATCGAATCTGCAGGTCGCTGACCTTGTATGCAGACACCGCACTGATACCAACTGTTAGGGTGCTAGGCCCGGATACAGAGGGGGGGTGAATGTATCCCTCTAGAAGATATAGCCCAAATTAAAAACTCTAAAGCTCAGATATGCGGAATAAAAACTAATGAGCTTTCCAAGATGAAATGATAAGGCAACAAATGAACAAACAGTTGGACTGCAACAATGCAGCCACCTGATCAACCAGAAACGAAGGCAGAGCTAAACAACCCAAACACACTTAGCAGAATATAATGCTTAAAAATAACTCTCTAGATAATGCAACTAGCCAAGCATGCACAACCTGTGAATGGGAGGTAGAAGATATGGAGCTAACGCAAGGCAAACCACTGCACAAATAATTTTTAGGTGGTTCGGTCCTCCAGACCTACATCCACCCCTCACTCCCAACCGGAGTGAGGCTTCACTAGCCAATGCTAGAACCAAGCAGACTCAGTCTGCGAACAGTTGCTGCCACACAGCTTGACCAGGGGAACAGCCTCCCCTCTTCCTCCCAACCGGAGGGACACCCCAAGTGACTCCCAGCCACTTGGAAACCAGAGACCGAAGTCTCTCTTCCTCCAGACCGGAGGGACCCCTGGACTTGCTAGCCACAAGCCCAGAACCGGAGACAAGTCTCCCTTCTCCTGAATCCACAGGAGGAACCCGATCCCCAGCAGGGCAATCGGAAGAACAAGAATAACCAAATGAAAAATAAAAAAATAAGAAAAGAAAAATACACAGCAATCAGAAAGCTGTAAAGAAGGATAACACAGATGTGGCTCGCATGGAGCTGACTGGCCTGGATTTGATCCACGGTCCAGTATACAGTTCTTCAGGTAAGCTTATCTTCCTCTTCTCTTCTCTCTCGCTCACTCTCTTTCTCTTCTCTGCTCTCTTCTTTTTACTCTCACTGTCTTTCTCTTTTCTTTCAATTCTTACGAGCTCTCTCTTTCTCTCTTTTTTTTTTCTTCTGCTGCTCTCACTCTCTTTCTTTCCTTTACTCTTTTCTACTTCTCTTCTACTGGATCGAACTCTCAGCACCTCTGCTCTTCTGCTATTGCCCTCAATGCTTCGATCAGTCTTCATCTGTTGGATGAAGGCTTCCTTTTATAAGTAGCAGTAGCAGCTAGGGCGTGAGCTTCCCACGCCTTCCGTCCAGAAGATTCCTTCTTGGATCACGTGCTCAGCACCCACCTCGGATCACGTGTCAGGTGCCAGCTTCGGGTCACGTGCCCATTCATTAGTACACTCAGCAACTGGAGTTGAGGTGGCGTCAACACACTTGCTCCAAAGGGTTGACGCAGCCTTCAAAGACATTCGACCAGCAAAACTCAAGTCTGCTGCGTTGACTCCATCAGCCTGCTACATTAACGCATCGGTGATCCAGTGATCAAGTCTTCAGCAGATGGGTGTACTGCGTCGACGCTGTCAATCAATGGCGTTAACGCAGTGGAATAGCCTGTGAAGGTCTCTGCTTCTTTAACTGCTGCGTCGACGCTGCTTGCTTGTGGCGTTGACGCAGTGGAAGATATTGTGAAGGCTTCGTCAACTGATGCGTGGACGCTTTAAGCTCCCAACGTCGACCCTGTTCCCTTCAGCAACAAGAATGAAGTCATAAGATTTATGTATGTACATTGTAGTGTATATACTTCATTGTATAGACTTGTGAAGGCGAATGCAACGTACAGACTTGCCCAATGTGTTGACTTCAACAAAGGAGGCAACGACTGTATAGACTTTAAATCCTAAAGGCAGTGTATAGACATTGAAGAACAACAACCAATGTATGGACTTTACAATGCAAACAACAATGTATAGACTTCATGTAAAAACACAATGTATAGACATTGAATTCGAAGACCAATGTGCAGACTTCAAGTTTAACTGTGGATGTACAGACTTCAGGTGTGAAGACCATTATGCAGACTTTGGAGAACAGCGGCCAATGTATAGACTTGATGGAGCGAAGTCAATGTACAGACTTAATGTGTAGCTGAAGCCTTGAACGTTGGAATAGGCTGGAGTGTATAGACTTCAGGCTTCAGAATCGAATGTACAGACTTCGCCTAAGAAACGTAGGGAAAGACCCCATTGTATAGACTTTGCCTTGAACGAAGGTAAGTGATGAGTGTATAGACTTACACGATGTGTAGACTTGGAAACGTGAAAGCTGCAGTGAAGGAGTGTACACACTTGACCAATTCAAAGGCAAATCGAGTGTACAGACTCTGAGTCCTAATCCAAGGGCTGTACAGACTTAGAATGTGAAGACTGATGTACAGACTTCATTAATCAAAGCATGAATGAGACGATGTACACACTTAGCCTAGGACAATGTATAGACTTAATCAAATGAAGGGCTTCCAGTGTATGGACTTGAGTTAAGTGCATTGGCTGTACAGACTTCAATTAGAAGATGCCCGGTGTACAGACTTGAAGAAGAGAAGCCAATGTACAGACTTAATGATATGAACACGAAGGCATGCTATACAGACTTACTCGATCAAGCTAATGTACAGACTTTGATACCTAGACAATCAATGTTCTGATTGGTCGACGCATCAGCAAGGGTGGGTTGACCCACTACTGTTCATACTAACTAAGCAGAGTGTAGAAATGAATGCTTTATGCATCAGTTAACATGACTGAACATCAAATATGTTAAACTAAACAGAGCAGCAAGATGACTGAACATTTGATAGACTGAGTTATGATCAGAAAATAATTGAATAACATCATGATGACTCACACAGCAAGATGACTCACAGTGATTAACTCACATCAAAAACCAATCATCAAAACCACAGGGGCAAAATAAGGTCGACGAGACCAGTCAAGCTGGTCGACCGAACTCTGGAAATCCTGCAAAATAACAGAGTTTAGTTCATGAATCATGTCCATATACAAAAGACTTTGTGTTCGCAATTTGATCCGTTGAAATTGAGCTTGGTTTGACTAAATCTGGGCATTCTTTGAGGCAAGTTGGATTTGAGTATTCGCTTCGATGAAAATGGCTTTGAGAGCCTACAAGTGCTCTTGCTACAGTAGTTGTGGAAGTTATCAACCTGTTGGCCATACCGGGGTTTTGTTATCATCAAAATCACCTGGAGAGACTCAACAATCTACCCCTTTTTGATGATGACAAAACTCTAGATTATTAAGTGCATTGGCGTGCCTTTGAGCAAATGTGAAACTTTAAAACAACACACTATATCCATGCAATATCTCACATGATTCTTGTACGAGGCGGAGTTTACACTCACGCATAGTGAAGGATTTCAGACTAGCTAGCATGTCTTTCATCCGACACCATTTGATATACATAGAACCAATTTGAGGATGGGCAAAGCCAATAATCCACAAGGTGATTAAACCATGTAATCATTTCATTAAGCCAAAGCAACGCAACCATTCAAACATTTTATTTGCCAAGTAGAGAGGAAATGAGAGACAAGAACCATCATGTAATGCCCAATACCAATTGCATTCAATTCATCATTTCATTTCATTAGTTCATCAGTACAAGGTACATTGATGCTTGAGAGAGTGAAAGACTTCGAGACACAGGTCAAAGGCAAATGCAAAATTGACTCACAAATGCCTCACAAATGCAGATTGCAAACATTCATACAACACGCATGCATAAGCTAAAATATAAACCTGCACTAACTACTTCTCCCCCTTTGGCATCATCAAAGGAGGGGGGGATAGAAGAAAAGTAGACCCAATAAGACACAAGACCCAAGGACACAGACTGGAGGTAGGAAAGAAAGGAAAATCCTCAGTGGCCATCTGCAGGAGGCTGATCTTCAGGAGGAGGCTGATAGCCAAGGCGGCGTCGGATATCCTCAAGAGTGTGGTCTTGAAACTGAAGGTGGTGCAGAAGATTAGCAATGGTGTTATCACGAGCCAGGTCACGGTGCTGCATGTCAAGAAGAACACAGTTCATGGTGTGAAAAGCCTGGTTGGAGTCTTCATGGCTGGCGGTAAGGGCGATCTTGTGAGTGGAGAGGGTGGTCATTTGGGTGGATAAAGTATCCAAGACCATGGATAAGGAATCTATGCGGTCAGACATAATGTCAAACATATCACCCATGGTGTCTATGCGCCCCCAAAAGTAGAGAGTTGGTTCCCAAAGGTGTCCACGCGAGTGACTAGTCCAGAAAAATGCCTATCAAAAGTTTCAAAATCTACCCAAGAAGGTTACCCTGTGCTCTGAGTAGAGGACTCCCCGTGAATGAATTGAGGAGGAGGAGGCATCTCCAGATCTACATGTGGTAGTAAAGGTGGAGGAGACTGGTCCTTTGCCTGAACTGGAGGGGGGCTTCCCCTTGACCGTACTGTTGCTGTTGCTCTTTTTCCTCTTCTTCTTCAGATTCTTCCCCATAAACCAGCACATTTCTGCACAACTGACTATCGGAACCCCATAAATATCCAAAGTCTGAAAAGGTCTTGTGTTTGTTATACACATCATCCTGCCTGACTCGAATAAACTGTTCATCGACCAGATTAATTCCAGCATAAATGAACACTCCCGTCAGCTGTGAAGCATACGGCGTGGATCTCGACAGTTGGGTACGGCATGTCCCAATCAAATCTATCATGAGCCGACCCATGTTGACTAATGTCCCATTTATAACATAGTAAAAGAAGAATTTGTGAACTTTTGTCACTTCATTTCGGCTTCCACTCTTGGGATAGATGAATGCAGTAAACATGTGGTGCAGGATTCGCTACAGTAGTGGAAAATAGTTGGCATTCAATGTGATCAAATCACTTACACCACGTACATATTCACAGTCGGACATAGCAAGAAAGGTGTCCTCAACGGCACCATGGCCAAAAACCATGTCTGCACCCTTGGCTGAAACTCCTAAGGCTTGTTCAAAATGGGCCGGAGTAATGGTAATCTCAACGCCTTGAACAACCGTATATAACCGTTCATTTCTCTTAATCAAATTGCCATAAAATTGCTGGACTAGGTTGGGGTAGTATAGGGGATATCTTGTGACAAAATCAACCCAACCATCTTGAATCTCAAATACTGCACATATATCGGGAAGAATGTCATTCACTTCATTGAAATCGACTAGTCGAGGATCGATTATGGGCCGTGGAGGCAACCGTGGTGCACGAGGAGGTGCAGGAGCCCGCTGTGGTGGAGGAACCGGGGCCTCACGTCTCCGAGCACTGGGTTCCCCTTGGGTAGAACGTCGAGAACTTCTTCTAGGCGGCATCCTAGACTAGAAAACCCGCTGTAGAAACCCTTGAAAGGAATGATCTCATCCCTGGGGATGAAGTTGGACCAATAGACACACCAAAGGCTTGAAAAGATATTCTCCACAATCTAGAAGCTAGGGAATAGCTTCAAGTCCGCACAAACCGTTGCAGAGGTTTCATCCCGAAATCGTGATGAACAGATCGGATCTTGTGCGGGTGGGAGAGTGAGGAGGTTTGTGGGCTTGAGAGGTGGAGTTTGGGTGTTCTAGGTTTAGGGAAGAAGGTTGGAGAGAGAATGGGGGCGATGGAATGAAGAAATGGGGTGAGAAGACCCCTTATAAAAGGGTTCGGTTGTTGGTTCAGCCGGTCCGGTTCGTCGGATTCGGTCAACCGAACTCGGGGTGACGGTCGACCGAAATAGTCGACCTAGCCCTAAATTCCCCTCTTGTTTGTTTATAACTCCTTCAACTCCTTTTTTTTTATAAATCTCCATCAACCTTCCTTCTTGATTGAACCAACACCTTAGAGTAATGAGAGGGAATGACTTAAAATGAGAGGTAATGGGGTATTGAGAAAATCCTCTGACTCTCCCCCTCAAAAGCTGCCTGAGATCCCAAAGTCACTGGGTCCACACTTATTTAATCAAGGAATATTCGGCCTTATAAAAGTTTCAACGAGAGTTGTATGTAGAATTACATTCAAGCATGCAGTAGTGAATATACACACAAGTTATTGGTAATAGTCACACAGAGTATGCATGGCAATCTACCATTTATGCAAATGATTTTTTCTACATGTGCAACCCTTAACCAAAGTGCAAACCTAGGTATGTATGCTCTCACCCTTGCACATGCCAAGTTCTCTTCCTATTTTGCTGAATTGCTCATGGTTTAGGGGTTTTGTGAAGATGTCAGCTAACTGATTGTGTGTTTCAATGAAATTCAAATCAAAGACCCCTTTTCCTATATGATCTCTCAGAAAATGATGACGAATGTCAATATGCTTTGTCCTAGAATGTTGTATAGGATTTTTTGACAAGCTGATTGCTCTGGTATTGTCACACAAGATTGGAACACAATTCATTTCAACATCTAAATCATGCAATTGATTTTTGATCCAAAGTACTTGGGCTCCACAACTTCCGGCGGCTACATATTCAGCCTCGGCCGTTGAGAGAGCTACTGAATGTTGTTTCTTGGAGGCCCATGAAACTAGGCACCCACCGAGAAACTGACAGTACCCACTAGTACTTTTACGATCCACAATACATCTAACATAATCTGCATCGATATATGCAATCAAATCAAATGAACTAATGATGGGAAACCATAAGCCAAACTCTATTGTGCCAATTAAGTATCGAAAAATCCGTTTAACAGCCAATAAATGAGATTCTTTAGGACATGACTGAAAAAAAGCATATAAACATACGCTGTATTGAATGTCAGGACGACATGCTGTGAGATACAGTAGTGATCCGATCATACCTCGAAATAGTGTAGAATCTACTGTTTTACCTTTTTCATCTTTGTCTAACTTCGTGGTTGTGGCCATTGGAGTTGACATGGGCTTTGCTTCTACCATCACATATTTCTTTAACAGCTCCAAGGTATATTTGGGTTTATTTATGATGATGCCTTCTAATGTTTGTTTAACCTGCAATCCAAAGATGAATGTAAGTCCACCCATTAAGCTCATCTCAAATTCTCCTTGCATTATTTCTACAAATTCATCACATAAAGCATTGTTAGTAGCTCCAAAAATTATATCATCAACATACACTTGAACTACTAATATGCCTTTACCTGGTTTTCTCGTGAAGAGTGTTTGATCAACCTTACCACTTTTGAAATCATTTTCAATTAAGAATGAGGTGAGCTATTCATACTCGGCCCTTGGTGCTTGCTTTAATCCGTACAAGGCTTTTTGTAGCGTGTACACATGTTGTGGATGTTTTAGGTCTTCAAAACATGGAGGTTGTTCTACAAAAACATCCTCTTTGATGTACCCCTTAAGAAAGGTAGATTTAACATCCATCTGAAATAATCTGAAGTTAAAAGAGCAAGTATAAGATAATAGAATCTAGACTGCTTCTAATCTAGCAACCGGTGCAAAAGACTCATCAAAATCAATGCCCATTTCCTAGCTATACCCTTTGGCTACAAGCTGGGTCTTGGTCCTAATAACTAATCCCGTGTCATTTAGTTTATTTCTGAAAATCTAACGAGTTCCAATTATGAGATGATTATTGGGACGCGGCACGAGAGACCACACTTCGTTCCTTTCGAACTGGTGTAGCTCTTCATGCATAGCCTGAATCCAAGATTCATTTTGAAGAGCTTCATGAATATCCTTAGGCTCTTCTTGTGAGATAAAGGCCATTAAATCCTCTTCTTCCACCTACTTTAAAGAAGATCTAGTTTTTATTTCATCTTCAGGATTACTGATGATATTTTCAGCGGGGTGATCTTTCAAGTGTGTTGAAGCTCTAGGCAAGTCAGGGTGTTGCACTGGTTGTTCTTGAAGTGTTTCAATTGAAGGATCTTCATCAATTTCATCCTTATTGGAGGTTCCCTCTGTTGATTCATCCTTAGCTTTAGATGTTCCAGCATCAGTTAGATTTCTAGGAGCTTCATCTGCATCCAAGATTGGAATAGATTGATTGGTCAGTTTTGATTCAAGTTCATCAAAAATAACATGAGAACTTTCTTCAACAATCAAAGTCCTTTTATTAAATAATCTGTAAGCTCTAGAATTTAATGCATAACATAGGAAGATTCCTTTGTCACTCTTTTAATCAAACTTACCTAGGTTAGACTTACCATTGTTCAGGATGAAACATGGGCACCCAAAGGGTTTTAGATAGAAAATGTTTGGTTTCTTACCCTTATAGAGCTCGTATGGAGTTTTCTTCAAAATGGGCCTTACCATTGCCCTGTTGATGATGTAACATGCTGTACTTACCGCCTCAGCCCAAAAGTATTTAGGTAGGGAGTTCTCACTTAACATGGTCTGAGCCATGTCTATCAATGTTCTATTTTTCCTCTCCACTACTCCATTTTGTTGAGGCGTCCTGGGTGATGAGAAGTTGTGTGTATATCCTTGTTCATAGCAAAAACTACTGAAATCATGATTTTCAAATTCACCACCATGATCACTCTAAATTGTGGTGATGAGGTATCCTTTATCATATTAGATTTTCTTGCAAAATACTTGAAACTCCATCAAGTCATCACTTTTATTAGCTAAAAATAACACCCATGTAAATCTGGAGTAATCATCAACAATTACATATCCATAAGATTTTCCACCTAGGCTGGATGTCCTAGTCGGACCAAAGAGATCAAGGTAGAGCAGTTCAAAGGCCTCGCGGTAGAAACAATAGGTACAAATAAAACACAAAGAAATCATGTTGCTTGGACCATAAAAAGATATATGGAGAATTGGACTAACTCTCGTGAACCCAAATTAGTTTGGGTACCAAAATCAATTGGATGAGAATTTTATTTCTTGTAGATATGCCTTGAAGCCAGGGGGAGCAAATGGTATCTGGATAGCGGTTGCTCAAGGCATATGATAGGGGACAAGAAGGTGTTGTCTACTCTGCAAGATAAGGACGAAGGCTCGGTTGCCTTTGGTGGAAAGGACAAAGGTAAAATAATTAGAATTGGCAAAATAGGTAAGAATTCTGAAACCCTGAAAATGTACTTTCGGTAAAGGGTTTGAATCATAATCTTTTGAGCATAAGCCAATTGTGTGATAAAGGTTTTAAAATTATTTTGATGCAACTCACTGCCTTGTCATGAATAAAAGCACAAGTGAAATTAGGTTCATCGGCAAAAGGAATAATAATGTATATACTATTGATCTTGATGATATTTTCGGTGATGATGTGTGCTTGGTAGCAAACAACCATGATAATACATGGCTATGGCACCGAAGACTAGGTCATACTAGTTTTGAAGTAATCTCCAAATTGTCTATACATGACTTGATAAATGGGCTGTCTAAATTAAAATTTGAAAGTGATAAGATCTGTGAGGCTTGCACAAAAGGCAAGCAAACACGTATCTCTTTCAGAAATAAAAATAATTAGCAATAACTTATCGAATCTATCACAATGAAAGCAATTGACATTTGAAAATCTTCTTTGGTATTTGTGTGATTTAGATTGAACATGTTTTGGCTTGGTGTGTGAGCATGATACACAATCATTTTCTATTTCATGCACGTAAAATGTAGAAATCTTGTGCTCAACGGATTTTTTATTCTGGGGAATATACCCCAATCCTTCTTTCCGGAAGTTAACTTTAACTCCCAACACATTGTCTAGATTTTCTTTCCCTTTAACAAACCTAGAGAGAGTGAACTGCAAGTCAGTCACCTCCTTCTTCAAACTCACATTTTTATTCTCAAGTTCTGAAATTGAGGATGTCAGAACTTCTTTTTCATTTTTTAAAATTTTAGAAACATTTTTAATTTCAGACATTTTACACATCAATTCCTCTTTGGTTTTCTCAATATCTGAAATTATTTGAAGCAAGCTTTCTTTTTCTTCTGTCAATTCAAACCATTCTTGTTCGAGTTTTTCAAACATAAGAGAAGAGCCCTCATTTTCTAAATCTTCAATTTTATTTTTGAGGGATTTATTTTGAGATCTGATTTTCTTGTATTTCGTATACAACTTTTCATATTCTGACTCCCATTGTTCATTTGAAATAAAATCAGGATCAGAATTTACCTTGGCTGAGTCATCCTCATGTGCCATGAGGCACAAGCTTTCCATGAGCTCCCCGAGCTCTTCTTCGGACTTCTCTTCCTCCTCATCGCTCCAGGTGGCGACCATAGCTTTGGACTTTTTGAACTTGTCCTTCTTAAACTTTCTCTTCAAATCTGGGCACTCTCCTCTCATGTGCCCGGGCTTCTTGCACTCATAGCATATGACGCTATTTGGCTTGCTTGGCTCCCCCTTAGTCTGTGATGGCCTTCTTTGCCCCTTTTTAAAGTTTCCTTGGAAATTTTTTTTTCTTCTTCCGAATTTATTCACTTGGCGTATCCACATGGCCAAGTTCTCTCTCTTCCTCATCACTTCCTTTGGTAGACTCCTCTTCTTGGGAATCATCATCAGGTTGGTGGGCTTTCAAGGCCACCGTTTTCTTCTTCATCGTTTCCTCCTCAACAGTTCTCTTCATATTTATCTCATAGGTCATGAGTGACCCAATGAGCTCGTCCAAGGAAAGTATGGACAGGTTCTTTGAATCTTCAAGAACTATGGATTTTGTGTGCCACGTAGGTGTAAGGGATCTCAATACCTTCCTTACAAGTTCGGAGTTTGAGTACTCCTTCCCGAGGCCTTTGAGACCATCGGTAATCTCTGTTATTCTCACAAATATTTCTGAGATCAACTCTTCAGGCTTCATTTTAAATAGCTCGTAGGCTCTAACCAACATATTGGCTTTGGTTTCCTTGACCTCAGAGGTTCCTTCATAAATAAGTCGTAGCTTGTCCCAAATTTCTTTTGCCGAGCTGCACATGGAAACACAAGAGAATTCATTAGGATGAATGGCACATTGCATGATTATCATTGCATTAAAATTAACAGTGTATTTCTTAATTTATTTGGGTGTCCATTTATTCTCTTCATCAAGAAGGTCATAAGGACCCTTGTCCATGAAGTTCGGCGATCAATGACACCCAAGAGGGGGGGGTGGGGTGAATTGGGTGATTACAAATTATAGCAAAACTTAGCCGATTTAAAGCAAGTATGATAAACTAGCAACTATCAAATTGGGATCTGATGCAGAGTAAAATAAATCTAACAAAATCAACCACCATAATAGCTCTTTGATACTAGGCGGAGTTTGGGAATCTGAAGATTCTCTCACGCACGGTGTTACCTTCTTGATAGGACTGACCTTGTTGATCCGAACCCACCTTTTGATATACCAGAGATCTAATGTGAAGTTGATAAGATATGCTAGATCTAATGCAAGGAATACAAACGGTTTAACAACGTGTGAACTTGCACAGAAGGGAGATAGGAGAAAAGGATCAAACCACACATGAGACAACGATTTTTAGGAGGTTCGGATGCAGCGACGGCAACCTACGTCCACCCCTCACGATCTGTGAGGATTCACACACTATCTTGTAAAGGATTACAAGATCAAAATACACACACACACTCACTCGTGGAGAGTTTGGAACTCCCACGAAGGTGCACAAGCACCAATCCACACTGAATCTAACAGAAAACAACACACACACGGATCTGGGAAGATCCACACACATACACGATTGTTTATAGATTACAAATAACAACACTTGAAGTTTAAGAGATTGAAAAGGAAACATAAAATAAAAGTTCTGATTTAAGCTCCCCCTTAGTTGATGAAGAGTGTCTTTGATGAAGCTTGCTTCTCAACTCGATTTCTACTTAAATGGCTTCAGGATGATCTTCAAATGCTTGAGATTTTATGAAGAATGCTTGGACGAAACATTGTTCACGGAGCTCCTCCTGCAGCACTCTTTCTCCCTTGACAGCCTCTTTTTTGTTCCCCTTGAGTGATAGGGTTTTTGACCCCAATGAGATGTTTTTATACATCTTAAATGGTGAAGAGACAAGCCAGGAACCAGATCCACAAATCATGGCATATTTGGTGGCTTTGGGATTAAAAAATCCAAGGAGAAGGGCTTCCCATGTTGAAGAAACACAAAGTCAACAATTGCTGCCTCAGAGGGTTTGGTCGACTCGGAGACATAGGGCGGTCGACCTAACTTTGAAAGGAATTGAACCTTTTGGTTCTGGAGAAACCGGTCGACCGGCCATGGGTTGGCGGTCGACCGAACTCTGTAAAATATCAGAGTTCTGGGTGCTGGAAAGTTAGGTCGACCGGACCAGTCTTCCAGGTCAACTGAACTCTGGAAATCCTACAAAAACAACATAGTTCAGTCCATGAATCATATCCAAATATCGAAGACTTGTGCTTGTAGAAGGATCCATGTGAATTGAGTTTGTTTGAACTGCTTCTGGGCATTTGTTCGGGTTGAATAAGGCTGGACATTTACTTTGATGAAAGAGACCTTGAGGGCACACGAATGCGCTTGCTATTGAACATATGGAGGTTTATAAACTTGTTGGCCATATCTGGGTTTTGTTGTCATCAAAATCGCTTGGAAGGACTCAACAATCTCCCCCTTTTTGATGATGAAAAAGCATTGGATTATAAGAGCAATGGCATGCTTTGATAACCAAATTGAGTATGGGCAAGGCGATCAAGGCAACGCAAACCATTCAATATTATATTTGCCAAAATAGATAGGAAATGAGAGACAAGATCCAACCATTTGATATTAAATACCAATTGCATTCATTTCATCATTTCATTACAAAGTACATTGATGCTTGAGAGAATGCAAAACTACTAGTCATCATAACAAAGGGAAATGCAAAATTGGCTGATAAAATGTTCTCACAAATGATCATTCATACAAAACATAAGAACATGCATGCATAAATTATATAAGACCTGCATAACTACTTCTCCCCCTTTGGCATCATCAAAGGAGAGGATAGGATGGATGAATAGGAGACCCAAAAGACACACGACCTAAGTACAACAGTCTAGAGGTAGGAATCAAAAGAAAAATCCTCATGGATCATCTGCAGGAGGCTGATCCTCTGGAGGAGGAGGCTGATATCCAAGGCGGCGTCGGATGTCCTCAAGAGAATGGTCTTAAAGTTGAAGATGATCCTGAATATGGGCAAGGGCGTTGTCACGGGCCACATCACGGCGCTGCATTCCAAGAAGTGCTAAGTTCATGATGTGGAATGCCTGACTAGAGTCTTCATGACTGGTGGTGAGGGAGGTCATATGGGTGGAGAGAGTGGTCATCTGAGTGGAGAGAGTGTCCAAGACCGTGGAGAAGGAATCTATGCGACCTGACATAGTGTCAATCACATTACCCATAGTGTCTATGCGATCCCCAAAGGTAGAGAGGTGACCCCCAAAAGTATCTACTCGAGTTTCTATCCCAATAAGATGCCTGTCAAAAGTCTCATAGTCTACCCAAGAGTGCTGTCCGACCCCCTGAGTAGAAGACTCCCCACGAAAGAATTGTGGTAGGGGAGGCATCTCTGGATCCATATGATGAGGTGAAGGTGGAAGAGGTTGATCCTTTGCCTGGACTGGAGGGGGGGCTTCCCCTTGAGCCTGCTGCTGCTCCTGTTCCTGCTCTTCCTCACTTTTAGCTTCTTCTCCATAAACGGGCACATTCTAGCATAGCTCGCCATTGGGACCATAGTAATATCTAAAATCTGTGAAAATCTTATGCTTTTTGTAGATATCATCCTGTCAAACTCGAATGAACAGTTCATCACTCAAGTTTATCCCAGCATAAATAAATACTCCCGTCAACTGAGAAGCATAGAGCAAGGATCTCCTCAGTTGGGTTCGACATGTCCCAATTAAATCTATCATGAGCCGACCCATGTCAACTAACATTCCATTCATAGCATGATAAAATAGAAATTTGTGAACCTCTATTACTTCATTCCTACTCCCACTCTTTGGATAGATAAGTGAGGTGGACATGTGGTGCAACATCCTCTGCAGTGGTGGAAAATAATTTGCATTTAAGGTAATCAAATCACTAACACCACGCACATAGTCACAGTTCGTCATAGCAATAAATGTGTCCTCAACTTTGCCATGACCAAAAACCATGTTAACTCCCCTTGTTGACACGCCTAAAGCATGTTCAAAAAGGTCCGGAGTGATGTGAATCTGAACTTCTTGAACAGTCATATATAACTCTTCATTCCTCGCAACCAAATTTCCATAAAATTATTGTACGAGGTTGGTATAATATCGAGTATATCTAGTGATAAAATCAGTCCAACCCTCTTGAATCTCAAAAAGAGCACATAGATCGGGTAGAATCTCGTTCACCTCATTAAAGTCAACCATTTGAGCGTCGATAATGGGCCGTGGAGGCATCCGAGGTGCGCGACGAGGTGCAGGTGCCCACTGTGGTGGATGAGCCGGGGCCTCTCGTCTCTGACCACTGGGTTCCCCTTGGGCAGAACGTCGAGAACTCCGTCGAGGCGGCATCCTAGATTAGAAAAACTCACTGTGGAAAACCTCAAAGGATCAATCTCAACCCTGGGGATGAAGATGACCAAAGGACACTCCTACGGCTTGGAATGATCTTCTCCATAATATGGAACCTTGGGTAGGTCTTCACGAACGCACGAATGGCCGCGGAGATATCGTCCCGAAACTGTGACGAATGGACTGGATCTTGTGCGGGTGAAGAAAGAAATAGGTTTTTGGGCTAGGGAAGTGGAGTTTTGGTGTTCTAGGGTTAGGAAATATGGTATGAGAGAGAGTGGGGGCGTTCGAGTGAAGAAAGGGAGTGTGAAGACCCCTTTAAAATGGGTTTGGATGTTGGCTCGGCCTGGCCGGTTCGTCGGATTTGGTCGACCGGAGCGAGGGTGGCGGTCGACTGAAGTGGTCGATCTAGCCCTAAATTCCATTTTTTTATTTTCTTCTTTTTCTTTTTTTTTGAAATAACTCCTTCAACCATTTTTTTTATTGAACCAACACTGTGGAATAATGAGAGAGAGAGACTTGGAATGAGAAGAGATGGGATATAGAGAAAATTATCTAGCTCCTCCTCAGAAGGTGCCTTAGATCCAGACGTCACTGGGTCCACATTTATTTGAAGAAGGAATATTCGTCCTTAGAAAAGTTTCAAGGAGGGCTGTATATATAAATACATTCAAGCATGCAGGGATGTAAATACACACAAGGTATTGAAAATAATTGCATACAATATGCATGATAATCTACCTTTTATGCAAATGAGTTTATTCTGCATGTACAACTTTTAACCTAAGTGCAGACCTAGGTATGTATGCTCTCACCCTTGCACATGCCCAGTTCTCTTCTTATTTTACAGAATTGTTCTTGGTTTTGAAGTTTTGTGAAAATATCAGCTAACTGATTATGTGTGTCAATGAAATTTAATTCAAAGACCCCTTTTTCTACATGATCTCTTAGCAAATGATGTCGAATATCAATATGCTTTGTCCTAGAATGTTGAAAATAATTTTTTGACAAGCTGATTGCACTGGTATTGTCACACAAGATTGGAACACATTTAATTTCAACATCAAAATCAAGCAACTGATTTTTGATCTAAAGTACTTGGGCTACACAACTTCCGACGGCTACATATTCAGTCTCGGCCGTCGAGAGAGCTACTAAATGTTGTTTCTTGGTGGCCCACGAGACTAGACACCCACCAAGAAACTGACAGTACCCACTAATACTTTTGCGATCTACAATGCATCCGACATAATCCGCATTGATGTATGCAATCAATACAAATGAACTACCGATGGGAAACCATAAGCCAAAATCTAGTGTGCCGATTAAGTATCAAAAAATGCGTTTAACAGCCATTAGATGAGATTCTTTAGGACATGACTGGAAATGAGCACATAGACATACGCTGAATTGAATGTCAGGGCGGCATGCTGTGAGATACAGTAGGGATCCGATCATACCTCAAAACAGTGTGGAGTCTACTATTTTACCATTTTCATCTTTATCTAACTTCGTTGCTGTGGCCATCGGAGTTGACAAGGGTTTCGCTTCAGCCATCCCATATTTCTTTAACATCTCCAGTGTGTACTTAGCTTGATTTATGAAAATGCCTTTTGACGTTTGCTTAACCTGCAATCCAAGAAAGAATGTAAGCTCGCCCATTAAACTCATCTCAAATTCCCATTGCATTATTTCTACAAATTCATCACATAATGCATTATTAGTAGCTCTTAAAATTATGTCATCCACATACATTTGAACTACTAATATGTCTTTACCTGATTTTCTTGTGAAAAGTGTTTGGTCAACCTTACCTCTTTTGAAACCATTTTCAATGAGGAATGAAGTAAGCCTTTCATATCAGGCCCTTGGAGCTTGCTTCAACTCGTATAAGGCGTTCTGCAATTTGTACACATGCCTTGGGTGTTTTGAATCTTCAAAACCTGGAGGTTGTTCTACATAGACATCCTCTTTTATGTACCCATTTAGAAAGGTAGATTTAACATCCATTTGAAATAGTTTGAAGTTCGATGAGCAAGCATAGGATAAAAGGATCCATACTGCTTCTAGTCTTGCAACCGGGGTAAAAGACTCATGAAAATCAATACCCATTGCCTGGCTATACCCTTTGGCTACGAGCCGGGCCTTGTTCCTAATAACCGATCCCGTGTCATTCAACTTGTTTCTGAAAACGCAACGGGTTCCTATTACGGGTTGATTCTTAGGACGCGGCACAAGAGTCCATATCTCGTTTCTTTCGAACTGGTGCAACTCTTCATGCATAGCCTGGATCAAGGATTTATTTTTAAGAGCTTCATGAATATCCTTAGACTCTTCTTGAGAGATAAGGGCCATCAAATCCTCTTCTTCCACTTGCCTTAGAGAAGATCTAGTTCTTACCCCATCTTCAGGATTATCTATGATGTTTTCAACTGGGTGATCTTTCAAGACCATGGAGGAACTTGGCAAGTTGGGGTGTTGCACTTGTTGTTCTTGAAGCGTCTCAATTGACAGATCTTCATCCTTTTTGTCCTTGCTGGAACTTCCTTCCATTGGTTCGTTCTTAGCCTTAGATGTTCCAGTATCAGTTGAATTTCTAGGGGCTTCACCTACATCCAAAATTGAAATTGATTGATTGGTCAGTTTTAGTTCAGATTCATCAAAGATAACATGGGGAGTTTCTTCAACAACTAGGGTCCTTTTATTAAACAATATGTAAGCTCTAGAAATAAGTGCATAACCTAAGAAAATTCTTTTGTCACTTTTCTCGTCAAACTTTCTTAGATTTGTCTTACCATTGTTCAAAATATAGCGAGGGCATCCAAAAGGTTTGAGATAGGAAATGTTCGATTTCTTACCCTTGTAGAGCTCATATGGGGTTTTTTTCAAGATCGGCCTTAACATTGCCATGTTTATGATGCAGCATACTGTACTTACCGTCTCAGCCCAAAAGTATTTGGGTAGGGAGTTCTCACGTAATATGGTCTGAGCCATGTCTATCAATGTTCTATTTTTTCTCTCCACTACACCATTTTGTTGAGGCGTCCTGGGTGATGAGAAGTTGTGTGTATATCCTTGTTCCTGGCAAAAATAGCTGAAATCATGATTTTCAAATTGGCCACCATGATCACTCTAAATTGTGGTGATGAGGTATCCTTTATCATTTTGGATTTTTCTGTAAAAAACTTGAAACTCCATCAAGGCATCACTTTTATTGGCTAAAAATGTCACCCATGTAAATCTGGAGTAATCATCAACAATTATAAATCCATAAGATTTTCCTCCTAGGTTGGATGTCATAGTCGGACCAAAGAGATCAAGGTGGAGCAGTTCTAAAGGCCTAGCGGGAGAAACAATATTTTTATTTTTGAAAGAGATACGTGTTTGCTTGCCTTTTGTGCAAGCCTCACAGATCTTATCACTTTCAAATTTTAATTTAGGCAGCCCATTTACCAAGTCATGTATAGATAATTTGGAGATTACTCTAAAACTAGCATGACCTAGTCTTCGGTGCCATAGCCATACATTATCATGGTTGTTTGCTACCAAGCGCACATCATCACCGGCAACATCATCAAGATCAACAGTATACACATTGTTATTCCTTTTGCCGATGAATCTGATTTGATTAGAGATTTTATTCATGACAAGGCAATGAGTTTCATCAAAAATAATTTTAAAACCCCTATCACACAGTTGGCTTATGCTTAAAAGATTGCCATTTAAACCCTTCACCAAGAGCACATTTTCGATAAGAATTTCAGAATTCTTACCTATGTTGCCAATGCCAATTATCTTACCTTTGTCCTTTCCACCAAAGGCAGCCAAGCCTCCATCCTTGTGTTGCAGACTAGAGAACACTGCCTTGTCCCCTGTCATATGCCTTGAACAGTCGCTGTCCAGGTATCATTTGCTCCCCCTGGCTTCAAGACATATCTATAAGAAACAACATTCTCATCAAATTATTTTTGGTACCCAAACTAGTTTGAGTCCATATGAGTTAGTTCAATTCTACAAATATCTTTTTCTGGTCCAAATAGCATGATTCCTTTGATTGTTCTATTTGAGCCAACAATTAGCAATAATATGACCAAATCTACCATAATGAAAGCAGTTGACGTTTGAAAATATTCTTTGATGTTTGTGTGGTTTAGATTGAACATGTTGGGGCTTGGTGTGTGAGCATGAATCACAATCATTTTCTTTTTCATGCAGATGAGATGTAGTAATCTTGTGCTCAAAGGATTTTTTGCTCTGGGGTATATACCTCAATCCTTCTTTCCAAAAGTTAACTTTAACTCCCAACACATTGTCTAGGTTTTGTTTCCCTTTAACAAACCTAGAGAGAGTGAACTGCAAGTCAATCACCTCCTTATTCAAACTCACATTTTTATTCTCAAGTTCTGAAATGGAAGATGCCAGAATTTCTTTTTCATTTTTAAACTTTTCACAACCTTTTTCAATTTCAGACATTTTACATGATAACTCCTCTTTGGCTTTTTCAATATCTGAAATTGTTTGAAGTAAAGTTTCTTTTTCTTCTGTTAACTCGAACCATTCTTGTTTCAGTTTCTCAAACTTAACAGAAGTATCCACATGTGTTAAATCATCAATTTTCTTTTTGAGAGTTTTATTTTCAGATCTGATTTTTTTATATTTTGTATACAACTTTTTATATTCTGACTCCCATTGTTCATTTGAAATAAAATCAGTATCAGAATTTACCTCGGTTGAATCATTCTGATGTGCCATGATGCACAGGCTTTCCACGAGCTCCTCCAGCTCCTCGTCAGATTGTTCATCCTCTTCGTCGCTCCATGTGGCGACCATGGCTTGGGGTTTCTTGAATTTATCCTTCTTGAACTTTCTCTTCTATTCTGGGCACTCTCCTCTCATGTGCCCGGGCATCTTGCACTCATAACATATAATGCTATTTGGCTTGCTTGGCTCCCCTTTAGTTTGAACAGGCTTTCTTTGGCCCTTTCTGAAATTTCCTTAGAAGTTCTTCTTTCTTCTTAAGAATTTCTTCACTTGGCGAGTCCACATGGCCAAGTTCTCTTCCTTATCACTCCCTTCAGTAGACTCCTCTTCTTGAGTCATTTTCAGGTTGGTTGGCTTTCAAGGTCACCGTTTTCTTCTTCTTCGTTTCTTCCTCAGCTGTTCTCTTCATGTGTATCTCATAGGTCATTAGTGACCCTATGAGCTCATTCAAGGACAGTATTGACATATTGTTTGAATCTTCAAGAACCGTGGCCTTTGTGTGCCACGCAGGTAGAAGGGATCTCAATACCTTCCTCACAAGTTCGGAGTTAGTATACTCCTTCCCAAGGCCTTTGAGACCATTGGTAATTTTTGTCAACCTTGCAAACATTTCTGAGATCGTCTCTTCCGACTTCATTTTAAACAACTCATAATCTCTGACCAACATATTGGCTTTGATTTCCTTGACTTCGGAGGTTCCTTCATAAATAAGCCGCAACTTCTCCCACATTTCCTTTGCTGAGCTACACATAGAAACACGAGAGTATTCATTCGGATGAATGGCATAATGCATGATGTTCATGGCATTAAAGTTCACTGTGGATTTTTTAATATCCTCATTGTTCCACTCGTCTTCATTTCTAGAAAGCTCATATGGACCCTTGTCCACCACCCACCAGATTTCATACTCTTGGGCTCTCAAGAAAACATGCATCATATTTTTCCAATAGGAGTAATTCGAGCTGTCAAAGTATGGAGAATAGTGGATTGAGTGACCCTAAGGCATCATCCCCTTGTTGGCCATTGATCTGGATCTTACTCTAGATCGTTAGATCTGAAAAATGTAGAGCCTTAGCTCTGATACCAATTGAAGTCCGACGATCAATGACACCCAAGTGGGGGGTGAATTGGGTGATTACAAATTATAGTAAAACTTTGCCGATTTAAAGCAAGTATGATAAACTAGCAACTATCAAATTGAGATCTGATGCAGAGTAAAATAATTTTAACAAAATCAATCACCACAATAGCTCTTTGGTACTAGGCGGAGTTTGGGAATCCGAAGATTCTCTCACGTGTTATCTTCTTGACGGTACTGACCTTGTCGATCCGAACCCACCTTTTGATATACCAGAGATCTAATGTGAAGTTGATAAGGTATGCTAGATCTAATGCAAGGAATACAAACAGTTTAACAACGTGTGAACTTGCACAGAAGGGAGATAGGAGAAAAGGATCAAACCACACACGAGACAATGATTTTTAGGTGGTTCGGATGCAGCAACAGCAACCTACGTCCACCCCTCACGATCTGTGAGGATTTACACACTATTTTCTAAAGGATTACAAGATCAAAACACACACACACTCGTGGAGCGTTTGGAACTCCCACGAAGGTGCACAAGCACCAATCCACACTGAATCTAACAGAAAACAACACACACACACAGAGATCTGGGAAGATCCACACACACATGAGTGTTTAGAGATTACAAATAACAACACTTGAAGCTCAAGAGATTGAAAAGAAAACACAAAGGAAAAGTTCTGATTAAAGCTCCCCCTTAGTGGATGAAGAGAGTCTTTGATGAAGCTTGCTTCTCAGCTTGATTTCTACTTAAATGGCTTCAGGATGATCTTCAAATGCTTGAGATTTGATGAAGAATGCTTGGACGAAATACTGTTCACGGTGCTCCTCCTGCAGCACTCTTTCTCCCTTGGCAGCCTCTTTTTTGTTCCCCTGGAGTGATAGGGTTTTTGACACCAATGAGATGTTTTTATACATCTTAAATGGTCAAGAGACAAGCCAGGAACCAAATCCACAAATCATGGCATATTTGGTGGCTTTGGGATTAAAAAATACAAGGAGAAGGGCTTCCCACATTGAAAAAACATAAAGTCAATAATTGCTGCCTCGGGGGGTTCGGTCGACCGGGAGACATAGGGCGGTCGACCTAACTTTTAAAGGAATTGAACCTTTTGGTTCTGGAGAAACCGGTCAACCGGCCATGGGTTGGCGGTCGACCGAACTCTGTAAAATATCAGAGTTCTCGGTGCTGGAAAGTTAGGTCGACCGGACCAGTCTTCCAGGTCAATCGAACTATGGAAATCCTGCAAAAACAACATAGTTCAGTCCATCAATCATATCCAAATATCGAAGACTTGTGCTTGCATAAGGATCCATATGAATTGAGCTTGTTTGAACAACTTCTTGGCATTTGTTCGGGTAGGATAAGGTTGAACATTTGCTTTGATAAAAGAGACCTTGAGGGCACACGAATTCGCTTGCTATAGCATATGGAAGTTTATAAAGTTGTTGGCCATATCTTGGTTTTGTTGTCATCAAAATCGCTTGGAAGGACTCAACAATCCACAACCCTCTAGACCTCGTACTTCTGAGCCTGTAGAAAAACATGCATTCTGTTCTTCCAGTAGGAGTAATTCGAGCCATCAAAGAATGGAGGACGATTGATGGAGTAACCTTCAGACATCATCCCTTTGTTGGCCATTGATATGGATCGAACTCTAGATCGTTAGATCTGAAGGATAGAGCCTTAGCTCTGATACCTGTTGAGTAGTGGATAGCGGATCTAGAGGGGACGGGTGAATAGATTTACCCCTCTTTTCGCAGAACACCCCTCTCTAAAGCTAGATAATGATAATAGCAGCGAAATATAACTAACTTAACGAAGGATAAAATGATTTGCTTAGCAGGATGATTACGTAATATAGAGATTTAACCTAAGCATGCATCTATCACAAAGCAATCGCACAATCAAACCACAACACAAAGGATTTTAAGGTGGTTCGGACTGAATCCCCAGTCCTATGTCCACCCCTCACCAAACCCGGTGAGGCTCCAGTAGTGCAACGCACTGAACCGTAAATCGGAAAGACCTCCGATTACCTTCCTACTAACCACAGGTAGGGACGTCAACATCGCAGATCGGACAACTTTCGATTGCCTTCCTACTAACCACCGGTAGGGACTATCTTCAGTTTCAATAGTTTGAACGAAATGGAAAGAGAACAAGATGAAAATGCTCAAACAAGATATACAGATATGCTAAAATGAAATAGATCTTGTCTGAGATTGTTGGAGCTTGAATCTGATGCTTCAATGGTAACTTCTTCCTTGTGAGATAATCTTCCTTGAATCCCTTTGAGTTGATGGAGAGAGTTTTGGATGTACCTTTGATCTTCCTTTTGATCCCCTTGAGTTGATGAAGAGGTTTAATGATGCGGATTTGATCTCCCTTGAGGGCTTGCTTGCTTTTACACTTGCTTGGAGGTTGATGGCTTCAGATCTAGGCTTGAATCCCTTGGATTGGATGAAGAACTCTGCAGAAAGTACTGTTCACGGCTACCGTACCTTCTTCCTTGAACAGCCTCCACAAGCCTCCCTTGATCTCCTTTGATCCAAATGATCAACTAGGGTTTCTGACCCTCTTGCATGAGTTTTATATCTCTTTGGATGGTCAATAGACACCCCCCAGACCAGATCCACAATCCATGGGAGACTGGGTGACTTTAGGAATAAACAAATACAAGGAAAGGGGCTGGCCTCGAGGTGGAAAATAAAGTCAAACATCGCTGCATCGGGGCTGGCGGTCGACCGGTAGGGTCTGGCGGTCGACCAAAATTTTATAGGGTTGGAGCTTTTCGTTGCTGGAAAATTCAGTTGACCGCCCCTTACTGGGCCATCGACCGCTGCTACCGGTCGACCGGTCTTAGACCGGCGGTCGACCGTCAGCTGGAGAAATATCAGATTTCTCCCGTTCAGTCCCTTAATCCCTTTAGCAGCCCATTCACATCTATGGCATCAAACTGGGCAGAATCTTGAGGATTTCTACTGAGTCTTTGACCTTGTGTTCTCTTGGCTATGCTTCATTGTGCATCGACCTTTTGTACCGAGTGTTGACTCTTCTTGAAGGGATTTTCATCCTTTCTTGGGCGCAATCATTAGGCTTTCACTTTTGTCATCTCCACTCCATTCCTTGGCTTAATTGTCATGAGAAAGCATCAAGTATTTCAGTCAAATAAGAGTGGAAAACACTAATGACTTATAGTGTTTATCCATTATCAAAACCATGAATATCAAATGACCACATGGGCACAACATTCTCCCCCTTTTTGATGATGACAACACTGTGAGTCATTATGTGGTAGTAATGTCCAAGATGGCAAATTTTATAACATATATGGCTCAAGATCAATGATGATGAAAACACGTGCAGCTCAAGATTCATGATGATGAAAGCATGTGAATGCGGATATGTTTGCATGGATGATCGAAGCATGTGAATGCTATGCATGGATGATCAAAGCATGTGAATGCAGATATGTATACATGGATGATCAAAGCTTGTGAATGCTATGCAATTTCAATCTCCATGCGCAAAGTCTCCCCTATCACATATGAAGGGATTCTCCCTCAGCACTCACAAAGTTCAAAGTTCTTCTCTTCTCCCCCTTTGACAACGCACAAAGGCAGCTCACAAAGGACTCACAAGGTATTCTCCCCCTTTGACAACAATAAAAAGGAGGGATAAGGTAGAGATGGTGACAAATGTCTGAGAGACTAGAGCAGAATAGGAGTTAAGAATAAGTCATTATATGCAAACATGAAATATGCCGTGATCAATATTCATGGTTCAAAGCTAATGAAATCTGAGATCAGCAATAGAGTTCGAAAAGCATCTACACGCATGTTTTAATAGAAATGAACCAGAAGTGCATATCATGGCAGTGTTTAACCTTCCCTTGTCTTATACATCCATATTCAATAACTACAAAGGGAATAGCACAAACTAGTATTGAGTTTAAACAAGCATGACTAAAGCATGTAATTTAATGATTGCAGCACTATTTTTCATGATCTTTTGCAATTGAATGCACATGACTCATATGTTATGAGCAATCGAGTATAGTACATGCCTCCTATCCGTAAGAATATATGTTGTTTGGACGACAGTATTCCTAGGTATTTGGTAAGACTGACTGTTATGCTTCAGATTGAACAGAGATAGCTTTGTCACCTCATGACATATCTGACCTCATTTCTTTGATGAGGAGATATATTTCTCAGCAACTGTACCATTGCTCTGTCTAGAGTCCAATATAATTAAGACAAAGATAATAGGGGCACATCATGACATATCATTCGTCACTTGATTGGATGACGTGACATATTTCTCCTTGCAACAATATCATTGCTTTGTCAAGTTGACTTTCAAGAATTCCAGCTCATCAAGGTGTTTAAAAATAATACTAATCTTTAGTGTATCACCAAGGTTGTCATAAAGTTTGAATTTTCAGATTTCGGGATAGTCATTCAAGGCACAACAAGTAATCTCTAGTTAAGGTCTATTAAAATCACATAACATAGATGATTTCAAAAGATATATCAGAACTTCAAGGAAATTATTAAATCTGAACCACTTTCATTGGATGGACAATCATAAGTTCATATAATAGAACGCTCTTACACCATTGTTCTATCTGTCTCATTTTCAAACTAGAAGTCATTGAAGTTTAGATTGTAGGAGATTAAGAAAAGCAGTAAAACTCCCCCTAAGGAGATGTAGTGGATACACTCAAGGAGTTATGTTTGAAGCAAGTGTAATGACAAATGTCAATGAGAGGTTGACTTGAACCATGCAGGGGTTGACCTGGTCAAATATGAAGTTGGCAGAGATGAAATGCATGACCCAACACATGGTTGTACACTTATTAATGGCACCAGAATGAAGATGAAACATATGCATGAATGCTTCAAAGCGACAACTCCCCCTTATTATATGGCCTATATGCGACAGTGGCGCATGATAGTTGGCAGAGGTGAATCCTCACGCATATTGAGTGCTTCTAGACAAGCATAACCTGCCTTTCTATCCATCAACATTTAATATACCATGACCATGCAAAAATGATGCTACACAAAGCATGCAATGCATCATGAGCATGAATTCAACTTTAATATGCGACTACATGCAAAGCTACACCACATGCAGAAATACATATTTACATCTAAACAATGCATGGATGCCAAACATAAAAAAAACACACAACCAAGCTGAAGAGGATCACCATTTCAAGGTTTATTAGACCGAGGTCTGCAATGACTAAGCTCCCTTCTGAGTGTTGTAAACCTGTCATTACACAAGTGCTTGGTAAAGATATCAGCAATCTGATTTAGAGTATCAATAAAATGCAGTTCAAAGTTTTTCTTAAAGGTCTCATCTCTAATGAAGTGATGCCTAATCTCAATATGCTTGGTCCTAGAGTGCTGGACTGGATTTTTACAAGGTTGATAGCACTGGTGTTATCACATAGAATCGGGACACAATAAAGATCCACTAAGTAGTCTTGGAGTTGGTGTTTAATCGACAACACTTGGGTGCCACAGCTCCCCGCAGCAACATATTCTATCTCTGTGGTTGAGAGAGCAACCGAGTGTTGTTTCTTGGAGGCCCAAGAAACTAAACACCCGCCCAGAAACTGGCTGTATCCACTAGTACTCTTGCGATCCAGCTTACATCCAGCGTAGTCCGCATCAGAATAAGATATAAGAGATAAATCACATGATGACAGATACCACAATCCCAAATCTTAAGTGCCGACAAGATATCTAAGGATACATTTGACGACAGTCAAGTGGGATTCTCTAGGACTAGCTTGAAATCTAGCATAGAGGCAAACACTAAACTGGATATCTGGTCGGGATGCAGTCAAATAAAGCAAAGAGCCAATCATACCTCTATAGATCTTTGCATCTACTAATTTACCATTTTCATCCGAATCCAGTGATGTTGAGGTGCTCATAGGAGTTACAATTATTTTACAGTTTGTCATGTCAAATCTTTTCAATAGCTCCTTGATGTATTTAGCTTGACTTATGAAGCACCCATCTTCTCCTTAGTTGACCTGCAAATCGAGAAAGAATTGGAGTTCTCCCATTATACTCATCTCAAATTCGCTAGTCATGAGGTTAGCAAATTCCTCACACATTTCAGATTTAGTAGAACCAAACACAATATCATCAACATAAATTTGAACAATCAAGATGTTCTTACCTTGCTTCTTGGTGAAAAGTGTTTGATCTACCTTACCTCGTGTGTACCCTTTCTCAATGAGGAACGAGCTTAGTCTCTCATACCAAGCTCTTGGTGCTTGCTTCAGTCCATAAAGCGCCATGTCTAGCTTGTATACAAAATCTGCATGGTTAGAGTTCTCAAAGCCAGGAGGCTGCTCAACATAGACTTCTTCTTTGATCAAACTATTTAAGAAAGTATTTTTTACATCCATTTGATGCAACTTTATCTTAAGGGAGCATACAACGGCAAGTAAAATTCTGATGGCCTCAAGTCTGGCTACTCAGGCATAAGATTCATCAAAGTTGTAGTGCTCCAAAATTTAGATAAATAATTTTTAGATTATTTATAGAATTTTTTAGAATTTATAAAGGCCAAAATAGATTAACAAATGAATTAATATTGGGATTATAAAGCCCAATTATGTTAAATAACTAATCCAGGTTTGATAATTGAAGCCCAATAGGTTTAAGGATCAAGCCCAATAAGTTTGGCCCATATTCTAGAAGGTTATTTAAGTTATCCATGAAATATTAGGATAAATACACTTTAAGAGGGATAATTTAGTGGATAATTAACCAAAGAGTTTGAAATAAGGAGAATTTCTTCACCCAGTTGATGTAACAGTCTATCGGGCAACCGCTGCAGTCACGTAACGCATCAGTCCTGGTCCGTTACACTCAGCGGATTCCGTGAGATGGAGAACTTGCAAAAAGAGTAGAACTTCGGGATTCTCTTGGCTAGAGACCAACTTGGGTGAACTTATAACATTGCTAAGGACTCTTAGAGAGTAGGTTTTAGCCAATTAAGGACTTTGAAATCGTTCAAATCCTTGAACCCTAGCCAAAACTTTATAAATGAGACCCAGTTCTGAATTAAGCGACCTTTACTTTTGGCTCGTGAAGAATCAAGGTAAAGAGATAGAATCTTAGGTAAGTTCTTTAGAGTATTTTTGTTCCTAATACTTTAGACTAACTAACCTCAAAATTTCATATTAGGAGATCAAGTAACAAAGGAGATAAAGGCTTCTAAAGTCGCTGATTCTGTCATAGTAGCCCAGGATTCAGAGCAAAGGACCACTGAACATCAAGGAATTAGGACGCCCAAACGAGGTAATTAGAGAAGGGTTCTTTAGAACTTTTTGTTCCTCTTAGTTTCATCTTCTTACCCTTCTAATTTCACATCTTTAGGTCAAGAGATTGGAGAGATAGGCAACATGAAGTTGCTGAAAAATCACAGGAAGAGAAGAACTAGGGCGACCCTTGAAGACTCAAATTAGAAGTTTAAAGCCTAGTTAAGAGGTAGGTTATCTCATCAACGGTAAAAACACATTGTTAGGGATAAAAGCCCTCTAGTTTATTTGGATTTCATGTATTATACTTCATGAATTTCATGTTTTAGGATTAGTCTATACATTTATGCATGCCTTCAACCCTAATTGAAGATAAAAAGCTATCTCTTGTTATTTCATTACTACCTATGCATCTAGATAGCCTTTTTTATCGTTTTGACATGATTAGAGTAGTTAGTCTATGGCATGTTTTAAACTATAGTTTTCTATAGCTTCTATTTTCTATCAGCAGAGGACCTAACGGTCTATCGTAAGACCGCCAAGGACGTGTAACGGACCTACATTGACCGTCACACCCTCTGTGAACGACTGAAGGGTTCTGTGAAACCTGATGGACCTAATGTAGACCGTTACCTTCCTGTGACGCGCCAAGACTAGTCCGTCAGACAACACTGCATTCTGACAGAATCAAGATCGGTCCAATTAATATATATGTATGCCTAGTTAATTAGATCTTAACCTATTTTTCATGGTTTTAAGTTCCAATATTGATTCATGTTAGAAATTTACATACTTTAGAGTTATTTTCAAAACATATGTTAACTTCATGCCAAAGCACTATAGTTTTATATTAAAACCTTGATTTAGAAAGAGGATATTGATGAGTTTTATGATGATTTTATACCGTTACACATTCTCTCTTATCTATAGAATTAATTCTTTAAGTACATGGCATATATCCCGGAATATGTCCATTAGTTCACACTGTTGCACTATAGGAACATATTCTTGAACATGAGGACCTCTCTATTGGATATTCCTTCCAATTGACTAGGAAATCTTATTTCAAGGCCTCCGTAATTCTCTGCGAGCCTGGGATTCCCACTAGGACGCCGAGTTGGTTGTACCATGAAAGCCCAATTGTTAGAAACACTATCGATGTTTTCTGGTTCTAGATAGTAACGGATCCATATTAGACTGTCAGGCCTATCTAACGGTCCAAAATATGACCGTCACATTTATTGAGTCCATTTTATTGTTTCTGGATTTGGACCATTGTAACGGCCCAATAGTGGAGCGTTATGATCATGTAACGGCCCAGTTATTGACCGTCACAGTTCTTAAGTACTTTAACCCAAGGTTTGACCTAAGGGTTGATAGTTCAAAGTTCCTAGATGGATTATTGGTGGTCTAGGATTTGTCATATTATCTAAGAGACTTAATATAATGAATGAAAGATAAGGAATGTACCGTTATGCTACCGATTTATTTCCATGGCATAACATAGTTCTAATATGTTATTAAAATTCCTTGTTCCAAATAGAAGCATTCATTCATTGAATTATTGTTATCATGAACTTATTGAAAGTGTACATTCTTGGCCATATTATTTACATGCGTGGAAGTAGCTTGATTTATACTTGAAGATGCGATCGAGCACTGATTGTGTTCAAGGGCTCTATGCTAGTCCCCTCGGCTGATTGTCGGAAACATACTGTAAACTATGGGGTATGATGCTACTGGCGTCACATTGCGCTGGAAGTACTTTCTTTATAAATAAGTGAAAATCCATGATACACGTACATGAGTTTCTTGCTTGTTACATGATATTCCACAGAAATTCACCAAATACTTGCTCATAAGCAAAGGATGTTTGGGTGATGAGTATGTGACTTGCTAGTACATTCTTGTTCATGGAAGGCAATGCTACATTCTTGTTACATTCTTGCTAGTCCATACTTGCTCTCATTCTATCTTAAATGATCATCTTTGTTACTTTGGTTATTCGCTTGATTTATCGCATTTCGTATGATTTTACCTTATTCTTTAATGTTAAAATGTTAATTACTTAAATAGTACCTTCATGTTAACGTGAAGATACCTACTAGGCAAGTGTGCTCATTACCTATTTCCAATCTTTTCAGGAGATGGAAGTGAGTCAGGATCGGATTCAGAATATTCAAATAGCGGGTCCGAGGGTGAATGAAGAATGAGTGAAGACTTAGGAGAGTCTATATTGTTTAGATTGAGTCTATGTAATTTTTCTTATTTCTTGAGTCTAGTAAAATTGAAAGAAAGTTGGAAAGATTGTTTGAGTAATATTGTGCAATTGTATTATTATTATGTGTGATTGTCTTGCGCTCTGATCGTTCTTGTTTACAAGAGGCTTACCATGCCGGTTGTTCACGTTCCTCGAGCTAGTCTTCCGCTATAATAAAGGCTCGGGACGTGACAGTTAAAGTGGCATCAGAGCTTAAGTCTCAGGACTTAGGGAGAAGAATCATGTCATAAAATAAGTCCAAGGTTTAAGGACCCCTACCTATGAACTAAGGAAGAAATTCTCATATCCATGTGAGAATTGGGTAGAGCCCGAGATAAGATAGTTAATTAGATTTAAGATTTATTTTCTTCCAATTCCACGAGAAATAACAAGTTGTTATATTTCTTTCAGGTACCTCATTATTACAATGGCTCATCGCGTAGATTGGGATGGCATGCAACAAACGGTTGCCGGCCTTACTCAGGCATTACAAACCATGGTGCAAGGTGGCACAGGGGAGAGGGTTGGCGACTTACATCGTAATTTCCGGAGTTTAAACCCTCCGTGTTTCTATGGTTCTTCTAATCCGGACGAAGCAGAGAACTGGATTGACGAGATGAACCGTATATTTGACGTCATCCAATGCACCGATCAAGAGAAGGTGTGTCTTGCAACTTTCCAACTCAACAAGGATGCCCATACATGGTGGAAGTCAGTTCCGGCACCTCCGGCCAATGCACCTCATACATGGGATGGTTTTCTCACTTTGTTCCGTGCTAAGTACTTTTCTGAGCATGTGAAAGAAAGAAAGGCTATGGAGTTCGCCTCCCTTCGACAAGGAATGATGACAGTTGCGGAGTATGAACTTCAATTCTCCAGACTAGTACCTTATGCACCGCATTTAATCAGTATCGATCTATTGAAGGCTAATCGGTTTATGGACGGGTTTTGACCCGATTTCAGTCAGTAGCTCGGGACCTAAACGTCCGAACATATGCGGAGATGGTTCAACAGGCATACTTATGTGAAAGGACCTTAGAAAAGGTCGAGAAATTGAAAGGAAAAGGAGAAGAGTCTAGCCGACAATCAGATCGGCGTTACAAGAAAGAAAAGTTTAGTATCATAGAGCCTCACAAAAGCCGTAAGAAACGGTCCAAGAGTGGAAACGATAGAAGTTCCCAGAAAAACAAAAAGATTAAGGAGGAGGAGGAGAAGCAAGTCATGGCGGCTTGCACTTTTTGTGAAAAGTTTGGCCATTCGGCTGAAGAGTGTTGGAAGCACCTTGGTGCTTGTTTACGCTGTGGAAGTAGGAAGCATCGCATGCCAGATTACCCCCTTATGAAAGATCAATCGTCTGGTGGTGGACGTAGGAGGCAGGCTCGCTTCAACGCTGTTCTAGAAGAAGAGGAAGCACCCAGGGATGGTGGACTTATGGAAGGTACCCTTCAAATTTGTTCTCGTCATGCATTTGTGCTATTTGATACTAGTGCCTCATTCTTTTGTCTCCACTACGTTTGCCAAAACATTACCAATTGCATCAGTTCCTCTACCTTCTGATCTTACCATTACTACACCCCTAGGTTCTGGAACAAAACCTACTAAATATTACCCTGATAGTGAGGTGATAGTAGAAGGTCACAATGTCCTCGCAAACTTAGTATGTCTTGACATGAAAGGTTATGATGCCATTTTAGGGGTAGATTGGCTTATAGATCATGATGCTGATATTAACTGCCAAAATAGGATTATATCCTTTCGAAAATCAGGTCTTCCAAGATTTTCCTTCCTTGGCATCAAGTATAGGAAACATCCCACTATCATATCCTCTCTTCACGCTTGCAAACTTATCTCGCGAGGATGTAGAGCTTTTCTTACTTATGTCATTGTTACCGAATCCAAGGAAACCATCCTAGCAAACATTTATATTGTAAATGAGTTCCCAGATGTATTCCCATTCGAATTACCTAGTTTACCACCCGAGAGGGAAGTGAACTTCACTATTGAACTTATTCCAAGAGCAGCACCTGTTTCTATAGTCCCTTACATGATGTCCCCCACAGAACTTAAGGAACTAAAGAGGCAGTTGCAGGCATTATTAGATAAGGGCTTCATTAGACCCAACACATCCCCCTGGGGTGCGTCAGTGCTATTTGTCAAGAAGAAGGATGGCTCTCTCAGGTTATGCATAGACTACCAGCGACTGAATCAACTTACAATAAAAAATAATTATCTGTTGCCGCGTATTGATGAGCTCTTCGATCAGCTTTCGGGAGTAATGTATTTCTCCAAAATAGACCTCAGATCAGGTTATCATCAGCTTAGAATTAAAGAAGAAGACATTTATAAATCAGCTTTTCGAAATCGTTATGGCCACTATGAATTCGTGGTAATGCCGTTTGGGTTAACAAATGCCCCAGCAGCATTTATGCAACTTATGAACAGTATTTTTCAACCATATCTGGACCAGTTCGTCGTCGTCTTCATTGATGATATCTTGATATATTCCAAGACAAAAGAGGAATATGAAGAACATCTGAGAATATCTTTGCAAACACTTAGAGAAATAAGCTTTATGCCAAGCTTAACAAGTGTGAGTTCTGGCTCAAGGAAGTTTCATTCCTAGGCCACATTATTTCAAAAGAAGGTATCGCTGTGGATCCCTCTAAAGTAGAAGCTGTCAGAAACTGGAACCGGCCAACGACTGTATCAGAAGTTCGGAGTTTTCAGGGTCTAGCTGGTTATTATAGGAGGTTCATTAAGGACTTCTCAAAAATTGCAGTTCCTTTAACTAGACTCACAAGAAAAGAAAATCTTTTTGTCTGGTCAAGGGAATGTGAAAAGAGTTTTCAAATTCTTAAGAATCACCTTACTATAGCTCCTATTTTAGCACTACCGGTGGAAGGTGGTGGATTTGAAGTATATACGGATGCATCTAGGATTGGCTTAGGGTGCGTCCTCATGTAAAATGGAAAGGTAATCTGTTATTATTAAAGACAATTGAAACGTCATGAGGAAAATTATCATGTGGATGATTTGAAATTGGCAACTATTATTTTTGCCTTAAAAATTTGGCATCATTATCTCTATGGAGAGAAATTCACGGTCTACTCGGACCACAAAAGCTTGAAATACTTATTCTCTCAAAAGGAGCTTAATATGAGGCAGAGGAGATGGTTAGAATATCTCAAAGACTTTGATTTTGCAATTCAATATCATCCTAGCAAGGCTAATGTCGTAGCAGATGCACTCAGCAGAAAACTAATGGGTATGCTATCAAGTCTTATGATTAGTATGACTAATCTTATTCTTTAATTTGCTCAGATGAACTTAGATATTGACATAAAGGAAGAGGATTGTTTCATGGCTAATATCCAAGCTCAACCTACATTGATAGAGAATTTGGTCAAGCTGCAAAATGATGATCCCGTGTTACTGGAAATTAAAGCCAACATAGAACAGAGGCCGGATTTCTCTGTTTCCAATGACAGAAGATTGCTATTTAAGGGTCGAGTGTGTGTACCAGATCATGAGGATACAAAGAAATTGATCATAGAAGAAGCACATAAGTCCAAGTACATCATTCATCTAGGTGGTACAAAAATGTATCAAGATCTCAAAAGAAATTTCTGGTGGCCCAATATGAAGAGAGAAATAGCTGATTTCGTGTCCCGCTGTCTCACCTGCCAACAAGTAAAAGCAGAGCATTTTAGACCTACAGGTAAATTACATCACTTGAATATTCCCAAATGGAAATGGGAGAGTATAGGAATGGATTTCATCATGGGTTTACCTAAGACCAGAGGAGGACACGATGGTATATGGGTAATCCTAGACCGATTGACTAAGTCTGCATATTTCATACCAATCAAAAGTCGATGGTCTGTGGATATTCTAGCAGCATTATACATAAAGGAAATTGTCAAATTACATGGTGTTCCTGTCACTATTATATCTGATAGAGATCCCCGATTCACATCACAGTTCTGGAAGGGCTTACAACATTCACTAGGGACTAGATTGAATTTTAGTACAGCATTTCACCCACAAACTGATGGTCAGACTGAAAGAAAAAATCAAGTGGTAGAAGATATGCTCAGGGCTTGTTCTATTGACTTTGGAGGAAGTTGGCATGATCACTTGCCTCTGGTGAAATTTACATACAACAATAGTTATCAAGCCAGCATACAGATGGCACCCTTTGAAGCTTTATATGGAAAAAGCTGTAGATCACCAATATGTTGGAATGAAATAGGGGAAAGGTAATTTCTAGGCCCCGACCTTATCAGAGATTCTTAAGTGAAAATTAAGCTCATTCGAGAAAGACTGCAGATGGCACAAGATAGGCAAAAGTCGTATGCTGATAATCGAAGGCGCGACTTGATTCAGGGATATGTGCGCCTATGGGAATCTAGTCCGAGCTCGGCGCTCGACTAGGGCCACGGAATGGGTGCTCTCAACTCACAACCACGCGGTGAATAAGAAGCTAGCTAGGAACCTACACACACTCACGCGGCATGCTAGAAAGTATACTAGTAAAGCAAAATGCCAACAGTGAGGAGCTTCGCACGTACCTCCACGCCTAGGCGTGGGGAAGGAACCCCGGCCGAGATCGACAACCCCGATACACGAAGGATGAACAATCAATACAACCCAATAAAGTGCCCACTCCTCGCAGGGAGGTAACAGGCTACATGCAGAGATTCGGGGCTGCCGATGTACGGGCTGACGGGCGGCACTCGGTGAAGGGTTGGCCGCGAGGAGGACCCGAACGGTGGTCGGCAGGTTCGCAGCAATGTGTGACTCCGCGGTGAAAGCTCCCACGACCTGGTCCGGTGTCTGATTGAGGCGCCGTCAGTGATGGCGCGTAGCTAGGTCACGGGAGGAAGCCTCGGCCAAAGGGGGCGCGCAGATTCCGTCCGTGGAAGCCGGGGGCGCACCTGCAAGTTGCAACAGGATTCTGCTCCCAGAACCGAGCGCTTGAGCGGGAAAAATCAGCAGAAATAGCTCCAAAGGCCGAACGGAGCTCTGCTTATTGGAGGATGAAGAGGACGCAGAGCAGCAGGTCCCGGCCGAAGGAATCGATCAGATCTGGTCGTGGCTGAGAGAAGCAAGCTCTGGAATCCGCAGGTGGTTCTGGCGCCGGGTGGACAGGGCAGACCTGCGCGACCTCACGGGAATGGACGCCACGAGCAGCTCGGACGTCGGATCGAGGCGAGGTCGGCGGCGTTGGACAGAGGACGAAGAGAGGTACGACCGGTGAAGATCCCGCGTCCAAATTCGCAGACGTCCGTCCTGTGGGATTTTTGCAAGGGGGCGGGCAGAACCAGGCTCGCAGGGAGAGGGGGTCCTGCGCGCGCTCACGGAGAAAATCGCCACGGGTGATGCCGAACTCCGAATGAGGTGAGACCACCTCGCACGCGTCGGAGACTCGTAGAAGATCCACACAAAAATGGTCTGGTCGCCCAAGGCCTTCACGAACAGGGGGTGGTCATCGCTGCTCTTGGAGGAGAAATCCGGGCGCACCGAACTAGAACTTGAGAAGGGATAGAAGAGAAAGGGGCCCTCGGCGTCGCACCGAGGGATGGGGAGTCACACCCCGAGCTTGCTCCCGTCGCAGGAGCAAGGAGGAACAGAGGGGGGGGCGCAGCCACCTTCAGCAAATGCTATTTCAATTTCATTCAATAATAATGCTCAAAAGAAAATACAAGCCTTTATATCGGGGGGGGGGGGGGGGAAGCTAGGGTTTCACCCTTGCCACATGGAGGGGGGGGCGCAAATGGAAGGGGGGGTGCGACCCAGCCCTTCCCCATTCAAGGGGGGGGGGCGGCCATCCCTCCTCCAATCAAGGAGGGATCAAAGGGAGGGGGCGCCCAAGGGGGGAAAGGGGGGTGAGATGGAATGGGGCAAGGGGGGCGCCCAAAAAGGCAAGTGGAGGGGGCAAGGGGGGGAAGGTGGCGCAGCCACCCAGGATGAGGGATGAGGGGTGCGCCCCAAACCCTAATCCTAAGCCCATTAATTATGGGCCAAGGCCAAGCCCAATAATAAGAAGATAGCCCACTACTCCCTTTACACATAGTCTGCTAATATAAAGAACTAGATAACGTGTCCACGCAGGGACCAAACCTAGGCCCAACATGGCCTCAAATGAGAAGGAAGTTCCACTAATAGATGCCATAGTCGCCCAGCCAAAGAGATGTCGGCGTGCTCCGTGTGCTCCGTCGAGTGATGCGGCGCGTGTCCTCACCAATTCTCCCCGGGTGGGAATAACTCGACCCCGTCGAGTAAGGGTCACGGTCGCTCAGGTAGCGCTCCAGCAGGTCCGGGTCGATCCTCTCCAGCTCTCCACGTGTGATCCAGGCGTCGTCTGTCGCAGGGCGCCCTCTCCAATGCACTAGGAAGCGTTGGTAGGCTCCGCTCCGGGTCGTGGTCACCTGCTCATCCAGTATACAATCTATATGCTCGCGTGTCTGTAATGGGGCTGGAAGAGGTGGACGCTCAGAAGGTGTAATACTCTCAACAGGAGGGGAGGGCCCAAAAAGCTCACTGGGAATCACCGCGGGATCCCGATATGCCACCAGATCTGAGACATTGAACGTCGAACAGATCCCATAGTCGTCTGGCAGCTCAATCTCATACGCATTCGACCCGATTCGCTTCAAGACTCGAAAGGGTCCGCACCGCTGGCCTGGAGTTTCTTCACGGCCCCCGAAGGAAACCGTTCAGGTCTGACCCTGATCATGACGTACTCTCCCTCTCGGAACTCACGGGTGCGTCGATGCGCATCAGCTAACTCCTTATAACGTGCGTTGCTGGCCTCGAGGTGGTGATGATGCAGACTCCGAACTAGCTGTGTTGACTCATACCTATGTGAATGCAGTGGTGGTCCTGGACATCCAAACATGATCTAACATGCCTATGACTCCTACCTGACTTGACAACATGGGGAGGGCCTGGACAACCAAAGTAGACCTAGCATGCACATGTGTCCTACTGACATATGGTAGACTCAGAGGATGACTAACCCCAAGCTTACTCATGACATCTCCCCTATATGACGATGGACATGGTGAAACATGGGGAAGAGACATGTGTCCCTGGCCTCCTAAGCTCGGGCATCTGGATGCCTGCAAGGTGAGGTGTTGACTAGAAGGCCTAGGTGGTGTATGATAGTGGACCTCCTCGACGAGGTGGGGAAAAGAATATGGGTCGAGAGGCTCACTAGGGAGGGGATCGAATGGGTCAAAGAAATGATGAACCCTCTCGACAGGTCCCTTCACAATACTTGCCCATGTGCGACATTCGCCCAGGTGCAGATGATCACCTTCAGGCGCTCTAATGTATGGGGCAAGAGGCTCATGAGGAAGGTAAGGAAGGCAAGGTTCCTCCCTCGGGACCGTGATACCATAAGAGGGGACGAAGTCAACCTCCTCGGGAATGGGAAAGAGTAAAAGGACCTCAGAGGTGATATGTCCCATGGTATAGACCGAGGTAATAGACCCCAAAGCAGGGAGTGTAAAGCTATGACTATAGGGTTGGTCAGACCCTAAGGTCAACATATATGTCAACTCCCATTGACAATCTAAACTCCTAAGGAAGCCCTTCACATTTTCAAGAAAGCAGAAGGACCGAAAAGTGGTGTGAAAGGAGTCAAGGGGTACAATTGGGAGAGCTGGCTCCATGGATGGGTAGCAAGGGATCGGGGCATCTAGAATTAGGCCCTTCCTTAACCAGCCAGCTAAAGACTCTCCAATAACCAGTTCACCCTCGGAAGGTAAGAATGGCTCTATATGAGGGTCTAAGGGTGAAGCATCTCCCTCGGGAATGGAAACAGAGTCCTCTATGATGTGGAGGGGCCCCTGGCTCTCAGTCGAGGGTCTCAGGCCGAGAGTGTCGGCCCTAACTTCCAAAGGTTCAGGCACGACTGGGTGCTCCATGGGGTCACTCCCTAACTCCTCAACCTCAGTTAGGTACTCCTCAGCCAACTCCTGTTCAGCCTCGTAAGTCACTGGAACAAGAGGCGGAGTGGATCGCTGGGGGTGGGTGGCTAGCGACACGGAGGTGGTCGGCGTAACGCCGTCGTGGAAGACGAACTCGCCTGGAAGGTGAGATGGGTGTAAGGTGCAGGTCCTCCTGTCCAGGTCGATGGTCGCTCTTCTCTCCTCCAACCAAGTTTGCCCTAAGATGATGCATGGACCAGCAAGTGTGCCGATCTTGCACCATGCACCATCGTAATATTGAACGGGGCCAAACCACCGTTGAAACTCGATAAAAGCTAAGCCATCGCAGAGAACAATCTCCCCAGTCTTTGAGAGAGACTCTACAATGTCCTGTGAGACATGATTAGATGGAACCCTATTGATGAAGTCGATCTCCGTATGCAACCCATTAGGTAGGATGGCCACGGACTTGACAGGGCGCTGAAACGACTCGGTCATCGGCATAGGGATCGGGTCTCCCGACGACTGAGTGGTAGGGGCGACACCTAGGGGTCGTGCCATAAGAGCCTCGAATTGGGCCACCAGGGATGACCAATCTGACATGTGGGCTCGAGGAACCACCATGGGGCTGGCGGTGAGCTGGACATGCAAGACTCAACGAGACAAGAATAAAACTCTAACTAGACACAAACCTAAAATGACAATGCAATGGTAGGTTACCTAGATGAACTAAGAGACTCAATGCACCCTAGACAACCTAAAGACTCAAAAGACCTAAGACCCCAATTTGTTAGAACAAACTGGTTCCCTAGCTCTGATACCACTTTGATGCGGGACAGGACTGAAATGGGCTAAGACCTACGAATGCAACAAGTGCGGCCAGCACTCGCACGCCAAAGGCAAGCCGGGCGGCTGACCTCCGTAGCGTTCCTCCGGGTGGAGGCGTCTCTCAACAAGAAACTCAAGCCCAACGACCGTCCCTATGAGGGAAGCGCGGGGATCTCAGCGACTAAGGAGCCGCCGTGCGCCTATGGGAATCTAGTCCGAGCTCGGCGCTCGACTAGGGCCACGGAATGGGTGCTCTCAACTCACAACCACGCGGTGAATAAGAAGCTAGCTAGGAACCTACACACACTCACGCGGCATGCTAGAAAGTATACTAGTAAAGCAAAATGCCAACAGTGAGGAGCTTCGCACGTACCTCCACGCCTAGGCGTGGGGAAGGAACCCCGGCCGAGATCGACAACCCCGATACACGAAGGATGAACAATCAATACAACCCAATAAAGTGCCCACTCCTCGCAGGGAGGTAACAGGCTACATGCAGAGATTCGGGGCTGCCGATGTACGGGCTGACGGGCGGCACTCGGTGAAGGGTTGGCCGCGAGGAGGACCCGAACGGTGGTCGGCAGGTTCGCAGCAATGTGTGACTCCGCGGTGAAAGCTCCCACGACCTGGTCCGGTGTCTGATTGAGGCGCCGTCAGTGATGGCGCGTAGCTAGGTCACGGGAGGAAGCCTCGGCCAAAGGGGGCGCGCAGATTCCGTCCGTGGAAGCCGGGGGCGCACCTGCAAGTTGCAACAGGATTCTGCTCCCAGAACCGAGCGCTTGAGCGGGAAAAATCAGCAGAAATAGCTCCAAAGGCGAACGGAGCTCTGCTTGTTGGAGGATGAAGAGGACGCAGAGCAGCAGGTCCCGACCGAAGGAATCGATCAGATCTGGTCGTGGCTGAGAGAAGCAAGCTCTGGAATCCGCAGGTGGCTCTGGCGCCGGGTGGACAGGGCAGACCTGCGCGACCTCACGGGAATGGACGCCACGAGCAGCTCGGACGTCGGATCGAGGCGAGGTCGGCGGCGTTGGACAGAGACGAAGAGAGGTACGACCGGTGAAGATCCCGCGTCCAAATTCGCAGACGTCCGTCCTGTGGGATTTTTGCAAGGGGGCGGGCAGAACCAGGCTCGCAGGGAGAGGGGGTCCTGCGCGCGCCCACGGAGAAAATCGCCACGGGTGATGCCGAACTCCGAATGAGGTGAGACCACCTCGCACGCGTCGGAGACTCGTAGAAGATCCACACAAAAATGGTCTGGTCGCCCAAGGCCTTCACGAACAGGGGGTGGTCATCGCTGCTCTTGGAGGAGAAATCGGGCGCACCGAACTAGAACTTGAGAAGGGATAGAAGAGAAAGGGGCCCTCGGCGTCGCACCGAGGGATGGGGAGTCACACCCCGAGCTTGCTCCCGTCGCAGGAGCAAGGAGGAACAGAGGGGGGGGCGCAGCCACCTTCAGCAAATGCTATTTCAATTTCATTCAATAATAATGCTCAAAAGAAAATACAAGCCTTTATATCGGGGGGGGGGGGGAAGCTAGGGTTTCACCCTTGCCACATGGAGGGGGGGGCGCAAATGGAAGGGGGGGTGCGACCCAGCCCTTCCCCATTCAAGGGGGGGGGCGGCCATCCCTCCTCCAATCAAGGAGGGATCAAAGGGAGGGGGCGCCCAAGGGGGGAAAGGGGGGTGAGATGGAATGGGGCAAGGGGGGCGCCCAAAAAGGCAAGTGGAGGGGGCAAGGGGGGGAAGGTGGCGCAGCCACCCAGGATGAGGGATGAGGGGTGCGCCCCAAACCCTAATCCTAAGCCCATTAATTATGGGCCAAGGCCAAGCCCAATAATAAGAAGATAGCCCACTACTCCCTTTACACATAGTCTGCTAATATAAAGAACTAGATAACGTGTCCACGCAGGGACCAAACCTAGGCCCAACATGGCCTCAAATGAGAAGGAAGTTCCACTAATAGATGCCATAGTCGCCCAGCCAAAGAGATGTCGGCGTGCTCCGTGTGCTCCGTCGAGTGATGCGGCGCGTGTCCTCACCATCACCAATATGTTGGAATGAAATAGGGGAAAGGTAATTTCTAGGCCCCGACCTTATCAGAGATTCTTAAGTGAAAATTAAGCTCATTCGAGAAAGACTGCAGATGGCACAAGATAGGCAAAAGTCGTATGCTGATAATCGAAGGCGCGACTTGGAATTTCAAGTAGGAGATCATGTGTACCTAAAAGTTTCTCCGGGTCGTGGTATTCGAAGATTTGACATCAAAGACAAGCTAACTCCAAGATTCATAGGCCCGTTTGAAAATTTTGAAATGGTCAGTGAGGTGGCTTATAGACTGGCTTTACCTCCACAATTAGCAGGAGTTCATGACGTATTTCACGTCTCTATGCTGAAAAAGTATGCATATGATCCTGACCGTGTTATCACTTACGATAATTTGGAGATTCAGAAGGATATGACGTATGAGCAAACACTAATAAGGATCCTGGAATGGGAAGTGCGTCAACTAAGGAATAAAGCTATTCCCATGGTCAAGATTCAATGGAAGAAATCATGGCCGACCGAAGCAACTTGGGAAACAGAAGAAGCCATGCGAAAAAGATTCCCGGAACTATTCAACTGTAAGTACACTCTCCATAATCCATATATATATATTAAATTTGAGGAGCAAATTCTTCTAAGTGGGGGAGGGTGTAGTGCCCCAAAATTTATATAAATAATTTCTAGATTATTTATAGAATTTTTTGGAATTTATAAAGGCCAAAATAGATTAACAAATGAATTAATATTGGGATTATAAGGCCCAATTATGTTAAATAACTAATCCAACTTTGATAATTGAAGCCCAATAGGTTTAAGAACCAAGCCCAATAAGTTTGGCCCATATTCTAGAAGGTTATTTAAGTTATCCATGAAATATTAGGATAAATACACTTTAAGAGGGATAATTTAGTGGATAATTAACCAAAGAGTTTGAAATAAGGAGAATGTCTTCGCCTAGTTGATGTAACGGTCTATCGGGCGACCGCTACAGTCACGTAACGCACCAGTCCTGGTCCGTTACACTCAGCGGATTCCGTGAGATGGAGAACTTGGAAAAAGAGTAGAACTTTGGGATTCTCTTGGCTAGAGACCAACTTGGGTGAACTTATAACATTGCTAAGGACTCTTAGAGATTAGGTTTTAGCCAATTAAGGACTCTGAAATCGTTCAAATCCTTGAACCCTAGCCAAAACTCTATAAATGGGACCTAGTTCTGAACTAAGCGACCCATACTTTTGGCTCGTGAAGAATCAAGGTAAGGACATAGAATCTCAGGTAAGTTCTTTAGAGAATTTTGTTCCTAATACATTAGACTAACTACCCTCAAAATTTCATATTAGGAGATCAAGTAACCAAGGAGATAAGGGCTTCTAAAGTCGCTGATTCTGTCATAGCAGCCCAGGATTCATAGCAAATGACCATTGAAGATCAAGAAATTAGGATGCCCAAACGAGGTAATTAGGGAAGGGTTCTTTAGAACTTTTTGTTCCTCTTAGTTTCATCTTTTTACCCTTCAAATTTCACATTTTTTGGTCAAGAGATTGGAGAGATAGGGCAACGTGAAGTTGCTGAAAAATCACAGGAAGAGAAGAACTAGGGCGACCCTTGAAGACTCAAATTAGAAGTTTAAAGCCCAGTTAAGAGGTAGGTTATCTCATGAATGGCAAAAACACATTGTTAGGGATCAAAGCCCTGTAGTTTATTTGGATTTCATGCATTATACTTCATGAATTTAATGTTTTAGGATTAGTCTATACATGCATGCATGCCTTCAACCCCAATTGAAGATAAAAAGCTATCTCTTGTTATTTCATTACTACCTATGCATCTAGAGAGCCTTTTTTCTCGTTTTGACATGATTAGAGTAGTTAGTCTATGGCATGTTTTAAACTATAGTTTTCTATAGTTTCTATTTTCTGTCAGCAGAGGACCTAACGGTCTATTGTAAGACCGCCAGGGACGTATAACGGACCTGCATTGACCGTCACACCCTCTGTGAACGATTGAAGGGTTCTGTGAAACCTGACAGACCTAATCTAGACCGTTACCTTCCTGTGACACGCCCAGACTAGTCCGTCACACAACACTGCATTCTGATAGAATCAAGATTGGTCCAATTAATATATATGTATGCCTAGTTAATTAGATCTTAACCTATTTTTCATGGTTTTAAGTTCCAATATTGATTCATGTTAGAAATTTACATACTTTAGAGTTATTTTCAAAACATATGTTAACTTCATGCCAAAGCACTATAGTTTTGTATTAAAACCTTAATTTAGAAAGAGGATATTGATGAGTTTTATCATGATTTTATACCGTTACACATTCTCTCTTATCTATAGAGTCAATTCTTTAAGTACATGGCATATATCCTGGTATATATCCATTAGTTCACACTGTTGCACTATAAGAACATATTCTTGAACATGAGGACCTCTCTATTCGATATTCCTTCTAATTGACTAGGAAATCTTGTTTCAAGGCCTCCGTAATTCTCTGCGAGCCTAGGATTCCCACTAGGATGCCGAGTTGGTTGTATCATGAAAGCCAAATTGTTAGAAACACTATCGATGTTTTCTTGTTCTAGATATGTAACGCATCCATATTAGACCGTCAGGCCTATCTAACGGTCCAAAATATGACTGTCACATTTACTGAATCCATTTTATTATTTCTAGATTTGGACCATTGTAACGGCCCAATAGTGGAGCGTTATGATCATGTAACGGCCCAGTTATTGACCGTCACAGTTCTTAAGTATTTTAACCCGAGGTTTGACCTAAGGGTTGATAGTTCAAAGTTCCTAGATGGATTATTGGTGGTCTAGGACTTGTCATATTATCCAAGAGACTTAATATAATGAATGAAAGATAAGGAATGTACCGTTATGCTGCCGATTTATTTCCATGGCATAACATAGTTCTAATATGTTATGAAAATTCTTTGTTTCAAATAGAAGCATTCATTCATTGAATTATTGTTATCATGAACTTATTGAAATTATACATTCTTGGCCATATTATTTACATGCGTGGAAGTAGCTTGATTTATACCTGAAGATGTGATCGAGCACTGATTGTGTTCAAGGGCTCTATGCTAGTTCCCTCGGCTGATTGTCGGAAACATACTGTAAACCATGGGGTATGATGCTACTGGCGTCGCATTGCGCTGTGAGTACTTTCTTTATAAATAAGTGAAAATCCACGATACATGTACATGACTTTCTCGCTTGTTACATGATATTCCACAGAAATTCACCAAATATTTGCTCATAAGCAAAGGATGTTTGGGTGATGAGTATGTGACTTGCTAGTACATTCTTGTTCATAAAAGGCCATGCTACATTCTTGTTACATTCTTACTAGTTCATACTTGCTATTATTCTATCTTAAATGATCATCTTTATTACTTTGGTTATTCGCTTGATTTATCGCATTTCACATGATTTTACCTTATTCTTTAGAGTTAAAATGTTAATTACTTAAATAGTGCCTTCATGTTGATGAAAAGATCCCTACTGGACAAGTGTGTTCATTACCTATTTCTAATCTTTTTAGGAGATGGAAGTGAGTCGGGATCAGATTTGGAATATTCAAATAGCGGGTCCGAGAGTGAATGAAGAATGAGTGATGACTTAGGAGAGTCTATATTGTTTAGATTGAGTCTATGTAATTTTTCTTATTTCTTGAGTCTAGTAAAATTGAAAGAAAGTTGGAAAGTTTGTTGTATCCGAATATTTGGTTATTAATGGAATAAAGTTGAAGTTTGAGTAATATTGTGCAATTGCATTATTATTATGTGTGATTGTCTTACGCTCTGATCATTCTTACTTGCAAGAGGCTTACCATGCCGGCTGTTCACGTTCCTCGAGCTAGTCTTCCACTATAATAAAGGCTCGGGACGTGACAAAAGTCGACCCCAAACTCTTGATTATACCCTTGAGCCACCAATTTAGCCTTGTTTCTTATTATCTTGCCATCCTCACTGAGTTTGTTCCTAAAGACCCATTTAGTGCCTATGACAGATTGTGATGATGGTCTAGGAATAAGATGTCAAACTTTGTTTCTTTCAAACTGGTTTAATTCGTCTTACATTGAGTTTATCCAGTTTTCATCTTTTAATGCTTCATCAATATTCTTGGGTTCAATCTGAGAGATATGAGCAAGATGATTTAATTCTTCCATAATTCTAAATTATGTCCTTATTCTAGGTGGGTCATTCAAGCTACCAATGACATTTTCTAAAGGATGATCCTTAAGAATTTTAATGTCTATAGAATTATTACCTTCTCCTGGAGCTTGATCCCTTGCATTGCTTGATTCAGCTAGGTCACCATCTTCTCTTGTTTCTTTTTGTGAAGGATCATTCTTTTCCTTCATGCTTAGGAATTTCCCGTCTTCATCATTGTTCCTACAATAGTTATCATTTTTAGAATCATTATGATATTCATCAAAGGAAACATGGGGTGATTCTTCCATAGTTTGACTCTTAATGTTGTAAATTCTATAAGCCCTAGATCTATCATAATATCCAAGGAATATACCTTCACACTCTTGGGATCGAATTTATCTAAATCTCTTTTGTCATTATTGTGGATGAAGCATTTTGACCCAAACACTTTCATATGTGTGAGTGAAGATTTTTTACCTTTCAGCAACTCATAATGAGTCTTTTTGGTGTGTGGCCTTACCATAGATCGGTTGAAAATGTAACAAGACGTGTTTACCGCCTAAGCCCAAAACTTCCTTGGGAGTTGCCATTCGGCAAGCATTGTTCTTGTCATCTCTATGAGTGTTCGATTCCTTCTTTCAACTACACCATTTTACTCCGGGATTCTTGGTGATGAAAACCGATGTGAAATGCCTTCAGCCCTACAAAGATTATAGAATTCAGTATTTTCAAATTCACCACCATGATCAGATTTAACCTTGGAGATTTTAAACTCACCGTCCTGCTTTATCTTCATATAGAGTGCCTGAAACTCATCAAAAGCATCATTTTTATGTGTGAGAAAGAAAACCCATGTGAACCTAGAAAAATCATCCACCAAGATATATCCATATTTTCTACCACTTAAACTAGCAGTTCTGGTTTGACCAAACATGTCCATATGAATCAGCTTGAGTGGTTTGGATGACATATTTTCAGATCTTCCCTTGAAGTATTTTCTTGTTTGTTTACCTAGGGCACATGCATCACACAATTTGTTTTCTTATTTAAAAGATAGTTCAGGCAAACCTTTCACCATTGAATGCTTCAAAAGTTTATGCAAGACATTGTAGCTAGCATGTCCTAGTCTATGAAGCCATAACCATGCAAGTTCAGATTTTGGTGCAGCAAGACAGAGGTTTATGTGAGCAGGATCATCTAAGTCAATCATGTAAACATTGTTGACTCTTTTACCAAAAAATTTTACCTCGTCAGATTTTGGTTCCAGAATTTTACATTCATGAGAGTCAAACAACACTTTGTGACCTTTATCACACAATTGACATATACTGAGCAAGTTGTATTTCAAATCTTCAACTTGCAGCACGTTACAAATGGAGTTAGAGAGGTTCTTACCTACATTACCTGTTCCAATGATTCTTCCTTTGTTGTCCCCTCCAAATGTGACGTGTCCTCCTTCCTTTTTCTCCAAGAGACAAAATTTTGTTTTGTCTCCAGTCATGTGTCTTGAACAGCCGCTATCAAGGTACTACCTGTTATGCATGGCTGCAAGACATTCCTGCACAAGGAATTGAGCAATGGGGTTTGGAACCCAACAAAACTTTGGTCCCACCAACTTCTTCTGATTTTCAAAATATGATACCATCTCTTTTGGAATCCAAACCTTCCTAGCATTCATGTTCTCTTTGCTTAGTGCAGGAATTTATTTTTTCTTTTCAGCTTTGGCATGTACTTTCTATTTAGAAGCCCTTTGATGTTGTTGTATTTGGTGGGCATTTGAAGAAATCTGCTTCTTAATCCATTGAGGCCACTGCTTGATTTTGGGTTGAAAATGATTGTTTTGCCACTTAGGAGTTTGAAACTTATAGGATTGATGCACAAGGGGATCACAATTGCCCCAAAAATAATGTGGTGTCGACCTGCATGAATGTGCAACCCAGTTACAATGACATCTAGAAGGCTGAAGTTGTTTTGCGGCCTGAGCAGGTGATGGCCAAGGAAGTGTCGACCTATGCTGTGGGGATGGTTGACTCTTCTTAGACTTGTAAGGTTTCATCTTGGGGAGTTCAGTGGTTTCCACTTCAACCTTTTCTTTTCCTTTATCACTATGTTTTTGTTGACTTTGATTAGGTGGTGTGTTTGAGGTGGAAGCATCAGAAGAGGATACAAATGTGACAGTTTTTAACCCAATTGGCTTTTTATTTGTGGGTTCAAAATCCAACCCTTCCTTGTTGAAGTTCATTCTAATACCTAGCAATGCATCTAGGTTTTCTCTTCCATCTACAAACTTTTCTAATGATTGTTGTTTATCCATCAACTCTTTTTGTAGGTTTTCAATGTTTTGAAGGAGTTGAGTGTTGACTTGTTTGACAGCTTCATACTTCTCATTGCTCAATTTGATGTCCTTTTCATAGGTTTACATTTTTAGTTTCATGCTATCAATCTCATTTCTTAAGTCTTCATTTTCAGTTTCCAAGTCAGCCAATTCTTTTCTTCCCTCTTCCAAATCCTCAATCATTTTCTTAAGATCTTCAATTTCAGTTTCAAGTGAAGTAGTCTTATCATTCATGTCATGATCATGCACAAACAAGTTAATTTTCTTTTTCAATGATTTATTCTCCTTCTTGTACATGTCATATTTCTCCATGAGTTGTATATATGCTTCCTCCCAATCATCAATTGTGTAATATTCAAATGGAGAGTTTACCTCAGTTTCTTCATCACCTCTAGCCATAAGACAAAGATCTTCCTTTTCCTTGTTCGAGGAGCTAGTTCCATCATCACTTTCTTCCTCATCACTCCATGTGGACACCATGTCCTTGTTCTTCTTCTTGCCCTTCCATTTGTCAACTTTGCTAAATTTTTCAGGACAGTAAGTCTTTAAATACCCTAGTTTGTTGCAAGAATAGCAAATGATATTGTCATATTTCTTAAAGTTTTTAAAATTACATGTGAAACCTTTCCTTACCTGTGACCTTCCTCTCGTGAGGCTCTTACCTTCCTTTCTCAGAAAATTTCTGAACTTACGTGTGAGCATTGCTACATCATCCTCATCTCACTCACTTGCAGAAGCCTCACCTTCATCAAAAGTGCTTTGACCGCTAGGTCCTGCTTTAAGAGGTAGGGACTTTTTCTTAGGCACCTCAGCCTCTTTGTTCTTGAGGTTGATCTCATAGGTCATCAATGACCCAATGAGTTCATCTACCTTAGTAGTTGCGAGATCTCTGGATTCTTCAACCACGGTAGCCTTCGTGTGCCATGCTAGACTCAGTGATATGAGAATCTTCTTCACAATTTCCTGTCTGAATATTTCTTTCCCAAATCTGTTAGACTATTGGTAAGCACAGTTAAGCGAGCATACATGTCTCGAATTGACTCATCAAGCCTCATCCTAAACATTTCATATTCAGAAACTAAAATGTTGACTTTTATTTCTCGTACCTGAGAGGTTCCTTCATAAATTACCTCTAACTTGTCCCACATTTCTTTTGTAGTTGCGCAGGTAGCCACTCTTGAGAATTCTTCTGGATAGAGTGAGCATTGCATGATGTGTTTAGCACTCCAGTTGATAGTGGATTTTCTTATTTGTTCTTTGGTCCACAAGTCCTCATCATCCGTAAGCTCATACAGACCTTTGCTGATCACTCGCCAAAGTTCGTAGTCTTGGGCGCGAATGAACACCTGCATGTGATGTTTCTAATAAGGATAATTAGTTCCAGTAAAATAAGGAGGCATATTCACAGAATGTCCTTCAGGTAAAAAACCCTTGGACGTTAATCCACCATTTCTCTCAAGGTCGTTGGACCCCATAGTGAGAGATTATGCTCTGATACCACTTGTTGAGTAGTGGATAGCGGATCTAGAGGGGAGAGGTGAATAGATCTGCCCCTCTTTTCGCAGAACACTCCTCTTCAAAGCTAAATAATGATACTAGCAGCGGAATATAACTAACTTAACGAAGGATAAAATGATTTGCTTAGCATGATGATTACGCAATATAGAGATTGAACCTAAACATGCATCTAACACAAAGCAATTGCACAATCAAACCACAACACAAATAATTTTAAGGTGGTTCGGACTGAATCCCCAGTCCTGCGTCCACCCCTCATCAAACCCGGTGAGGCTCCACTAGTGCAACGCACTGAACCGCAGATCGAAAAGACCTTCGATTACCTTCCTACTAACCACAGGTAGGGACGTCAACACCGTAGATTGGATAACTTTCGATTGCCTACCTACTAACCACCGGTAGAGGCTATCTTCAGTTTCAATAGTTTGAACGAAATAGAAAGAGAACAAGATAAAAGTGCTCAAACAAGATATAGAGATATGCTAAAATGAAATAGATCTTGTCTAAGATTGCTGAAGCTTGAATCTAATGCTTCAATGGTATATTCTTCCTGGTGAGATAATCTTCCTTGAATCCCTTTGAGTTGATGGAGAGAGTTTTGGATGTACCTTTGATCTTCCTTTTGATCCCCTTGAGTTGATGAAGAGGTTTAAGGATGCAGATTTGATCTCCCTTGAGGGCTTGTTTTCTTCTACAATTGCTTGGAGGTTGATGGCTTTAGATCTAGGCTTGAATCCCTTGGAGTGGATGAAGAACTCTGCAGGAAGTACTGTTCACGGTTATAGTATCTTCTTCCTTGAACAGCCTCCACAAGCCTCCCTTGATCTCCTTTGATCCAAATGATCAACTAGGTTTTCTAACCCTCTTGCATGAGTTTTATATCTCTTTGGATGGTCAATAGACACCCCCAGACCAGATCCACAATCCATGGGAGATTAGGTGACTTTAGGATTAAACAAATACAAGGAAAGGGGTTGGCCTCGAGGTGGAAAATAAAGTCAAACATTGCTGCATCGGTGCTGGCGGTCGACCGATAGGGTATGGCGGTCGACTGGAATTTTACACGGTTGGAGCTTTCCGTTGCTGGAAAATTCGGTTGACCGCCCCTTACTGGGCAGTCAACCACTACTGCCGGTCAACCGGTCCTGCACCGGCGGTCGACTGCCAGCTGGGGAAATCCCAGATTTCTCTCGTTCAGTCCCTTAATCCCTTTAGCAGCCCATTCACGTCTGTGGCATAAAACTGGGTAGAATCTTAAGGATTTTTACTGAGTCTTTGACCTTGTGTTCTCTTGGCTATGCTTCATTATGCATCGACCTTTTGTACCAAGTGTTGACTCTTCTTGAAGGGATTTTCATCCTTGCTTGGGCGCGATCATTAGGCTTTCACTTTTGCCATCTCCACTACATTCCTTGGCTTAACTGTCATGAGAAAGTATCAAGTATTTCAGTCAAATAAGAGTGGAAAACATCAATGACTTATAGTGTTTAGCCATTATCAAAACCATGAATATCAAATGACCACAGGGGCACAACAATACCAATTGAAGTCATGTGATCAATGACACCCAAGAGGGGGGGTGAAATTGGTGATTACAAATTTTATAAAAGTTTTACCAGAATTAAACAGATATGATGAAACAGCCTTTTAGAGACTTAGATCTGATGAAATAACAAATAGATCTATCAAAACCTATCACACACAACAGATCCTTGGTACTATGGCGGAGATATGAATTTGATGATTCTGCTCACGCAATGTATTATCTTCCTGACAAGAATGGCCTTGTCAATCCGAACCTACCTTTTGATATACCAAAGATCTAATGTAGAAATGACAAATTATGCTAGATCTGAATGGAAAACGCAAGAGAGTGATATATTGAGAGCTAGCACAGAACGGGGGTAGGAGAAAACTGATCAAACCATACCAAGGACAACATTTTTTAGGTGGTTCAGATGTAACGACGGCAACCTACGCCCACCCCTCACTTATTGTGAGGATTCACACACTATCTTGTAAAGGATTACAAAAACAAAATACACACACACTCGTGAAGAGTTCAGAACTCTGCCGAAGGTGCACACGCACCGAATCACACAGAAATGTGAAGAAAAGCCACACACACACACACATGGATCTGGGTAGATCCACACACACACAGATGTTTAGAGATTACAAGAACACAGACTTGAAGCTCAATGGAAAATAGAAGTAGAAACACAAATGAAAACTTCATATTTAAGCTCCCCCTTAGTGGATGAAGAGGATCTTTGATGAAGCTTGCTTCTCAGCTTGATTTCCACTTGAATGGCTTCAGGATGATCATCAGATGCTTGAGATTTGATGAAGAATGCTTGGACGAAATATTGTTCACGGAGTTCTTCCTGCAACCCTTTTTCTCCTTTGATCCCCTTGTGTCATTAGGGTTTCTTTGCCCTAAGAGATGTTTTTATAACACTTGAATGGTCAAGGGACATACCAAAACACAGATCCACAAATTCAGGCATGTCTGCAGACTTTGGGATTAAAAACCATTAAAAGATGCTTTTCCCTCGTGTAGAAAATAAAGTCAAAAATAGGGGCTTCGAGGGGTTCAGTTGACCGGGGTAGGTATGGCGGTCGACCTAACTTTTACAGGATCTGAAGCTTTCAACGCTGAGAGAATCGGTCGACCGGTCCTGTGCCGGCAGTCGACTGAACTCTGTAAGTTTACAGAGTACTGATTGCTTGGAGGTTAGGTCGACCGGACCAGTCAAGCTGGTCGACCGAACTCTAGAAATCCTGTAAAATAATAGAGTTTAGTTCATGAATCATGTCCATATACAAAAGACTTTGTGTTCGCAATTTGATCCATTCAATTTGAGCTTGGTTTGACTAAATCTGGGCATTCTTTGAGGCAAGATGGATTTGAGCATTCGCTTTGATGAAAATGGCTTTGAGAGCCTACAAGTGCTCTTGCTATAGTTTTTGTGGAAGTTATCAACCTGTTGGCCATACCGAGGTTTTGTTATCATCAAAATCACCTGGAGAGACTCAACATACATATCTTCAGTTTCTGAACCTTTTGAGACTTTCGGTCGACCAAAAGAAGCAAGCCAGTCGACCGGCTTTGGCTTTAAGCTAGGCACCAGCTGCCAACTTCCTTCCATCTTTACCTCATCTTCATTTTGACTGTGTCAACTCTGCATCTTGGATTTATCTTCGCTAAAACAACTTTTTGGCCTATTGAACTTTAGAGCTTGAAGACATGTGACTGCGACCTTGTATGATCTCTTGCTTGGCTAACCATTTCTGGAAACTTGCCTTCAACTGATCTTCCACAGAGTTAAGAAGTTATTTGCATTGACATCATAAAGAGCATAAAGATGACTCATAGATGAGTCATAGTTTGACATCATCAAAATCACAGGGAGATAACATGCCCATGTTTGTTGTGACAGTACACGCATTTAGGCCAATGAAGCGGACCAAGCGTGACCATATTTGAACATGCTCGTATCTTGCCGGGTCAATGTGTGCCAAGAGATGGCATTGATTACTATCAGGCCATCGCAGCCAGAGAAAGTAACAATCAAACCGAAGACCCGAAGAAGCATAATACGTGAAAACCTGGAAAAATAGAATGGGGATGGGTTACCGATTTTCTGAGAAGATGTCGACAGCATCTCCCCCTGCCCAGGAATCTATTGGGGGAGAAGTATAGGAGACCCGTCCATAGTGGGCTGAGACGGGTTTCAAAATAGCCTGGCATATCAAAATGATGGCCCAAATCCAACAGTAGGCAGTGAACACTTTCCCAATTAGTTTTGTCCCGTTTTGGTACCGCAGTGTGTACGTGAAGGCTTTAGGGAAAGCCAGCATAACTATGGACCAGAGGTCCTAAAAGGATCGAGGCAATGTTCACCTTTAAGGCGGTCAACACACTATTTCCCTGGCGAGATCGTTGGGGCTCATGTTGTAATATATAACGAAGCTCTATGATTCAGCGGGAGGATCAGAAACACCTAGAGAAGCATGATGCGATATCGGAAAGTAATCTCGTGAGGTAATTCCGGTAGCATCTCCCCTTGCCTCGGAATATGCCAAGAGATGTATAGGAATTCGGTCCACGGAGAGTTGAGACGGGGTCCGTAACAAATGGGCACATCGGAGCCCGAGGACCGAGATGGTCGAGGGACAATAAAACAGTATTCGCCATAAGGCGGTACTTTCGATGTTCCCCTCAATGAAGTCATCAGAGGTCACGTTTCAGTCAATAGCGAATCTCCAAGACTCAGTGGGGATGGTTGAAGAAAGTTAGGAAAGCACAACCTCGTGAGATAATTCCGATAGCATCTCCCCTTGTCTCAGAATATGTCAAGAGACGTATAAGAAACCCGTCCACGGAGAGCCGAGATAGGGTCCGTAACAAGTGGACATATCGAAGCCTGAGGGTCGAGAGGGCCGGGGAATTGAATAATGAAACACTATTCACCGTAAGGTGGTACTTTCGATGTTCCCCTAATGAAGTCATCAGAGATCACACTTTAGTCAATAACGAATCTCGAAGACTCGGTGGGGGTAGTCGAAGAAACTTCGAGAAATAAAGTGTAATGTATGGGTAGGAACCCCGTCAATGTAGCTCCTCTGCATCTCATGTGTCGAGATATGACCCGGCAATCGGTGAAATGGCAAAAGGAAGGGGATACCGTTACTGGACAAGGGGCATAAGGGTTAAAAGACTTATAGGCCAAGGGCTGAAACGGCGACCACAAGAGTTGGGTGATCCGGCGGCTGGGATATGCATGGTATATATATGGCCATTTCATTGATCCGGCGGTTGGGCCTGCATAGGTGAACCGGCGACTGTTTAGCATGCATATATGTCCATATATATATTATTAAGTGGGCTGGTGGCTGAGTAAACCTGGATGACCCGGTGGTTTGTTTGTACATGCACACATTACATATCTATTCATTCATATAAACATTGGACTATGTACAGTGAAATGAGCTGGCGGCTAGACGCATGGGTTTGGGTAATATGATGGCCCCCTTTTTTATGCATGCATACATTATGTGTATTCATATATAAATATGCCTGAGTGAGCTGGTGGTTGTGCTGGGTGAGTTTCATGCATGCATGCAGATTTATTCAATTCATGCACCCATCTTCATACCTATAGTGGAGTCTAGCGGCTAGGAAATTGGGTAACCATGCTTGCATTTATTACATACTCATGCTATACTCATGCCTGCTAATATATATATATATATATATATATATATATATGGTGGAGTGGCTAGCGATGCGTAAAGCCGCTGATACGGCGACAACATATGATCCGGCAGATGGCCATTGAAGGGGTTGGAACGAGGCCAGGAAAGCGGAGGGCTATGATCCGGCGACTGGAAAGGTGCTGTGTGAGGGTGAGATGGCGGTAGCATGCGGATGGCATTGAGACGGCTGCTGGTTGCTGATCCTGCGGTTGGGAAAGCGGGAGTTACCCGGCGGCAAAATGGGAAGGTGGTGATCCGACGGCCTCTCGCGTCGGATCAAAGCTATAGTGGTTTAGCCGCCGTATCAAAACAACTGAGAATAAAAAAAGGCGAATGAAGGCTTATTAGAGGGGTCTGAAGCTTGAGAAGTGATTTGTTCACTCTAGGAAGGCCTGATGCATGGTAGAAGGTCCTGGGAAGCAGGCGGATGGGCCGGATTCAAATTTGATTCAAGTATGTATGCTGATATGGTGGCCGGAGTCGGATGAGTTGCAGACGGAGCAGAGTTCTGTAAAACAGATAAATATGATGTTTTCTGTACCTCTCTCATCCGTAGAAGGACCAGAGGCCATTTCACAGATCGGAAGGTCCCTGGCCTTCTCTCGAGGCAATAATTAACTACTAAACCCCATCCTTGAGCACAGAAAGTCGGAGAGGAATCAAAATAAGGTAAAAAAACTCTCAACAAGAAATCATGCGGGAAATGGACTAGGTGTTAACATATCTCCCCTCAGAGGTACGCACAGAGGTTACATCCCGGAGATGATGAACCCCTGGTAGCCATTGAGAGTCATTTGTAGAGAAGAGTTGCTGGGAAGAGAAGGGACGAAACAATCACGATCGATAAAAACGTATATAGCCCCACGGGGCCTTCTGCTTGGCTCAGGCTAACTCTGACCTTCATACCATCCCAGGGAGAGGGGGAGAAGCAGACAACCCATGAGCACTCAAGTGAATCATATTTCATTCATTAATTTTTTGAAGAACTATACATGATGCTAAAGTAGAAAAAGAAAAATTACATGAATCGTAAACGAAAGGAAATAGAAGGGAAAAGGGGGAACTATAGCCCAAAGAGGGCCTTACATGGCAGGTGAACCTCCTTCGTAACAACAGCTTCTTCTTGCTATCTCTCTCCCTCTGCTCTTTTCTTCTCTCTTTTCTCTTGTTTTTTCATCTGTATTCTTTCGTTGGCTCCTCTTCGTATTTTCTCTTTCTCCAATGGGTTTCTTTTCCTTTCTGTTTGCTCCCTCCTTTTTTGCGCTCCAAGCAAGGTTTTTATAGATGGAGATGGCTCCCTTGATACGGCGGCTAAAAGAAGAATGAGTGAACCGGCGGTAGGGCACGCCCCTAGCCGCCGGATCAGGGGTGGCCACCGTGTCACCCCACCCCGTGGCCCTTTCAAAGCTCATTTTAGCCCTTCTACTCATTTCTTTGGCCCATTTAATCATTTTTTTCTCCTTTTCTACTTCCTTTCTTCTTTTTCTTCATTCCTAAAAAGTAAGAAATAGCAGAAATAAGGTATATAGTAGAAATAAAATACTTTAATATTATTATTATTGTGTTATTATTAATTTCTTATCATTATTAATATTACATATATTTCGTGTGTCAACAAATGTCTACCACCCTTAGGTGGCGCGAATGAGGGACAAGTGAGCGGGGCCTACGGGTGCAGTCCGTTTGAAAATATATTTTTTATTCTTTATCCCTTTATTCACGCAAGCACGCAGGCATCCATCGACCGCAAGCATAAGCTAGATATATAGAATGGCTTCCCTATATTGAGGATAGGATAAGAACAATGTCTATGATTCACAGATAGAGTGCGGCTCACGAAGCCCAACTAAGAGAGATGTGCATTCGCGAAGAGGATACCACATAGAATATGCACATAGCATAAATCACAATCTACACCCAAGACAATTCTCCATGGAGTGATAGTGTGAGTATGTGAGCAACAAATTCTATACATAGGGACACTCAGACATTCTAAGTAACCCTTCAATGGCCAGCCGCCGGATCATACGTTGCCGCCGTATCAGCCGCTTTACATGAATCGGCGGCTAGGAAAGCAGAGGGCTATGATCCGGCAGTTGGAAAGTTGCTGTGTGAGGGTGAGACTGCGGCAGCATGCGGATGGCATTGAGGTGGCGGCCAGTTGCTGATCCGGTGGCTGGGAAAGTGGGAGTTACCCGGCGGCAAAATGGGAAGGTGGTGATCTGGCAGCCTCTCACGCCGGATCAAAGCTAGAGTGGTTTAGCTGCCGTATCAAAACAACTGAGAATAAAAAAGGCAAACGAAGGCTAATTTGAGGAGTCTGAAGCTTGAGAAGGTGATTTGTTCACTCTAGGAAGGCCTGATGCATGGTAGAAGGTCCTGGGAAGTAGGCGGATGGGCCGGATTCAAATCTGATTCAAGTATGTATGCTGATACGGCGGCCGTAGCCGGATGAGTTGCAAATGGAGCAGAGTTCTGTAAAATAGAGAAATGGGATGTTTTCTATACCTCTCTCATCCATAGAAAGACTGATGCGGGACGGGACGCGAACCTGGGACTCAAGCTCACAGACGTCCCTAAGCGAGGGAAACGTGGGACCTGCGCGGTTGGGGAACCGACAATGAGTCGGGTAGTCAACTCTCTCACGTGCCTGGATCGGGTCACAGGACGGGTTTCGCTCTCTCTCGCAGCGGTGATAAAAATTTGACGAGCTAGTTATCCTATCACTTGCAGTGGCATATGAAAATATACGAACTGAACAACATGCGAAGAGAGGAGCGGACACGATACCTCCACGCGCCGGGCGTGGGGAAGACGACCCCGGCCGGACTCGTACTCCCGGTGTACAGTAAATAAATAATTAAAGCAGTGAATTTAATTGACCACTCAATGCAGGAAGGTAAAGGACTACAATGTGTGACCCAGGAGTAGCAACTCGGGTTGACGGGCAGCAATTTGGACGGTTCTCGGGCCGGAGACGAGCTACTGATCGGCAAAGTTCTGCGGGGCCCGCTGGATAGGAGGTGGGTCCGGCTATTGGGACAGCGGTGCTCGGGCGTCTCCTTACTGCGGAGGCTTGCTGGGGTACTGCTGGATGGTTGCTTACCGATCTCCGGGAGCGATGGTGACTGTATGTCACGCCCCGAGCGCGGAAGATACTCGGATATGCGCGACGAGTTTATATCAATCATGTCAATCAGAGTAGTATTGTATTCGACACCAAAATAAAGATGCGCAAAATAAAAAGATAACCCAATCCTTTATTTCATAATGGATAGACTATTACAAATCCAATACTCTATTCAATTAAAAAGGAAAAGTACATAGTTGACTCAAGAAAATAGGAAAAAGACTAGATGACACTTGGAAAAGCTCTAGCTCTTTCACTCTTGACTTTCCCCATCAGATTGACCTTCTTCGTCGGACTTACCTGAAAAGTAGGGAACACACGGAGTGAGCGAACGCTCAGTAGGAAATTATATCTCAAGCGCTAGCAAGGGGTTTAAATAATTACATTTTTCATGAATGTACTATAACTATGCATGCTCACATAAAACGACAAGATAGAGAGAGAATTTATCAATAAGACGGCAAGATGAACTAGTCATGAGCTTTCAAGAAAAGATAACAAGATATTCAAGCAAGTACTTCTTAGCAAGTCATGTCAAGAACTTTGGCTATCATGTATCAAGCAAGCAAGTAATTACCCTTTCTCGGGTCACGCAATTCATGTCAAGTCAAGTACGAGTCAAGTACAAGATTTGTGTGGAATGTCCAATCAAGCTAGTCATGCACTCGGTATAATGCCAGATACCTTATCATTCAACTCCCATGGGCACAAGTACTTTCGGGTGCTCCTCCCAGGACCAGATCGGGCCCTATATGCGCAGGCATTTATCATGTATATTTGACATCCACTCTTGTATATATATATATAGCCAATAGGGAATTTCAACAATTTAAGCTTGTAGACACGTAGGATAACTTTGAGAGAATGGAGTCCAAAAATACGACATTGGACATAGATAGGCGATAACAACGGTACAATCACGATGAACGATGAAACTAGGTGGAATTAGGTTCCCTTAACTCGGGTACCATGACAAACAAGTATGGACATTCTTTATATAGAATTGAGGTCCACATGAACAGTACATCAAAGGCAAGATACCCTCATTCTTATTATAGAATTGAGGTCCACAAGAACATCAACAAATGGCATGATATCATCATCCCATTAAGAATTCTCATGATATACTCTTTGCATATCATAAGGGCCGGTATACCATGTTTCTTTAGAGTGACATGGCATTCAATAGTGTAATGGGTTTTAGGGTACAACCAGCTCAGTCGACCTTGAGGGAATCCAAGGTACGAGGAGTCTTACGGAGGTCTCTATGACTAACTCGCTAGTCCAAAGGAACGGAATGTCCAATGGAGAGCTTGTATGTCAATGAGAATTGAGGGTGATCGATAAAACATCATGAAACGTGGGACTATACTCACGGAGTGGAGATATAGTGCCGATATACATATATATAGATATATTGAAACCATCGGTTATCAGAAACAGGGTAAAAACATTTTTACAGGAAAATAACGACTTAAGTAAAGTCACTACTCAAGTAATTAACGCCTTCAGTAAGGGCGTTTATCTATTTTACATTTTTTGCAAATTTTCAATATTTCCGTATTTTACCAAAAACGCGCCCTGATAAGGGGCGTTTAATTAAAATTTGACGACGTATGCAATGGTCGTTCATTCTTTACCTCTATTTTTGCAGAATATATATTTTCAGTAATTTATCAGAAACACGCCCTGGACAGGGGCGTTACTTTTCAATTCACGCCCTGAACAGGGGCGTTAGTCAAGTGAGAGATGACCTATACAGGGTCGTGTATTTCAAGAATTTACAATTTTTCAAGTATTGAAATTTCCAGAAAACGAGATATGGTCATGACAGGATAATATCAGGATGCACTGATTTAGAATCATGTTTAAGTGAATATTGGACTAATTAACATGGGTAATTATCAGGTAATTAAATTGACGTCTGTGTACAGGGCGTCAAATCTTTTGAATTGACGACCTTGTCAGGGTCGTTTATTTAAATAGCGCCCTAGTCTGGGTCGCGTATAAAATTAGCGCCCTTGGAAAGGGCGTTTCTTTCCAACAATAGAACTTTTAAAACTCGTGAAAACTATATGCATGAACTAATATATATGGTTTAATATAGTTATTATGGTGATTTGGGCTACAGTGCTTGAGAAAACCTACCTTGATGATGATAAACTGACGGATGAACAGATGTAGGTTCTGAACGATACTCTGTTTTATAAACAGAGTCTTTTTGAAGCTTTCGATCCTAATAGCAGCAGCAAGGGTAAATAAGAGGATGTAGATGAAGAATCCTCAATACTTCAATCAACCGGGTTCACTTCTACAGACAACCTGTAGAGACAGAAGAACGAAGAAGAAGATATTAAAATCTTCTTATACGTAACCGAAAGCAAGGGGAAAGAACTTACTTGTTCTTCGGAAGACAGCAGCTTTCAACCTGTAATCAGAGAAGAGTATGAAGAATCATTAGTTCTTCATGCGTTGATCGAACACAATATAAGGAAGAAGGAAGAAGAAGAACCTGCTGTTCTTCGCATACCTTTGAAAACTCCGAACGCCAAATAGCGTTCTCGGTTCAAGCAGAAGGTTATTTATAAGATATTGGAAATCCTAATAAGGTTAGTGTTCGATTGGAAGTAATACTTCCATGATAGAGTTATTACTACATTCGAACTCTTTCTCATAGTTATCAACTTACCCTGGATAGACTCCGGGGTCGAACGAAACTCGAACTGAATTAGCGACCTAGGTCAGGGCGTCGAATTTAAATTGACGCCTTGTCAAGCGTCGTTTCTTGTTGAAACGCGTCCATGCAAGGGACGTTACGCTAACTTGCCCTTTTTATTTTATTTTGGTCGTTTGAAATTTGACGCCTTGAAGTGTGGGCGTCCTTTCTTCAAAACACGCCTTAGGTAAGGGCGTTTTATTGTAAAGTAGCGCCTATATCTAAGGCGTTATTTTCATCAGGGTTTAATTATTTTTATTCCAAGCTCTTTCGTTTATTTACTAAATCTTTTAATCTATTTGATTATTTATTCCTTTTAAATTTATCAGGGTTGCTACACCCTCCCCCACTTAAAAAGAATTTGGTCCCCAAATTCCATATCATATATTTACATTTGGAGAGTGTAGAGTATGTACCTTCTAAAATAAATCTGGAAATTATTTCCTCATAGATTCCTCAGTCTCCCATGTCGCTTAATGTTCTGAATTCTTATTCCATTGTACCTTTAGCATGGGAATAACCTTATTCCTTAGGGTACGTACTTCTCAATCTAAGATCTTCATAGGCTTCTGTTCATACGTGAAATCTTTCTGGATCACTAGGTCTCCATATTCAATAATATGTGATGGGTCATGTACATACTTCTTCAACATAGATATGTGGAACACATTATGTGTCTCGGACAATTGAGGAGGCAATGCGATGCGGTAAGCAACCTCGCCAACTCTTTCTAGAATTTCAAAAGGTCCGATAAATCTTGGTGTAAGCTTGCCTTTAACACCAAATCTTCGTATTCCACGTCCAGGCGATATCTTGAGAAATACATGATCTCCAATTTGGAATTCGAGATCTCTTCTTCTTGTGTCGGCATAAGCCTTTTGCCTTGTCTGAGCTACTTGCAATCTTTCCCTGATTACTTGTATCTTCTCAGTTGTATCCCTTACTATGTCTGGACCTAACAGTTGTTTCTCTCCAACTTCATTCCAGCACAAGGGTGATCGGCAACTCCTTCCGTATAAGGCTTCAAAAGGTGCCAGTTGTATACTTGCCTGGTAGCTATTATTGTACGCAAATTCGACCAGAGGCAAGTGATCATGCCAGTTTCCATCAAAATCAGTAATGCATGCTCTAAGCATATCTTCAACTACTTGATTTGTTCTCTCGGTCTGACCATCCGTTTGAGGATGAAAAGCTGTACTAAAATTAAGTCTCGTCCCCAACGAATGTTGTAGTCCCTTCCAAAAATGAGAAGTAAAACGGGGATCTCTGTCAGACACGATTGAAACAGGAATACCATGTAATCTGACTATTTCCTTGATGTATAGTGCAGCTAAGACATCAACTGACCATCGACTCTTGATTGGCAAGAAATGCGCTGATTTGGTCAATCGGTCAATGATAACCCATATTCCATCATGTCCTCTTTTTGATTTAGATAAACCCATGATGAAATCCATACCAATATCCTCCCACTTCCATTTAGGGATATCTAGAGGATGTAGCTTTCCAGCAGGCTTTTGGTGTTCCGCCTTGACTTGTTGGCATGTGAGACAGCGTGATACATAGTCCGCTATTTCTCTTTTCATGTTGGGCCACCAAAAATTTCTTTTCACATCTTGGTACATCTTGGTAGATCCAGGATGAATCGTATACCTTGATCTGTGAGCTTCATCTAAGATCTTCTTTTTCAATTCTGGGCAGTCCGGTATACAAGTTCTATTCTTGAACATTAATCTTCCATCAGAAGCTAGTTGGAAGTCCGATTGTCCTTCTAATCTGCCCTTGATTTCTACTAATGTAGGATCATCATCCTGAAGTGCTTGTATCTCAGATAATAAATCTGACTGTATGCTTACATGAGATAATGTGACACATCTAGGGTCCGTGTCCATGCTTATATTGAGTTCAGAGAATTGTTCTAGCAATTTCCATTCTTGAATCAGACAATTGGCTAACAGTGCTCTCGGCTTTCGACTAAGGGCATCTGCTACATGATTACCCTTTCCGGGATGATATTGTATATTGAAGTCGAAGTCCTTGAGATATTCTAGCCATCGTCTTTGCCTCATATTTAGTTCCTTCTGTGAGAAAAGATATTTGAGACTCTTGTGATCGGAGTATACAGTAAACTGTACTCCATAAAGATAATGTCTCCATATTTTGAGTGCAAATACTACCGCGGCCAATTCTAAGTCATGGACGGGGTAGTTCTCTTCATGCTTCTTTAATTGACGAGAAGAGTAGGCTATCACCTTCCCTTGTTGCATTAGAACACACCCGAGGCCAATGCCAGAAGCATCAGTGTATACCTCGAACTTTTCTCCTTCAATTGGCAATGCTAAGATAGGAGCTGTAGTAAGATGATCCTTGAGAGTTTGGAAGCTTCTCTCACATTCCTCATCCCATTCATAACGGATCTCCTTGCGAGTTAACCTCGTAAGTGGCACGGCGATTTTTGAGAAATCCTTGATGAATCGCCTGTAATAGCCGGCAAGACCTAAGAAACTTCGGATCTCGCTAGCATTGGTCGGTCTTTCCCAGTTCCTTACAGCTTCAACCTTTGATGGGTCTACAGACAAGCCATCCTTTGATATAACATGTCCGAGAAAAGTCACTTCTTCAAGCCAGAATTCACACTTGCTAAGTTTTGCATATAATTGATTTGTCCTCAATATTTGTAATGCAATCCTCAAATGTTCCTCATGCTCTTCCTTGGTCTTGGAATAAATCAATATATCATCAATAAAGACCACCACGAATTGATCCAAATAAGGCCTGAATATACTATTCATTAACTGCATAAAGGCAGCAGGGGCATTCGTTAGTCCGAAAGGCATAACAACAAATTCATAATGGCCATACCTGCTTCTGAATGCGGTTTTATGAATATCCTCGTCCTTGATTCTTAGTTGGTGATATCCGGACCTAAGATCAATTTTGGAAAAGTACATGGATCCTGAAATTTGATCAAACAATTCATCGATTCTCGGCAGTGGATACTTGTTCTTGATAGTGAGATGATTCAATTGTCGATAGTCGACGCATAACCTCATGGATCCGTCTTTCTTCTTTACAAATAATACAGGCGCTCCCCACGGGGAAGTACTTGGTCTAATGAATCCTTTCTTAATGAGTTCCATCAATTGCTCCTTTAACTCCTTGAGTTCAGCAGGTGACATCCTATAAGGTGCCTTTGAAATCGGACCAGCACCAGGGACTAAGTCAATGGTGAAGGCCACTTCTCTTTGCGGGGGTAATCCCGGCAAATCTTCCGGAAACACGTCCGGAAATTCTTGTACCACTGGAATGTCTTCTAGCTTAATCTCCTTAGCTTCTTTAACTGTGACAAATGCGAGGAAAGATGCACATCCTTTCCTGATGAGCTTGCTAGCTCGGAGAGCTGAAATAATAGGGGATTTGCTCCGACTCTTGGGGCTAGTAAATATTAGTTCTGGAAATTCCTTGAATGTAACCTTACTATTGCGGCAATCAACCGTTGCCTGATACTTGGATAACCAATCTGCCCCTAGTATAACATCATACTCTTTCAGATCTAAACATATGAGATCAATAGGGAGATTTTGACCATGAATCAATACTTCACAGTTTTGGTAATGATGTGTAATATCAGTCTCATCATCCAGAGGAGTAGACAAAACTAACTTTATCCATTCCGGTTCTAGGGGTAATGGGTCAGCAAACTTTTTAGAAACAATAGAATGCGATGCACCAGTATCAATTAAGACATATGCATTCTGGAACAAACTTTCAATATACCTTCCACTAAGCCGCCTCCTTCTACTTGCTCAGTCTCCTTGATTGCATGAAGACGAGCATTCTTGGTTACTGGGCGTTTTCCGTCATCGGCTTGATTATTTAGTAGTGGGCAATCGGGAATCCGATGCTCACGACTCCCACAACGGAGACATGCTCCTAGTTTCCTCCAGCATTCTTCTGCTCTATGACCCGCTTTATCACAATGCTTGCACACTGTATTTGGAGAGGTAGTGGTGATAGAGAAGGGCTTGGTCTTCTTGAACTTTTGGTCTTGTGAGGATGCTCCTCCATTGCTAGGCCTTTTCTTGAAGTTGGGTTTAAAGGAACCCGAACCTGTAACTTGTTCCTTCTTATCCTTACCACGAATCCTATCAGACAGTTCCGTGGCATCTTCTAATAGTTGAGCTCGGCGTACTATTTCCGAGTAGACTTGAATGTCCATCGGCGCCAGTTGAGTAATAGCTTGGGGCCTGAGCCCATTTAGAAACCTCCTAGCTTTCATTTTCTCGGTGCTAACTAGATGCTTAGCATATCGAGACAATCTAGAGAATTGGGCCTCATACTCGGCCACTGACAAAGATCGTTGCTTTAATGCAGCAAATTCTGCAGCCTTCTTTTCCTGAACTCGGTCCGAGAAATATTTCACGTTGAAGTGTTCAACGAATTCTTCCCACGAAACCTGATCTTGATGTATAGTAGCCTCTATTGATTCCCACCAGCATCTAGCATCCCTTTCTAACTGAAAAGTAGCTAATAAAACTTTATCCTGATCCGTGCATTGCATAACACGGAATATACGTTCTATCTCCCTAATCCAGTGTTCAGCGTCATCTGGATCAGTAGAACCCGTGAACTTGGGTGGGTTCATGTTCTTGAAAGTCTGGTGGAGACTTCCTGCTCGTTGTCCACCTCCTAGTGTTACTTGCTGCAGTACTTGAGTCATGCCTTGAAGGGTACGCTGCATGTTGCGCCATTGAGCACGTTCGGCAGCCATTATCCTACAATTACAATAACTAGATTAATATGTGCTTGTATTTAAAGACTCATATACTATGTTAACTTTAACCCTTGGTTCTACCCAATCTCACTGGTTGAAGGTTTAAAACTTATCCTTGGACTTGGGTTTTTCCTAGGAATTGAATACCCTAGGCTCTGATACGACAAAAACTGTCACGCCCCGAGCGCGGAAGATACTCGGATATGCGCGACGAGTTTATATCAATCATGTCAATCAGAGTAGTAGTGTATTCGACACCAAAACAGGGATGCGCAAAATAGAAAGATAACCCAATCCTTTATTTCATAATGGATAGACTATTACAAATCCAATACTCTATTCAATTAAAAAGGAAAAGTACATAGTTGACTCAAGAAAATAGGAAAAGGATTAGATGACACTTGGAAAAGCTCTAGCTCTTTCACTCTTGACTTTCCCTATCAGATTGACCTTCTTTGTCGGACTTACCTGAAAAGTAGGGAACACACGGAGTGAGCGAACGCTCAGTAGGAAATTATATCTCAAGCGCTAGCAAGGGGTTTAAATAATTACATTTTTCGTGAATGTACTATAACTATGCATGCTCGCATAAAACGACAAGATAGAGAGAGAATTTATCAATAAGACGGCAAGATGAACTAGTCATGAGCTTTCAAGAAAAGATAACAAGATATTCAAGCAAGTACTTCTTAGCAAGTCATGTCAAGAACTTTGGCTATCATGTATCAAGCAAGCAAGTAATTACCCTTTCTCGGGTCACGCAATTCATGTCAAGTCAAGTACGAGTCAAGTACAAGATTTGTGTGGAATGTCCAATCAAGCTAGTCATGCACTCGGTATAATGCCAGATACCTTATCATTCAACTCCCATGGGCACAAGTACTTTCGGGTGCTCCTCCCAGGACCAGATCGGGCCCTATATGCGCAGGCATTTATCATGTATATTTGACATCCACTCTTGTATATATATATATATAGCCAATAGGGAATTTCAACAATTTAAGCTTGTAGACACGTAGGATAACTTTGAGAGAATGGAGTCCAAAAATACGACATTGGACATAGATAGGCGATAACAACGGTACAATCACGATGAACGATGAAACTAGGTGGAATTAGGTTCCCTTAACTCGGGTACCATGACAAACAAGTATGGACATTCTTTATATAGAATTGAGGTCCACATGAACAGTACATCAAAGGCAAGATACCCTCATTCTTATTATAGAATTGAGGTCCACAAGAACATCAACAAATGGCATGATATCATCATCCCATTAAGAATTCTCATGATATACTCTTTGCATATCATAAGGGCCGGTATACCATGTTTTCTTTAGAGTGACATGGCATTCAATAGTGTAATGGGTTTTTAGGGTACAACCAGCTCAGTCGACCTTGAGGGAATCCAAGGTACAAGGAGTCTTACGGAGGTCTCTATGACTAACTCGCTAGTCCAAAGGAACGGAATGTCCAATGGAGAGCTTGTATGTCAATGAGAATTGAGGGTGATCGATAAAACATCATGAAACGTGGGACTATACTCACGGAGTGGAGATATAGTGCCGATATACATATATATAGATATATTGAAACCATCGGTTATCAGAAACAGGGTAAAAACATTTTTACAAGAAAATAACGACTTAAGTAAAGTCACTACTCAAGTAATTAACGCCTTCAGTAAGGGCGTTTATCTATTTTACATTTTTGCAAATTTTCAATATTTCCGTATTTTACCAAAAACGCGCCCTGTAAGGGGCGTTTAATTAAAAGTTGACGACGTATGCAATGGTCGTTCATTCTTTACCTCTATTTTTGCAGAATATATATTTTCAGTAATTTATCAGAAACACGCCCTGGACAGGGGCTTTACTTTTAAATTCACGCCCTGAACAGGGGCGTTAGTCAAGTGAGAGACGACCTATACAAGGTCGTGTATTTCAAGAATTTATAATTTTTCAAGTATTAAAATTTCCAGAAAACGAGATATGGTCATGACAGGATAATATCAGGATGCACTGATTTAGAATCATGTTTAAGTGAATATTGGACTAATTAACATGGGTAATTATCAGGTAATTAAATTGACGTCTGTGTACAGGGCGTCAAATCTTTTGAATTGACGACCTTGTCAGGGTCGTTTATTTAAATAGCGCCCTAGTTTGGGTCGCGTATAAAATTAGCGCCCTTGGAAAGGGCGTTTCTTTCCAACAATAGAACTTTTAAAACTCGTGAAAACTATATGCATGAACTAATATATATGGTTTAATATAGTTATTATGGTGATTTGGGCTACAGTGCTTGAGAAAACCTACCTTGATGATGATAAACTGACGGATGAACAGATGTAGGTTCTGAACGATACTCTGTTTTATAAACAGAGTCTTTTTGAAGCTTTCGATCCTAATAGCAGCAGCAAGGGTAAATAAGAGGATGTAGATGAAGAATCCTCAATACTTCAATCAACCGGGTTCACTTCTACAGACAACCTGTAGAGACAGAAGAACGAAGAAGAAGATATTAAAATCTTCTTATACGTAACCGAAAGCAAGGGGAAAGAACTTACTTGTTCTTCGGAAGACAGCAGCTTTCAACCTGTAATCAGAGAAGAGTATGAAGAATCATTAGTTCTTCATGCGTTGATCGAACACAATATAAGGAAGAAGGAAGAAGAAGAACCTGCTGTTCTTCGCATACCTTTGAAAACTCCGAACGCCAAATAGCGTTCTCGGTTCAAGTAGAAGGTTATTTATAAGATATTGAAAATCCTAATAAGGTTAGTGTTCGATTGGAAGTAATACTTCCATGATAGAGTTATTACTACATTCGAACTCTTTCTCATAGTTATCAACTTACCCTGGATAGACTCCGGGGTCGAACGAAACTCGAACTGAATTAGCGACCTAGGTCAGGGCGTCGAATTTAAATTGACGCCTTGTCAAGCGTCGTTTCTTGTTGAAACGCGTCCATGCAAGGGACGTTACGCTAACTTGCCCTTTTTATTTTATTTTGATCATTTGAAATTTGACGCCTTGAAGTGTGGGCGTCCTTTCTTCAAAACACGCCTTAGGTAAGGGCGTTTTATTGTAAAGTAGCGCCTATATCTAAGGCGTTATTTTCATCAGGGTTTAATTATTTTTATTCCAAGCTCTTTCGTTTATTTACTAAATCTTTTAATCTATTTGATTATTTATTCCTTTTAAATTTATCAGGGTTGCTACACTGTAGGTGTGCCGGCGTATTTTCCGGGGAATTAATTCCCGGACTGCTTCTTGTGGTTTGTAGTATTTTCCTGGCTCGGAATTACAGACACACAGGCAAGACTGAGTTTTCCCTGAAAATAAATTTTGACCGATAAGAAAACAATATATCTTGGTTCATAAGAAAATTATGGGTGGAAGGTGGGGAAGTGAGGAATACGCATGATTTTTTTGGGAATTTCCTGACGCTGTTTAGGGGGTGAGAAAAATAGAAGAATAGACTTCTATCTTGTTGATCTGCAAATTGGCAGACTGTCAGGGGTGGATCTAAAAATTAGAGAAAAATATCAAACGATGTCGGAATGACACGAAATTTAAAATGGAGACCGGGGATTACAAGAAGAACAAACACTCAAAATTGAAGCTTGATCAGATCTCCTGATGTGGAGATAAAATTCAGGCTTCAACCTTCTTATCCCGATGTAGATAGAACTCCGACGCAGTGGCGGTGGTGGTGCGACGGCGGCTCGATGGTGGCGGCGGTGGCGAGGCTGAGCTTCTCACTCATGGAGGGGGAGATGGGGAGGGTTCACACCTAAAGAATTTCATAGAAATCCATCTGCAAGGGGAGAGGGGTGAGCCCTTGGGCTCCTTGGGGGCAAATGCCAATTTTCTTCACATTAATTCATGAAATGTTGAAATACAAGCTTATATAGTAATTGATAAAAGACCCTAACTAGACCTAGATCTAGCATTTGGGAAGGGCAAATGGGGTATAATACATTAATCCCCCAGGTGGTCAAATGACCAATAATAAAAATATTACAACATGGATTAAAATACTATAAAGGGGGGCGCCCCTTAACTAAGGGGACATCATTTTTGAATTTTCCATTTTTTTGTCCCCCCTTGGTCCAAGTCCAATCTTGGACTTTGAACCAGCCCCACATGGGCCTTAGGACCTAGGTGGACCAATGGGAAAGAGGGTGGGGGAACTTGCTGGACCCACTGACATATTACATAGAAATCCAAAGACTTTAAAGACTAACCCTTTGGCTTATAATGCCTTACAATTTGTAAACCCAATTAGCCAAGGGTATAAATATAAACAAAAGGACACAAATATAAAATATAAATGTTAGTGCCCGGTGTTGATTCCCATCATTTCTCCCCAAGTGGGAAGGACTCGACCCCGTCGAGTAAGGGGTGCGGCTGCTCGTGTGGCTCCAATGAATCTGTCACCGACCTGGAAGCGCAGAGTACACTCCACTCCAAGTAATCGTCACCTGCTTATCCCGTATATATTCGATATGCACACGCTGCTGTGGAAATGAGGCTTAGTGGTGGACACTTCGGGGTGGGGTCACTCTCAAAGGAAGGAGACGGCTCAGTGACTCACTAGGAATCACCGTTGGGTCCCTTTATGCGACTAGATCCGAGACATAGAATGGTAAAGCCGATCCCAAATTTCGGCAATTCTACAATGTACGCATTTAGACCCGACTTGTCTCGCACTCGAAAGGGACTAACAACGTGAGCTGACAAAAGACCGACTCAACTCGATGTATGCGGACTCACTATGCACTCGACAGACAAACGGTACGAAGCAAAGACTCACACATGACCCTAAATGAACCTACTGTTAGTCTGACCCATACACATGCGAAGGAGGACCAGGACATCCGAATGTGTGCCATGCATACAGTAGATGCAATCGATGGCTGATGGAATGGGGGACTCCTAGACATCCTAATTTGTCCCTAGCATGTGACTGCCTGTTGGATTTGGGAGACTTGGGAGGGCTAGGAGAGTCGAATACTCCTTCTTCGTCACCCCTATATGATGACCGTGGAACGGTCCCCTGGCTGAGTGTAGGTGGACTGGCCCGTGGGGAAGGGGTGTGGTAGTGGACTCCCTTGAAAAAGTGGAGTAAATGTGGTGGGTCAAGGGGTTCACTAGGGAATGGGTCGAAGGGATCAAAGAAAGTGTAACCCCTCGATATGGGTTCCCTCATGACATGGTCCCATGTTTGAATTCCTTGAAGGTGTAGGTGGTCACCTTCATCCATTATGGTTAGAGGGATGGTGATCTCATAGAGTAGATATGGGTCCTGCCTCGGGATGGCAATACCGTAAGAGGGAGCAAAGTCAAGCTCATCGGGAACGGGGAAGAACAAAAGGACCTCGGTGGTGATATGACCCAAAGTGTACACCGAGGTAATAGACCCCAAATCCGGGAGCATGAAGCTATGACTATAGGGTTGGTCAGACCCTAAGGCCAACATATAGGTTGGCTCCCATTGACACTCTAAACTCCTTATTAGATCCTTCACACTTTCTATGAAGCAAAAGGACTAGAAAGTGGTGTGAAAGGAGTTACTGGGGACTACTGGGAGTGTTGGGTCCATGGGTGGGTAGCAAGGTGGTCTAGGGACCAAGCCTATCTTGAGCCAACTAAGTAGTGGCTCGGCGATGAAGAGATTTCCCGTTAGAAACACGGGTGGCCCCAAATGAGGTGGCTCCGAATAAAGATCGGAAGGCAAGGGTGGTGGCAATGGAGCTCTCATGGGTGGGGAAGGAATTGTTGTGACTCCTCTGTGTTGATGATGTTGACAATAAGCTTTACTTCTTTGGCAACAGCTTGTTTTGATTGATTGGCAACTGTTTATGTTTTGATGAAACTGTCTTTATCAGATTGTCTGTGTGTTCCATGCAGTCAGAGTCTATACATTACATTTTGTTGTGCTTGTGCATTGTTTAGAACACAAGTCTGCACATTGCTTGTAGACTGCACAAAGTCTGCACATTGCATACACAGAAGTCTATACATTGCATTGCAGCATGCATTGACTCCAAGTTTGTACAGCGTCCAGCGTCTCACTCAGCGTCTCATGCATTGGTCAAGTCTATACATTGCATATGGCTATGCATCACTCAAGTCTATACAATGCATGCACGTTCATTCAAAGTCCATACATTGGCCTGTAGCATGAACGAAACCAAGTCTATACATCGGTGAAGTCTGTACAGCCTGTGTGTTCCACGATATCAAGTCTATACACTCCTGTATCTTTACCTACGTTGCACCTGCTAGTCTATACATTGCAGCTGAGTTGAAGTCTGTACAGCCTGTGAGGTCCGTCTCACTCAGCGTCTCAAGTGGACTTGAAGTCTATACATTGGATCGTCTTACTTAGCGTCTCATGCAAGTCTATACATTCTTGACAGCTCAGCGTCTCATGCAGTGTCTCATGCAAAGTCTGTACATTGAGCGTCTCATGTTGCGTCTCATGCAAGTATATTCATTCGTCAAGTCTATACATCGAGCGTCTCATGCAAAGTCTATATATTCCTCATTGCCTTGCTTCATGCACCAAGTGTGCACATTCCTTACTTAAGTCTATACATCTTTGTCTTATGCATGCATCATTTCTCAAGTCTGTACATTGCATCATTTGTTCATGCATTATCTCTAAAGTCTGTACACTGCATTGCACGAGCTGAAGACTGTCTAAGTCTATACATTGCTTCTCCATGCATTGCACGAAGTCTGCACATTGTGTGATGCATGATCAACAAGTCTATACATTGGCTAGATGCATGCAGAGTCTGCACATCGTCATAGTTGCCTCGATGCCATAGAAAGTCTATACAGTCCACTATGCTCGGAATTTGACGCCCATCAATAGTGGGGTCACTTCTGAAAATGACGCCCAGGATGGAGGCGTCTTTTTGTTGTGCATCAATTTATCAAAGTCTAGACATCATCTGGTTGCATAACACATAGTCTGTACATTGTGCATTGTGTTCTCATGCCTGAAACACTAGGCATTGCAATGTCTATACATTGCTGTCGCATGTACACCAAGTCCACACATCTGTTGACAGAACGTCTATGCATTCATCATCAATGTACACACTTTGCTTGATGCATTCTACATTACACATTAGCAAGTCTGTACAACGTCTGCATAGTGAGCATGAAGTCTGTACAATGGTCGACGGCATGTTAGTGCATTCAGTCTTGTTGTGCATACTTCACCTTGTGCACACTGCATTACACTTCAGCAAGTCTATACAACGTCTGCACATTACATACTATAAAGTCTGTACAAGGTGTCGACATTAAACTGATAAGTTCCTTTCGACTGACTCACATGGACTCTTTGCAGAGATTGATGACATGGCTCGTGATCCAAGGATGGACGAGGTGCCCAGATTGTGACACGTGGAATGTAGCCTAGCCAGGATGCTGCCATGTGGTCAAAATTCCTCGGATCTGGCAAAAGCTCGTGGCGGGAAATGTGGAAGCCACACGCCCTATCCAAACTGCTGCTGCTATAAAAGGAAGTCTTCTTCCTCAGAAGAAGACTGATTGATGAGGTGAAGGCTTGAGAGTAGAGAAGCTTTAAGCAGCAGAGAGCCACTGAGAGCAGAGAAGAAAAACCCACGATCCACAGAGAAGAAAAAGAGAAAGAAGAGAAGATTGAGAGAGATGAGTTGAGAGAGAGTTTGTTTGAGAGCTTGTCTGATTGTTCCTCAGACTCTTGGTTCAGTTACCAGAGCTGAGTTGCTCATTGTGAGCTACATTCCCTGTTGGGATTTATCATTTTCGTTTGCTTCTATTTTTTTGCTTTCCGAAACTGTTTCTTCAAGCTGTGTGTCAGCTGTTTGCAGAGGTGTTGCCTCTGGACGGGTAAGCTGTAGTCCCTAGTGGATTTGCAGAGGTGTAGCCTCTGGACAGGTTAAGCTGTAACTCCTCAGCGGGTGAGACTTGGTCTCGGACAGCAAGCTGTGAAGCTTAGCGGTTGTAGGCTAAGCTGTATTGCCCAGCGGACGCAAGCTGTGTTGCGCAGCAGTAAGCCACACTTGGTTAAGTGTGGGGTGGACGTAGGTCTCCTGACCGAACCACCTAAAAATCTTGTGTGCCTTGTGTTTGTGAGATTGCTCTTGAACTGGTGTGTGACTGGATTTCATGATTATCTTCACAGATTGATTAGTTTCTGTTCAGATCTAGCATTCTAGTTAGTGATATTGTATATCGGCTTAAATTCCGCATTAGAGCCTTATATTGGTTTTAATTTAGGCCATAGATCTATTCACCCCCCTCTAGATCCACACTTCGTGGTGATAGACTGTTTCCATCTAACACAACAGTTGGTATCAGAGCCTAACTCTTCTACAGGGACGTATAGCCCGAAGAGGAAGGTACAGATGGATGCTCGAGGGATGATTGCTGAGGGACATTCTACCACCAAGCCCCCTTACTTCGATGGATCAAAATATGCATACTGGAAGAATCGTATGCAAGTCTTTTTGAGGGCGAAGGACTACGAGATTTGGAAGGTGGTGAGTAAGGGACCTTTTGAGCTGTCCCCGAATGAGGATGTCTGGACCAAAGAAGAGATTCGAAGGTCTACTATGACCTGGAGTGCCATCAATGCTATACAGTGCCCTCTGCACCCCACAGAGTTTTCTCGTGTATCATCTTGCACTTCAGCTAAACAGATGTGGGATATGTTGGAGGTCATCTATGAAGGGACCTCTCAGGTCAAAGAGACGAAGGCGAACCTCCTGGTGTAAGAGTATGAAGCCTTCAAGATGAAGCCCAATGAGACCATCAAGGAGATGTATGCTCGACTGACAATCATCACAAACGGTCTCAGAGGTCTTGGGAAGACATACTCAGAATATGACATTGTAAGGAAAATCTTGCGTTCCCTGACTCATGTTTGGCACACTAAAGCTACTGTAATGGAAGAGTCGAGGGATCTGCGCAACACTAGGGCAGATGAGTTAATTGGTTCGCTGATGGCTTATGAAATTAATCTGCTGAAGATAGATGAAGTTGAGAAGATGAGAAAGCCGATTGCACTGAAGGCTGGTGCTAGCAAATCCAGCCGATCCAGCAGTAATGGATCATCATCCGAGGAGAGCCTGTCTGGAGAAGAAATAGTAGGTGATGATATAGCAATGATCACCAGAGAGTTCAAGCGGTTCCTCAAGAAAGAAGGAAGGTGATTCAGCCAAAGAAACTATAGTGGTGGCCGACGGGATAAAAGGTATAAATCTAATCATGCTAAGCAAACTGAATCTAATGTGTGTTACCAATGCAGGAAGGCTGGACACCTAAAAGCTGATTGTCCGAAGAATCAGAAGCTCAAGCACAAGTCCAAGAAAAAGAACACTAAAGGGAAAGCCATGGTGAGTACCTGGAGTGATGAGGACGAAGGTAGCTTGAGCAACAGCTCGGACAGTGAGGGAGAATCAGAAAAGCCTATTTGCCTCATGGCAACCAGCTCTGAAGACAGAGAGGAAGACTCAGATGAGGTATCCTCTCGATTCGATAATTTCACTATTACTGATTGGGTAGATGTCTATCATGAAATAGCTGATAAAGCAGATGATATCAGAAAGGAAAATAGGCATCTAAGAAGAAAAATAAATTCCATGCAAAATGACACAACTCTAACTGATAAAATTGCATGCCTTGAATCTGAGAATAATAAGCTGAAACTCACATGCTCTGAAATAGAAGAAATCAAGTATGAGTTAAAAGCCTCTAAAGAAGAAAATGAGAGGTTAGAAAAAGAAACTGATGAATGAAAATTGAAAATACAGAAATATGAGAGTGAGATGAAAATTGTGAGTGAAAAATATGAAGCTGTCCTAAGTGTGAACATCGAACTGAATTTTTATTGATAAACTCTGCATACATCATGTTTAAACCATGCTGTTCAAAAAGCTCATTCATAAGCCCTTATAATGGAAGACTTTGAAAACTTATGTTTTAGATTTATGAGATTGATATTTCTTTAAAAATCTGGTTGAATTTCTTGTGTTTGAAGCATCCTTGAAAAATCTGTTAATTGAAACTCTTCTGCTCATGTCCTTGGTTCATTGACCTGAACTTCTCCTTGTTTGCCCCTGTGGTCTCCTTTTCATTCATTTCATAAGGTTCCATTTATTGAGGGGGAGCCTCCTTGTCATATGCATCATGCTGCATAGAAGGAGAAGAATTGTGCTCTTGCATTCATATTTCTGGTATCTGCATCTACATTCATACCCCTTCCCATGGTTTATTTTGATTATACCAAAGGGGGAGAATATCATTCAATCATTGCATGCAGGTTCCTTTTGATCATCTCTAACTCATGCTCTTGCTGACACTCTTAAAGGGGGAGAATCATGTTCTTGCAAGGGGGAGAAATTGACTGAATTTTTATACATGCTTTAATTTCTCAAACTATTTTCTTTTTGATGAAGTCAAAGGGGGAGAATAGTTTGAGTCATCAGACTGACTCACTGTGTAGTGTTGCCATCATCAAAAAGGGGGAGATTGTTGTGCCCCTGTGGTTTTGATGATGGTTTTAATGGTGGTTTTGATGATTGGCCTTTGATGTGAGTTATTCACTGTGAGTCATCTTGCTGTGTGTGTCATCATGCTATTATTCAGTCATTCTCTGATCATAATGCTTTTCTTTTATATGCTCGATTAATTCATGTTTTATCATGTAAGTGAATGGAGTTCATATGGCTGTCAGATAACATGCTCTACTTAATTCTATCTACACTCTGTTTGTACAGTCTCTACAGCAGTGCGTCAACTCATTGTGCTGATGCGTCGACCCTTCAGTCATATTTGTCTCTGTCCACACAGTAGTGCGTCAACTCCTTGAGCTGATGCATCGACTCTTCAGTTCAGTTTCTTCAAGTCTATACAGTGGACTGTGCAGCCTGTTCATGTTGGTGAAGTCTATACATCGGTCCTTCACCGTCTCATGCATTGTCTCTGCCAACGTCTCATTTAGAGTCTTCCCTGTGTTGAAGTCTGTACAGCGTCAACAGTGCATCAAGTGTATACATTGGGTCATGCATTCACTGTAGAGTCTACACATTGCTGGGTCTTATTCAATGTCTTCATGCATTCATCAAGTCTATACGCTGGAAGACAAAGTCTATACAGCGTCAACTCATTGGGCTGCAGCGTCAACTCAGCAAGTCTATACATCCTCAGTTGAACGTAAAGTATATACGTTGCAGCGTCAACTCATTGGGCTGCAGCGTCAACTCAGCAAGTATGCACATCGCCTTCAGACTTTCAAGTCTATACACTCTATACTCATTCAAGTCTGTTCAGCCGTTTGCATTCCATGAAGTCTGTACACTACATCGCCTTCTGCAAGCATTCTTCAAGTATGTACAGCCTGTGCATTGCTTCACAACAAGTCTAGACATCCTGGCTATAGTCTAAGTCTACACATCCTGCTAGGTCGGACTTCAAAGTCTGTACACTGCGCACCACTGTACAAGTCCATACAATGGCTGTTGAAATGTGAAGTCTATACATTGTCTGATCATTCATCTTTGAAGTCTATACAACGTTGCCTTGTCTCTTCAAGTCTATACAACGTTGCCTTATTTCTTCAAGTCTATACAATGTGCACAGTTTCTTCATGTCCATACATTACATCGTTGTCTTCAGCTAAAGTCTATACATCGGACTGTTTGAGCAAGTGTATATAGCGTTTCATTCACACTTGAAGTCAACACATTGGGCAAGTCTGTACGTTGCATTCGCCTTCACAAGTCTATACAACGAAGTATATACACTGCAATGTACATACTTAAATCTTATGACTTCATTCTTATTGCTGAAGGGAACAGGGTCGACGCTGGGAGCTTAAAGCGTCCACGCATCAGTTGACGAAGCCTTCACGATATCTTCCACTGCGTCAATGCCACAATGGAGCAGCGTCGACGCAGCGGCTTAAGAGACGCCAATATACAAGGCAAGACAGGCCTTAATGTACATGTTCGTGCGTCAACGCCATCAACAAGCAGCGTCGACGCAGTGGCGGAAGAGAGGCCAATACACACTTCTGATTTTCATCCGTGCGTCAACGCCACCAACTGGCAGCGTCGACGTAGCAGTTTAAGAAAGGGGCGACTTATCTCTGGCTGTCTTCAACGTGTCAACGCTATCCACAGCAGGGTCGACGCAGTGGGGCAAATTCAAATGTGTACAAGCAAAGAGTAGACGCAGTGTTGCCAGTGCGTCAACGCGGTCAGTCTCCAGAAACAGTAAGTGTTGTAAATTACTAGAATATTTCGATGCAGTACAAGGAGACCCCAATTATGAAAGGGCACGTGATCCTATAACAAAGGACGTGCCAGCAGTCAGACACGTGGAAGCTGGGGCCTGCTACTTCACCACGTGGACCAACCCATCGAAGCTCTCTAGGGCGTCTCTGCCCTATCCTTCGGAGCCCCTGTTATTGGTATATAAATCCTTATTTGTCTTCAGAAAAGAACAGCTCACTCCAAGGAAGAAGTGAAGCAAAAGAGGCCATCTGAGAGCAGAAAGAGAACTCGAGAGAGATAGGCCAGAAGAGAAGAAGAAGAAAAAGAGAAGAAGAAGAAATAGAAGAAGAGTGAGCAGGCAAGAAGAAAAAGAGTTGAAGAGAAGAAGGAGAGAACAATGTGAGAGAAAAGGAGAGCAGAAGAGAAAGAAAGAGAGATAGAGAGAGAGAGAGAGTTTGTGGAGAAAATGGAAGAAAGTTACTGAAGATCTGTCTACTGGACCGTGGATCAAATCCAGGCCAGTCAGCTCCATGGGAGCCACATCTGATGTTCCTTCTTTTACAGCTTGTGTTTGCTATGTTATTTTCGTTCCTTATTTTTCTTTTTATTCGATCTGATTTACTGAGTTCTTCCGATCCTCTGGACTGAGGTCGGGTTCCTCCTGGTGGGTCAGGAGAAGGGAGATCTGATCTCCGGTTTGCAAGCAGCAGGGGGGCTGCTTGTGGGTTCCCTCCGGGCTAGGAGAAAGAGAAGCTAGGCCTCTAGTGGATTGCTGGTAGCAGAGTGCTACTAGCTGGTTCACTGGTAGCGGTGCTGCTACTAGTGGGGTTCCCTCTTGGTATAGAGGAAGAAAGACGTGAGTCTCTGGTTTCTAGTGACCGTGGGTTGCTAGAGGTTCCCTCCGTGTAGGAGGAAGAGGGGAGGTTGTTCCCCTGGGTAAGCTGTGTATCAGCGTCTGTTGGCAAGCTGTGTTGCCCAGCTGTTAGTGAAGCCACACTCGGGTTGAGTGTGGGGTGGATGTAGGTCTGCAGGACCGAACCACCTAAAAACCCCTCTTGCATTGTGGTTTGATTACTTATGGTTTGCTTCCGCTAGATGTTTGCATAGGGGCGCTACAAGTGTTTGATCACATATTCATTAGATGATTTGATCAGATTTTGTTCTAAGTGTTTAATCTGTTGAGTGAGCGAAATTCTAATTGAGCGAAAGTGTATATTGGGTGAAAGTTTTTATAGGCTATATTCATTCACCCCCCCTCTGAATACTTGCACCGAACCTAACAATTGGTATCAGAGCAGGTTTCTGCTTAGAAGGTCCAGCGACCTACAGATCCGATCTTGTAGTCTTGGGTGATTATTTGCTTTTAGTGCATCAATATTCCTGTTGCTTTGAATCTGCTTGCCATTTGTTCTTAATGGCTCATCCTCCACTATTCGATAGTTCAAATATTAAATTCTGGCTATATCGTATGCACAAGCATGTTAACTCTATTAATCCACAATTGTGGAAGGTTATCTCTCACAGTCCACATGAACTTCCTAAGGATAAGTCCAAGTGGACTCATGTTCACAAGTTGAAAAATGATGATAATGTGAGAGCTCTAAATTTAATGAAGGTTGCAAATGGTTCTGATGATTTTTCCTCTTTCTCAGGTTGTAGCTCGGCAAAGGAAATATTGGATGAATTACTTCGCATCCACAATGGAAAGGAAGAAGAATGTCTCATGGCAAGAAGGAGTGATCAATCAGATGAGTCCTCATCCCAAGTAAACTCTAAGACCGAGGATATGAGTCATGATGATTTAGTTGCCATGCATGAGCATCTACTGAAAAAATATGAAAGAGTTAAATCAGAAAAGAGAAAATTAAGAAAAGAGAAAAATTCTGAAGTCAGAAATCTGAAAGAAGAAAATGTCTACTTGAAAGATCAAAATAAAAAGCTAATGGTTCTTAATACTGTCTTCTCTGATAGATGGTTGTCAATTGAAAAAGGAAAAACTGTTGTGAAGGAAAATGAGAACAACATTGAAATAATGGTTCAACAAGAAAATGAAACTCTGAAGAACTTGAATGATGCTTTGCAACAACAGCTGATTGTTTGTGAATCTGAGCTATCCAAGTATGAAGTGAGTATTGCTTCATTGAATTCTGAGATTGAAGATCTGAAAAATTCTTTGACAAAATTCGTTAAAGGAAAAGACAATTTGAATAAGCTGCTTGGTTCTAAAGTGAATTTTCAGAAAGAAGGACTTGGGTATGTGCATGTTAATAAGAAAGTGAATGAAAAGAAGAAGTCAACTGTATTCGTGAAAAGCTCTGAACAAGCTAATCAATCTAGTTCCTCTATTTTTCAATTCACTGCTAAGAAGGCTGAAAATTCAGATAAGAAATAGAAAAAGATTCAAAAACAAAAGAAAAATGCTGATTTGGATAAGTCCAAATATGTCTCTGATTTACATGTGCATGCTGCTCACTGCTCACACACACATTCACACTCTCATGAGAATATCAATCTTGTCAAACAAGTGAATGTGAATAAAAAGGCTATAACATGTCACTATTGTGGGAAAGTTGGCCATATTATGCATAACTGTGTAGCATTGATAAATGATGAAAGAAATACTGTTAGAAAGTATCCTAGAAATCATCTTAGGAAACATTCTACTGATCAGGAAAAGAAAATTCAATGCTATTACTGTGGGAAGTTTGGTCACATTGCTGCCTTCTGCTGGCATGCTCAGGGAAAGAAAACTAACTCTGGATTTGTTAATCTCCCTGTTAATAAAAACATTGTTGATAGAAAGAAGTTTGGTTCTAGAAGTAAACACACTGTATGTTTTGAATGTGGAAAGCCAGGTCACGGAGCTGTTAACTGTTGGCTGGCCGGTTATGAAAAGAAAAATTTTCATGTCAATAACAGAATTAATCATGTTCACTCACACCATGTTCACGCCAATGCTGATGTATACAAGAAGAACATGAAATCTGTTTTGTCTTGTTATCATTGTGGGCAGGTAGGGCATTCCATGTATAATTGTCATATCATGTGTTGTGATGATAAACATGCGAAAAATCTATTGAGAAAACCTGCTAGGAGTGTCACTGCTAAACCTGGACCCAAGGTTTCTTGGGTACCTGTTACATCAAAATGATGTGTCTGCTACAGGTGTGCCTTGGAAGCTGAGGAATAAAAGGGGGAAATAAACCAAGGCACTCAAAGAAAAACCCCTTCTGAAATTTTCAGGTAATTTCTTTGCATCTCCTATTTTGAAATTCTTGCATATCTGCCATTTGTAGTTGTTTGATAATTGTTGAAATGCATAACCTCTGAAAACAAATTGCATTCTGAATTTTCTGAAAAAATCTGAACTGCTTATGAATGTGGCTTGAAATTTGTCTATTGCATAGTTCATTGAAAATCTGTCCATTGCATTCTGAAAAATCTGATTAGTTGAAATTTGATCCATGCATGCTGCCCATGTTGAATTATCATGGTTGACCTCAATGGTATATAAATGGTAAGGTACCAAAAGACAGGGAAGTATGTCTGGAGGTTCTTACTATGTGTGAGGTGGTCTTTTTGACCAAGTGCTCCGCCTAGTACCATGGGTCACCTTGCTGGTTAGGACAGTCTGAATGTGCATGAATCAAAATCATATGTTCAGTTTTCAGTCCAAACATTGCATGTTTTTAGGGGGAGTTAGTTACATGTCCTTGCATAGCATTCAGTGTTGAGTCTTTGCATGCATGTAGTTAATTACATTGCATTTTACTGCAAATAAAACTCTAACATCATAATGATTGACTAATCCTCATCTTGCTTTTATTAATTAATCAGTTAATTAAGATATTCACTGTGAGTCATCTTGCTGTGTGAGTCATCATGCTATTATTCACCTTCTGATCATAATGCAGTTCTTCATAAGTTCTGATATGGCATTGCACATTTGATTATGTTCAGTCATGTTACTGTTGCTCTTTAGACTGCAGTTTGATACTGCAGCGTCGACCCATCGAACTGCAGCGTCGACGCTGCCAAGGCACTTCAGAGGTAGTAGTAAGAAATAATTGATCTGCTGCGTCCACGCTGCTTGGGCAATGCGTTGACGCTTGGTGCCTCTTTAACTTTGCTGCATTTATTCATTGGTCTGGTCTGTGGTGCGTCGACCCCTTGTGCTGATGGGTCGACCCCTCAGTTCATTCATCGGTTGTTCACAAGTTCATACATTGATATTCACCTGAAGTCCATTCATTGGTCCTCTTTCAAAGTCTGTACAGCCACTGGTCTAGAATCTGAGTCTGTACATCGTCTTGTGCCTTCAACGTTCAAAGCCTCAAGTCTGTACAGCGTTACGTCCTCTTTGGAAAGTCTGTACAGCGTGAAGTCTACACATTGGCACTGTAGCTCGCTTTTGCAAGTCTGTACATTGGAGTCAATTCACCAAGTCTATACACTGGACTTTGTTTCACCAAGTCTGTACACTCCACATCTTTTGCTACAGGAACCAAGTCTATACACTCTCCCGTTCAAATCCTTCAAAGTCTGTACACTACTTCACTTCGTCAAAGTCCATACATCCTCAGCTGAACCCCATGTCTGTACAACGGCCTCAATCTTCATCAAGTCTACACAGTGCTTCAACCTTCTTATAGTCTGTACAGCCTGCCTTATCGATTCAGAGTCTATACATCGCTCAAGCGTTCAAAGCATCTGAAGTCTGTACAACGTCCGTTGTTTAGAGTTCTTGAAGTATATATATACATTGGACTGTTTCTTTCGAAGTATATACACTACAATGTACATACTTAAACCTTATGACTTCATTCTTGTTGCTGAAGGGAATAGGGTCGACACTGGGAGCTTAAAGCGTCCACGCATCAGTTGACGAAGCCTTCACGATATCTTCCACTGCGTCAACGCCACAAGCAAGCAGCGTCGACGCAGCAGTTAAAGAAGCAGAGACTTTCACAGGCTATTCCACTGCGTCAACGCCACAATTGAGCAGCGTCGACGCAGCAGCTAAAGAGACGAAGCTAATGGCTTACTGGAATGCCTCACTGCGTTAACGCCATTGATTGAGAGCATCGACGCAGCACGCCCATCTGCTGAAGACTTGATCACTGGATCACCGATGCGTCAACGCAGCAGGCTGATGGAGTCAACACAGCAGACTTGAGTTTTTGCTGGTCGAATGTCCCTGAAGGCTGCGTCAACCCTTTGGAGCAAGTGTGTTGACGCCACCTCAACTCCAGTTGCTGAGCGTACTGATGAATGGGCACGTGACCCGAAGCTGGCACCTGACACGTGATCCGAGGTGGGTGCTGAGCACGTGATCCGAGGAGGAATCTTCTTGACGGAAGGCGTGGGAAGCTCACGCCCTAGCTGCTGCTGCTACTTATAAAAGGAAGCCTTCATCCAACAGATGAAGACAGATCGAAGAAGAAGCCTGGAGAGCAGAAAGCCTTTCGATCCAGAAAAAGAAAAGAAGAAGAAAAAGAGTTGAAGAGAAGAAGGAGAGAACAGCGTGAGAGAAAAGGAGAGCAGAAGAGAAAGAAAGAGAGATAGAGAGAGAGATAGTGTTCGTGAGAAGTGAGAAGTGAGAAGAAAGAGAAGCAGAAAGAAGAGGAAGAAAAGAAGAGGAGGGGAGAGTTTATTACAGATCAGTTCAGTCTGTTCGTGGATCAAATCCAGAACGACTATGCTCATTGAGAGCCACATCTCTTGTGTTTCATTTCCAGCTTTTGTTGCTGTGTTTTTTATGTTTCTGTATTTTTTCTTTTGTTTGTTTTGTTAGTCTTGTTCTTCCGATTGCCCTGCTGGGGATCGGGTTCCTCCTGTGGATTCAGGAGAAGGGAGACTTATCTCCGGTTCTGGGCTTGTGGCTTGCAAGTCTAGGGGTCCCTCCGGTTGGAGGAAGAGAGGTCTTCGACCTCTGGTTTGCTGGTGACTGGAAGTCACTGGTTGGGTCCCTCCTGGTCTGGAGGAAGAGAGGTCTTCGACCTCTGGTTTCCAAGTGACTGGGAGTCACTTGGGGTGTCCCTCCGGTTGGGAGGAAGAGGGGAGTTTGTTCCCCTGGTCAAGCTGTGTGTCAGCACCTGTTGCAGACTGAGTCTGCTTGGTTCTAGCATTGGCTAGTGAAGCCTCACTCCAGTTGGGAGTGAGGGGTGGATGTAGGTCTGGAGGACCGAACCACCTTAAAATTATTTGTGCAGTGGTTTGCCTTGCGTTAGCTCCATATCTTCTACCTCCCATTCACAGGTTGTGCATGCTTGGCTAGTTGCATTATCTAGAGAGTTATTTTTGAGCATTGTATTCTGCTAAGTGTGTTTGGGTTGTTTAGCTCTGCCTTCATTTCTGGTTGTTCAGGTGACTGTATTGGTGCAGTCCAACTGTTTGTTCATTTGTTACCTTATCATTTCATCTTGGAAAGCTCATTAGTCTTTATTCCGCATATCTGAGCTTTAGAGTTTTAATTTGGGCTATACTTTCTAGAGGGATACATTCACCCCCCCTCTGTATCCGGGCCTAGCACCCTAACACCCTTTCCTTGGTCTAGTGGTACTCCGCCCTAGCCAAGCTACCCTTTCCTTGGTCTAGTGGCACTCCGCCCTAGCCAAGCTACCCTTTCTCGGTCTAGTGGCACTCTGCCCTAGCCAAGCTACTCCTTTCTCGGTCTAGTGGAACTCCGCCCTAGCCAAGCTACCCTTTCCTCTGTCTAGTGGCGCTCCGCCCCAGCCGAGTTACCCCTTTCTTGGTCTAGTGGCACTCCGCCCTAGCTGAGCTATCCTTTTCTCTGTCTAGTGGCACTCCTCCCTAACCGAGCTATCCTTTTCTCTATCTAGTGGCACTCCGCCCTAGCCGAGCTACCCTTTTCTCTATCTAGTGGCACTCCGCCCTAACCGAGCTATCCTTTTCTCTATCTAGTGGCACTCCTCCCTAGCTGAGCTACCATTTTCTCTGTCTAGTGGCACTCCGCCCTAGCCGAGCTATCCTTTTCTCTGTCTAGTGGCACTTCACCCTAGCCGAGCTACCCTTTTCTTGGTCTAGTGGCACTCCGCCCTAGCCGAGCTACCTCTTTCTTGGTCTAGTGGAACTCCGCCCTAGCCAAGCTACCCCTTTCTCGGTCTAGTGGCACTCCGCCCTAGCCAAGCTACCCTTTCCTTGGTCTAGTGGCACTCCGCCCTAGCCAAGCTACCCTTTCTCGGTCTAGTGGCACTCCGCCCTAGCCAAGCTACTCCTTTCTCGGTCTAGTGGCACTCCGCCCTAGCCAAGCTACCCTTTCCTTGGTCTAGTGGCACTCCGCCCTAGCCAACCTATCCTTTCTTGGTCTAGTGGCACTCCGCCCTAGTCAAGCTACCCTTTCTCGGTCTAGTGGCACTCCGCCCTAGCCGAGCTACCCTTTTCTTGGTCTAGTGGCACTCCGCCCTAGCCGAGCTACCCCTTTCTCGGTCTAGCGGCACTCCGCCCTGGCCAAGCCACCCTTATCTTGATCTAGGGGCAGTCCGACCTACCGCCCTCTCTAGAAAAAAAAAGGAGAATAAAAGAGAGTAAAAATATATGGGGTTAAAAATAAAGATACCCCGCCAGACTTGATCCTATATTAGGAACAAGTGCAAAAATGGCCCAGAACCCAACTGTGGTGAAAACCCGAAAGGGCACTACAGGCAAAATCGGGTACCCCGCCACGTGAAAACCTGAAAGGGCGCGTGGGCAAAAGCAAGAGGGGGCTGGCTTCGGCGAAAACCCGAAAGGGCATTTAAGGTAGTAATTTGGTAAGTTAAAGTTCCATTTTTCACCCTTCCTGATAAAACTCCGAGAAGGATGATCATCATAAAGTCCCACCGGAAATCTTGTCCAACAATTTCTTGTCCCTTGTCATCATCGACAAGATCGGCCGGTCTCTTTCTTTAACCTGGAATCTTCGTCCCTGTTAAGCTAGTCTACATTCCTTGCAATAGCTCCATGCCTAAGTCGCCATCCACCAGCTTCAGTTCAGACCTTCCGTTTGAATTGCATGATGAAGCCCTACTCTTCTTTACATTGATGTTCACCCCACATCGATGAATGGCACCTGCTCAAAGAGCAATACGAGAATCCAAAAAAAAGAAGAAGAGAGGGGCCCACCTCGGAATAGACCTTTCGTCTATTCTGATAAAACACTTCCACTCATTTTTGTCTAAGATCCACCACGATGAATTGCATCCAGTCTAGATCTTACATCTATTGTGACGAAACCTACCACGCGTCCCGCCATGATGAAACCTGCTGTTGATCGATCGGCACCTTGCCCGATCAACGATGAAGCCTGTCCGGTTTAGACCTTACGTCTATCCCGATGAAACCATTCAGATCCTTGCATTGGTATAAGTCCAATACCGATGATGAAGCTTGCTATTCGTCGATAGGCACGCCCCCCAATCGATGATAAAGACTTATCCGGTTTAGACCTTATGTTTATTCCGGCTGGACTTGCATGTTGCTTTACGTCCCACGATGATGAAACCTGCTATCGATCGAGGGGCACACTGCCCGATCAATAATGAAACCCACCCAGTTTAGACCCTACGTCTATCCTGATGAAAGCCGTGAAATCCTTGCATTGGTATAAACCCAATACCGATGATGAAACCTGCTATTGATCGATTGGCACCCTGCCCGATCATTAATGAAACCCATCCAGTTTAGACCATACGTCTATCCTGATGAAGCCTATGAAATCCTTGCTTCGATATAGACCCAATATCGATGATAAGAGCAGCTACTAATGGAGCGGCCCGCTACCTGACCAATGCTAAAACCCATCCGGGGAAGACCTTCCGTCTGCTCTGATGAAAATGCTACACCCGTTCTCAAATCAACCCGGACCTTCCATCCGGATAGATGATAAAACCTCATCTCTTTGCGTTAATGTTAAATCCCACATTTACGATGGAACCTACATTTACAGTGAATGGCTTCGTGCTTAAGCTGCCACACACATTCTCAAGTCAATCTGGACCTTCCGTCTGGATGAATGATGAAATCCTATTTCCTTGCGTTGATGGCAATCCCCACATCAACGATATAGTCATGCTCCCGGGAAACGGCTTCGCACCTAAGCCGCAAAACACACTCAAGTCGACCCAGGCCTTCCGCCTAGGTAGACGATGAAACCATAGGCCCCTTTGCATTGGTGTCAGCACCCACATCAATGATGATACATACACAAGCTAAGCACATGGATTACAAAGCCAAAAAAAAAAAAGAGAGAGAAGAGAGACAAAATGGGGGCTAAAAATAGAGATGCCCCGCAAGACTTGTTCAGGCACTCTGAGCAAGGGCAAAAAATGGCCAAAACCCAACTGTGGTGAAAACCCGAAAGGGCACTACAGGCAAAATCGGGTACCCCGCCACGTGAAAACCCGAAAGGGCACTTGGGTCGATAATGTGGTAATTCAAAAGTTCCATGCCAACCGGCACGCTGCCTTCACCTTCCCTTCACTTATGAAGCCTTCCGTTGGTCAGCTGGCTCCACACCCCACCGATGATAAAACCTTTCCAGGGTAGACCTTACGTTTATCCTGATATAATATACATACCCTCTTGCAAATGTCCCACCGATAATGAAACCCATCACCATTCTGATGAAGCCTGGCCAGCTCAGACCTTACGTCTGTCCTGATGAAACTCTTAAAACCTTCCCTTTATCGATCAGCTCCTTGACCGGTCAATGATGAAACCCTACCAGGATGGACCCTACGCCTATCCTGATGAAACCTACGTATTTCGTGGCAAAGTCCCACCCGCGATAAAATCGGCTGGAATAGACCTTACGTCTATTCTGATGAAACCTATAACACTTTCTTTGCATTGATATAAACCCAATATCGATGATGAAACCAGCCGTTGATCGACCGGCACCTCGCCCGATCAATGATGAAACCCTGCCAGTGTAGACCTTACATCTATTCTGATGAAACTTATAACACTTTCCTTGCATCAATGTAAATCCAATATCGATGATGAACCTAACTACTGATCGACCGGCACCTCGCCCGATCAGTGATGAAACCCTGCCAGGATAGACCTTACGTCTGTTCTGATGAAACTGCATATCCTTTCATATCCCACCTGCGATAACCTCTACCCAGTCTAGGCCTTACGCCTACTCTGATGAAACCTATAAAATTTCTTTGCATCGATATGAGCCCAATATCGATGATGAAATCATGCACTGGTCGATTGGCACATTGCCCCGACTGGCTTTGAAACCCACCCGGGATAGACCATTCGCCCATTCCGGATGATGCTCTAAACCTCTTCATTCGCATTCCCGCAAACCATCTCCCTTACGACACATATGGCCAAAAAGGACGTTTGCTGCTACCAATAGAGTTCGGTTTAAGCACGCCCTCTGGATGTCGTCACGCGGTGGAGCGAGTCCCCCATCCTTTCTATGAAGGGGTGGACGCTCTCCTGCCAAGCACGAGCCATTCGCATGAGGGACTGCTAGAACCACTACCCCACTTCCCGAAGTGATGAAACCACATGGAAAAGAAGATGGATACACATGAAGCCGAAGGTTCCTTTTCATTAAAAGAGGAGTACACAAAGGGCCCCGAGGGGACATTGTATCGCAAAAGAGGACAAAAGGAAAAAGAAAGAAAGGATAATTCATGGCCGCCGAACGATATCTTCAAAGGCTAAAAGACCCACATAGGGAGCAGCTCCTAGCTCGTGAAGGCGCGCCTCCTCCTCCTGAAGCCTCACGGACATGTCCTGGAGAGACATCACCCGTCCCTCCAATAAAGCCACCTCCTCGGTGGACTGTGGCCGAATAGAGGATAATTATTGCAGCTCGGCTCGAAGTTCGGTGAGCTCCGCTTCCAAAATGGCTACCCGGTACTGGACAGCTTCCTCTCGCTGAACAACACTCTGTAACTCAGCCCGTCATTCACCAAGTGTAAGCGTCAGCTCCTCCAGCTCAGATTTACATTCTGACCTCTACAACTTCAGTGCCGTCAGCTTGTCGGCCATGGTCCGTGCTAGGAAGTCTCTCCGATGCACGAATTTTAGTAGAAGCAAGACCCGCTGAGCCCATATGTCCAAAGGGCAGCCCATGGCTTGCAGGCCAGCGGTGAAGTGATTGGCAATTTCCTTCAGTTGCAGATATGTCAAGCCAGGCTGGGATTCTACTAGCTGGCGTAACATATCCAAATGCTGCTAGACGAAGCTGTCAGAAGAAGCAAAGCCGAAGGAGGTAGAGGAGATGACCTCAAAAGTCACCTCGCCGTCAATATCGGCCCACAATCCAATATTCGACTGAGAGGACGAAGACGGCAAATCTGTTGGAAGAGCTGGTCGGTCCCCCTCTATACTCGCCTGCTGAGCTGAAGACTCATGCTCTACCGCTACCTCGAGAGTTATGGCTTGAACACCCGCGGGAGGAGAATCAATAAATGATAGAGCTGTCTCTTCATGGGTCTTCTGAATGGGGGCTTTATCTTCAGTCGCTCTTTCTAGTAATGGGGACGAAGGTGCCCTAGTCTGTAACGGTAGAAATCCAGTCTCTGTAGCCACTGTGGCAGGGACTGCTGACTCGGGTGCAATGGACGTTACTGCGGCCGGTATAAAAGCAGAGCTTCTGGCTGGGTCTGCTTCGGCTCTAAAATCTGAAGCCCTGACAGGGGCGGAGCTCTCTCCTGAGGCCCCCAAGTCCAATGATGCTAAATTTGTTGAAGACTGTATCCGCACTGGCACAGGGCGTATGACCTCAGAAACTCCCATGCAAGTCAAAGGTAAAGCAGGGATAATGGCCCAGTTTGCGGAAGAAATGTCCATGGAAGATGCGGTTGTGTCTGAGCTAGCAATGACAAGGCCCTGAGACCAAAGCAGAGTGACCTTCAGCACTAAACAAAAGAAAACAGATGAAGTAGCAAACATGAAAAGGAGCTCACCTTCAAAGCGAGGTCTATGACCTCAAAATGAGGCGAAAGGGGAGAAAGCCCCGTAGTTGAAGCAGCAAATGGAGGGGTTATGTCGACATCAGTGTCGAGCCCGGCAAACTCCTCTTGCAGTTCCTCTTCAGAAGACATCACTAGCAGCTTGGAAGGCGGGAATGGTGGAAAACCTTTTGCAAGCACGGGCGGGGCCTCTGATTTAGAGACATCCTCCTCACTGCCACTGAAAGTCACTTCTTCCTCATCAGAGACGGTCTTGGAGCTGCCTGAAGATATCTCCACACTAGCAATATGTTGAATGCTCGCCTCTGGAGCATGCCGGGAGGCAGACCGGGTGACTATGCACCTGGCCAAAACAAGGCTCTGTTTGGTTTGAGTCTTGTGACCCTCATGCGGTTGGGGTGCTTCTCCCGCTGCTATCATGGCCTCAGTCTGCTCCCCGATTGCCACCTCAACAAAAGAGAACCTCTGAAGGATATAACAAAAAAAAGAAATGGAAGTATAAAGAAAAAGATGAGATAGCACATTTACCCTCCTCCTCGCCAGCCGGGGTAGGAGAAGGCAGCCTCGTGTCCCTTTCTACAGGCACTGCAACCTGCTCCTGGGCTATATCAGATAAAGAGAAGCAGCCCAACCTCGCGCCGAGAAGCCTGTGACCCTCGTGCCGAGAAGGTTTCAAAAGTGCTGAAAAGAAAAAAAAACTCATTAGAAAAGAGCAAAGAAATAAAAAGTATGTGTGCACAATATTGCTACAGCAACATGGTCAAGCTGAAGGACAATGTCAAAGAGAAATCAAGGAAGATACCCTCGAATGCTAAAAAGGCACCTGCGGACCCCGTGCCGCTTGCTTTGCGCGGGGGGCATTTGTTGACACCTTGAAAATGATCAAGGGCAGAAACGGAATTGAAAAGAAGATCAGACTCGCAGCGAAAGATTGACGCGTCAACCATCTGCCCGGCTGAAGCCTCTTCAGGCCAAGCTGATATCCGGTGTCATCGTCGGCCAGACGGCAGCACTGATAAAGTAGCAGTCACTTGACTGATAAGATATGAGTAGACAAAGATGAAGCCAGAGCCAGCAAATAAAGATTTTAAAGACTCCTGCAAAGTCAGAACGGAGGAAGAACTGTACCAGGCTAAAAATGTTATCCTGTCTTGTCATCATTTAGGTGACAATGCTGATGAAATGATACCCGATTTTGTCATCGTTCAGATGGCAATGCTGATGAAATCCCGGTCCACCGACTGATGAAATCTCAGAATGATCTCAATAAAAGCTATGCCACCAATAAAGGGCCCTCTCTGGTTCTGATATATATATATTTGAAGGACTAAGAAAGGCCAAGGCATATGTGAGGTTTAGAAGCCCTAAATGGGCCTGCCAAATGGGCTCACGAAAGAGCGGCGCCGGGATACTCTACTAATGCCACCTAGCGCGCCGAGAGCTGCCACACTCGACTGATGCGCACCGTGAAGGTGAGAAGGCACATCGACTTCCATCATCCGAGAGGTCAGTAAGGGCTGGGTATATAAAAACCCACTCATTCGAAGAAGCAAGAAAAAGGGTGAAGAGGCGAGCAAGGGTTTTGGCAAGCGGGAACCTACCTCCTCTAGAAAGAAAGAAAAGAGCGAGAGACAGAGAAAAGAAAAGTAGAGAAGGGAAGTCGAGGCCTATCGAAGGTGGGCACCCGAGGAGGGAGAGGAGTCAATGCTCCGCCCTCCCCCCTCCCTTTCTGTAGTTCATGTTCTTAATTTCGATTGTTTCTCTTTCCTCTTCCTCTGATGTGCCCTGCAGTGCTGTAACTGGTTTCGTACCGATAGGATGATGTATTGTTGTTGCTTTCTTCCTGTGTATCTCCTCCGATGTATGAGTCAGGCGGAGTATCAGTGTTGAATGAATGGATATGACAGGTTGCAGTCGACGCCTGCTGTTCGTCTCTCTGAAGCCTTGTTGCCATCCCCCATGTCTTCTGCCTTATTTTGATTTTATAGCATGCTATCCCCCTCCCCAGTTTGGTCAATAGTCTGTTGATTCGCCGGGTTTTCAAATGCTCTCTATGCTTATTCCAGAGCCAAGGACAGACCATCCCTTGGCCTCCGGGACAAGGTAGAGCTATACGATGACCGCCATTCATGGAATTCCGGAGTCTTAGATGTTCATGTTTGTCATCGAAGTCAAGCCTGGGCCAGAGACAACCATCTCTTGGCTCCCAGGATGACAAAAGATAACATAAAAACTGTCCCCGGGGACTTTATACAGTAATGGTGACAGGGATCCTCTAGACCCTGATCTTCCCCAATTCCTCTTCGATCATGGCCTTCCTTTGGAGCCTAAACCTATTCCAATTTGATGAATTGATTCACTCTTATCCCAAAGAAACCCTCTATCCTGTTCTGGACCATCAAGAAACCCAAAACAGGGTGCCGTAAAACTCTGAAACTCATCCCGGCGCCCTCATCCATCTCGGCTTCACGAACAGTAGAATAGGTGAATAGTTCTCGGCGCAAGCGTTCCCGCGCCGAGAACCCCATCTTCTTTCCTGTGCCGAGAAGCCCTTCCCTTGGCCACCTTGTTGGCGCGCCGAGAAGCCTGCCCCTTGGCCTCATCTCTTGTGCGCCGGGAACTCCCTCAGCCTAGCCTTCTGGCGCCGAGAACCCTAACTCCTTGGCCTCCTTGCCTGCGCCGAGAACCCTAACCCCCCTGGCATCCTTCTGGCGTCGGGAACCCTAACTCCTTGGCATCTTCTGGCGCCGAGAACCCTATCCCCCTAATCTCCACCTTCACACCGAGAACTCCACTAATGCTAGCTTCCCGGCGCCCCAAATAGGACCTTGTAAAGAACCCTTCCCGGCGCTGTGGTTTTTGCGCCGGGAACCTATATGCCCATTCAAAGCTATGCCGAGAAGCTGCCCTGCCATCCAACTGAACCCCCAGCACCTAGATCAAACTCACCCAGGGATATCCATGAGTCACCAAACCTGTCCTGGGGATAAATTTAAAGGGAGTCAGACTCCCTTATGTTCCACTGATTCCACATCTGATTTATGAGCAATCCCTTCAGCGCAGGTGAGCTCTGCCACTGCATTAGTGCCACCGGCTTCTATAAGGGAAGAATCGGACATCGCCCCAGGGCATACATATGCAATTCGGGAGGTTCGGCCTCTCTTTCTCTCGGCTTTCATCCCGGCACTCCGTGGGTGATAGCCTATTCTCCCCTGGGCATAATCTAGATTATGGGGAGATGCTGTCGAAATATCGATCGACGTTTTAACCCCGATAAGCCCCGGGAAGTGCACGTCATACACCTCCCGGCCGGCTCGATCTCTCGGGGGATACAAATACTTCGAGGCTCTCGACCGGATGAGAAACGTGAACAGGGATATGTCTCCGATGATTGCTCAGGCCCCGTCTCGCCACTGCGTGGACGGTGTCCTATTTCTACCCGGCATGACCTACACAAGAGGAGGTCATATTGATTTAATAAGTCTGTCTTTATTCAATCACCTTCTTAGAATAACAAGAGCTTTAATATTATGCACGGTCATTTTCAACTGCCCCGAGTGGCCTCCTATTCTGGCGTTTAATCAAGGGTTGTCCTTCTTAGGAGGGGCGTAATTAACGTCATAGCCTTTATGGTATGACGGACTTCGGGTCCCGACTCGGACTTCACAATCGACTGACCAAGTCAAGTCGAGTGCATAATAAAATCGTCACCCCGGTGACTGGCACGCCTAATAAACCAACTAATAAACCAATAAACCAATAAATAATAAAACGTAAATAAATCCGTCCCCACAGTTACATTACTGTGGCGGTCGCACGATAGACCGCTACATCCACTGTGCGCAGAATTCAATTTTATTCAAACTCTTTTTGTTAATTATCCACATAATTATCTATATAATGGGTATTTATCCCTTATAATTCGTGAATAGGCTAAATAACCTTCTAGAATATGGGTCAAACTTAATGGGCTTGGTCCTTGAACCTATTGGGCTTTATTTATTAAGGCTGTATCAATTATTTACCATATTTGGGCTTTAATAATGATTTATTTAACCCAATATTCAATAATTAATTCATTTAGACCCTTAATAATTCCAGAAAATTTTTAATTATAACAGAAATATTTTATAAAAATTATGGGGCACTACACCGTCCCCCACTTAAGAAAATTTGGTCCCCAAATTTATAATATGAGTTTTTATGGAGAGTGTACGTACTTTAATGTATTAAAAATTAACATAAGGCGAATGGGTTAAGAGGATACCTTTATTCATTTCACCTTCCATGTCTAGGATAGCATTTAATCGACCTCGTTTCCCACGTTCGTTGTTATCTCTTGAAGATTGTTCATTTATGAGAGGACATACGGGTAAGCGATGTTCCCGGCTTCCACACTTGAGGCAAGCGCCGAGACGCTTCCAACATTCTTCTGCCGAGTGCCTAAAATTTTCACAAAATGAGCAAGCCATGGAGACTTGCATTCTTTCATCTTCTTTAACTTTCTTATTCTTTCCGTTTCAATTTCTGTTTCTTTTTCCGTTACCGTTCCCATTACGGGACCTCTTAACGTGACGATTTTCATCCTCATCCACTTCTTTCTCTTCTTGCCTATCATGTTTTCGACTTTACCTTCTCCTCGGAGCCTTTCCACCTTCTCCATGGTTCTTTCACATAGATGCGTTCCTTGAACCATCTCGGTATAGGTGCGGATATTCTGCGTTCCAAGTTGTTGGATAAATCCGGGTATTAAACCATCCATAAATTGGGTGGCTTTCAATAAATCTGTGCATATCAAGTGAAGAGTATACGGTGCTAGTAGAGAGAATTGTAATTCATATTCTACCACAGACATCGTGCCCTATTTTAAGGAGGCAAATTCAATAGCCTTCCTCTCCTTTACATGATCGGAGAAGCACTTGGCTCGAAAAGTGTAAGGAAACCCTCCCATCTATGAGGTGCATCTGCAGGTGGTGCTGGAATGGATTTCCACCACGTACGAGCATCCTTATTCTGTTGGAACGTGGCAAGTTGAACCTTCTCCCGGTCGGGGCATTGCATGACATCGAATATTCAATTCATCTCGTCGATCCAATTTTTCGCTTCATCTGGGTTAGAAGATCCAGAGAATCATGGGGGATTTAAACTTTAAAAATTGCTGTGTAAGTTACCCGTGCCAGCCCTTCCACCAGCTTGGGCCACTGTCTGTAGGGCTTGAGTAAGTCCCGTAACAGTTTGCTACATCTCGTCCCAGTTCACACGATGAGCCATTGAGAATCAAGGTACCTGAGAACATAGACATTTTAGTTATTTAGAGTCGGGAAGATTTACCCTAAGATAATTTCTATAGAACTATCTTGTCCCAGGCTCTACCCAATCCTCGCATGGGTAAGAGAATTCTTCCTTAGTTCAAAGGTAGGGGTCCTTAAACCTTGGACTTATCCTATGACATGATTCTCCTCCCTAAGTCATGAGACTTAGGCTCTGATACCAACTTAACTGTCACGCCCCGAGCCTTTATTACAGCGGAAGACTCGCTCGAGGAACGCAAGCAGTCGGCATGGTAAGCCTCTTCCAAGCAAGAACGATCAGAGCGCAAGACAATCACACATAAAGATGCAATTGCATAATATTTATTCAACTTCAACTTTCTTCATTTCATTATCAATCCAATATTCAAATACAATCACTTATTCAACTTCCTTCATCATACTAGACTCAAGAAAATAGAAAAGTACATAGACTCAATCTAAATAATGTAGATTTCTCAAGTCTTCACTCATTCTTCATTCACTCTCGGACCTACAATTTTAATATTCTGAATCCGTTCCCGACTCACTTCCATCTCCTGAAAAGATTGGAAATAGGTAATGAGCACACTTGCCTAGTAGGTATCTTCGCATCAACATGAAGGCACTATTAAAGTAATTAACATTTTTGTTGTAGAGGAATAAGGCAAAATCATGCGAATGCGATGAATCACAAGTATAACCGAGCAATAAGACAATCATGTAAGGTAAAGCGAATGAGTATGAACTAGCGAGAATGTAACAAGAATGTACAAGAATGTAGCATGGCCTTTCATGATCAAGAATGTAACGAGAATGTACTTTCACTTTTCACTTTCATAACAATAAAGGTTACGCACTAGAATGTCAATCATGTAGTAATTCACTAGATTTCACGAGTGCTCATGGATTTCACTTATTTCTAAAGAAAGTACTCCCAGCACAATGTGACACCAGTAGCATCATACCCCAAGGTTTATAATAGTATGTTTTCGGCAATCAACCGAGGGGACTAGCATAGAGCCCTTGGACACAATCAGCGCCCGAACTGTATCTTCACATATAAATCAAGCTACTTCCATGAGTGTAACTATAAAGCAAGGCCAAGAATGTAATGAGTTCAATAAGCTCATGATAACAATAATCAATGAATGAACGCTTCAGTTTAGAATATGAGAGATCAAGAATGACTTATACTATGTTATGCTCATGGAAATAATTCGGCAACATAACGATACATTTCTTAACTTTCATAATTTAAATTAAGTTTCTTTGGACAATATGACAAGTCCTAGATCATTAATAATCCATCTAGGAACTCTGGAATATCAACCCTTTGGTCAAACCTCAGGTTAATGTACTCAAGAACTGTGACGGTCAATCAATGGGCCGTTACATGAACATAATGGTCTAGTGTTGGGCCGTTAGAAAGATTGAATCCAGAAGAAAGTAGATATGGACTCAAACAAAGTGACGGTCGTACACCGGTCCATTAGGTAAGCTTGACGGTCTAGTGTAGGTCTGTTACATGACTTAAAACTTCATTTTGTGCTTTTCTAGACAAATGGGCTTTAATGGTACAACCAACTCAGCGTCCTAGTAGGAATCTCAAGCTCGGAGAGAATTACGGAGGCCTTGAAATAAGATTTCCTAGTCCATTGGAAGGAATATCTAATAGAGAGGTCCTCATGTTCAAGAATATGTTCATATGGTGCAAAGTGTGAACTAATGGCCATATACTGGAATATATGTCATGTACATAAAGAAAACGACTCTATAGATAGAAAAAGACTGTGTAGCGATGTGAAACCATGATAAAAACTCCGTCATTACATCATTTAAAATCATAGTGTAAATACAAAACTATAGAGTTTAGCTAATGAAATTAACATATGCTTGAAATAACTGGAGATGCTTTTAAACATGTAATATCTATCATAAGTCAATTTATAATCTCAAGGTCATGAAAATAGGTTAAAACTTAGCTAACTAGGCTTATTTATAAGTAAATCTGACTGGCTTCCATTCTGTCTCGGGTTGACAGAACACAGTGGTCTGACGGTCTAACATGGGGGCGTTACCTTTCTGTGACGGTTTATCGTGGGGCCGTTACAATATTGTAACGCTCCAGTTATGGTGCGTTAGAGACAACGGAGAATTTTTTAAACACAATAGAGGGTGTGACGGCTTATCGTAGGGCCGTTATATCATGTGACGGTCTTACCTTAATCCGTCAGAGGTTCTGCTGATAGTAAATAGAATAGAAAACTATGAAAATATGTCATGCTTGGAAATCAAAATACTTAAACTGTTCCAGTCATGAAAAATGAAGTATAGGCCAGCTACATGCATAGGTTGCAATGAATTAACATGAAAATATCTGTTTATCTTTGATTAAGTCTAAGGATATGCATGTATGAACAACCCTACTAAAATATGAAATTCATGATCTATAGTGCATATAATCAAGCAAAACCAGAGGGCTTTTATCCCTAACATGATGTTCTTGCTGTTCAAGAGATAACCTACCTCTTTAATAGCTTTAAAACTTCTAATTTGAGTCTTCAAGGGTTGCCCTAGTTCTTCTCTTCCTAAGATTTTTCAGCAACTTCACGTCGCTCTAACTCCTCAGACTCTTGCCCTAAGGATGTGAAATTTGGAGGTTAGGAAGATGATACTAAGAGGAACAAAAAGTTCTAAAGCATCTAACTCTAATTACCTTGTTTAGCCTCTCTAATTTCCTGATCTTCAGCACCATGTTGCACAGTTTCCTGGGTTGACGTAATGAAACCAGCAACTTTGGAAGATCCTAACTCCTTGGATACTCGACCTCCTAACATGAAATTTTGAAAGTTGTCAGACCTTAGTATTAGAAACAAAAAGTTCCAAAGGACTTACCCGAGATTCTATCTCCTTACCTTGTTTCTTCACGAGCCAAAAGTAAGGGTAGCTCAGTTCAGAACTGGGCTCTATTTATAGGGTTTTGGCTAGGGTTTGAGGATTGGATCGATTCTAGAGTCCTTAATCAGCCAGAACTTGATCCCTAAGAGTCCTTAGTAATGTTAAAAATTCTCCCAAGTTGGTCTCTTGCCGATAGGATCCCAAAGATCTAATCTTTTTATTCTTTCTTCCATTCACAGAACTGACAGAGTGTAACGGTCCAAGCTGGGCGTGTTACATTACTGTGGCGGTTGCACGATAGACCGCTATATCCACTATGCGCAGAATTTAATTTTATTAAAACTCTTTTTGTTAATTATCCCCATAATTATCTATATAAAGGGTATTTATCCCTTATAATTCATGAATAGGCTAAATAACCTTCTAGAATATGGGTCAAACTTAATGGGCTTGGTCCTTGAACCGATTGGGCTTTATTTATTAAGGTTGGATTAATTGTTTACCATATTTAGGCCTTAATAATGATTTATTTAACCCAATATTCATTAATTAATTCGTTTAGACCCTTAATAATTCCAAAAAATTCTTCATTATAACAGAAATATTTTATAAAAATTCTGGGGCACTACAGAAAAAGCGGGCGTTATGGTAAAAAGACACCCATTTCGTTGCCAACAAGAGATAGAAATCTTCCAGAAATCTCTGAACCACTCACAAGTAATAGTCAGACCAAAAGCGATGCCAGTCTGGAGGAATTAAACTAAGGTAAAAGCAAGGATAAAAGGAGGCAACCTCATTAGGGGACACAATCCACAATCAATGAGGGAATTAAAGCAGTAACGAAAAAGTAACGAAATAGACTAAAACTCCAGATAGGGGACTTTCAATCAGCCAAACCAAGTGAACAGACCAGAGAGAACCTTCCAACTCTGAGTGGAATTGTTCCTCTCACTCAGACATTAAACACGTAGCTATCCAATACTAGTGGGACAATCGGAGACAAATCATGGGTCATGAATGCTCAAAAGACGCACATGATGCATGATGGGCTAAAATAAAAGAAATTGTTAAAACGGATGCAAAGAAAGGATAAAATATAAAATACTCAAGAATAATACTGCTAGACCAGGGCAATCAGGGTCAGGACACTATCCGCAACCACGGCGTGCGAGATAGAACCATCGTCCCCTAATTTTCCCAACGTAACGGCCTATCCGTTGATTAAATGCGTGTAGCTAGATCATCATCATTTTTGTTAAAGGGGAACATCAGATCCTGGAACACACGAGCAACCAATTAGTTCTCGAGATAATATAGCATAGATACCATATAGTAATACAATAAAGGATATAGGGTTTGGAATACTTACCTGACTTACCTGACGGAGGTGAAAGGTAAGTGAAGGCAATGCTGCAAAGAGAAATTATGAGTAGGACTCGCAATATATATCATGAGACAATTAAATTCATCAATTGATCACATAGTGCAGCAAAGATGGCCCCAAAGATCATTATTTCAATTACGAAACGGTCAAGGATAGGCCGCTTAAACACAGAACGACACGTTCCAGGCCGTGTAAACACAAATATTTTGAACGTGAATGCAAAGATGCGTGGCCTTCTCTGAGACCGTTCCAATATATGAACGGCCATACCATAGCTGCTCAACTGCAATGTGCCGTTGGGGATTAAACGGCCTAATATGAACCGCCCAGTTACCGAATGGTCTATCGATAGACCGTGCATTTACTGGCAATTTAAAACAAAAAAACCTTTCATCTCCCTCCCTCCCCACCATAACCGATGGCGGGAGGGTAGAGAGAAACGTCGCCATTCCTCCCCCATCTCAATCTCCCCCACTCTCTTACTCTCAAACCCTAACTCTCATTCTCTCCCCCTCACCTTCCTCCCGTTCATGCGTACCAAACACCAAGCGTCACGCCCGCGGATGGCCGACGAAGGAGTTCCACCGGCACCGGCGGTGACCATGGAGGAGGAGGCAACGACGCCGTCTATCGTCGACGAGACTGGAGCGCCACCTTCCGCCGCGGAAGAGCAAGCTGCGGTGGTCGAAGAAGGAGGAGTGGCACCCATCGACGCTGGAGAGGAAGCCCCAGCACCGGAGATGGCCACCGCGGTGGCGGCCAAACCCCCAAAGACCGACGAGGTAGGTCCCTTAAACACCCCATTTTCATTTAAAATGCATGCATGCTAGTTCTAGGGGTAGAATGGGGGCATTCGTCTCTTCTAGGGCCGGTTGGGAGGTCTTTTGGGCCGCTCTCGTCGGCGGGGAGTGGTTTGACGTCATTGGGGACGACGGTGATTGAGCGGTTCAACAGGAACTGCTCAGAAAGACTACGCGGCTCGCATAGAGCTGCTCATGGAATGCACGACACAGGGGTAGCCGTCCTATGGGCAGTTGAACAGACGGGAGAATGAGGACTAGCACGGTATTGGGAAAATCGTGCTGGGCGAGGGCGGACCATTTTGGTCTGTTCAAAATATGAGACTACGGATTACTGAACATTCTGTATTGGCCCGTTGAAACCAGCACGGTTTGATGAGAGCCGTGCAGGTGCAGAATATGAGAGGATTGAGAGAGACACAACGCGGTTAATGGGTAACCGTGGATGCATTGAGCGGACAAAACAAACCCGTTCATCAAATAGAAAGCTAAAAACTAAGCGGTCCAAACTGGGCCGTCCACAAGTTAGAGCGGTCCATGTGGAACCGCTCTGCGAATAGAGTGTGTTTTCTATTATTTCCCTTTATTTATTGAGTAAAATGCATGAATTTATTTTTAAAATGTATGCAATTATTCTAAATGAATGCAGGGAAAGCGTAGGACCCGGATCTCATGGATGCAGGTCCGGGCAGTGTACCTCGCACTGCCCGACATCCAGTGGGAGAGGCTGGCAGCCATGGGTTTCGCAGAGTTCTCGAGCATAGAGGTGAGTCGGTTTGACACACCACTACTCTATGCTCTATACGACCGCTGGGACCCAGTGAGTCGCATGTTTCTCTTTCTGTGGGGGAACATGGTCCCTGTAACGACCCGAGAATCCGATTACCGGGAAGGCCCGATAACCCGAGACCCGAACTGCCACCCACGAGCCCGAAGACTCGGAATGGTTAGAAGGATGGTGTGGAGACTACACAAGTATCACAAATAATTACAGAAATTAAATAGTTATATGATTAAGTAGGAATAATTAACGTTTTACATGATACATGGTCCACAAGATATAACAAAATAAACAACAGTAGTCCACAACTAGTACACAGATAAGAAAGAAAAGTACACCTACACGGGGCATGTCCCGGCTCTGACCTCTGGCACTAACGCTGGGCACCTGAACCACGCTTAGCCTCAGACGCGTTCCTCTGAAGCCGCACCTCACCTGAAACACGGTGAAAACATGTAGGGAATGAGTCTCGAAACAAGACTCAATAGGGATCACACGAACCCTACCTCACAAGACGAAAAACCGCTACGCTAGTGTTGAAACCCATTTTTTACCGATAAGTTGAGTAGTTCCTCTTACTCCCATTTGTTGATGCCTCGAGTTATCCATCACTCGCTGGGTTGTTTTTTAGCACGTTTTGGGCCACATTTATGGGTGACCTCCCTCCCTGGCTAGGTCCGAGTTGATTCATGGCTTAATGGGCCTTGGCTTTGATTAATCGAGCTTTTCTATGAATTTCAAGCGCCCATTACATGTGCGGCCACCCTCCAGCCGTTCAACCATATGTGCGGTTGCTACTGGGCCGTTCATATATTTGGGATATTTGGCTGATTTTATGAATTCTCACCGACAAGCATATATACGGCCTAGACATAGCCGCATAAGACCATTGTGCGGTACCTCATAAGTTGTTCTTCTTCCAGAGTTTTACGTTCGACTGGTTTTCAGATAATTATCTATTTATCTTATTTATGTTGATTTATCACCGAAAGGGATGAGCGGTTGACTCTTGGCCGCTCTTGTAGATGAAAGGTTTATGATTAGCCGTTCATCTATGAGAGTCCAACGGCGAAGATTTTGGTCAGTTCGATGGATAGTTGGATAATATTTATGATTTATTTGAATTTCCACCGACAGGGTTGAACGGCCAAGGATATGGCCGCACATCCCGTTGGGTGGTCTATCGTGAGATCGTCCATCCTCTCGATTCCTGAAAGATTAACAGATTTTCTCTCTCTATCCGTGGTTTTATCACAAACTTCTCCCGTCATTTTCTCCGTGGATATTGAGCCATTTCGAGTGCCGTTTCTTCTAGATGAGAGATAATTCTATTATCTTCATCTTTCCTTTGATTATCTCGACCTGAAAATACCCAAAAACTCTAATTTCGGGGCTGGCTTTCTAGGCACTATAAATATACCCTAAAGGCTACCTTTGAAAGGGGGGGGGGAGATTTTAGGTCACGGCGAAGCCCTGCCGAATCCTTGAGTGACTTACGACCAAGGAGGGAGGCCTTCTACGTCCATACAAGCCTCCGGTCCAGGGAGTAACTTTTGTTTTGAGTCTTTTTATATTTTGATAGTCCGTCATTCTCTTTTGGTTGCATGCATCATTCTCCATGTTTTTCTTCACTTGCACTATCATTCACACACCCTCCCACGTTTTTGACGCCCCCAGGGGTTTAAAACCTCCAAGGTATCTTCCACTTCATTTAGCTATGTTTATTTCTTTTCATTTTAGCATTTTCTACACTTCACAGTTCTGATATTGGGTTTTTCTTTGTGTTCTACACTTTGTTTCGCAGGTCAGCAACACACTAACACGAGGCCCATCCTTTTTGGCCGGTCGGAAAGGGTGAAGGTTGGACCCTTAAAACTTCTGGCGTGGTGGTTTTGCACGGCTTCTTCCAGACCGTTCAGGGATATATGCGGTGGATCCAAAGCCGTTCTTCCTCTCCTGCGGTCAACATCAAGCCGTTCATCCTCCATCCATCTTCGTCCCGCGTTCTACCTCAGCATCGATGAGCGGCCTATCGTGAGACCGCGCGTACCTACAGACGGCCCCTACGTAGCCGTTTAACGCGCTAGTGCTGATTTCAAGGCGTGTACCTCCCTCTTTCCAAGGTACGGTGTGCGTTCAACACATGTCTGGCATCTTGGTGGCGATCACACTTGTTTATCTGCTTCTGTCTCCTTCTACCATCCATCTATTTATATTTTTCATATCGATTTAGTAGAAGGGATGGAAGAGATCTTTTAGGCCGATTAGACTAAGTAAAGTAAGAAACATGTCAACAGACCATTTTTTGGCGATCATGGTGGGACACCTAGTGCCCATCGTGTTAGTGATTTGCTGACCCCCTCTTTTCTTAAACTAATTTTAAGGTTGAGTCGCGTTCTTTGTCCTCTGGAACGTCAACGGCTCTCCGAGGGTAGTCCAACGTTTGTACGGTTGAAGGTTCACTATTTTTCTCTGCGACACTGCCAGTTCTTCTCCAAGCTTGCTGTCTCGAGCGGTCTCCTACCGCCCGTTCATCCTTTATACGGCCTGAGTTTGGCCGTCCACCGTTCTGGCACAGGTACGCCTCTGTATTCATACGGTTTGTTTGGTTGCTATTGCACGGTGGCTGCTGGTCCGTTCCAGAGCTTAAGCGACTGTATATAGACTGCTCATCTAGGTACGCTTCTCATCTCTATCTTGTGTCATTTCAGCATTTCATGATTTTTGTGTTTCTTTGTCGTTATTCCTGGGTATGAATGGTTCATCCTGAACCGTATATCTCCCTGAGCGGTCTCCCACTGGCCGTCCGTGTAGTGATGCAGTGCACCCGTGATTCACTTTGATTCCCATGTTATATGATTGTCCTGATATTTGACGTTGATTATTGATCCCCCCTACTCTTATATCATTGTTGCATACTTGTTTTCATTCCCTCATATTTGATTGATCATTGATTGCTAATTGCTAGGCTAGACTTTGCATGCACTCCGGTGCACATAGGATTCATGCATTTCATTCATATCTAGTTGCATTCCTACCGAGGTAGGGTTTCCTCTCGTCTCCACACTCCTTGGAGCCGACTAGGGGACCTTACCGAGGACCTCCGTAAGTCCCCGCGAGCCGTAGATTCCCACACGGACGCTGGGCAGGTTGTACCACATCATCCCCCAGTCTAGGGACTGCATTCATGAGAGAGAGAGTCCCTTAGAGTCACCCAGTTTCCCATTCTTACCTTGGTTAGGTACCTTGTGGTTGAGTGAACTCACATTTTAATTAATCCACTAAGGTCCTAAAAGGGAACTTATAAAAATCTTCGCACATCATTTGGAATTTGATTGGGTAATTGGTTGATTCTTTTCTCATCTCTTCCCTCAATTATATGTTGTAGTATCACCATTCGCCGCATTTTGTCAGATTAGGCTCATTTGGTCTAGTTCATCTTCGTGTATCTCCATTTAGTTACATTCGTCTAGGTTCATTTTCCCTTCTTGTATTCCTTTGAAGTGCACTATATAAAGTCTTCATTCTCCCCATGGAGTACTTCTCCCCTATACCTTATTCCTATACTTCTCCATCTTCTTACCCCCGTGTGGATTCCTCTTCCCATGCGGGCCCATCTTTTTATTCCTCCATTGGACCCTATTCTTTTAACGGGCCTTCTTATCCCGCCCGTGCTGCTGCTAGCACAATCAATCCTCATTCCTACATACATGATTCTTCCAGGCCCATGCATTCCTCCATTCCCAGAACAGGCTTTCCTTCTTCTCAGGCCGGATCCCCTTATCCGGCCCATCATCATTATCCTGGTCTAAATTCATCATCTCTTTCTCAGGCTAGCTCATATCCTTCTTGGACTCTTCCTACCGAGGAGATGTTCGCTCAGGCCCAACGCCAGCTTGATGAATTACAACAACGAATCAATTCTCAAGTTTCTTTGGATATCCCATTTACCTTTCAGGGTCTTCAACTCCCACCACGTTCACAGATCCCGGCTTATCGTCGCTATGGTGGAATTGGTGACCCCTGTGTCCATTTGAAGGATTTCCTCTATGAGTCGGCCCAATTCCAGCATGATCAACGCTTGATGGCCTATTTATTTGGCCTATCTTTAGAGGGCTCGGCCAGGGATTGGTTCTTCACATTACTGCAAGAGCAGCTGATGAACTTTCAAGCCATCCAAGCAAGATTTATTCAGCAATATCGAGACCAGGTGGGGCCCAGATATTCTATGGTAGATCTGGCACAAGAAAAGATGAAGCCCGGCGAGGAATTCTCCACGTTTGCCAACCGCTGGCGTCGCTTGGCCACACAAGTCCCGGGGCATATTCAGGAGGGCGAGCAGATCAAGATAGTTATTCCCAATGCAACGCCCGAGCTCAGGTGCATCTTAGCCCTAGATGATATTACATCCTGGCAACAACTTTACAGTCAAGCCCGCTTCATTAGCCAACAACTCCTAGTTTCCTTTGACCCCGAGTCTCCTCCACCTTCAGCTTCCACATATGCTTTCCCTCTGCCATTCCCCGTGAGTCAGCACTCCATTACATATCTCTCCATGAGTCGGCCATCCGCTCCCACATACCCCCATACCTCCAAATACTCCTCCACATATCAGCCCTCTACAAGTCAGCCCTCCGTTGTTTTATCTCCCCACACCTCTCCACTTCTGGTCAAGGAAACACTACACCCTGAGTGAGTCGATGCCGTCCATTATATTCCCACTCCCTCCACACCTCCACATCATTTTAGCCCTCCGCCTTCACCTACGCAATCCCCTTTGCCTACGCAACCTCCGCTACCATCCCCATTACCTTTTTATACCCCTCGGCATCCACCTTGACCGAAGCAGGCTTCTCACTCTTCGTTGCCGAAATCCTTTACAGATGTTTTCAGGGCTTTAATGGCCACCCATGCGTTGCAACTCCCTCCGGTTATGCCTTGTCGACTCGGGATCGGGAATTTGCTCCATTTCTATGAATTTCATCGTCAACCGGGGCATTTGATTGAGGACTGTCCCGAGTTCCAGGAACTTGTTTACAGTTTGGAAGATAAGAAGATGATTGATTGGGCTGGTATACGCCAAGTTATTTCAGGTCTCAGCAGCAAGTAGCAGCAGCAACAAGCCGTGCTGCCTAGGCAACTATCTCTACTTCAAGACTAGGGGCACCCTGGTGTTTCTTCGGTTAATAAGATACCTGTTCCGCTACCCACTTCTTCCTCCATCCCATCTCCTCCACCACCTTTACCTACCCCAGCCTCCGCTCGGGCAACCTCTCTTTTACCCTCCGTTTTCACCACCATCACCAGAGATTACGTGCCCCAAAAAGTGCACCTAACAAAGCCAGAATTCGCACTTACTGAGCTTCGCATACAACTGGTGATCTCGCAACGTTTGTAGCACCACACTCAAATGGTACGTGTGCCCCTTTGCAGACCGTAAATAAACAAGGATGCCATCCACAAACACGACCACGAACTGGTCCAGATAGGGATGAAACACCCTCTATATCAAGTCCATAAAAGTTGTTGGGGCATTGGTGAGCCCAAACGGCATCACCAAGAACTCATAATGCCCGTACCTAGTATTGAATGTAGTCTTCTCCACGTCAGACTCGCGAATCCTCAACTGATAGTAACCAGACTGCAAATCAATCCGCGAGAACACTCGAGCAGACTGAAGCTGGTCGAACAAATCATCAATCCATGACAGCAGATACTTGTTCTTGATGGTCACTTCATTCAGCTGTCGGTAATCAATCCACAACCTCAGACTACCATCCTTCTTCTTCACGAACAACACGGGCGCACCCCAAGGGGAAAAGCTAGGATGAATGTACCCGGACATCAACTCCTACAACTGCGCCCTCAGCTCTCTAAGCTCAGCGGGAGCCATACGGTAGGGAACCTTTGCCAAGGGTCCCGTACCAGGCACAACATCGATAATGAAATCAATCTCCCGCTGGGGAGGTAATCCAGGTAAATCCTCGGGAAAAACATCAGGAAACCTGCACACCACCGGAATGTCCTCGACATTCGGACACCGCTGGTCTACCAAGACCACAGAAGCGAGAAAATCCTGACAATCGGAATCAAGCAAACGACGGGCTCGAATCGCAGAAATGAGGAAACGATGAGAGGTAGAACGGATACCTTGGAAGTAGAAGGTTCGCCTACGAAGATGCTGAAAGTAAACCGTCTTCGTTCCACAATCAACCACCGCTCCATGGGCCTCGAGCCAGTCCATGCCCCAAATCACATCATAATCCCGAAGCTGCAATGCATACAACCTGCCTGGCAAACATCGCCCCTCGATCCAAATTAGAACCATCTTGAAACAATACGGAGTGATCAGGAAGTCACCGGACGGTAACTTCACCATCAGATCACAAGACATCTGGGATATCGGGTCCTCGACACTAAGCGCGAAATCCTCCGAGATAAACGAATGGGACACGCCAGAATCAAAAAAAACTCACGCTGTGCAACCCAAAATCATAACAGTACCTTCCACAAGCTGCGATGACTCTGCCTCTACCCTGGTCATGTGAGTAATCTGGCCTCGAGCTCTCTACCTGCCCACACTCGCTGACCGTGGTAGTGGCGAAAACTGACCCTGCTACTGTGGGTGCTGCTGCTGCTGTTGCTAAGGAAACTGGGGTGGCTGACGCGGCCGCTGCGGACAGTCACGTGCAATGTGTCCTGGCTGATCACACCTGAAACAGATCATCGGCGTCGTACACTGCCTGCCTGGATGCGACTCACTACACCGGGGACACCCCGCAAGAGATCCACCGATCGACCCCTATCGCTGGAGGGGTGCCGGCTGCTGAACACTTCCCGAAGAAGCCTGCCGCTGCTCTCGGCCCTCCTTCTTCTTCTTCCGAAAACTCTTCTCGAAGAAATTCTTCACCTTGGCGCTGAAAGACGCAGAACCTGCTGCTGATGCCGCTGGGGTCGAAGCCCCCGAACTACCAGAAGAAAGCTGGAACGTGCTCTGCTACTGAGTAGTCATCTGCTGGTTGCGGCCTGACAAGGACTGCCCCTGGATAATCGGTCCCCGAGTCCTCTGCATATCCAGCTCTAAGGACGCCGCTACACGAGAAGCCGTCTCCAAATCAGTGGCAGCGTTCATGATGAAATGGTGCCTCAGCTCCTCCCTCAAGCTTCGAACGAACTGCACGGTCTTCACCTTCTCATGCTCCATGATATGAGGTGCATAAAGACCCAGCTCAACAAATCGGGCCATGTACTGCAACACTGACATGCCGCCCTGGACCAGCTCCAAAAAGAGACGCATCCTCTGCGTAGCAATATACTCTGGGCAGTAAGCACGCTCGAAATCGCTGACAAAGTCGCTCCATGTAATCTGCTCAAGGGGACGAGACTGGAAGGACGTCTTCCATTCGGAAGACCACAACGCCCGAGCAGTGCCATGCAACTAGTTGTAGGCCAACATCACCCTATCCTCCGCAGTAGACCTCATGGAACTGAACACACGCTCCATCTCGTCGAGCCAACTCCGAGCCAAGTCGGGGTCTGACTGGCCGCCATAGTAGGGTGGATGGAACTGTATGAAATCCCACACTGCTCGGCCTGGCCCACCCCTGGTCGATGAGCCCTCACCAGCCTCTCCGCCGAACTGCTGCGACATAAGCTGGTACATGCCACAGAAAAAATCCTCGACCCCCAAAATCCTCGCAGTATCCGCTGCCTCGGTGGCCGCTGGTGGCACTCTACTCTGCTCCTCTTGCTCCTCAGGAACCTCCTGCTGGATCTCCTGAACCTCAGCTGACTGCCCCTGCTGAGAGCGGGTCCCCCGCCTCGGCGCCATACTCGCTCATGAAGCAAAAGATAGAAAACACGAAAACGGCAAGGTCAATAAAAACACATGGTGCCCGATGCCAGCGTCAACTGTACATCATCACTATGGACTAGTGGACCATCACAACTACCTATGATTCTTGTATAATCCCACAACCGCGCTCTGATACCAACTGTCACGACCTGAGAATCCGATAACCGGGAAGGCCCGATAACCCGTGACTCGAACCGCCACCCACGAGCCCGAAGACTCGGAAGGGTTAGAAGGATGGTGTGGATGTTAGAGATGTATGCCCTTCAAGCCAATCACAAGTGTTGTGATGGTGACATTTCTTGTACAATTTCATTCAATATACTAATGGCATTTTCTTCATTATATTCTTAGCACGTTATAGTATGTTTGTTGTAATATGATGAAGTCCTTGAATATGAGCTATGATGATTGGATCATAATGAGATTGTGATAATGAGAACAGTCATCTAGATGTTTATATTCTAAATGTTCCTTGTCATAGGATCTTCAAGAAGGGACATTGAAGATCCAGATAGACCGGTGCACGTGGTATTCACTCATGTGATGAGGGTGGTCGATCTCATAATCACCGGTGTGGTGACATCAAGGTACACGTGCAGGTGCTCGTTAGTGGAATGAGTTCACTTAACTGATCCGATCTAGAATTCCTGAATGGTAATCATGCTGACTGTCAATCAGGAGATTCTAGTGCCACAGTAGCATAGTTGGATCTTTGACCTGAGTCACTAAAGAGGTTTTGCATGGACTCCACTGTGCGTTTGATTGCTGACTTATGAACTTCAATCTTGTGGTTCTTAATAGTTAGCTATTCGGACTCAGTGGGATTCATGTGAAAATACTTTGGTGGACAACAAGGGATCATTCACTCTCTGCATGGATTAAGAGAGAGAATGCTCTAAGGACATGTACTTAGAAATCTCTGGCCAGGGTATGGGGGTTCACTGAGAAAAGGAGTTTTCTAGTGAACTATACTTAAGAGTACAAGGGTCCATAAGATCAGGATGCATTAGGGTTTGACAGTATGGCCGTACCCTAATTCTTATTGGAGCATTGTATGAATGAGGATCTATAACTGTGTGGAATCTGATGACGGAAAGGTTCAATATGGGTTGCATCCCTCCCAAAGTCATTTGGGATCACGAGATGTTGCTTGGTGCTGTTCGTGGTCGGAATGCCTGATAAATCCATTAAGAGTTATTGGATTATAAATAATTAAGTTAAGAAGAGTTCTTAGCTTAATGGGCCAGAAAACCAAACAGACTATTGGGCCTAGAGGGTCACACACAATAGAGTAGTGGATAAGACGGATAAGGACAGTAATTATAGATAGTTTTTGGGTTTTTGTGAAAAATGCCAGAGTCTATAACTACACGCTGAGGAGAGAAACCCTGGCCAAGCACTAGGGTTTCTCCCCTGGCCGCCCCCCTCTCTCTCTCCTCCCTGACCTGGGCGCACCCCTCTCTCTCTCTCCTCCTCCTAAGGTGGTGGATGGTGGTGCTGAGGAGTGGCCGACGTGTGGAGATCGAGAAGGAGACTCCGTCCGTTCCTGCTGCTCGTGTGGATACATCTAGAGGCCGGACACTTGGACGGCTAGCAGCCCGACGAGCCTCTACTCGATCATCTTCGGGCATCTGGGAATTGATTATTCCCGCAAAGGTATAGAACTGTTCTTCCTTGGCGGGTTCTTCGATGAATCGTTTCTTGATTTTGATCGCCAGCAACGATACGACTCTTAGGGTTTCTGATGTGACACAACCTAAGACTTAGGCAAGCAAGCACATTCACAATCAAAAGGGCCAATTTTGGGTCGCCGCTCTCCCATCGCTCACCCAAGCCCGGGGTGACTTGGCGATGCCAAGTGGAGGATGTGGGGTTGGGCCCTTGCTGGTAGAGGGCCAGCAAGGCCAAGATTTGATTCCCAATAGATGTGGAAGCCCAATTCAATGGGGCTGACAAAGTGCCGAAGGCACCGGTTGCACTCTTCCCACGGTGATCACTCAAGACAACGGGGCTTGAGGATCGAGCTCTCACTAGCATAACCAGCGGAACTAGAACTAATATTGAAAGACAAGCACTAAATGGAGTGAGGTGTGAGCACTTACTCGACCGGTTTGAAGAAACCAGTCCCGCTCGGAGACGAGGGCGAGCGGGGAGGCGAGTGGATCCCCACACGCCGCGGCGGTGTAGCTTGACCTGCTCACACAAGTTACAACAATACACCTCTCGCAGGAGGGGGACCTTGGGGTGGGGGTTAATGGATTACAACCAAAACTACCTCCGCATAGGGAGGGGCCTTCAGCCGGCCAAGTGGGGAGGGGAAACTAGGGCTAAAAGTAATGAAGAGATGAAGACACCGGTTCTGCCTACTCTCTCTGAACAGGGACAGATAGTCGATGTTGTTACTGCAGAACTTGCTCAAGAATTTTACTGATGGCGGGACCTGTGGGAAACTCTTCGGGACTGGTACTGGAACACCTCTGAATTTTGTTGAATTCTTCTGGAGTCGCTGCTGGCGTCGGTGGAGGTTCGAACAGAGCACCAGATTCTCGGACTGGCAGCTTCAGACTTCTAACAGCAGGTTGCAGAGGATTCCCCGATAGCTCCCGAACTCAGAATCAAACACCATTAGAGCCGTTGAAACCGTGGATGAGTCCTCTTCGCAGCAAAACTGACCGGGAAGTCAAAAGATGCCGGAGAAGACCTGGAGGCTCTGAACAAGGATGACTGGTCGTTGCAGACTGTGGGTAGCAGAACTGTGCAGCTGAGGGAGAAAAATGATAAATCTGGGTCACAAATGCCGATTGAAGATCCGTTTCTTGATTCTGAAAGTAGACATGGCGATGAAGAACATTTCAGAAGAGCTCTCGAACTGATTCTTCTGGGGTTTGTCGTGGCAGAGCTTCTACGCATGATCAGGTCTTCAGCAGAGACACCACTGCGCAGTGGTGGGAAAACGGATCTCCCGGGCAGCTCAAAGCTCGGATTCGGACGAGACCACTGCTGTTGTGAAGGAGATAGGTAGACGCTTTCAATGATAGCTCTTGGGTCTTGAAACTCATCCGGAGGAAGTCGTAGTGGTCGCTGCAAGTTGCTGGTTCACTGCAACCCTTTGGACAGCAAGCTGTAACTTCGGAGTAGCTTCCAATGATCAAGAAAGAAGAAGGGGAAGGGGGTCTATGGTGAAGGGGAGGTTGATGAAGGGTAGAAGGGGGGGCTTGTGGGAGATGTAGAGGGTATCTAATGGTGGAAGGGAGGTGGAGGAAGAAGGGGAGGGCGCAGGTTGCAGCTGGAGGAGAGGGGGGGAAGGGGTGTGCAAGGATGGTGGGAATGGAGGGAGAAAGGGGCGAACTTTGCCTAATGGGGAAAGGAGAGGGCGGCCAAAGCACTTGGGGGGAAGGGTATTTCAAATTCAAAAGGCCTAGGAAGTTGGGAGGTTGTGTGGGGAAGAGGGGTGAGTGTGTTGGAATGTGGAAGATATTGTTGGAATGGGGTAGATAGTGTTGGAATGGGGGGAATGCTACCTTGGAACTAGGGGGGGTGGAGTAATGGAGGCTATGGGAAGTGGAGGGACTTTAATGGGGTAGGTGGGGGTTGGAAGTTGGGAGGGAGGTGGAGGAGAGAGAGAAAGGGGCGAACCCCGTAGTGGAGGAGAGAGTGGAGAGGGAAGACGGCTGGGTGGGGATTCTCTTACCCTTGGGCTTCTCACCCAATTGGATTCTCTCCATTAAACTAAGCTTTGAACTCTCAAATGGCGTTTTCATTGATTGATTCATTACCTTCAAATGAAGGAAATGGGGCCCTATATATAGGAAACCCACATTTTACAATAAGACCCTGACAAAAGACTCAATGACAAATAACCGAAGGGATAGGGGGGGGCTCTTGGGCCAAGCCCGAAGAATTGGGCCCAATAGCACACTAAATAATCTAATGACAATCAAACTTAGGAAAATAAATGCAAGACCTAGGGACATGACTCAAATAAAATGAAAATTACATCAAAATGACTCAAATAGATAACACAAAAGGGATAATTGGGTCTTTATAGAGAGAGGCCCGAACTCAAAAGATGCCGGAGTGTGAAGAAGACCCTAACCAAAGGGAGTTGTGGATGATGCCTCCATCAAATCCCCTGGGCTGTGAAGAGCTCGACTCCGTCGAGTAGGGGTCCATCCGACTGTGGTACTGCTCGAGGAGGTCCGGATCCAATTGCTGGAGATCCTCCCGACTCACCCAAGAACCTCCGAAGTAGGCCGGTCCTTCCACCTGACGAGATAGCACTCATATGCCTTGCTCCGAGTGGTAGTGACTTGTTCATCCAATATTTGTTCAATTTGTTCACGCTGGGCTCTCTTGGCTGGTGGTCTCTCCTCACGGGTGGGTGCTCTCTCAATGGGAGAAGTAGGCTCAATCTCCTCACTAGGTACCACCGTGGGTCCCTTATATGGCACTAGGTCGGCGACATTGAATGTGAGACTTATTCCATACTCCTCAGAGAGATCTAACTAGGCATTTGCACCAATGCGCCTCAAGACCTGGAAGGGACCAGCCCCACGTGGCCTCAGTTTAGAGTTGGCTCTCGGGGAGAGCCTCTCCGTCCTTACCATCACAAAGTCACCCACATGGAATTCTTGGTGACGCCGATGAGAGTCGGCCAGCCTTTTATAAGCCTCATTCTTTTTGCTGATGTGCTTGTGAATTTCTTCATGCAATTCTCTAATATGTTGTGCAAAAGACTCGGCTGAAATGGACACTCTAGCATGCTGGGGAAGGGGAATGAGATCGGAAGGCTTTCTCGGTTTGTATCCATGCACGGCTTCAAATGGACTCATCCCTATGGACTTATTGATGGAGTTGCAATATGCAAATTCAGCCTGGGGTAAGATAAGATCCCAATTTCCGGGGTGATCCTCAACAAGACACCTAAGGAGGTTCCCTAGACTCCGATTGACAACTTATGTTTGGCCATCCGTTTGGGGGTGGTAGGCAGAGGAGAATTTGAGGAGGGTACCCATCATGTGCCAAAGAGTTTTCCAAAAGTAGCTAGTGAATTTGACATCCTTATCGGAGACTATGGTCTTAGGTAGCCCGTGGAGACGGACAACCTCATCAAAGAACAATCGGGCCACATAGGAGGCATCGGAGGTTTTGGAGCATGGGATGAAATGGGCTATTTTGGAAAATCTATCAACCACCACATAGATGGATTCATGCCTTTTTTGAGTCTTAGGTAATCCTAGCACAAAGTCCATACTCAAGTCTTGCCATGGACGGTCGGGGATGGGGAGTGGGGTATATAGGCCAGTGTTTTGTTTCACCTGTTTGGCCGAAGCACATGTTCGGCATTGACCCACTATCTTGCCTACATCTCTCTTGAGACTTAGCCAATGAAACTGTCCCTCAACTAGAACAATGGTTTTGTGGACTCCAAAATGACCAGCTAGCCCTCCCGCATGTAATTCCCAAATCAAGAAGTCGCGGAGTGAGGTCCGTGGGATGCAAAGCTTTGGTCCCTTGAAGAGGAACCCATCCTCTATGACAAATCCCTCATGTTCCTTGCTAGAATGGGTGGTCAAGGTGGTATAGATGTGCCCAAAGTCGGGGCAGCTAGGGTACTCATCCTTGATCCTATCAAATCCGCTCACTTCCACTTGGATAGTGGAATAACAAAGAAACTTTCCTACTAAGGGCATCCGCTGCTCGATTCTCACTCCCGGCTTTGTGTTTGATGACAAAAGTGTAGGATTGGATGAACTCAACCCATCGGGCATGTCGGGCATTTAGCTTTTGTTAGGAGTTGAGGTATTTGAGGGCCTCATGGTCGGAAAAGATGACAAATTCTTTGGGCAACAAGTAGTGCCTCCAATGTCGGAGGGACTACACCATGGCATAGAAGTCTTTGTCATAAGTGGAGTATCTAGTCCTTGCATCACATAGCTTCTCACTAAAGAAGGCTACCGGGTGTCCCTCTTGACTAAGGATCTCTCCTATCCCTATCCCGGATGCATCACATGTGACTTCAAAGATTTTAGAGAAATCGGGAAGGCATAGGACCGGGGCTTGGGTCAACTTCTCCTTAAGTTATTGGAAGGCTTTAGAGGCTGATTTGGTCCATACAAAAGTCCCCTTCTTGAGACAATCGGTGATTGGGCCAGTGATAGTGCTAAATCCATGAATAAATCTCCTATAGAATGTTGTCAATCTATGGAAACTTCGGACCTCATGAAGGGTGTGGGGTTCCGGCTAATCAATAATAGCTTGGACCTTGTCGGGGTCCATGGAGACGCCTTTTGTGGACACCACAAATCCTAGGAAGGTGAGAGAGGTGGTCATGAAGTGGCACTTTCCTAAGTTGGCAAATAGGCTCTCTTGTCAAAGGATGGTACAAACTTGCCTAAGGTGGTCAAGGTGGACCTCTTGGGATTGACTATAGATGAGTATATCATCAAAGTAGACCACTAGAAAGATCCCAATGAATGGCCTAAGGACCTCCGTCATAAGACGCATGAAAGTACTTGGGGCATTTGAAAGCCCAAAAGGCATGACTAACCATTCAAAGAGACCATCTTTGGTTTTGAAAGCCGTTTTCCACTCATCCCCGGGCCTTATCCTAACTTGGTGATAGCCACTCTTAAGGTCAATTTTGGAGAAAATGGTGGCTCCGACAAACATATCAAGCATGTCATCAAGCCTAGGGATGGGAAACCTATACTTGACGGTGATTTTGTTAATGGCCCTACTATCCACACACATTCGCCATGACCCATCCTTCTTGGGAGTTAGAAGGGTCGGGACGGCACATGGGCTTTTGCTAATGCGAATGAAGCCCTTCCTAATGAGTTCCTCTATTTGCCTCCGAAGTTCGGCATGTTCCGTGGGATTGAGACGATAATGAGGAAGGTTTGGGAGAGTGGCCCCCGGGACTAGATCAATTGCATGTTGCACATCCCGCATGGGAGGGAGTTGATCCGGGAGCTCCGTTGGGAACACATCATGGAATTCTTCTAGGAGCTGTTGGATTTCTATGGGATGTGGATTGGTGGAAGTGGGTTCTCCTAGGCAAATGACCACCGCACATAGTGGTACTCATTGAACTATCTCCTCTTCAAGTTCTTTCCTAGTGATGAGATGAAGACCCTTGGCCAACCCCGAGGTCCCACTTTGTTTGGGAGTTTGGGTGAGGGATGGGGTTGGAGGGGTGGAGTTCCCCGAAACTTTTATGGTGGTGGGGTGTTGTCCTTGAGGGGGAGTGTGCCTCTTCGTCATGGGACGAGGTGGGGAGGGGTTAAGACGGATAGTCTTACCCTCATGTTCAAAGGTGCATTTGTTGCTCCTACCCAAGATGGTGGCATCTACATCATAAAGCCAAGGTCTTCCTAGTAGGATGCTACCTACTTCCATGGGTATGATGTCACACCATATTTTACCATGGTATGAAGACAAGGTGAGGGGCACAAGACATTGAGTGTTGACCGGGATGGAGTTGTTGTTGATCCATGAGACCCGATATGGATTTGGGTGGGGAGTGATAGTAAGCCCAAGGAGCTTGACGGTATCGGGGGATACGGCATTGACACAACTCCCACTATCCAAGATCACTTTCCTTACATGGCTCCCTATCTTGACAAAAGTGTGAAAGATTGAAGTTCGACGCCAATCCTCTTCTTGGGGTTTGGTGAGGGTGCATCTAATCACTCCTAGATGGGAGTTGGTAGATGGAGTTGTGTGATCTAGACCCGATTCAAGGTATTGGGTCTCATACTCTTCCTCCCAATCTAGTGAGGCTTCATGGTCCTCAACAATACTCGCAAGTTCCTTTTGGGGTGGGGGAGCTTCTTCCTCAATAAGCAAGGTAGATAATCCCTTGGATGGACATTTCCCCGCAAAGTGGCCAAACCCTTGACACCTATAGCATTGTTGTCACCCACTACCCGGAGTGTTTCCTAAACTTGGGCCTTTGGGATTGTCTTCCCTCCGTGGGAGAGGGTGACTAGGGGTGGGCTTGTTTGGAGTGATGGTGGGAGGGGGGTTGTAAGGCCTTAATGGGGTACTCCCACTTGGATTTGGGGCTTTCATGGGGGTGGCCGGGATGGGTCGTGGTCCCATGTTTTTGGGATCGACCGGTCGGGGAGTAGAAAATCGAGGGATCCTAGAGAATCTTTCTACATCCCTTGCTATTTGATAGGCTAGCTCAAGGTTATCAACATCTCTCATGAAAAGCTCTCTCTTGATGTGACTATGATGTCCATTCCTAAAGCGAGACAAGGTAACGGCCGGGTCCTCATGAACTCCGCACTTCAAAAGATAGGAGTCAAACGTCTCAATATATTCTACCACGGTCTTCCCTTCTTGGGTGAGGCTTTGCCATTCATCTAAGAGCATTTGATGGTAGGATTGGGGAAGGTATTTGTTCCTAAGTTGATTCTTCATACCCTCCCAAGTATCAATAGGCTCTTCCCGCCTAATCCTTCTTAAACCCTCTTGGTTTAGCCAATAAGTTTTGGCTAATTTAGTGAGATGCATTTTGGCCAATCTTACCCTCCTTTGGTCGGTCATAGGGTACCATTCAAAGTATTGGTCCATGGCGGTCTCCCATTCTAAGTAGACACTTGGTTCATGGGAACCATCAAAGTTTGGGACCTCTACTTTAATCATCCTTAAGAGAGGGTCATCCGGGTCGTCCCGTGGACGCCTATCATGAATGTGATGGTGGCGAGGCCTCTCATAGTCATGGTAGGGGTCAAGGTCCAAGTCCTCCCTATACATTTCAGCATGTGGGTGATGGGCTCTTGGTCCATTGTTCCTTGGGTGGAACTCATCCCTATGAGGCTCAACATGTGGAGGGTGGACTCTTGGGTTATTGTTCCTTGGGTGGAACTCATTCCTATGTAGCTCACCATGTGGTGGATGGACTCTTGGCTCATTATTCCTTGGATGAGGGTCTTCCCTATGAGGTTCAACATATGGAGGGTGGACTCTAGGCTCATTGTTCCTTGGGTGGAACTCATGCTCTTCTAGCCGAGCAATTCGAATGGGGTAGATAGTGTTGGAATGGGGGGAATGCTACCTTGGAACTAGGGGGGGTGGAGTAATGGAGGCTATGGGAAGTGGAGGGACTTTAATGGGGTAGGTGGGGGTTGGAAGTTGGGAGGGAGGTGGAGGAGAGAGAGAAAGGGGCGAACCCCTTAGTGGAGGAGAGAGTGGAGAGGGAAGAAGGGGGGTGGGGATTCTCTCACCCTAGGGCTTCTCACCCAATTGGATTCTCTCCATTAAACTAAGCTTTGAACTCTCAAATGGCGTTTTCATTGATTGATTCATTACCTTCAAATGAAGGAAATGGGGCCCTATATATAGGAAACCCACATTTTACAATAAGACCCTGACAAAAGACTCAATGACAAATAACCGAAGGGATAGGGGGGGCTCTTGGGCCAAGCCCGAAGAATTGGGCCCAATAGCACACTAAACAATCTAATGACAATCAAACTTAGGAAAATAAATGCAAGACCTAGGGACATGACTCAAATAAAATGAAAATTACATCAAAATGACTCAAATAGATAGCACAAAAGGGATAATTGGGCCTTTATAGAGAGAGGCCCGAACTCAAATGACGACGGAGTGTGAAGAAGACCCTAACCAAAGGGAGTTGTGGATGATGCCTCCATCCGTTTCGTTGTTTCCGCTGCTCCTCTGTTTGAAACCTTACAATGGTATCAGAGCCAGGTTGCTGGCCTGATCAAAATAAGGATTATTATATTATTTTTCGTCCTTCACGTTCATGCTTAGGGCTCAATTTAGGATGTTCGATTGAGTCTCTCACAGATGGGTTTTTGGTCAATTGATCCCATGGAATTGTTCCTGGTATCAAGAGGATCAAAACGCACGTTTTGGTGCATTGATTGACCCTATGGTGAGGGCGAATCGAACGTGTCTTCGGGGCTGCTATCGCCGTTCGCACAGGGAGAGGGAGGCCGATTCAGGCCATTAATCTCCGATTGTGGATGTCCATGGGGCTGGCAAGAGTTGTTGGACGATTCCCCATGGCGTCCCACGACGTCCGGGTGCGTGCGGCGGCTGGATGGGGCGGCTCCGGTGAGGTTCACGGCGAACAGGGCGGAACGGCCCCGTGATGATCGCGGGTGCCTCGTCCGGCCACGGCGTCGAGGGCGGTGGCCGGCAGACGTGCCTGCGGGACCCCCGAGGTCGTCCGCGGTGGTCTGGGGCGGCGGACGGGCCCCCTGCGGCGAGCACCGGGGGGCTAGGGTTTTACCCCAGCCCCCTCTCCTTCACGATCGGGCGGGGGAGACGACCCCCTTGTGGGTCTCCCGCGGGCGGATCCGGCCTGCGCCCGGATCCGCGCCTGGATCCGGCCCGCGCCCGGATCCGCGGCCGATAAGCCCCCCCTTTTATTTTTTTTTGAATTTTATTCATTTTAAAATGTTTAAAATGCATTTAATGTTAGAAAAATTCTGGGAAAATTCTGAAAAATATTTTATTGTGATTCTAAAATTGTTTTAGCGATCTATTAACTTATTTTTCATTATTGGCCCTTGGTTAATTAGTTAATGGGAATTTTAAAATGGTTTTAAGTATTTCCTATTATCTAATTAATTAATGTTGATTACTATAAGGATGTGATTCTTATGAGGTTAATTAACAGTATATTATTGTTGAGCCCATGTAGTGAATGTGTATGACTATTGTCTGAAGTTGTTTAGACTTGATTGTTTTAACTAAATTGTTTAGTTAATTAATGTTGCGTAATTTCAAAACTAATTACTATTATTTTGAAATCAACGTTATATCTCGTTGTAATTATATGATAATTACTTAATGATGCATGTGATGTGTCATGTGAGTGGATGGATGGTCATGGACTTAGATATCATGTGATGGTATGGTTTGTGGTGAATGGATCATGATGTGATTATTGGGGCCTGCGTGCCTCCTTCTCTCTCTCTCTTATTAATCTGGGTTGTACATTCTATCTCCCACCTGTGTTGTACTCCCCTTGACTGGTTCAAGGTTTCTTATTATTATCTGATGTATATTTATGGGCCTGCGTGCACAAATTTCAAATTTACTTGTAATAATAAGAAGCGGATGGAGACTAAGAAGGAGGTCGACTACGGTGGCTCGGGAGATTCTTCACATCCAGTGGGAGCTTTGGATGCTCCAAGTCTTTGAGAATTTACCATGTTGTGTGAACATTACCAACTGGCTCTGGTAATGTTGCTAGGGTTAAAGTCCATGATCATCCATCGGTGTTATAGCATATATTTGATATATGTGATAGTGCTACTTATTATATATATACAACACCTATATTGATGAGACAAAAATATTCAAATCCCCTTCAATCAAATATTAGGTCGATAAGCGTGAGACATTAAGAATGTTCCACGTAGCCTTCCGTTGTTATAGTCAAAGTGAGCCGTCCTTAGACTGTGGGAGTTTGTTGTGCTACCACAAGACTGTCACATCAAGGGGACGGAGACTTAGGCTAGGGCTTGGGCCGAACCTTGGGATGGGGGCTGGCATGGCTTTGTTGTGCTACCACAAGAGTTATGTCATAAACCCACTCTCATAACGTAACAACGGGTTGGACCTAACCAACACTCGTGGTTTGTTGTGCTACCACAAGATCACGAAGCGTTTGGAAGCTAAATTACTGGGAGTTACAAGGAGTTGTAATTGGCAAGAGTTGCCTACCCATTAAGTATGGGGTAGTTTGTTGTGCTACCACAAGACTACTTCCATAATGTTAATGGGATCCTAGTACCCACTAGGACACAGTCGTTGTGTCCCGTCTTTGCATATTAGGGGTTATGCAAAATCATCAAAAATTAGTGGGAGTATTAAGTTAGGATAAAAGTCCATGTCTTAATTTACTATCATGCATATCTGCAATGTTGTTCTAAATTCTGTTATTTCCTCTTATAGATCGCAATGACGAACCACCCATTGAGAGGCATATTGGATGCCAACAGGTCCAAATTATGTCGATTGGCTCAGGAATCTGAGAATTGTTCTCACGGCTGAGAAAATAGCCTATGTCCTTGAGCAGCTTGTTCCTCCTATTCCTGCTGATGATGCCAATGAGGCTGAGGTGATTCTTTATGAGAAGCATAAGGAAGATGCCACTCTGGCCCAATGTTATATGCTAGCCTCCATGACTAATGAGTTACAAAGGCAGCATGAAAAGATGGATGCTAGATCCATCCTATTCCATCTGGAGGAGCTCTTTGGAGCTCAAAGTAGAATAGAGAGATATGAGATATCTAAGAATCTGTTCGGGGCCAAAATGTCCGAGGGAACATCTGTGCAGACACATGTTCTCAAAATGATAGAGTGGATTGAGAGGCTCAAAGAATTAGGTTTTGATATGAACAAGGATTTGTGCATTGACCTAATCTTCAGTCTCTCCCATGTTCATTCTCCCAGTTCATAGTGAATTTCAACATGAATAAGATAGAGTGCTCTCTAGCAGAGCTTCTTAATATGTTGAAGACAGCTGAGGGGACAATGAACAATGGGAAATCTTCTGTGCTACTTGTTGGTAAGACCAACAAGAAGAGAAAGAATCAATCTATTTTTAAGAAAAACAAGAAGAAAAAGCAGGATAAGCAGGGAAAGACTACCAAGAAGGATGAGGCTAAGAAGGACAAGGGCCAATGTTTCCACTACCATAAGGATGGTCATTGGAAGAGGAACTGTAAGTTGTATCTTACAGAAAAGGCAAAATAGAAGCTTGGAGAAGCTTCAAGTATGTTCATGATTGTTGACCTAAACTTGTCTTGTAGATCCACATCATGGGTATTAGATACTGGATGTGCATCTCATATCTGCAATGACTTGCAGGTGCTGACAAGCAGTAGACAATTGAACAAAGGCGAGGTTGACTTGTGACTGGGAAATGGAGCAAAGGTTGCTGCGCTTGCAGTCGGGAAGGTGAACCTCCAGATGCCTACAGGAGTTACACTAGAGCTTATAGACTGTTATTATGTTCCTTCTATAATAAAGAACATTATTTCCATTTCTTGCTTAAATAAATATGGATTTGTTGTAAGTTTTGGAAACAATGGTTGTTCTTTATTATTAAATGGTGAATTGTTTACCAGTGGGAGCTTAATGAATGGTTTGTATATTTTAGATGTGGCATCTTCTGTGATGTGTGTGGACAAACCTCTTAAGAGAAAAAGAGGCAATGTGAATCAAGCTTATCTTTGACATTGTAAGCTTGGTCATATCAATGAGGAAAGATTGAAAAAGTTGTGTAAGAATGGATACCTTGATCCATTTGATTATGAATCATTCACGACTTGTGAATCTTGCCTCATGGGTAAGATGACCAAGTCTCCATTTTCTGGACATGGAGAAAGAGCAAATGAGTTGTTAGAACTCATACACTCTGATGTGTGTGGACTTATGTCCATACATGCCAAAGGAGGTTATTTATACTTCATTACATTCACTGATGATTTCTCAAGATTTGGATACATGTACTTAATGAAGTACAAATCTGAAGCTTTTGAGAAATTTGTCGAGTTTAAGAATGAAGTAGAGAAACAAACTGGGAAAAGTATTAAAACTCTTCGATCAGATCGAGGGGGTGAATACTTGAGTACGGAGTTCACACAGTTTTTAAGGGATAATGGAATATTGTCTCAATGGACTCCTCCTTATACACCTCAGCTGAATGGTGTAGCAGAAAGGAGGAATCGTACCCTATTAGATATGGTACGGTCCATGATGTGTTTTGCTGGTTTACCCTTGTCCCTCTGGGGTTATGCCTTGGAGACTGCTACACACTTATTGAACAAAGTCCCATCGAAGTCTGTCGACTCCACTCCATATGAGATATGGAAAGGAAAGAAGCCAAATCTTAAGTACTTTAAGGTTTGGGGTTGCCCTGCCCATGTAAAGAAACATGACTCTGATAAACTGGGATCTAAGACTGAGAAGTGCAGGTTTATGGGATATCCTAAAGAAACTTATGGATATTATTTCTACCAGCCTAGCGATCAAAGAGTGTTTGTAGCTAAACATGCTGTATTCCTTGAGGAAGAGTATATCCTTGAAGGAAACAGTGGGAGCTTGGTAGAACTAGAAGAAGTTCTAGAACCACAACCTGTCAGTGTACCTTCTCAAGATCCAGTACAAACTGACCCACAAACTGTGCGTAGGTCAGGCCGGATACTTGTTCAACTAGATAGATATGTAGGACATATTTCTGGTAAGGTATCACATTATGAGGATGATGATCCTAAGACCTACGAGGAGGCAATGAGTGTCATTGACTCCAAGAAATGGCAAGAGGCCATGATATCTGAAATGGATTCCATGTACTCCAACCAAGTTTGGAACTTGGTGGATCCACCTGAGGGTATTGTACCTATTGGATGCAAGTGGATCTTTAAAAGAAATATTGGAGTAGATGGAAAGGTTGATACCTATAAGGCAAGGCTTGTAGCGAAGGGATATCGTCAAAGGTAAGGGGTTGACTATGACGAAACCTTATCTCCTATAGCCATGCTAAAATCCATTATAATTTTACTTGCCATTGCTGCACACTATGATTATGAAATCTGGCAGATGGATGTGAAGACGGCATTCCTCAATGGAAACCTTGAGGAAGAAGTGTACATGATACAGCCTGAGGGATTCACATCCAAAGAGTATCCAGATAGAGTCTACAGGCTTCAGAGGTCCATATATGGACTAAAGTAAGCATCTCGCAGTTGGAACATAAGGTTTGATGAAGCAATCAAATCTTATGACTTCGTTAAGAATGAAGATGAGCCATGTGTATACAAAAAGGCAAATGGCAGTGCAATCACCTTTTTGGTACTGTATGTGGATGACATACTACTCATTGGGAATGATGTAGGTATGTTATCGTCAGTCAAAGCCTGGCTGTCAAAGTATTTCTCCATGAAGGATTTGGGAGAAGCATCCTATGTGTTGGGGATTATGATCTATAGAGATAGATCAAAAAGGATGCTAGGCTTGTCCCAATCGATGTACATAGACACCATTGTCAAAAGGTTTGGCATGGAAGACTCCAAGAGAGGTCTAATACCAATTAGACATGGAGTCTACCTCTCTAAGGAGATGTCCCCTAAAACTCCAGAAGAGAGGTTGTACATGAGTAGGGTTCCCTATGCCTCTGCCATAGGGTCCATCATGTACGCGATGTTATGTAATAGGCCTGATATAGCTTATGCTCTAAGTGTTACGAGCAGGTATCAAGCAGATCTAGGTGAACAACACTGGATAGCTGTGAAATGTATCCTTAAGAACTTAAGAAGGACTAAGGATCTATTTCTGGTATATGGAGGAGAGGACTTGAAACTGAGAGGATACACTGACTCTAGTTTCCAGTCTGACAAAGATGATAGCAAGTCAACCTCTGGGTTCATTTTTACTCTTAATGGTGGGGTAGTGAGTTGGAAGAGTTCCAAACAAGAAACCACTGTTGATTCAACAACCGAGGCCGAGTACATTACTGCTGTCGAGGCGTCAAAGGAAGCGTTCTGGATGAATAAGTTCATCGATGGATTGGGAGTTGTCCCAAGCATCTCTGATCCTGTCCCCATGTTTTGTGACAACAATGGGGCAATTGCGCAAGTAAAAGAGCCGAGGTCTCATCAGAAGTCCAAGCATATTCTGTGGCGTTATCACTTGATCAGAGAGATTATAGCTAGAGGAGATGTGATAGTAGACAGAGTATTTTCTGCTGATAATATTGTAGATCCATTTACTAAGCCTTTATCTGAAAGTGTGTTTGAGCGTTACCTTGGGCTGATGGGGATCAAGCATGTGGGTGATTGGCTTTAGTGCAAGTGGGAGATTGTTAGAGATGTATGCCCTTCAAGCCAATCACAAGTGTTGTGATGGTGACATTTCTTTTACAATTTCATTCAATATACTAATGGCATTTTCTTCATTATATTCTTAGCACGTTATAGTATGTTTGTTGTAATATGATGAAGTCCTTGAATATGAGCTATGATGATTGGGTCATAATGAGATTGTGATAATGAGAACAGTCATCTAGAAGTTTATATTCTAAATGTTCCTGGTCATAGGATCTTCAAGAAGGGACATTGAAGATCCGGATAGACCGGTGCACGTGGTACTCACTCATGTGATGAGGGTGGTTGATCTCATAATCACCGGTGTGGTGACATCAAGGTACACGTGCAGGTGCTCGTTAGTGGAATGAGTTCACTTAACTGACCCGATCTAGAATTCCTGAATGGTAATCTTGCTGACTATCAATCAGGAGATTCTAGTGCCACAGTAGCATAGTTGGATCTTTGACCTGAGTCACTAAAGAGGTTTTGCATGGACTCCACTGAGCGGTTGATTGCTGACTTATGAACTTCAATCTTGTGGTTCTTAATAGCTAGCTATTCGGACTCAGTGGGATTCATGTGAAAACACTTTGGTTGACAACAAGGGATCATTTACTCTCTGCATGGATTAAGAGAGAGAATGCTCTAAGGACATGTACTTAGAAATCCCTGGCCAGGGTATGGGGGTTCACTGAGAAAAGGAGTTTTCTAGTGAACTGTACTTAAGAGTACAAGGGTCCATAAGATCAGGATGCATTAGGGTTTGACAGTATGACCGTACCCTAATTCTGATTGGAGCATTGTATGAATGAGGATCTATAACTATGTGGAATCTGATGACGGAAAGGTTCAATATGGGTTGCATCCCTCCCAAAGTCATTTGGGATCACGAGGTGTTGCTTGGTGCCATTCGTGGTCGGAAAGCCTGATAAATCCATTAAGAGTTATTGGATTATAAATAATTAAGTTAAGAAGAGTTCTTAGCTTAATGGGCCAGAAAACCAAACAGACTATTGGGCCTAGAGGGTCACACACAATAGAGTAGTGGATAAGACGGATAAGGACAGTAATTATAGACAGTTTCTGGGTTTTTGTGAAAAATGCCAGAGTCTATAACTACACACTGAGGAGAGAAACCCTGACCAAGCACTAGGGTTTCTCCCCTTGCCGCCCCCTCTCTCTCTCTCCTCCCTGACCTGGGCGCACCCCTCTCTCTCTCTCCTCCTCCTAAGGCGGTGGATGGTGGTGCTGAGGAGTGGCCGACGTGTGGAGATCGAGAAGGAGACTCCGTCCGTTCCTGCTGCTCGTGTGGATACATCTAGAGGCCGAACACTTGGACGGCTAGCAGCCCGACGAGCCTCTACTCGATCGTCTTCGGGCATCTGGCAATTGATTATTCCCGCAAAGGTATAGAACTATTCTTCCTTGGCGGGTTCTTCGATGAATCGTTTCTTGATTTTGATCGCCAGCAACGATACGACTCTTAGGGTTTCGTTGTTTCCGCTGCTCCTCTGTTCGAAACCTTACAGTGGAGACTACACAAGTATGACAAAAAATTACAGAAATTAAACAGTTATATGATTAAGCAGGAATAATTAACGTTTTACATGATACATGGTCCACAAGATATAACAAAATAAACAAAAGTAGTCCACAACTAGTACAGAGACAAGAAGGAAAAGTACAGCTACACGGGGCATACCTCAGCTCTGACCTCTGGCACTAACGCTGGGCACCTGAACCATGCTGAGCCTCAGACGCGTTCCTCTGAAGTCGTGACTCACCTGAAACACGGTGAAAACACGCAGGGAATGAGTCTCGGAACAAGACTCAATAGGGATCACACGAACCCTACCTCGCAAGACGGAAAACTGCTATGCTAGCAGTTAAGCGAGTACCTCAAAAGTGAAAGCCCTGCTACTACGAACACCAGTCTCACGGCATGAAAACTGAGAAACGTGCCACGGCAAAACAACTGGAACTCAACGGTCAAACACGACCAAAACCCGTAGGTCGAAGTCATAGAGACTGACAGTTTGTCACTCCCGACTCGACAGAAGTACCTCCCACTAGAAGCACAGTCGGCAGTGTCCCCTGACGTCTTACACCGCACCGCAGGTGTCTGCCAGCGACGCCTCGGGCGGAGGCAAGGACACCGCACAAGTAACCACAAAGCAAGTGACTAGTTGGGGTCACGCTCGTCAGCGTGGGTCCAACCGCCCCCAACCACGTGTGCATACACAGACCACGCGTTCCAGATCTGGCCTCTAACTAGTTTTCCCCTCAGCCGGAGTCTGGTTGCAAATGTGGGGCCCGACAGAAACCAGTCTAAAAACCGTCCTCAGGGTAGCCTCTCCACCACTCCCTGGTGGGACCACTAAACATGTAAGCCGGCTATGACTAGTGGAGGGTCACTTAAGGAGTAGACTCTCAAGTCAACGAAAAATAACATACGAACCCGACGAAGTACGAGGACCATCTCACGTACCAGCACCGTCGGACGGTGACCATGGTCGGAGAAGAAACGGAACTGCGAACTGCCTAGTGCAGTCCAGAGCCTGACAGTCCAACACAGGAGCGCCATAGCTCTGATGGTCCATCTCTGGGCCATCATAGCAGTCTGACGGCCCAACACAGGCGTGCCAGACACTTGGTGCAAAACCGGCTGCGACGCGCCAGCCTTGGTGCGTCATAGGCCCTACCACACCTATTGCAGTGCGTCAGAAGGAGAGAAGAAACCCACTGTGACGCACACCGCTCGGGGCGTCACAGTCTCTGACGGACCACCGCTGGTGCGTCAGGAGACAGGATGAAACCATCTGTGACGCACACCCCTCGGGACGTCACAGCTCTAACGGTCCTGCCTAGGAGCATTAGAAGGTGGGGACGTGTCCGCTCTAACGCTCCCACACAGGGGCGTCACAAGGCTCTGACGCCCCACCTTCGGTGCATCAGAGGCCTTGAACCCCAACGGTCAAAACCGCAACGGTCTGATGCCAACGATCAGATCGCCACCTGACGGTCCAACCCAGGCGAGTCACACGCCCTGGTGGCCTATCGTGGGACTGTCAGGCCCACGGACCACCCAGTTGGCAAAACACTGACATGTAACGCACCCACCATGGGGCGTCACAGGCTGTGACGGTCACTGGAAGGACCGTCACACCGTCCCGACGGTGAAACAATGGGAAACGACCCAAAACACCAACCACGCCCCCATACCTCCATGGGAGAGAGGAAAAACAAGAGGGAAACCCCCTAGGGACCCCTAGCATACTTTTAAGCCATCAAAACACCGAATCGCGGCTTAAAAATGTGGATCAGGCGACTCTCCCCAAATCATGGAAAAACCCGTCCCGGCATGGAAACGACCCCTCTCGGCCTCACACCGGGCTAGAAATCACGGCAATGGAACGTGGGGAGCTAGGGAACGTCACCCTACCTCGATCTCGCCTCGAGGCATGCCGGATCTCCCACAAACTGTAAAGAACACTTTTAGAACCCTCGCCCTTTCACGATTCCCCATAAGCTTTACGCCGCCACGATCGCCTCGCCGTCGCCCATGCCATCACGCCGTCGCCCCGCGCCATCTGCAGCCGGAGGGGACGCCATCGTGGTCGTCGTCGGTCGAATGGGAGAGAAAGGGGCGCTCACGGTGGGGAGGAAGAAGGAAAGAAGAAGAAGAAAAGGTGGGGGAGAGAGAGAAGGGTTGGGGTATTTACGAAAAATCCAAAAATCCCAAAAAATCAAAAATTACACATCCGCGATCCTCAGAACGCATCGATCGCAACGGTACCACTCTCGCCCAGGTGAACGACTCAGTTCACCCGCTATGGGGTTTCGCAGGTAAAAATCAGAAACACGACCGGCAATCGGAAAAACACACGGAAAAAGTCACCGACACGCTTCGGGCCTCCGAAACAACTCCAGATCGCGCTGATCCGAACATGAAAGATGTCCGAAATGAAATTTTGGACACAAAGGATCCGGACACTCCAAGAAAGTAGATCGGGACCCAAGAAGAAAGGATCCGAAAGGTCCGAGATATTACAATCCCCACATTGGAGGACGTGGCACGCATCATGGGCCTACGCGTGTATGGGTCCCCGGTTAGCGAGAGGACATACCCCAACTACTGGGAGATGGCCCAGGAGTTGCTAGGATTGGAGCTGCTGCATCCGGAGCGGTAGTCCACCACCTTCACTCGGGCGAGGCTGTAGGATAGCCTCGAGCTACGACGTGCGGGGATCGCGACAGGGGAGCTGCCCGAGCAGCACCTCCAGAGGATGGTAGACCGGGTTAGATCGAGAGTTGCGGCAGAGCCGGGAGCGGAGGCGGATCGAGTGTTGAGGAGATTCTTAATGCTGCTGTTCGGATGACTCCTTTTCATGACGCGTGGAGACGTGATCAGCTGCCACTTCCTTCTGCTACTCGACGACCTAGGCCACGTGGGCGACTATGCGTGGGGAGCTGCGGCTCTCACATTTCTTTTCGACACCTTAAGCTCCACCAGCCGATGCACGATGCTCGGCAGCTTATCACCTTTTCTCTAGGTACGACTCGACTAGTTATGCAACTCTTATATGCTTCCTATATGTGCTTCATGCTGACGTTTGGTGAAATGCAATGCAGGTGTGGGCCTACGTGCGACTACGTAGGCTCGGGAGAGGAGACGAGACTTACCCTTAGCTCCTACCAATTGCCAGGAGGTGGACCGCGCCTTGGGAGACCGGAGGCCTTCAGAGGCAGGTCCGAGGGCTCCAAGATGACGTGGGCACCCTACCGTATACTTCGGAATGAGTCTAAACTTAGACCCTTTAATTAAAATGCAGTTCTATATGTGTGTGATGCTGATGTGACATCCTACTTTTGACAGGTACGGTGGACTCCTTATGCAGACGAGGGGCACGAGGGCCAGTCCTGGGTAGTGGGGGCCCTTGCCTTCTCTGGATGCGATGTGTGGCTTCATTGCATGAATGTAGTGGAGCCACTCCTCTTCAGACTAGTGATGAGGATGATCAGCGTCCATCAGCCAGCAGTAGAGTTCCCGGTACCGGAGAAGCCAGGGGAGCGCGTGGGACGGACCCCACGGGGTATAGCGACGGTTCTCGACTGGACGGCACGAGCTGTAGAGCAGATCGTGGACTGGATAGCACATGGGCAGGCCGTGACCTCCCGAGCGGAGAGCGACGAGGCGTACGCCAGGCACTACCGGGACTAGGTGTTCCGTGGTGCCCACCGACCGGTACGACTTCTCACCCTAGCACTCTTTCTATTATACTCATGATTTCTATATGATGATGCACTATTGTTTGGACTTTCTAAATGCAGATCGACCCTGAGGGATGGATTGCGGAGTTGCAGGGGCTCCTGTACTCCACAATCCGAGAGCGCGATGAGGCCCGACGGTCCCTGGCCCTACTGTTGAGTTTTCCTAAAGCCTAAACTCTTAATTATGCACTTTGATTATGCTTATGCTATGAACTGATTGACCTGGAGTTTTGGATGCAGCGAGCCAAGGGGACCCAACGATAGGGGGCCGATGCCCCTTCTTCTTCTCAGACGCCAGTCGATCGAGTTGAGCGAGATGCTGAGTTCACGCGGATGGTAGCACGGGCAAAGGCGGCCGAGGTGGCACTCACTGAGGGAATGCTACTCGACCGGGTCGAACCAAAGCACCTGAGCGGTTCAAGAGCTGCTGTTCATGTCATTGAATGGTGATATAGTGACTGTGGACATGGAAGAACGGCTTTCACGTTGCCGTTGCACGGGTCCAGGATCGAACAGTGTAGAATGTGATAAACGGTCTAATATAGACCGTCCTAAGGGCAGTGCGGTCTATCGATAGACCGTGCAATTTCACGCACTGGGAGTCCGATCAGGACTCTATTTGAGAGTCCTAATCCATGGTAGGATGTTTCAACCTAACCCAAACTCTTGCCCAACCCGATGTAGACTTATCCTAGCTCAATTATAGTTGGTTTAGGGTCCTAGTCATGCTCTATAAGTATGAAGAACTCTAAATTTGTGACCCACACCTCAACCCTCTTCCAAACCTTGAAACTCTTGCTACTCTTCATCAACCATCATGAAAAGGGCTTTTGAAGGGAGTTCCATGGAGGGAGCAGTCTTTGAGGGGCCCAGGCCTGCCAGAAAGGAGCATGAAGTGCTCCAACAGCTGACCGCGATCCCACAACATCTGAGCTCTAGCCCACTAAGAGAGGTAAGTTGCCATAAGTTCATTTAATTCAATTCATTCCATCACTTACATGTTCCTCCTCTGTTTCTCCCTTTTCTTTTCTTTTTTCTACTTCAGCTTCTCCCTGGCTCCAGGTGCTATTCCACCTTGAAATGGATGGCTCCCATGATCCGTGAGTTGCCCCTAGTAGTGATATCCATCTTAAAGTCTTGGCACCTACACCCACTCTTAGTGCTAGGCAAAAACTACCCCAAATTGTCCTTAGACTGGCACAGCATCTCAACCTTGGTAGAAATCTGGCATCCTCAGACCCATACGTTTATTTTCCCTTCTTTTGAGGCCACTATCCTACTAGAAGAAGTAGAGAGCGATCTATCCTTTCCTAGGTCCAAGGTGGGTGAGGAGGACTTAGTGTGCCATATTGTTGCCCCTATAGACCCTAGCCTTATCTTGGGAGAGTTTATACCAAATAGCAAGGACATCCGCACCTTCATAGGCCCACACCAGATCCATCTTCTTCCTCTTAGCCAGTGGGTGGTTGCTAATTGCAAGAATAAATGTGGATTGTATGAGGCCATAGCTAAGGCCGTGTCTATTTGCCTGTGTGGGGCCATCATGTTTCCCTCTACCGACCACGTCCTAGATACTCCTGTCCATAGCACCATTAGTGGTCTGTGGCAGGGTCTCTCTATCTCCCAGGCCGCCCTCACCTACTTGTATGAAGACCTTAGTTCTGCAACCCTAGGAGGTCCACTCTTTGGCTCCATGATACTCCTAGAGTGCTGGATGGGTGTCAGGATGAAATTCATTCATAAGGAGGATATTACTTCAGCCAGTCGGATCTTCAGGAGCCATCCACTACTCTTCATAGGTGGCACCTTCAGGTTCTCCCCACTGGTAGAGTGACGGACAGCAGAAAAGAAGACCAGGGACGAGTGGCGACTCTACATCAACACCTTGCCCCTGGATCGATTCGTGATGTGCCCTGACTTCCTCCACGACACTACAGTCAGACTTCCTAGGAGGCCAGGTTTGGATCTGAGGCTCATGAGCAACACTGCACTGGCGATGTACAGCCCGCACCGGTGTTACCTATAGGTTGGACTACCTAAGACCATACTACCAGCACTACCCCACCTTCCCGCACTACAGGCGAGGTGGGTTGGTACAGAGGAGGACGAGCAGGCGGTCAGGAGTGCCCTGATCATGTGGGAGGTGAGCAGGGTGCTCACCCTACCGGCGGAGGTTGCAGAGGCTTCAGAGACGCGCCAGGCTTATGTGAGAGAGCTGAGAGAGTTTAGGCCTCGCGGGGATGCCCATTTGAGGATTGAGTGATTTGTTTCATGATGTTGATATAGAGACTTATGTTTAGAATGTTTGCATATGAATAAAAATTGATGATTGGATTGATTTGAGTTCGGCCCTCTTTGCATGTGATTGAATGAGCTTGAGGTAGGATCTCAGGATGAACACAGCCGTATCCAGACCGCTCAGCTAAATAAACGGTTAGAGTTTAACCGTGCTAGAGAATGGAACGGCCAGACAGATACCGCGTATAAGTTCAACGGCAGAATTAGGAACATGGACCTTATAAGAGTTGAACGGTCTTTCGAAAGATCGTGAACAAAATGGAATGGTCAAGAATGTACCGCTGTGTCTTATAAATGGTCTAAGCTAGGACTGTTAATTCTTGAAGGTGCTAAAGATTGGAACGGTGTGAACGAGGCCATTTGAATTATAGAACGGTCGGATTGTGGCCGCTTAAGTGAATAGAACGGTCTCCAGAGGACCGTTCCGTGATAGAAATGCTGAAGCCTCGTCTTCAACCTGCCCCTACACACACATAGGCAAAGAAACAGATTAAATCTATTTTAGGCTTAACTCCTTGCCTGTAGCAAGTTAGGAAATGACTAGTTCTTCATTTTTGGTTAAGGGGGTAAGCCTTATTAAATAGGTAAATAACATGAAAGAAATGAATGCAATGCATGCCATGAATGCAAATCATGATGATGAAAATATTTGGTTTTTGATTTTGGAATATTTGATTTTTTTGGATTTTGAAATATTTTACTTTTTTAGATTTTGAAATATTTGATTTTTTTGGGGTTTTAAAATATTTGTTTTTTTTGGGTTTAGATATATTTGATTTTTTTGGGTTTAGAAATATTTATTTTTTTTAGATTTTGAAATATTTGATTTTTTTAGATTTTGCCATAGAAATATTTGATTTTTTTGGTTTTTGAAATATTTAATTTTTTTGGGGTTTTTGAAACATTTGATTTTTTTTTGATTTTGAAGCCAGCCCAAACTTGATGGCGGGGGACCTTCCTATCTCATTAGGGGCTTCCCAAGTACAACGTGCGTTATGAGTGACCGCCCATGGCCGGGGTCCAATTTTACTTAATAGTGTCTCTACCGAGGCCATACCCGGGGTACGATCCAGTCCTTGAAAAATAGAAGAGAATTTGATAGGAAAGCCGGCAACATGTATAGCGGTTTTTTAGGGCTTGAGTTCTTCTCATGACAACCCCCCTTTCAAAGAATTTGGTCTGTTGCGTCGAGGCTTTGTGTCCGTCATCGAACCTACATCCGCTCTAGGCACGCATACGACCGGGCTCATAACATCCCGCGGGGAAACTGTACTATCACACTTGCCATGCCGAGTTTCATTCTTTTGGAAGCATTGAGTCTTTTGACCTTCGAGATTCTGAATGAGCTTTTTACCTTTTGCCTTTGATTTTGCCCCTTTTCTTTTATTTCTTTTGCTTTCATGAATGCAGAATCAGGTCATAACGGACTGCCCCTATTTGAGACCTCTTTTTTATCGGGGTGTCTAGATCAGTTCTCGCCCCCTCATTTAACACTTGCCCCTATTTTCGGCCGAAAGAGGGGAAAAATAAGGATTTTCACTTGCCCCTAGGCATGGCCAAGGGAGAAACGTTGTTGCGCAAGAAAGGAAAACCGAACCATGGGGTCGTGTAGTGTGTGAAAGCTGAACCGAGGATCCCCCTTCATGATCAAGTGGAGGAAACAGCTGTTGGGTTCAGTGCAGTATTCAGAGGGGGGGTGTATGAATATAACTCGTTAAATAAAAACTTTCACCCAATTGAAAACTAGAATACTAACAAGACTTTCACTCAATATAAAATTTCGCCCAAACTAGAACTATGATGCTAACTAGACAGATTTACCAAATCTGAAAGCTAGTCAACTATTCAGTTCTACCAGTTAGCAAACACATGGAGTGCCCTTATACATTCATCTAGCGGAAGCACAAATGAACAAATCAAGCCACAATGCACGAGGGGTTTTTAGGTGGTTCGGTCCTCCAGACCTACATCCACCCCACACTCAAACTGAGTGTGGCTTCCACTAGCTCACGCTAGAAACAGCAGACTCAGTCTGCAACAAACGCTGCCAAATAGCTAGACCAGGGGAACAACCTCCCCTCTTCCTCCCAACCGGAGGGAACCACTAGTGACACCAGTCACTAGCAAACCAGAGACACAAGGTCTCTCTTCCTCCAGACCTGGAGGGAACCCCTGGACTTGAATCCACAAGCCCAGACCCGGAGACAAGTCTCCCTTCCTCCAACCCGGAGGGGAACCTAGAGACCCAAGTCTCTCTTCCTCTGAACCCCAGAGGGGAAGCACAACCGGAGATAAATCTCCCTTCCTCCAACCCGGAGGGAACCCACAAGCAGCCCACCTGCTGCTTGCAACCGGAGATATCAATCTCCCTTCTCCTGAACTAACAGGAGGAACCCCGACCTCTCTACAGAGTATCGGAAACACAGCAAACCAGAAAACAAAGGAAAAATAATAAACGAAAATGACTTCAGCAAAACAGAAAGCTGAAGGATGAAGTGCACAATGTGGCTCTCAACGGAGCTGACTGGCCTGGATTTGATCCACGGTCCAGTAGACGGATCTTCAGGTAAGATCTTCCTTCTTCTCCACGAGCTTTCTCGCTCACTCTCTATCTTTCTTTCTCTTTCTTCTTCTCTCCTCTCACTCTCTGCTTCTTCTTCTCTTTCTCACTCTCTTTCTCTTCTTCTTTTCTTTTTCTTCTTCTCTGGATCGTGGCTCTCTGTATGAGCTTTTCTTCTTGCCAACTCGATCGCCTTCATCTGTGGACGAAGGTCTCATATATATAGCAACAGCAGCATCAGCCACGACGTGTGACCTCCACATTTCTAGCCCTAATTATTCGGACCACGTGGTAGTCTCTCAGCAGGCTTCATTCCAGCCTCGGATCACGTGCCCTCCTTAAGCTTCACGATCAAGGCACCTGTAAAACAGAGTATCGGATAAGTCATCAGTTTAAAGAACAACTCTGTATAGATTATCAGAAGAACAGCGCTTTAGAAGAAACCTGAACGAGGTTAAAACGAAACAACACGAAGTAACAAATAGCAACGACACGGAGACAACACGAGGATACAATAGGGAAAACGACACGAAGTCAGTAAAGACTCGATGTACAACAGTAAGTAACACGAAGTAAAACCATACAGACATAAATGATAACACGAGATGCAACTTGTAACAGAGATAACACTACAAAGAGAACTACACGTAGAAGATGAAAACAATAACCGACGCGAGGTGTAGAACAACACGAGGATAACACGGGCTGACAGCAGAAACCGACACGAAGTGGTTGTAAACAAGTAAGACACAAGGTCTACGTAAAGCAACACGAAGTGTGGTCAAAGCGAGAACGACACGAGGTCTAATGAGAAAGACCAGCTCGAAGACGGTGAAAACAGCACGAAGTGAAGAACAACGACACGAAGTATAGTGGTGACAAAAACACACGCTACACAGAGAACGACACAAGGTGGTGGCACAGAAAGCAACACGAAGTGCTGCAATGTTCTGCACGTAGTGGAACAAAAACGACACGGAGTGAAAAATGACACGAAGTCTGGGAGACACGACACAAAGTCACAAGAACGACAGTAACCAACACGAAGTGTGGTTACGAAACATGAACGACACGAAGTGTGGAAAACATGACACGAAAACAACACAAGGTCTGGAAACATGACACGAGGTCACAGAAACACCAACACGAAGTTATGAGAGGAAAAATGATGCGAGGTCATGAAAACACAAGACAAAGACAAAAGATGAAATCGACACGGAGTGTAGGAACAACAAGAAGACAGAATAGTGATTTGACACGAAGTCAAAATGTCAAGAAATGAAACGACACGAAGTCGAGAACAGTAATTGACACAGGGTAACACGATGACGTAGACACTAAAACAACACGAAGATGAGGACAAGGGAAACGACACGAAGTCTAACCTCATACAAGCTTTCCTGTTACGCATGGAAATCAACACGAGGTGTTGTAAGCTCATACGACACGAGATCTTTTCGTGTTAGTGAGGGGAAACAACACGAAAACTCAAGTATAGAAACAGCACGAAGAAGATGTACAGTCTGATGTACAGACTTTGAAGAACAGTCCAAAGTATAGACTTCACGCTGTACAGACTTGGAAGACCAGTGTTGAATGTGTAGACTTGTAGTTTATCATGAAAGAAGGCCAGTGTACAGACTTGCTGTCCTCACAGCAGACGATGTAGACACTTAGCCTATGCAGACCAATGTACAGACTTTGGCGAAGCAAAAAGGCTGTATAGACTTAGAGACCCAAAGCCATTGTATAGACTTTGTCTAAGACAAGGCATGAGCTGACGTTGTATATACTTAGCCAATACAAACCAATCCTATGTATAGACTTTAAGGAAATGCATGCTACAGTGCAATGTCTAGACTTGCAATGTGTTCGCCAAATGCACACTACAGTCCAATGTATGGACTTAGACGAATGATGCATGAGACGCTCAATGTATCGACTTTGAGCTTGCTGTGCAGTGAATAGACTTAGGGCATAAACCCCACGAAGCACTGTATAGACTATGCACATAACATAAGTCTAACATAAACAATATTTCAGTTGTACCAGTCACAGTCATGATGCAATCATCAAGGCACAATGTCATGAAAACACTATATCATTGCTATCATCAAAATACAATATCAATCATCAAAACCACAGCAATGAATGAATGCTTTATGCATCAGTTTAACATGTAACAAGACCTGAACATCAAATATGTTAATCTAAACTGAGCATCAAGATGACTGACCATTTGATTAACTCACATCAACAACCAATCATCAAAACCATCATCAAAACCACAGGGGCACAACAATCTCCCCCTTTTTGATGATGGCAACACTTTCAATACATTGAGTCATTCTGATGATGTGAGGCATTCTGAGGCATTCTGAAGACTCAAATTATTCTCCCCCTTTGACTTCATCAAAAAGAAAAATAATTTGAGAAATTATAGCATGTATAAGAGTTCAGTCAGGTTCTCCCCCTAAATAAAAGCTCCCCCTCAATCAGTGGAATCTTATGAGATAGGAGAAGTTCAGGTCATTGAGCCAAGGACATGAGCAGAAGAAATTCAGTTAACAGATTTTTCAAGGATGCTCCAAACATAAGAAATTCTGCCAGATCTTTAAAGAGATATCAATCTCATAAATCTAAAGCATAAGTTTTCAAAGTCTTCTATCATAAGGGCTTATGAATGACATTTATTGAACATCATGGTTTAAACATGATGTATGCAGAGTTTATCAATAAAATTCTGTAATGATATCTAAAACCATGGTTTAATAAAAATGAACCAAGCCCTCATATTTATCTTGATTATCCTCCCTTTGTCTTACACAATCAAATCTATTGACTTCTTTCAGAATTACATGTACTAGTATTGAAATCAAGCAATTATGAAGTCATATGATTTTATCTAGGGTTGTAGCAATTTGATTTTGGCATCAATATTCAGACATTTCAATTTATTCAACAATTTTCCTTGCTACAAATTTTACGTGCTTTCTAGTTCAGTACACACCTTGTAACTAGAGGATATACCTTGATCAGAGGCCAATATCCCTAAGCCCTTAGTGTGACTAACTGTCATGCCTTATGTAAACAGAGTTAGCATTTACACATCATGACACACTACAGCTCAATTTTTAATGAGTGAATTGTATTTCTCAGTGTGCATGCCATTGCTCTGCCTGATTTTCAATGAATTCTCATTTTACAGAGTTAACTAAGGCACCTCATGACACAGTCCTTTGGACTTGTGTTTCTCAGTGACCAATGTCATTGCTCTGACAGATATTACCCTTTAGACATTTCAGAAACATTCATTTGCTTCAAAACAATATTAATCTCATGTACTTAACCAATTAAAGTTATGTATTCAAAAGTGCAGATTTCAGGAGTTTTTACAAGACATAGCATGAAACAGATGGTTAAGGTTTATTAAACATGCTTCAGATATTTTTAAGAGATTTTAAAGCCAAACTCATTGAATACATTAAACTTAAACCACATGAGTTATTTCAGTCATTCATAAAAACGTATAATAGAAGATTTCTAGTTCAAGATTTTCAGATTTATGATCGAGATAGCCCATTGAAATCTTCATGAAAGACTGATAGAATTCTGAAGCCAAATGATACCAATTGATAGGAGAATTACCAATTGTTAAGAGAGATTTTGAAGCATAAAGTTTTCAGAATATGATCAAGGTTTGTCAACAAAATCAATAAGAAAGGATATGCTATGAATTCTGACAAATGTATGCATTTGACAACCTATATGCAATGCATTTACTCCCCCTTACAATATGCATTTAAACATACATGCAAATCACATATATGCACTTCAGATGAGTAGAGTTCAGAGGTATCAATTCAGACAATGCTGATGAGGAATGATTATGCAAACACAGAATTAACTTGCTATGCAACATACTGTCCTACATGCAGACTATGCACCAAGGATATATTAAACAAGTATGCAATCAATTCAGGTTTATGCATCCAATTCATGAGCATTTTTATCCTTTTTCAGATTTTTCAACATATGATGCAGTTCACTGTTTTACATGAAGACTAGACCCAAGGTACTAGGCGGAGGACTTGGTCCAAGGACCACCTCACACATGTCAGTAGCATCCAGACATACTCCATATGCCCTTCAACTTGTCCCATTTAATATACCATGATGATCATGTATGACAATGCAACATAAAGCAGTCCTTCATGCATTGAACAGCATCATTGACACATGTGATGATAATCAGTCTATACACAATCAGTCCAAGTGCATTCAATAACAAGCATGCAATGCATTAACACAAAACACATGCATGGACGCAGAGTCTGTATAGTGCATCAACCGTATATACTAAAGAAGCATTCAAATTCAGTTCAACATATAGTACGAGAAGAGCATCAGATATGCAGAGTTGAATTCAATAGCTGAGTCTGGAATGCAGACTGATCAACTAGACAAGAGAAGATCATACAACAAACAAGTAAATGAACATGGAATTCTCATTTTTCATACTCACAAGTTCAGATAATGAATTTAAAACAGATTTCAGAACTGACCTGAATTGAATCATGGGGTTTTCTTTTTGAGTGCCTTGGTTGACCCCTTTTATTTCTCCTTCCAAGACACACCTGCAGCAAGTCAATCAAGTTGATCCTGTAGAGACCCAAGCAGTCTTGGGTCCTGCACTACCCCTATCAGGTTTCTTAGCAGGATAGTCATCAAATTCCATCAGATAGCAATTATTCATAGAATGACCAAGCCTTCCACAATATCTACATGACACCGCCGAATTAGCTGAAGTATGATGCCTATGTAGATGAGCATGAGTAATTCTTTGATTATCATGAAAATTTTTCTTTCCATAATCAGCTAGCCAACAGTTGGCAGCTTTGTGACCTAGCTTACCACATTCAGAACATGTAAAAATCTTTCTTTTATATGCAACTTTATTTCTTCCAAAGTCATTTTTCTTTGTAGGAAATTTAGCATATTTGAAATTCTCATTCCTACCCTAGATATGCCAACAGTCTTTGACTGTGTGGCCATGCTTTCTACAATGAGAACATTGAAGGGAGTTTCTTCTAAACGACCCTGACCAGCATTGTGCAGCAACATGTCCTATTTTTCCATAGTTATAACAATCAATTTTCTTATCCCACGGGACATGCTTTCTAGCCTGATTGTTTTGAGCAGCTGCTAGGTCATCCTTTTCCATCAAATTACAATCATGCATCAAATGTCCGTGTTTGTGACAGTAGTGACAGATCATTTTCTTTCTAGATGTATGCGAGTGTGGGTGAGAACTGTGATCAATATGCATAGAGGAGTTCTTTCTATATGTTTTCTATTTTTCATTCTCTTTCTGATTTTTGTACTGAGGTGAGAATGAGGTAGAGGGCTTTTCTTGTTCTGAACTTTTAACGAAAACAGTCTTCAATTTTTCTCCAAAAGCCTTCTCAGCCTTCTTCATGTCTGGACTGTAACCCAGTCCCTCCTTCTGAAAATTCACATTCGCACCAAGGAGCTTATTCAAATTGTCTCTTCCCTTAACAAATTTTGACAGGGAGTTTCTTAGATCTTCAATTTCTCTTTCCAAAGACACAATGTGGTCCTCACACAAAATGAGTTGATTTTGCAATTCATCATTCAGACTCTTCAGAGTCTCATTTTCTTGTGTCAATGTGAATTCAATACTCACTTCATTTTCTTTCAGAATAGATTTCCCTCTTTCAACTGTCAGCCATTTTTCAGAAAAAATAGTATTAAGAACCATTAGCTTTTTGTTTTGTTCCTTCAGATGAAGGTTTTCTTCAATCAGCTTATCTTGTAATTTATCGGTTTCCTTCTTCTGACTCAGTAGTGAATCATTTTCCTCCTTCAAGGAAGTGATTAGTTTCTTCTGTATATTATCATTAGAGTCTAAATCTTCAATCAATTCTTTCAAGAATGCACATTCATTGCAAGCAGAATTATCAGAGCATTTTGTTTGAGCCTGAAGTTTTTCACATTGTTTCTTAAGGCATTCATTTTCGGATTTCACAATATCCAATTCAGAGCTAACACATTCAAGTTTTTTCATCAATTTTTCATTCTGGTTTTTATGCATATGGAAATCAGATAAATAGGCGTCATGAGATTTCTGCATATTTGAACAATTTTCACATTGTGGAGTAGAACTACTTCGATCACTTTTATTTTTAATTTCTTGTATTGTTTTCTTAATTGTTCATGAGACTCGAACAACTCAGCGTATGCATTCTCCCAATCATCTAAAGAGAAGTTTTCGAAGATGTTTACCTCCTCATCATTATCCTCTTCCTGATCATTTGAGCTTGCCTTGCCATTATCATCTTCTGGATTATGGCTGTCACTATAGTCTCCTCCATTTCCGACTAAGCACAGTCCACCTTTTTCCTCATGTATGGCTTTCACTTGAGCCATGATTTCTTTTCCTGTTGAGCAACCTGCAATACAAGGAAACATGTCAATATTTACTGAGTCTCTCAGAATATTAAAGACTTCAGTGTTCTCTTTAAACTTCCTCATGTCCCTCCTAGACCATCTGGCCTCATCCTGAGGCACTTTGTGTGGGCCCTTTGATATGAGATTCCATAATTTAGGATTAATGGAACTCAGGTGAATGCCAATGCCGCCCAACCAACTGCTGTAATTTGAACCATCAAATATCACGAGAGAGGACATTTAAACAAACAATTTTAGAACAGTAGTTGTTCAATGAGAGATCCAAGCAGTAAGACAGACACACACACAGATAAGAAACTTCACACGATGGCAGGATCCCCTTCAGATCGTTGGATCTGTTGAGCTAGGAACCCGCTCTGATACCAATTGTTGGGTTCAGTGCAGTATTCAGAGGGGGGGTGAATGATTATAACTCGTTAAATAAAAACTTTCACCCAATTGAAAACTAGAATACTAACAAGACTTTCACTCAATATAAAATTTCGCCCAAACTAGAACTATGATGCTAACTAGACATATTTACCAAATCTGAAAGCTAGTCAACTATTCAGTTCTACCAGTTAGCAAACACATGGAGCGCCCTAATGCATTCATCTAGCGGAAGCACAAATGAACAAATCAAGCCACAATGCACGAGGGGTTTTTAGGTGGTTCGGTCCTCCAGACCTACATCCACCCCACACTCAAACTGAGTGTGGCTTCCACTAGCTCACGCTAGAAACAGCAGACTCAGTCTGCAACAAACGCTGCCAAACAGCTAGACCAGGGGAACAACCTCCCCTCTTCCTCCCAACCGGAGGGAACCACTAGTGACACCAGTCACTAGCAAACCAGAGACACAAGGTCTCTCTTCCTCCAGACCTGGAGGGAACCCTGGACTTGAATCCACAAGCCCAGACCCGGAGACAAGTCTCCCTTCCTCCAACCCGGAGGGGAACCTAGAGACCCAAGTCTCTCTTCCTCTAAACCCCAGAGGGAAGCACAACCGGAGATAAATCTCCCTTCCTCCAACCCGGAGGGAACCCACAAGCAGCCCACCTGCTGCTTGCAACCGGAGATATCAATCTCCCTTCTCCTGAACTAACAGGAGGAACCCCGACCTCTCTACAAAGTATCGGAAACACAGCAAACCAGAAAACAAAGGAAAAACAATAAACGAAAATGACTTCAGCAAAACAGAAAGCTGAAGGATGAAGTGCACAATGTGGCTCTCAACGGAGCTGACTGGCCTGGATTTGATCCACGGTCCAGTAGACGGATCTTCAGGTAAGATCTTCCTTCTTCTCCACGAGCTTTCTTGCTCACTCTCTATCTTTCTTTCTCTTTCTTCTTCTCTCCTCTCGCTCTCTGCTTCTTCTTCTCTTTCTCACTCTCTTTCTCTTCTTCTTTTCTTTTTCTTCTTCTCTGGATCGTGGCTCTCTGTATGAGCTTTTCTTCTTGCCAACTCGATCGCCTTCATCTGTGGACGAAGGTCTCATATATATAGCAGCAGCAGCATCAGCCACGACGTGTGACCTCCACATTTCTAGCCCTAATTATTCGGACCACGTGGCAGTCTCTCAGCAGGCTTCATTCCAACCTCGGATCACGTGCCCTCCTTAAGCTTCACGATCAAGGTACCTGTAAAACAGAGTATCGGATAAGTCATCAGTTTAAAGAACAACTCTGTATAGATTATCAGAAGAACAGCGCTTTAGAAGAAACCTGAACAAGGTTAAAACGAAACAACACGAAGTAACAAATAGCAACGACACGGAGACAACACGAGGATACAATAGGAAAAACGACACGAAGTCAATAAAGACTCGATGTACAACAGTAAGTAACACGAAGTAAAACCATACAAACATAAACGATAACACGAGATGCAACTTGTAACAGAGATAACACTACAAAGAGAACTACACGCAGAAGATGTAAACAATAACCGACGTGAGGTGAAGAACAACACGAGGACAACACGGGCTGACAGCAGAAACCGACATGAAGTGGTTGCAAACAAGTAAGACACAAGGTCTACGTAAAGCAACACGAAGTGTGGTCAAAGCGAGAACGACACGAGGTCTAATGAGAAAGACCAACACGAAGACGGTGAAAACAACACGAAGTGAAGAACAACGACACGAAGTATAGTGGTGACAAAAACACACGCTACACAGAGAACGACACAAGGTGGTGGCACAGAAAGCAACACGAAGTGCTGCAATGTTCTGCACGCAGTGGAACAAAAACGACACGGAGTGAAAAACGACACGAAGTCTGGGAGACACGACACAAAGTCACAAGAACGACAGTAACCAACACGAAGTGTGGTTACGAAACATGAACGACACGAAGTGTGGAAAACATGACACGAAAACGACACAAGGTCTGGAAACATGACACGAAGTCACAGAAACACCAACACGAAGTTATGAGAGGAAAAACGATACGAGGTCATAAAAACACAAGACAAAGACAAAAGATGAAATCGACACGGAGTGTAGGAACAACACGAAGACAGAATAGTGATTTGACACGAAGTCAAAATGTCAACAAATGAAACGACACGAAGTCGAGAACAGTAATTGACACGGGGTAACACGATGACGTAGACACTAAAACAACACGAAGATGAGGACAAGGGAAACGACACGAAGTCTAACCTCATACAAGCTTTCCTGTTACGCATGGAAATCAACACGAGGTGTTGTAAGCTCATACGACACGAGATCTTTTCGTGTTAGTGAGGGGAAACAACACGAAAACTCAAGTACAGAAACAGCACGAAGAAGATGTACAGTCTGATGTACAGACTTTGAAGAACAGTCCAAAGTATAGACTTCACGCTGTACAGACTTGGAAGACCAGTGTTGAATGTGTAGACTTGTAGTTTATCATGAAAGAAGGCCAGTGTATAGACTTGCTGTCCTCACAGCAGACGATGTAGACACTTAGCCTATGCAGACCAATGTACAGACTTTGGCGAAGCAAAAAGGCTGTATAGACTTACAGACCCAAAGCCATTGTATAGACTTTGTCTAAGACAAGGCATGAGCTGACGTTGTATATACTTAGCCAATACAAACCAGTCCTATGTATAGACTTTAAGGAAATGCATGCTACAGTGTAATGTCTAGACTTGCAATGTGTTCGCCAAATGCACACTACAGTCCAATGTATGGACTTAGACGAATGATGCATGAGACGCTCAATGTATCGACTTTGAGCTTGCTGTGCAGTGAATAGACTTAGGGCATAAACCCCACGAAGCACTGTATAGACTATGCACATAACATAAGTCTAACATAAACAATATTTCAGTTGTACCAGTCACAGTCATGATGCAATCATCAAGGCACAATGTCATGAAAACATTATATCATTGCTATCATCAAAATACAATATCAATCATCAAAACCACAGCAATGAATGAATGCTTTATGCATCAGTTTAACATGTAACAAGACCTGAACATCAAATATGTTAATCTAAACTGAGCAGCAAGATGACTGACCATTTGATTAACTTACATCAACAACCAATCATCAAAACCATCATCAAAACCACAGGGGCACAACAACAGCCTGCCACCGGGCCATTACTGGCTTTACTCTATGGATAAAAATGTTTTAAATATAACCCATTCCACGGAATTGGCAATTCCTCACCCTCCGCATTAACAAGACGGTACGCGTTCTCAGGATAGATTTCTTTAATTACAAACGGCCCTTCTCAATTGGGTTGCAGCTTAGACCTAGGACCTACTGATCTTATAAATTTGCGCTTCAAAATTATTTTACCCACTTGAAATTTTCTTTCGATAACCTTCTTTTGAAAATGCCACGAGACACATTTTTGATAAACAGAGACGTGATTGGCCGCGTTAAGTCTCTTCTATTCTAAGAGTTCCAGTTGGACTAGCAACGTCTCTCGACGTTCGTCGAGATTAAGTTCTTTGTCCAGCTGCACTCTTAGGGAAGGGATCAAGATCTCATACGGGAGTACCGCCTCCATCCCATAAGTGAGAGCAAAGGGAGTCTGCCCCGTGGGAGTGCGGACGGAGGCGCGATAAGCCCATATAGCTTGTATCCATTTGTTGGCCCAATCCGTAAATTTGTGTGACTCACATGTTTTCTTAATGATTTTGAGAAGGGTTTTATTCATGGTCTCGGCTTGGCCGTTACTTTGAGGGTAGTAATGAGATGAATGATGTAGTCGGATATTAAACTTCTTACAGAGGTCCTGGAGTTCTTGAGACACGAATTGAGGCCCGTTGTCGGTGACGATATCACTTGGCACTCCAAACCGTGAAATGATGTTCTTGAGGATGAAGCGGCATACCATGGTAGCTTTGATTTCCGCATAAGTTTCAGCTTCCGCCCACTTGGTGAAGTACTCCGTAGCAATCAGAATGAATGATTTTTGTATAACCTGGGAGTTCGGATCACCTAGTGGGCCTACAATATCAAAAGCCCACATGGAGAATGGCCAAGGAGCAGAAAGAGGATGGAGAGAGGAAGCAGAAGCATGGATTTTGTCGGCATGAAGTTGGCATTGAAGGCACCTACGGACATAGGTGGAACAATCTTCTTCTAGGGTTGGCCAGTAATAGCCCTGCCTACGAATCTTCTTTGCCAAAGCCTGACCATTGACGTGCCCTCCACACTCACTGGCGTGAGCTGCTTCAACAACTTTCCAAGTCTCATCGTCATCCACACCTCATCAGAACCCCATTAAGAGCCTGCCTATATAATTCTCACGCAATAATCGTGTATCTAGAGGCGACTCTTCTAATGGCGTTGCGCTGTTCAGCATTGGCCGTCTCTGGGAAGGATCCATCCTTACAATATTTTTCTATTTCATAATACCACGGCAATTCCTCCTCTTCTATGATTTCCTCGAGCTCGGTCAATGATACTTCTTTCAACTCTTCCTTCTCAGCTTTCTTCTCCATAGATTTCCTAAGGTTGTCGAACCAGGGATCCTGAAGGGAACGAGCGTCTAACCGCTGGACCAAAATGATCTCAATGGCGCGACTGAGGGGGAAGGAAAGGGAAGAAGCAAGCGATGCAAGTACATCAGCCAGAATGTTCTGAGAACGAGGAGTGTGAATATAGATTAACTTGCGGAATTACCTAGCCAAGATCGTGACCAAATCTTGATAGGGCTTGAGTTTACGGTCACGAGTGCGGTAAGTGGAAAGAACTTGATGCAACACCAATTAAGAATCTCCTATAATATTGAGATATCGCGCGCCTAAGAGGTAGGGGCGTTTTAGTGCAGCAAGGAGAGCCTCATACTCGGCTATATTATTTGTGACAGGGAAAGAGAGTGATAAGCAATAGGGATGGTTACTCCCTCTGGAGTAAGGAGAACAACGCCGATCCCACGGCCCTAAGAATTTAATGCACCGTCAAAGTGCAAAGACCAGAAGGGGATATGAGTGACTACAACAAGGTGCTCATCAGGGAACTCATCCTGGATTGAATCAGTGCGAGGGATAGGAGAATGAGCAAGATGTTCAGGAATCGCGTATCCCTTGATCGCTTTCTGGACAACGAAGGTGATATCAAATTGAGAAAGAAAGCTCTGCCAGTGAGCTAATCTGCTAGAGAGGACATGTTTCTCTAAAAGATAACAGATTGGGTCCATTCTAGAGATCAACTTAATTTCATGGGCCAGAAAGTAGTGCTTGAGTTTCTGAGCTACCCATACCAATGCTGCATAGGTCTTCTCCATGGCAGTATACTTAGATTCAGTAGGATTGAATAACCTAGAGAGGTAGTATGCTGCCCTTTCTCTTCCTTCATCGTCTACTTGCGCCAGGACAGCTCCTAAGGAGTCCTCAATAACAAAAATGTATAATATCAAGGGTTTTCTAGGGACGGGAGGTTGTAGAACCGGGGGATTAGATAAATAAACCTTAAGATCCTCGTAGGCCTTCTGACACTGTTCATTCCATTCAAATTTGGCCCCTGCCTTCAACAAATCATAGAATGGGTGACATCTTTATGAATGTTGAGATATGAACCTTCGAATAAACTGTAAACGCCGAATAAATCCTCATAGTTCAGTGATATTCTTCGGCAAGGGCATGTCCATTACGGCCTTTACCTTATTCGGATCGATCTGAATCCCCCATTTACTAACTATGAACCCTAACAATTTCCCCGATGCAACTCTGAACACACATTTCTTTGGATTCATTTTTAGCTTATATTACCTAGCCCTTTGCAATACCTTGGCTAGAATGGCAGGGTGTTCTTCTTTGGACCTTGACTTCACCAAAATATCATCCACGTAGGCTTCCATATACACGTGCATCATGTAGTGGAAGATAGCCATCATTGCCCGTTGATACATGGCACCTGCATTCTTCAATCCAAATGGAATGGCAACATAGCAGTACGTGCCCCAGTGTGTGGTGAAAGAGGACTTCTCTTGGTCCTCGGGAGCAAGACGGATCTGGTTGTATCCTGAATACCCATCCATAAATGAGAGGGCTTCATACCCGACCGTATTGTCTACTAACACATCAATGTGAGGAAGCGGGAAATCATCTTTCGGACATGCCTTATTTAAGTCCCTAAAATCGATACAGATCTGGATCTTTCCGTCCTTTTTCATTACCGAGACTATATTGGCCACCCATTGCGGATATAAAACAACTCTAATGAACTTGGCCTTGTGCAATTTGTCAACTTCCTCCTTTATCCTTAAGGCCATCTGAGGGTGGAATCTTCTTGATTTTTGTTTAACGGGTGTTGCCCCTGGTTTAAGGATAAGTCTATGTTCAACCAGAGCGGGGTCAAGACCCGGCATGTCCTCATAGGACCAGGCAAAAGAATCGTTGTACTCCCTCAAAACCTTTATTAGCTCCTCTTCAACCTGAGGTGGGAGATTAGCAGAAATGATTATGGGCCTAGGGTCCTCTTCTGTTCCAAGTTTAATTTCTTTTTTGGGTTCATCCACTGTCGTCGACGGTTCATCAAATCTCTTTAAACATTGCGCATACAGATCGGTAGTGTCATCCACATCGCTTTCCTCATCATAGACTGGGTCCTTCTCATCAATGATTTCATATACCCCTAATCCGTCATTGCTCAACACCCCTTCTACTTCCTCATCATCCTCTATAACAATCGCAGTCTCTACAAACTCAGGACATTTGAGGAGGGCATGACATCTCTGGGCTAAATCTTGAAGAAACCTATCTGGAATGGATTTAGAATGACGCATCACAGGGTGCGCCGCAGACGTGGATGGGCTGACAACACTAGAGCTAAACTCTACCCCAACTGACTCTACCAACCTAGGGGACTCTGCACACCGTACATCTAACCTAGGGGATAAGAAATCTACAGGGAATGAATCAGGGGCCTCATGCCCCTGGGAAGATGGACAGAACAGAGCGTAATCCTCCCCTGAAACCTCTGTTTTAAAATTGGCATTTTTTTGAGGTTGGAGGAAATCATGAAGCAAGAGGGGTTAGAGGAGGAAGGAGGAGGAGGAAGTTGCATGGGAAATAGAGAGGGGAAGAGACAATCGAAAAATGGGTCAGAAGAAGAAAACCACATTTCATGGAGTTCGGCGGTGGGGGAGGGAGGAGTAAACAAAGTTGATAAATCAATGGGTGGGCAGCGCCCACATGCACATGGAACAAATAGAATTTCAAGTGGTCTTTCCATAAAGTACGGGTCAACCATAATCGGAGGGGAACGGGGAATAAACCCAAATTACTGAAACAAGGAGGCAAGGCGGGACGGGGAAACAGAAAAAGTAGTGATGGAGCTCCCCACTTTCTACGGCCTCTGGTAAACTGGCTCAATCGGAGAATGCTTCACCAGCTACATCTCCACCTTCTTCGAAAAAACCTCTTCTTCACGAAAAATATTCTCAAAATAGCTACAAAAGTCATCCATATCACCCACCAGCCCCTCCAGCGGCGATGGTGGGTCAGCAACAACAAATGCGGCATCGGTCGTCTCATCAGAACAGGGCGGCGACCTCTTCAGAGTGCCAGGCTGCAACGGGCCTTTCATAAAATGTTGACGGTAATCCCACGTCAGTGGCCCAGAGTCTCCTAGTATTGACAGTGTGGACTCCCGGTAGCCAAGGCCTCTTTGACTCATCTTTCTGCCCCTAGGGACGGGATTAGTCCGCCCCTGCAACTGTGCGCCGAGACCCATGCCCGGTTAATAGCCCAGTTTGAAGATCATATGCCACCCTTTTGAATCTCTAATCTTGGACTTAATTTTAACGTTAACTGGTGCAGTGGCGGGCTTGCGTGACGCATATGCCCATGGAAAGTTCAAGTCCATTACTGACAACATCGGCTTATTGCTCGGCCATAATGTAGGCAGAATCTTATCAGCGATTGCATCAACAGTCTGGATTGTGGAAACACTTTTCACCTTGACTACCCGCCCCTGAAATGGAAACTTGAGGCATTGGTGGGTAGTTGAGGGTATTGCATTCAAGCTATCAATCCATGGACGACCCAGAATAGCCTTGAACATTGGGTCTATGTCCAACACATAAAATTCCACGTCCATCTTTAAAGGCCCTAGCTCGGCCTGTACTGTCATGACCCCGTGACATGCTCTCCTGGAGTTATCGTATGCTGCAATGGTTGTCGGTGTCAGGTGCAGCATGTCTTCAGATATGTTGCAGGCACGCAACGTGTTCAAGGGACACACGTTAATAGAAGCTCCCGTGTCCACTAGAGCCGCATCAACAGCCACCTTATTCAAAGAAATTGTAATGCATAGTGGCATCTGACGTGCCTCTAGGGGTGCTAGCTCCGATTCAAAAAATGAAATAGATGGCCCCTTTGTGATAGTGGCCAACACCGACGGCAAACTGTCTACTGCCACGTCCTCGTTAACCATAACTTTTTGTAGGAAAGCCCTCAGGGCATCTTGGTGTAGCATGGACCTTTTAATTAACTCCAGGATTGAAATCTTGGCCGGCATCCGGTCCAAGTGTTGTAGCAAATCATACTTCATGCCAGGCACGGGGTCTACTTCTTCTGCTTCAACTGTTGAGGAAGGAATTTGAGGGTTGGGTGCATGCGCACCAGTAGAGGGGTAATTTTTATGAAATAAACACCCGCTCCGGAGGGCACAGTGTCATGCCGGCACGGCCTCAGATGGATCCCCAATTGGCCCAGTGGGATGAGTGGAAGAGGTAGAAATGGGGGTGAGGATGGCGGAGGCCGGCCTAACGGGCCCTGGTGGAATGGTGATTGGTGAAGGGTTGAGTGGAGGGATAACGACGGAGGGTATGGCGGGTGATGGTGGAAGGACTGGCATGATGGTGGGGAATGTAGCAGGTGCGATAGGTGACCTGGAGGAAATGGAAGGTGGAGCGGTCAAGGTGGCGGGCCGGAAGATGGAAGGAATAGAAGGCGCGGGGGAGTTGGCGTATGTGTGGTGGAAGGCCAAAAGATGAGCGGGGGTTTCATCGTCAAAAGACCACCCAGCATTAGGAGCTGGGTGGTGAACAACATTTACATGAGCCGGTGCCGGCGGCTGTTGTTGCGGAGCGGGCTGGTGGTCTGGCATGGGATTTTGGTGAATCCCGAGTTCAGGTGGTTGCTGCTGCTGTTGAGGTTGAGGTTAGGGTTGCTGAAATTGTTGTTGCTGTTGTTGTGGCGTCACCTTTTGCGGCCTTGCCTATCTTTACTTCTCTTTAATGTCCTCTATCAATTTGTGCATTTGGGCCCATTCAATCCTCTGCCCCTCATGCAAATCATACACTAAATCATGAAATTGAAAACATCTGTCTATTGTGTGCCCAGGCTGCCGATGATATGTGCAATATCTTGATTGATCGGTGGTTGGGTTCTAGTTCTAACGTTCCGGCGGGAGCTGGATATCACCAGTGTACATCAAGGCTGAGAAAATGCCCGGCAAAGTTTCTAGAAGGGGAGGATAATGGGCTCTCTTCGGACCCGGCCGAGCAGGCCCATAACTGGCAGGGGGAACAGTGTTGTACTGGGGCGGCTGCTGAGGCTGTTGTGGTGGTGGTTGTAGTACCACAGAATTTATTTATATAATTTTTGAATTATAAAATAGTTTTTTGGAAATTATAAAGGCCTAAATAAATTAATGAAGGATTATTGGATTAATAAGTCATTATAAGGCTCAATTAGGCTAATTAGTTAACCTAGCCTATCTAATTATTAACCAAAAGGTTAATGGACTAAGCCAATTAATTTTGGCCCATATTCTAGAATGGTAATTGGCTTATTCATGTATTTTAAGGATAAATACTAATTATATAAGATAATCATATGGAAAAATGTTTAAAAGAGTTTTATCAAATTGAAACCATATATACGTCACATGTAACGGTATATCGGGCGACCGCCACAGCCCTGTAACGCACCTAGACACGACCGTTACATCCTGTAGATTCCGTAAGGTGAGGAAATTGTAAAAAGATTGGAACATTGAAATCCTATCTACAAGAGATCGACTTAGGGAAGCTTATAACATTACTAAGGACTCTTAGGGATTAGGTTCCAGCAAATTAACGACTCTAGAATCGATCTAATCTTCAAACCCTAGTCAAAACCCTATAAATAGGACCTAGTTCTGAACTGAGTGACCCTTACTTTTAGCTCGTGAAGAATCAAGGTAAGGAGTCATAAATTCGAGTAAGTTCTTTAGAAGCTTTTGTTTAGTATACTTTAGACTAATGGTTCTCCAAATTTCATGCTAGGAGATCAAGCAACCAAGGAGTAGAAGCTTCCAAAGTTGCTGATTCAATCTTAGCAACCCAGGAATCTGAACGCAAGTCTCCTGAAGATCCAATGATTAGGACGTCTAAACGAGGGAATTAGAGTACGATCCTTTAGACCTTTTTGTTCCCAATAGTTTCATGTTCTTACCCTCAAAATTTCACATCCTTAGGTCAAGAGGCTGAGGAAATAGAGTAGATTGAAGTTGTTGATTTATCACAAGAAGTACAAGGGACTAAGGGTAGCACCTAGCATCAAATTCGAAGTTCTAAGGTTCTAGAAGAGGTAGGTTATCTCATGATTGGCAAAAATAACTTGTTAGGAATAAAAGTCCTCTGATTGTGCTTGATTTCATGCATTATAGACTAAGAATTTCATGATTTCATAGTTTTATACATTCATGCATTTCTTAGCCCTAAATGGAAATAAAAATGTATTATCTTGTCTGTTCACTAAACCCTTGCATATAGTTGGCCTATGCATCGATTCATGATTAGGAGAGTGGTAATATGTTGATTTCTAGGCATATAATATTTTCATGAACCTTTACTTTAGTTTACTGCCAGCAGGTTCTTTGACGCACCAATGTGAGACCGTCACATGCATGTAACGGCCTTACGATAGACCGTCATAACCTGTTATGCTTTTATTTGTTCTATTGTCTCTGACGCACCCTAGCAGGAGTGTTACACCACTGTAATGGCCCCTCGATAAACCGTCACACACTGTAACGCACCTATTCTAGACCGTCAGACACCTGTGTTTTGTCAGCCCAAGGCAGAATAATAACCAGTTAAGTTTACTTATAAATAAGCTTAGATAGCTAAGTTTGGACCTATTATCATGACTTTGAGTTTAGTTTGTGATTCATAATCAAATTGCATGATTAATGTGTCTTAGGTTATTTTAAGTTATGCTAATTTCATTGGCTAAAACTCTATAGTTTTGTATTCTAAATCATGATTTTCTAAAGTTGTATTGATCGAGTTTTATCTTGGTTTCATAATGTTACACATTCTTTCCTATCTATAGAGTCATTTCTTTAAGTATATGGCACATATTCCGGTATGCTGTCTATTAGTTCACTTTACACTATAAGAACATCATTCTTGGACATGAGGATCTCTCTATTGGATATTCCTTCCAATGGACAAGAAAATCTTGTTTCAAGGCCTCCGTAATTCTCCGCGAGCATGGGATTCCCACTAGGACGCCGAGTTAGTTGTACCATTAAAGCCCATTGATTAGATTACACTATCGATGATTTTTGGTTATCAGTAATGTAACGGCTCTATGTTGGACCGTCAGGCACAAGTAATGGCCCATTATACGACCGTCACATTCCACAGTCCGATTTCTTAGTTCTGATTCCAGACCAATGTAACAGCCTAGTACTGGAGCGTTACATCATGTAACGGCCCAGTACACGACCGTCACACTGCTTGAGTATTTTAACCCAAGGATTGACCAAGGGTTGATATTCCAAGGTTCTAGATAGACTCTTGATGATCTAGAACTTATCATATTGATCAAGAAACCTAATATAATGAATGGAAGATAAAGAACATATCGTTATACTGCCGATTTATTTCCATAAGCATAACCTTGCTTAAGTCATTCTTGATTTCTCATGATTCTTATTGAAGCATTCATTCGTTGAATTGTTGTTATCATGAGCTTATTGAACTTATTACATTCTTGGCCATATTTTATTGTTAACATGCGTGGAAGTAACTTTATTTATACGTGAAGATGCGATCGAGCACTGATTGTGTTCAAGGGCTCTATGCTAGTCCCCTTGGCTGATTATCGGAAACATACTATTTTTTAAACCATGGGGTATGATGCTACTGGCGTCGCATTGCGCTGGTAGTACTTTCTCTATAAATAAGTGAAAATCCGCGGCACGACATGACATTCTTATACATGACTTTCTTGCTTGATATTCCATAGAAATTCACGAAGTATTTGCTCATAAGCAAAAGATACTGGAGTGATGATTATGTGGCTTGCTAGTACATTCTTGATACATTCTTGTTCATGAAAGGCCCATATCATGTTCTTGTTACATTCTTTCTAGTTCGTACTTACTCTCATTCTAACTTACTTGATCATCTTGTTACTTGGTTTAATCGCGTGATTGATCACATTCGCATGATTCTACCTTATTCTTTAGAGCTAAATTGTTAATTACTTTAATAGTACCTTCATGTTGATGCGAAGATACCTACTGGACAAGTGTGCTCATTACCTATTTCTAATCTTTTCAGGAGATGGAAGTGATTCGAATTCGGATTCAGGTTATACAAGTAGCGGGTCCGAGAGCGAATGAAAGTCCTGTCAAGATGAGAGTGAAGACTTAGGAAAGTCTATATTGTTTAGATTGAGTCTAGGTAATTTTCCTATTTCTTGAGTCTAGTGCATAATGGAAATTGAATTAGTTGTTGTACATGAAATAAAGTTGAAGTTTGAATATATATTGTGCAATTACATTTATGTGTGTGATTGTGATGTGACACCACCTTGGGGTGATAATCACATGATCAAATGACCCTTGGACCTAGCAAGCAACCAACGCACGAACCGGTGACTTTACTCGGGCGGACTCACCCGCTAAGCGCACTCTTGTGCCCGTAGGCAAACCGGTGATAGTGGTGAGGGTCCGGGATGGGCCCTTGCTGCTCCGGGGGTTGGCTAGCTTTATATTGGACCTCTCAAGGGTCCTAGGATACCCACTCTCGTAGGCGGCCAGCACACCGAGGGTGTGGGTGTTAATGGCTCTCTCGCAACTCACCCGCGGTAGTCACTCAATCATAAGCAAATTCGGGTTTGGGCGCTCCACTTACCACCGACGGCACTAAGATGTGATACTAATTAAGCAAAGAGGAGTGTGCGGTGTCTCACTTGATCGGTGTGAAGACACCGATCCCGGCCGGAGACGAGGGCGAGCGAGGAAGCGTGGGCTTACCCGCACGCCGCGCTGGAGAAGCTTCGACCTGAAATTTTAAATGACATGCACTACACCCCATGCAAGGGGGGGGGGGATCTTGGGGAAGGGAAACCAAAGAATACATCCAATTACTACCTCCACAAAGGGAGGGGCTTTCATCCTGCCAAGCGGGGAGGGGAGAAAGTGATGAAAACACAAGAGAAGAAGCCAATGCCGAATCTGCCCGCTCTCCACGATAGGGGATAGACAGCCAGAGTTGAGGACGCAGATCTTGATCTAGAATTTTGCTGATGACGGGACTAGTGGGAAACTCTTCGTATCGGGAATGGGAATGCTTCAGAATTTTGTTAATTTCCTCTGGTGCCGAGGCTGATCCGGGCAGAGGCTCAAACAGGGTGGCAGCTTCTCAGACTAACTGCCTCAGGTTTCCAACAGCAGGAAGAAAAGGATGCCTCGACCGTTCCCGAACTCAGAATGAAGTGCCGTCAAATCCGTTGGAACCGCGGACGAACCCTCTTCGCACCAGAACTGGCGGGGAATCTAAATGATGCCGGAGAAGACCAGTGGACTCTAAACAGTGGTGATAGGTCGGTGCAGATTGTGGGGAAGTAGAACTATGTAGCCCGGGAAGAAAATTGGTAACGCTTGAACACAAATGCCGATCGGAGTTCTGCTTCTTGATTCTGAAAGTAGACAGGACGTGGAAGAACTTTGCAGAAGAACTCTTGGCCTGATTCTTCCGAGGTTGGTCGTGGTGAAGCTTCTACTCTGGATCAAGTACTCCGCAAGGGCACCTCTACGCAGTTGTGGGAGAACGGACCTCCCGGGCGACACGGACCTCGGATGGGGATGAGACCACCGCCGTTGCGAAGAAGACAGGAAGACGCTTCCGTGGATAGCTCTTGGGCTTTCAAACTCGTCCGAAGGAAGACGTGGTCACCTCTGCAAGCTGCTACTCTTCTACAGATCTTCAATTGAGAGCTGTAGGTTGAAGATGACGGGGGGAATGGGGTATATGGGAGGGGAAATGGGGGTGGATGAGTGTGGGGAAAGCCCGGGCTGTGAGGGGGTCTAGGAGGGGGTGTTCCAAAGTGGGGGAAGGGAAGAATGGGGTCTGTAAGGGGGTCTAACAGGTGGTGGGAGGAGGAGCTACGAATTTGGGAAGGTGGGTGAGAGGGAAAGGGTATTTGAAAATAGGTTTAAGGGTGGGATTAAATTTTGGTCTTGGGGGATGGGAAGAGGTGTGTGGGAAAGGTAAAAAGGGGCTTGGGGAGTGGGAATTCTCCCTTGAGAGATGAGAGGGTGCTTAGGGAAGGGGAGTGGGTGGTTGGTGGTTGGAGGGTGGAGTGGGGAGTGGTGGAATCTCCCTTGGGGATGGGGTGGAGTTAAGGTGGGTTGGTGGGGAGTTGGGGATGAGTTATTGGAGGGGGGGAAGAGAGAGAAAGGTGGTTGGGAGGGGAGGAGAGAGAAAGGGGCGCAGGTTTTAGAGAGAGAAAGTGGAGGAGAGAGAAAATGACTTATTAGAGAGAGAGAGAGGTAGAGAGAGGGGGGGATAGGGGCTTCTCACCCAATTGGATTCACTCCACTAAACTAAGTCTTTGAACTCTCAAATGTCAATTTTTTCATTGATTGATTCATTGATTGATTACAAATGGGGGAAATGGGATCCTATATATAGGCAACCCACATTTTCACAAAAGACCGTGACATTTAACACACTAACAAATAACCGAAGGAAGGGGGCGCCCATGGGCCTAGCCCAAAAAAATAGGCCCAATAGCAAACTCATTAGCCTAATGAGACTCAAACTTAGGGAAATGACTCATTAACCTAGGTACGAGACTCAAATAAAAGGAAAATTACATGATTATGACTCAAAAAAAATATTAAAATTACATGACTCGACTTAGAGAAATATGACGGACACAATGGAGCTATGCTAGCAAGCAATCGAAGTTGTAAAAAATATGAAGGGCGAGAGATGCCCCCATCAGATTGTCTTACGCTCTGATCATTCTTGCTCGCAAGAGACTTACCATGCCGGCTGTTTGTGCTCCCCGAGTTAGTCTTCCGTTGTAATAAAGGCTCGGGGCATGACAGTTAAGTTGGTATCAGAGCCTAAGTCTCAGGACTTAGGAAGAAGAGTCATGTCATAGGATAAGTCCAAAGTTTAAGGACCCCTACCTATAAACTAAGGAAGAAATTTCTATACCCATGTGAGAATTGGGTAGAGCCCAGGATAAGATAATTAATTAGCTTTAAGATTATTTCTCCCAATTTCATGAGAAATAACAAGTTGTTATTTTTCTCTCAGGTACCTCATTTTACAAATGGCTCATCGTGTAGATTGGGATGATATGCAACAAACAGTAGCCGGCCTTACTCAGGCATTGCAAACCATAGCGCAAGGTGGCGCAGGGGCAAGGGCTGGTGACCTACATCGCAATTTTCGGAGTTTAAATCCTCCGCGATTCTATGGTTCGTCTAATCCCGACGAGGCTGAAAACTGGATAGATGAAATGAATTGTATATTTGATGTCATCCAATGCACCGATCAGGAAAAGGTGCGTCTCGCAACCTTTCAACTCAACAATGATGCTCGCACATGGTGGAAGTCGGTTCCGGCACCTCTGGCCAATGCACCTCATACATGGGATAGTTTTCTTACCCTGTTCTGTGCCAAGTACTTTTCTGAGCACGTAAAGGAACGAAAGGCTGTGGAGTTCGCCGCTCTTCGGCAAGGAATGATGACGGTTGCCGAATATGAACTGCAATTCTCAAGGCTTGCACCTTACGCACCGCATCTTATTAGCACCGATCTACTCAAGGCAAATCGGTTTATGGACGGGTTACGACTCGATTTCATTCAGCAGCTCGGGACCCAAAACATCCGTACTTATGCGGAGATGGTTCAGCGGGTGTACCTTTGTGAAAGGACCTTAGGGAAGGTCTAAAAATTGAAAGGTAAAGGAGAAGTATCAAGCCGACGCTCAGATCGACGTTATAAAGAGAAATTCAGCATCACAGAGCCTTACAAAAGCCGTGATAGTAAGAAGAGATCTAGGAATGGGAATGGTGAAAGTTCCCATAAGCAAAAGAAAATCAAGGATGAGAAGGAGCAAGTCGCCACGGCTTGCACATTTTATGAAAAATTTGGCCATTCGGCTGAGGAGTGTTGGAAGCATCTCGGCGCTTGTTTACGTTGTGGAAGCAGGGAGCATCGCATGCCGGAATGCCCCCTTATGAAGGACCAGTCATCTGGTGGAGGACGCAGGAGGCAGGCTCGCCTCAATGCTGTTCTAGGAGGAGAAGAAGCGCCCAGGGATGATGGGCTTATGGAAGGTACTCTTCAAATTTGTTCTCGTCCTGCATTTGTGCTATTTGATACGAGTGCCTCTCATTCTTTTATCTCCACTACTTTTGCTAAAACATTACCAATCACATCAGTTCCCTTACCTTCAGATCTTGCTATTTCCACACCCCTAGGTTTTGGAACAAAGCTTACCGACTATTATCCTGATAGCGAAGTGATAGTAGAAGGTCATAATCTCCCCGCAAACCTAGTATGCCTTGACATGAAAGGTTATGATACTATTTTAGGGGTAGATTGACTTGTAGATCATGATGCTTATATCAATTGCCGAAATAGGATTATATCCTTTCGAAAGCCCGGTCTTCCAAGATTCTCTTTTCTTGGCATCAAGTACAAGAAACACCCCACTATCATATCCTCACTTCACGCTTGCAAACTTATCTCGCAAGGATGTAAAGCTTTTCTTGCTTCTGCCATTATTACCGAATCCAAAGAAATTAACATAGCAGACATCCCTATTGTAAATGAGTTCCTAGACGTGTTTCCATCAGAACTACCCAGCGATTCTATTTGTCAAGAAGAAGGATGGTTGTCTCAGGCTATGCATCGATTTCCGGCGATTGAATCAACTCACAATTAAAAACAAGTATCCATTGCCGCGTATTGATGAGCTCTTTGATCAGCTTTCAGGAGCAGAATATTTCTCTAAGATAGACCTCAGATCAGGTTATCATCAGCTTAGAATTAAAGAAGAGGACATTTATAAATCGGCTTTTCGAAGTCGTTATGGCCACTATGAATTCGTAGTGATGCCGTTTGGGTTAACTAATGCCCCAGCAGCATTCATGGAACTTATGAACAACGTCTTCCGGCCATATCTGGACCAGTTCATCGTGGTCTTCATTGATGACATCTTAATATATTCCAAGACGAAAGAGGAACATGAACGACATTTGAAAATAGCTTTACAAACACTTAGAGAACACAAGCTTTATGCCAAACTCAATAAGTGTGAATTCTGGCTCGAGGAAGTCTCATTCCTAGGCCACATTATTTCAAAAGAAGGTATTGCTGTGGATCCTTCTAAGGTAGAAGCTGTTAAGAATTGGAGTCGGCCAACGACTGTATCGGAAGTAAGAAGCTTTCTGGGTCTAGCTGGTTATTATAGGAGATTCATTAAAGACTTCTCAAAAATTGCGGTTCCTTTACCTAGACTCACAAGAAAAGAAAATCGTTTTGTTTGGTCAGAAGAATGTGAGAAGAGTTTCCAAACTCTTAAGAATCATCTTACGACAGCCCCTATTTTATCACTATCGATGGAGGGTAGTGGATTCGAAGTGTATACGGATGCGTCTGGCATTGTCTTAGGATGCGTTCTCATGCAGAATAGAAAACTAATCTATTATTCTTCAAGGCAATTGAAACGTCACAAGGAAAACTACGCCGTACATGATTTGGAATTAGCAGCGGTTATTTTCGCCTTAAAAATTTGGCGTCATTATCTTTATGGAAAAAAGTTCACGGTCTACTCGGACCACAAAAGCCTGAAATATTTATTCTCTCAAAAGGAGCTTAACATGAGACAGAGGAGGTGGTTAGAATATCTCAAAGACTTTGATTTTGCTATTCAATATCATCCTGGCAAGGTTAATGCTGTAGCAGATGCACTCAACAGAAAACCAATGGGTATGCTATCAAGTCTTATGATAAGTGTAACTAACCTTGTTCCTCAATTTGCTCAGTTGAATTTAGATATTAACACAAAAGAAGAAGATTATTTCATAACTAATATCCGAGCTCAACCTACATTGATAGAAGATCTGGTCAAGCAGCAAAATGATGATCCTATATTACTGGAAATTAAAGCCAATATGGAATAAAGCCGGATTTTTCTATTTCCAATGATGGAAGATTGTTATTTAAGGGCCGAATATGTGTACCAGATCATGAGGCTACGAAGAAACTAATCCTAGATGAAGCGCATAATTCCAAATACACAATTCATCTAGGAGGAACAAAGATGTATCAAGATCTCAAAAGAAATTTCTGGTGGCCCAATATGAAGAGAGAAATAGTTGATTTCGTATCTCGCTGTCTCACCTGCCAACAAATAAAGGCAGAGCATTTTTGACTCGCAGGTAAATTACACCCTTTGAGTATTCCCGAATGGAAATGGGAGAGTATAGGGATGGACTTTATTATGGTTTACCCAAGACCAGAGGTGGACACGATAGAATATGGGTAATCATAGACTGATTGACTAAATTCGCATTCTTCATACCAATAAAGAGTCGATGGTCTGTGGATATCCTGGCAGCATTGTACGTAAAGGAGATTGCCAAACTACATGGTGTCCCAGTCACTATTATATCTGATAGAGATCCTCGATTCACATCACAATTCTGGAAGGGTCTACAACATTCACTAGGGACTAGATTGAATTTCAGCACAGCTTTTCATCCACAAACAGATGGTCAAACGAAAAGAACAAATCAGGTAGTAGAAGATATGCTTAGGGCTTGTGCTATCGACTTTGAAGGTAGTTGAGATGATCACTTGCCTCTAGTAGAGTTTGCATATAACAATAGCTATCAGGCTAGTATACAAATGACACATTTTGAAGCTTTATATGGGAAAAGTTATCGATCACCAATATGCTGGAATGAAATAGGGGAAAAGCAATTTCTAGGCCCCGATCTTATCAGGGATTCTATAGAAAAGATCAAGCTCATTCAAGAAAGAATGAAAATGGTACAAGATAGGCAAAAGTCCTATGCTGAGAATCGAAGACGTGACTTGAAGTTTCAAGTAGGAGATCATGTATATTTAAAGGTTTCTCCAGGTCGTCGTATTCGAAGATTTGGCATTAAAGGAAAGCTAACTCCAAGATTCATTTGTCCGTTTGAAATTCTCGAACGGATTGGTGAAGTGGCTTACAAACTGGCTTTACATCCACAATTAGCAGGAGTTCATGATGTATTTCACGTCTCTATGCTGAATAAGTATGTATATGATCCTGACCATATTATCACTTATGACAATCTAGAAATTCAGAAGGACATGACATACGAGCAAACGCCAATAAAGATTCTGGAACGAGAAGTGCGTCAACTACGAAATAAAGTTATTCCTATGGTCAAGATTCAATGAAAGAAAACATGGCCATATGAAGCAACTTGAGAAACCGAAGCAGCCATGCGAAAAAGATTTCCAGAATTATTTAACTGTAAAGTACACTCTCCAAAATCTATATATTGAATTTGGGGACCAAATTCTTCTAAGTGGGGGAGGGTGTAGTACTCCAGAATTTATATATATAATTTTTGAATTATAAAATAGTTTCTTAGAAATTATAAAGGCCTAAATAAATTAATGAAGGATTATTGGATTAATAAGTCATTAAAAGGCTCAATTAGGCTAATTAGTTAACCTAGCCTGTCTAATTATTATCTAAAAGGTAAATGGACTAAGCCCATTAAGTTTGGCCCATATTCTAGAAAGGTAATTGATTTATTCACGTATTTTAAGGATAAATACTAATTATATAAGATAATTATATGGATAAACGAATAAAAGAGTTTTCTCAAATTGAAACTCTATATACGTCACATGTAACGGTCTATCGGGCGACCGTCACAGCCCTGTAACGCACCTAGACACGACCGTTACATCTTGCAGATTACGTAAGGTGAGGAAATTACAAAAAGATTAGAACTTTAAAATCCTATCTACAAGAGATCGACTTAGAGAAGCTTATAACATTACTAAGGACTCTTAGAGATTAGGTTCTAGCAAATTAAGGACTCTAGAATCGATCTAATCTTCAAACCCTAGTCAAAACCCTATAAATAGGACCTAGTTCTGAACTGAGCGACCCTTACTTTTGGCTCGTGAAGAATCAAGGTAAGGAGTCATAAATTCGAGTAAGTTCTTTAGAAGCTTTTGTTTAGTATACTTTAGACTAATGGTTCTTCAAATTTCGTGCTAGTAGATCAAGCAACCAAGGAGATAGAAGCTTCCAAAGTTGCTGATTCAACCTTAGCAACCCAGGAATCTGAACGCAAGTCTCCTGAAGATCCAGAGATTAGGACGTCTAAACGAGGTAATTAGAGTACGATCCTTTAGAACCTTTTGTTCCCAATAGTTTCATCTTCTTACCCTCAAAATTTCACATCCTTAGGTCAAGAGGCTGAGGAAATAGAGTAGATTGAAATTGCTGATTTATCACAAGAAGTACAAGGGACTAAGGGTAGCACCTAGCATCAAATTTGAAGTTTTAAGGTTCTAGAAGAGGTAGGTTATCTCATGATTGGTAAAAATAACTTGTTAGGAATAAAAGCCCTCTGATTGTGCTTGATTTCATGCATTATAGACTAAGAATTTCATGGTTTCATAGTTTTATACATTCATGCATTTCTTAGCCCTAAATGGAAATAAAAAGGTATTATCTTGTCTATTCAGTAAACCCTTGCATATAGTTGGCCTATGCATCGATTCATGATTATGACAGTGGTAATATGTTGATTTCCAAGCATGTAATGTTTTCATGAACCTTTACTTTAGTTTACTACCAACAGGTTCTCTGACGCACCAACGTGAGACCGTCACATGCATGTAACGACCTTACGATAGGCCATCACAACCTGTTATGCTTTTATGAGTTCTATTGTCTCTGACACACCCTAGCAGGAGCGTTACACCACTGTAACGGCCCCTCGATAAATCATCACACACTGTAACGCACCTATTCTAGACCGTCAGACACCCGTGTTTTGTCAGCCCAAGGCAGAATAATAACCCGTTAAGTTTACTTATAAATAAGCTTAGATAGCTAAGTTTGGACCTATTATCATGACTTTGAGTTTAGTTTGTGATTCATAATCAAATTGCATGATTAATGTGTCTTAGGTTATTTTAAGTTATGCTAATTTCATTGGCTAAAACTCTATAGTTTTGTATTCTAAGTCATGATTTTCCAATGTTGTATTGACGGAGTTTTATCTTGGTTTCATAATGTTACACATTCTTTCCTATCTATAGGGTCATTTCTTTAAGCATATGGCACATATTCCGGTATGCTGTCCATTAGTTCACTTTGCACTATAGGAACACTATTCTTGGACATGAGGACCTCTCTATTGGATAATTCTTCCAATGGATTAGGAAATCTTGTTTCAAGGCCTCCGTAATTCTCCGCGAGCCTAGGATTCCTACTAGGACGCCGAGTTGGTTGTACCATTAAAGCCCATTGATTAGATTACACTATCAATGATTTTTAGTTATCAGTAATGTAACGGCTCTATGTTGGACCGTCAGGCACAAGTAACGGCCCAATATACGACCGTCACATTCCACAGTCCGATTTTTTAGTTCTGATTCCAGACCAATGTAACGGCCCAGTACACTACCGTCACACTGCTTGAGTATTTTAACCCAAGGATTGACCAAGGGTTGATATTCCAAGGTTCTAGATAGACTCTTGATGATCTAAAACTTATCATATTGATCAAGAAACCTAATATAATGAATGGAAGATAAAGAACATATCGTTATGCTGCCGATTTATTTCCATAAGCATAACCTTGCTTAAGTCATTCTTGATTTCTCATGATTCTTGTTGAAGCATTCATTCGTTGAATTATTGTTATCATGAGCTTATTGAACTTATTACATTCTTGGCCATATTTTATTGTTAACATGCGTGGAAGTAACTTGATTTATACTTGAAGATGCGATCGAGCACTGATTGTGTTCAAGGGCTCTATGCTAGTCCCCTTGGCTGATTATCAGAAACATACTATTTTATAAACCATGGGGTATGATGCTACTGGCGTCGCATTGCGCTGGTAGTACTTTCTCTATAAATAAGTGAAAATCTACAGCACGGCATGACATTCTTGTACATGACTTTCTTGCTTGATATTCCATAGAAATTCACGAAGTATTTGCTCATAAGTAAAAGATACTGGAGTGATGATTATGTGGCTTGCTAGTACATTCTTGATACATTCTTGTTCTTGAAAGTCCCATATCATGTTCTTGTTACATTCTTACTAGTTCCTACTTGCTCTCATTCTAACTTACTTGATCATCTTATTACTTGGTTTAATCGCGTGATTGATCGCATTTGCATGATTCTACCTTACTCTTTAGAGCTAAATTGTTAATTACTTTAATAGTGCCTTCATGTTGATGTGAAGATACCTACTGGGCAAGTGTGGTCATTACCTATTTCTAATCTTTTTAGGAGATGGAAGTGATTCGAATTCGGATTCGGGTTATACAAGTAGCGGGTCCGAGAGCGAATGAAAGTATTGTCAAGATGAGAGTGAAGACTTAGGAAAGTCTATATTATTTCGATTGAGTCTATGTAATTTTCCTATTTCTTGAGTCTAGTGCATAATGGAAATTGAATTAGTGGTTGCACATGAAATAAAGTTGAAGTTTGAATATATTCTACAATTGCATTTGTGTGTGTGATTGTCTTATGCTCTGATCGTTCTTGCTCACAAGAGGCTTACCATGCCGGCTGTTCGTGCTCCCCGAGTTAGTCTTCCGCTGTAATAAAGGCTCGGGGCGTGACAGTGGTGGTGGTTGTTGTGGGTGTTGAGGAGCTGGGAAAGAAGGTCGGGGAGCTTGTGGAGTGGAGAATTGGGGGTTGCGTGGAGGTTACTGGAAACGGGGTAAAGCAGACTGGGTAGGGAACTGAACAGCATGGACTTGCTCGTTGGTTTGAACTCCCTCAATAACTGGGCCCTGGGATTTTCGTGTGGTCTTAGATTTCTGGGCCTCAAATAGGGAATGAATAGGGGAGTCTTTGAATTGGGTCTGGATAAACCGGGCCCAACTGTACAACTGGTGCATGTTCGATATATCGTTCATTACCAGAATGTTCCAGAATGTCGGTGTAGCATTTGAAATCAACAATTTAACATTTCCTTCTTCCGGGGTCTGCCTGGGCACACGTGAGGCCATCTGCCTCCATCGGTCGGCATACATAGCAAACTCTTCGTCTACCTTCATCTTCTTTGCTACCAAGTCTGTAAATGAGTACTCCGGGCCTACTCGGTCTTGGAATCTTGTTATGAACTTCTCTTTTACCGTCTTGAAACTTTCTGCCTCCTCCAAAGGCAAGGTATAGAACCATTCTAGCGTGACCCCGTCCAATGATCGGCAGAAGAGATACGCCATAAGGCGATCATCATGTTGAAATTGCGCCGATTCATAGAGGAACTCCCTGACATGAATGAACGGGTTACCATTCCCGTCATACTTCCGGTATACTGGGAGCTCAGATTGTCACGCCCCGTACTCTATACTGTCGAGGTATTATTCGCTTTGGCCTAGCGGCCTCACGGTTTTGTCCCTTTCTAACAATGATCGGCTCCAGAATGCAGGACTTCCCGGGTAGGTCACCCATCCCAGTACTACTCCCCGTTAAGCACGCTTAACTTCGGAGTTCTTTTCAAGAACTGAGCCGATACTTCAAAAGATGTCTCGGTGATATAGCGTACAACTTTGCTATATTTGAGGGTGTTACAATCTACCCCTCTTATATAGGCGACGTCCTCGTCGCTGGGCACATATAGCACACAATCACGCAATCAAGCCCCAAGCAGGTAGGACTCTAGAGGTGGCCCCTACAGGCTCAAGAGGTGGCTCCCACTATGTAACACTTTACGCCATTACGGACTCGCGAGGTGGCTCCCATAGCGTAGCACTTTACCCTGCATGGCACTTAGTTCCCACACTTCCGGCTGAGGTATAGCTCTGATACCATTCTGTCACGCCCCGTACTCTATACCGTCGAGGTATTATCCGCTTTGGCCTAGCGGCCTCACGATTTTGTCCCTTTCTAATAGTGATCGGCTCCAGAATGGAGGACTTCCCGGGCAGGTCACCCATCCCAGTACTACTCCCCATTAAGCACGCTTAACTTCGGAGTTCTTTTCAAGAACTGAGCCGATACTTCAAAAGGTGCCTCGGTGATATAGGGTACAACTTTGCTATATTTGAGGGTGTTACACAGATTAAGGAGGAAAACGAATGTCCCAGAAATTAGGAACGGGGACATCAGCAAGGGATTGTGGGTCGACCCTTTTATGAAAGAGATTGATTTGCTGCTATATGGCAGCCCACTTTTTGAGAATCTCCCGTTCCCGGGATGGAGGAGACGGAGCAGGAAGCACAGAACCTATGTATGGAGCGGATGGATAGATCGATAGAGGGGGAAGCCCATAAGAAGGGTAATGGGCCAGGGAAGGGCCTGTTAGATACGATAGCACAGAGATATGGATCTAGAGGGGGGTGAATGGATCTTTCAACGAATACGCCCAAATAGAAATGATTGCAGAATAAAACCTTTGCCTACACTCAATTAAGTCGAATGAGACCACAGACCTCTCTTCCTCAGAAACCTAAAAGTTCTGAAGATAGATATCTCAAGGAATCGTGTAGACTCAACTCACAAATTCGCGCACGGGACGAGAAGCACTAAAAAACATATGTTTCTATTAAGCAATCAGTCGAGAGAATGAAACCCCTTCAAAAACAATTTCGGAATTAAAACATTCACCTCGATTCAGAATTATCTCCGAAGGACTCGTGCGGAAATAAGACCAGAGAACTCAATCTAACTAGACTCACACTTGAACATATGACAAACATCAATCACATGGAGTCTATACGAGATTCACACTAATTAGCAAACTGAATCAACATTAAAGGTGAAGTCTCTGCTCAGGTCAACATTCACCATACACAGACAATGCCAAATAATGAACATAAACCCATCATCCACGAAATTAGAATAACTTGTGAAGGGGTCAGAAGATAGGGAAAAAACACACCACAGGTAAACCACTGCACGCTAGATTTTTAGGTGGTTCGGCCAGACCCACAGTCTGCCTACGTCTACCCCTCACTCTAACTAGAGTGAGGATTCCACTAGCAAGAGCTAGAACCAGCAGACTCAGTCTGCAACAGACGCTGCCAAACAGCTTGACCAGAGGAACACTCTCCTCTCTTCCTCCACCCCGGAGGGCAACCACTAGTGACACCCAGTCACTAGCAAAATGGAGAACAAATCTCCCCTCCTCTAAAACCCAGAGGGAAAAACACAAGAGACACCAAGTCACTTGCAATCCGGAGAACAAATCTCCCTTCTCTTGAGTCCACAGGAGGAACCCGACCTCAAACCAGAGGATAGGAAGAACACTAATAGAAATGCAAAAGGGGAACCGAAGAATCAAAAGGAAACATGAACATAGAAAACTCCAATGAGTATAGTCATTCTGGATTTGATCCACGAACAGACTAAAACAGATCTTCAGGGAAGGCTCTCTCTTCTCCTTTTCTTTCTTGCTGCTCACTCACTGGTTCTTCTTCTTCCGCTGGATGCACTCTTTCTCAGATGGGCTCTAGCGACAGCATTTTCAGCACCAGCACCCTTCTTCGAAGAGTAATGTAGCTTTTTATAGGAACAGGGACTTCGTATGGATCAAGCAGCAGAACCCTACTGAAATTCCATTGGTCCACGTGTTGGGGAATAGAAGGTTCCTCTTCTTGGATCACGTGCCTATCATTTGCTACCTTTATCCACGAGCCAGCTTTCTCCCATCTCAGAAGACACGTGCCTCTTTTGCAACCTAATTTGTTCCCTGTAAAAGACAGAGTATTGTTTTAGGATCACTTGCAGAATATTCGAGTTCATCACGTGGAAGAGCAGACCTTGTCCAGACCTTAGGCTTAATTAAACCAGATGTGCACTCACCGTGAAATGCGTAAGCAGACATGCATAGACCTAAACTAAGTGTGCTACAATTCATTGCACCGACTATGTCCCTTTATCATACATGAACTGACATACTGGAATGCATAGTGCTTGTAAAAACTTGCAACGAGTTCTGCTTAGTGTAATGCATGGAGTTGCCTATGTAAAGTGTTGCACAAACCTACAGGTCGGTGCAAAGATTGCACCGAGGCAGAAGAAGCAGTGACCTTTACAAGCTAGGTGCAAAGATTGCACCGTGGTAAAGAATGCATAGACCTCCTCTTCTATGCTTAAGAGAAACATGCACCGAGTTGTAGGTTGCACAGACTTGGGTGCTGACATCAACCAATATGCACCGACGTCTACAGTGAATGTACCGAGTTGCTATCTACACCGACAAGGAAGCTCGTGTACACAAGATCTGCACCGAGTTCAATTTTATACCTTAAATAAAGTATGCACCGACTCTAACATGCGTGCATATGCACTGGCCTATATTAACATGCTACAGGACTTGCACCGACTCTAGGCCACATGTGAGGCACACTGTAAGAAGACAAAGTTTGCACGGACCTTGCTACATGCATTACGGACCTTCAGATGCTTAAGACAAAACTTGCACCGAAATAGAGTAAGCACCGACCTCTTAAATGCTTGGAAAAAGACATGCATTGACCCTATTAGCAAAACTTTCACGGACTTACGAAAGCCAAGACTCGAACTAGCACTGACTTAGTGTATGCGTGAGGTGCAACCAGCTAGCTTCGACCTTAGGGTGTTCGATGAAATGCCGTGCAACACTGAAATGCACAGACTTATATGTTGCATTAGCCGAATGCATGCAGCATGAAAAATGCATCAATTCTAAGAAAAAAATATATATAGCACAGTGTAATGACCAGACGCATCATCATTCAAACTATCATACAATCACACGATGACTCATAGTGTTTGCTATCATCAAAACCACAGAAGCACAACAATCTCCCACAGGAGCACAACCGGGCCGATATCCGAGTAAGCAAGCTGGGCAGCCCCTGGATGGAGGCGAGCAAAATCAGCCAGGGCCACAAGGGCCTACGGTGCTGGAGTGATTGTAGTGTAGGGATCAAAATAGGAGGGCATGGGGATCTGGGCGTTCCCCTTGTCAAGAGGCTGATGGGCCGAGGTAGAAGCCTGGCCCGCATCTATATTGGGGAATCAGAGAATCGGAGGAGGAATTGGAGTAAGGTCAATGGGGGCCGCAGAGGTGGCCCCTAATCCAACAATCGGAGATGTAGAAGTGGCGGTAGTAGACATGCCAGAAGAAAGCATTGAAGGCGGGGTATCTGCCCCTTGCAAAGCCTGTTTAAGGAGATGGAGTTGAGTAGGGTCCAACTGGGCCATCATGTTGAGAACATGACTGGCCGAGTTGTGAGTGGATGAATCAGAGAGAGAGGGTTGGGCACCCTCAATAGTGGCAGATGGAAGAGGAGGGGCGGACCCTTCTCTCCCCTGGAGAGAAACGACCCTAGGTGGGTCCTCCAAGAGCCCTTGAGGAATGGAGTCCTCATGGGTGTGAGAGAAGTTATAAGATGCCATGACTGGAGGAGAATCGAACAGGGGATTGAAATAAGAGATGAAATGGGAGTTGCCCCTAGGAGAGGATCCTATGGGGAAGAAGCAACTCCACATGCACTAATCACCTAGGGAGAGAAAGCAAATAATCCAACCAAAAGAAATGCACACAAGAGAGGGGAGAGATAAGAAGAGAGACAACCAGTTAACCACTCAAGTTATGAATGATGTGTGAAATGTTTTATAGATTCCCTCTTAGGACATTAGTGGATTAATTAAAGTATGAATTCACTCAACCACAAGGTACCTAACCGGGGTAGGAATGGAGACTGGCTGACTCTAAGGGACCCTCTCTCTCTCACGGATGCAAACCCTAGACTGGGGTGGTACTGTACAACTTGATCGACGTCCGTGTGGGAATCCACGGCTCACGGGAGCTTACGGAGGTTTTGGGTAAGGTCACCTAGTCGGCTCCAAGGAGTATGGAGATGAGAGGATCCCCTAACTAGGTAGGAATGCAACTACTATGAAAAGTGTGTATAGTCCTATGTGCACCGGAGTGCATGCAGGAGCCTAACCTAGATCTAGCAATCGATGAGCAAACAAGTATGAGAAATATGAATAACAATCCTGCAAAGGCAAAGAACAATCAGGGGAGACCAATAATCGGCACCAAAAAATATCATGAAGGGTGTGAAATGGTAATTAAAATGGAGGCTCGGGTGCACTGTAGCACATACAGACGATCTATGGCAGACCGCTCAGGGATGGCGACGGTCCTGGGTGGACCGCTCAACGGCAGGGAGTAATGACAGAAACTGACAAAAATCATAGAATGCTGAAATGAATAGAAACTGGGAAGCGGGGGCGTATCTGGGTGAACGGTCTTCCGACAGACCGCACACACTCTGGAACGGACCTGAGACAACTGTAGAACGTCAGTAAAACCACCAGCGTATGGGCAGAAGTGTACCTGAGCAAGCGGTGTCAGACGGTCTGTGGGAGACCGTAGGATCAGTGAGGGGGCGGAATGAGACTACGGAAGGCAGCAGGCTCGTAGAAGAAACAACACCGGCAGTCAGAACAGAATGGGCACTTCTCAGCCATGCAGATACTTGGACGGTGCTGAAGGAACCGTGGAATCTCTAGAGGACAGAAATGAGAGATGACGAAATAACAACCTGAAACTGTTAGGTTCGGTGCAAGTATTCAGAGGGGGGGTGAATGAATATAGCCTATAAAAACTTTCACCCAATATACACTTTCGCTCAATTAGAATTTCGCTCACTCAACAGATTAAACACTTAGAACAAAATCTGATCAAATCATCTAATGAATATGTGATCAAACACTTGGAGCGCCCCTATGCAAACATATAACGGAAGCAAACCATAAGCAATCAAACCACAATGCAAAAGGGGTTTTTAGGTGGTTCGGTCCTGCAGACCTACATCCACCCCACACGCAACCCGAGTGTGGCTTCACTAACAGCTGGGCAACACAGCTTGCCAACAGACGCTGATACACAGCTTATCCAGGGGAACAACCTCCCCTCTTCCTCCTACACGGAGGGAACCTCTAGCAACCCATGGTCACTAGAAACCAGAGACTCACGTCTCTCTTCCTCTATACCAGGAGGGAACCCCACTAGTAGCATCCCCGCTACCAGTGAACCAGCCAGTAGCACTCTGCTACCAGCAATCCACCAGAGGCCTAGCCTCTCTTCCTCCTAGCCCGGAGGGAACCCACAAGCAGCCCCCCTGCTGCTTGCAAACCAGAGATCAGATCTCCCTTCTTCTGACCCACAAGGAGGAACCCGACCTCAGTCCAGAGGATCGGATGAAAAAGGATAACCAAATGAAAAAGGAAAAACAAAAAACACGAAATGGAAATAACTTCAGCAAACAGAAAGCTAAAAAACAAAATGCACAATGTGGCTCTCAACGGAGCTGACTGGCCTGGATCTGATCCACGGTCCAGTAGGAACAGATCTCCCTTAATCTCACTCTCTTTCTTCACTCTCTCTCTCTCTCTCTCTTTCTTCTCTGCTGCACTTCTCTTCTTCTCTCGATCTCTGTTCTCCTTTTCTCTCTTTCTCTTTTTCTTTTCTTCTGCTGGATCGTGGAAGCTCTCTCTTCTTTTTCCCTTTCTTCTCTCAGGTCTGCTCTCTGGCTTCGATCACGATCAGCCTCCATCTGAAGACGAGGGCTCCAATATATACCAGTAGCAGTAGAGAGATAGGGCGTGTGTTTCCCACGCCTTTCGTCCAGAAGATTCCTCCTCAGATCACGTGCTCAGCACCACCTCGGATCACGTGTCAGGTGCTAGCTTCGGGTCACGTGCCCATTCATCAGTACGCTCAGCAACTGGAGTTAGATGGCGTCAACCCACTTGCTCCAAGGAGTTGACGCACCCTTCAGAGATCTTCAACCCTTTTTAACTGCTGCGTCGACGCTTCCAACCCGTGGCGTTGAAACATTGATGCGTTCTAGCAAGCAGGTCTTCAGCAGATAGACGTGCTGCGTTGACGCTCTCAGCATGCTGCGTTGACGCATCGGTGATCCAGTGAGCAACCAGCCTAGCCTTTTCTACCTGTTACGTCGACGCTGCTCTACTGCTGCGTTGACGCATTGGAGTATTTCTGACAAGACCTCTACTTCTTGAGTGGCTGAGTTGACGCAGCTTTTGCGTAGAGTTAATGCTGTGAAGAGTATCCGTGGATGCATCTTCACTGGTGCATGGATGCCTTAAGCTCTAGCGTCGACCCTGTTCCCTTCAGCAACAAGAAAGAAGTCATAAGATTTAAGTATGTACATTGCAGTGTATATACTTCGTTGTATAGACTTGTGAAGGCGAATGCAATGTACGTACTTGCCCAATGTGTTAACTTCAACAAGGGAGGCAACGGCTGTATAGACTTTAAATCCTAAAGGTAGTGTATAGACATTGAATAACAACAACCAATGTATGGACTTTACAATGCAAACAACAATGTATAGACTTTATGTAAAAGCCCAATGTATAGACATTGAATTCGCTGTGAATGTACAGACTCTGAGGAAATGAAACGAGTCAGTGTACAGACTTCAAATTGAAGACAGCCGCTGTATAGACTTTGAAGACGGAAGCCAGTGTACAGACTTGATGAAGCGAAGTCAATGTACAGACTTAGAGTGTAGCTAAAACCTTGATCGTAAGAATAGGCTGGAGTGTATAGACTTCAAGCTTCAGAAACGGATGTATAGACTTCGCCTAAGATGATGTACATACTTAGCTAAATGAAATGCTTCGTGAGACACAGCAAGAGACGGACCAGTGTATAGACTTCACCAATAAGCTTGAACACGAACAGGCTGCACAGTGCACTGTATAGACTTGGACCAAGGCATGAACAGTGCAAGCTACAGTCCAATGTATGGACTTTGCAAAGACAATGCATGAGACACAGACAATGTATATACTTCATGAGACGCTGCATGCCAATGTACAGACTTATGTAAGTGTGTGCAGTGTATAGACTTTGTTACCCAAACAAACAATGTTCTGATGGGTCGACGCATCAGCAAGGGTGGGTCGACCCACTACTGTTCAGACTATGTAGATACATGCAGAGACATGATATCTGACAGAATGCAATTCAGATATATAAAGAACAAATGCCATCAATGCTAAACATTCTCATTTATGTTGCTATCATATGCAGAATGCTCAAGGATAAAAATGCACAGAAATACACTTTGTTTATTGCAATCATCAAAACACAATAGCATTGCTATCATCAAAACACAATATCAAATGCACAAACTGTCTTGCTATCAGCAAAACCAAATAGCATTACTATCATCAAAGCAACATAGCACATGCTTGTGCCTAAGAGGCACAACATTCTCCCCCTTTTTGATGATGGCAACACAATGTGACAGTGAGTCACACACAAGATTTTCTCCCCCTTTGACAAGATCAAAAGGAGAAAAATAGTAAAAACAAGAGTGCAAAGTGCATTATTTCTCCCCTACATAATAGCTCCCCCTTTGAGAAGGAATATGAACAGATAAATAAGGAAGAGAAGGTAGGAGGGTCACTTGACAACAGCTGAATCACAGGTTCAGAAAGGAAGCATGATTATAAACAACTGTTAAAGTATAAGAATCAGCAACATACAATTTTCAAACATTCAGGTTTAACAGTGATAAATCTAGAGTAAAACACCTGACCCCTGAAAAAAGAGTTTATAGACTCCATTTATAGCAATGAATGTAGGGCACATTGTATTAATAGATAAGTCAGAAATAATACCCTTTTGTGATTAAACAAGGAAATTCAAGAGAGGCAACTTGAACATGTATTGATAAAAATAATTTTCACTCATTGACTTTTAATTTTTCGAAAGGTTACAACAGTTTGATTTTCACTTTTGAATTTTTCAGAACCTGAACTAAGTAAATAGATCAGTGGCATTTATGCTGTTGACATTAGGTGTACACCTTGATCCGAGGCAGGTACCCCCAGTTACTAGGCATAAACTACTAGACCTATTTCTGATCAAAACCCACAAAGAATAGTCTTCATTTTTGACATTAAGGGTACACCTTGATTAGAGGCCAGTACCCCCAGTTACTTGGTGAGAACTCCCTCTATAGATTTGACCCTTTGAACAGAGATATTCTGAAGCACTTCATGACTATGAGTTCTCCTGCTTCATTGGAGGAGATCACAATTTCTCAGTGCAATTCAGCCATTGCTCTGTCACTATGTTCAGTTCATAGCATTTATGATCTTATTTACTGTTGCCCTTAATTCTTTTAGAGTGATTGTTTGAAAAACAGTACACACTCTTATTCACCTTTTCTAGAAATTTCCAGATCAACACATTAGGCATTACAAAAATATTTTCTAATCTTACCATGAGACAAAGATTAAGAGCTATAAAAGTTTTTCTTTTATCTCAGATTCTGAAGGCAGACATTTGACTCTTCAATTTATAAAGGTTAAACCTTTAGTTCTTTTCAATTTGTGAGAGTGATTCTTATAAAAGAACAATTGGAATAATCACAACTCAATGTACTAAACCAGAAACAGAACTGTTGTTCAGTGAAGGTTAGAGAAATGATAGCAATAGGCATTGAGTTCCTGGAGCATCTGATGTCAAAAGATATGAAAGAACAGATGGGGACAATGAGAAGTAGCAAGGATTCAATGAATTGAACAGAAAAACTCTCAGCTCCCCCTGACAGCATGATGCAGGTCACACTTCAGAACTCAAGAAACCTTCCTTCATACTCAAGATTGAATGGATCTTCACTACAAGATGAAATTCTGGAGGTGAAGGCAACAAGGTTTGTGAGAAGTGAAGAGAGATGAGCTACAAGAGCATTTCAACAAGAGAGAGAGATGAGTGAGGACCAAACTTCAGTGCCGCTGAACCTTCTTAAAACATTCGACCAAGTTCAGCAACTGTATTTCAGACAAATCTGTCAGTGCGTTGACTCACTCTAATGACTACGTTAACGCACTCAACCAACCAGTGTAGTATTCTATCTTTTGATACCAAGTGTTGACTTTGAGCTGGGGCTGCGTTAACTCAATCCATCCTCAGCGTCAACCCACTCATGCAGCTAAACTTGCTTCACAAACGGTTTTTCAAGGAAAATAGCCTGAAGCGTCAACCCCATCTTCATACAGCGTTGACCCATTTATTCAATCAGCAGCTTCATCTCAGTATATCGATCATCATTTGAGCAGAGATCTCCAACCCAAGCTAACCCCCCCTTAGAATATGCATGAATGAAAGTATGAATGCCAATAAGATGAATATCAAGCTGAAAACTTATTCAGATGTATGCATCCAAGCCATTTCTGTTTAGATTTTTGAATAAATTATTGATATGCAGGACACAGCTCTTCATAAGGACTAGACCCATGGTTCTAGGTGGAGAACCTGGTCACAAGGACCATTCGAATTCAGTTCAACATATGACAAGAGAAAAACATCATTAATGCAGAATTAAAACTCAATAGCTGAGTATGGAGTGCAGACTGATCAGCTGGACAAGAAGAGATCATCACAAATCAATCAAGCAAAAATAACAATTTCCGATGATGAAGTTAAAGCAGACGAACAACATTTTCAGATGATGAAATTTAAAATAGATTTCAGAACTGACCTGAATTGAGTCCTGGGGTTTTCTTTTTGAGTGCCTTGGTTAACCCCTTTTATTTCTCCCTTCAAGGCACACCTGCAGCAAGTTAATCAATTTGATCCTGTAGGGACCCAAGCAGTCTTGGGTCCTGCATTTACCCTGACACTCCTAGCAGGTTTTCTCAATAGATTTTTCACATGTTTATCATCAAATTCCATCAGATAGCAATTATTTATGGAATGACCAAGCTGACCACAGTAGTGGCGTGATGCAGCAGTTCTGAAGTTTATTTTATGCATATTCCTATGAGCAGGAGTTCTAAGTGCATATGCATGAACATGTTTATTACCAGAATTAAGATTCTGTTTACCAAAATCATCCAGCCAGCAATCAGCCGCTCTATGACCTGGCTTCCCACAGTTAAAACATGCAAGTTTTTCAAAATGTTTTGCAGGGAATTTAAAAACATGGGAGTTAACATGATTCTTTTGAACATGCCAACAGTCCTTGACTGTATGGCCATGCTTTCCACACTTAAAGCATGCTGAAGTTCTTCTACCAGAAGCAGTTTTATTTGCAGGGAGATTTACAGGTTTTAAATTGACTTTCTTTCCTTGAGCATGCCAGCAATCTGCAACAATGTGGCCAAACTTCCCACAACAAAAACAATTTAGATTCTTTTTCCTAGAATCATGGTTTCTAGCATGAAATTCTTTAACATTCAGATTACCCTTTTTCTGATCAGATAGAACTTTTCTAGCATGCTTTCTATCATCTTGTTTCATCACAAAACACTCACTCATACAGTGTCCATGCTTACCACAATAATGACAAGAACAAGAACCATTAAATTTCTTTAAAACATGGCACTTATCAGATGAGTTTTTAGCATGCAGATAGTTCCTTTGAGTTTTTGGGGTTTTCTGATTTTTATTTCATTTTTGAATTTCCTGAACAGCATACACATATGAAGAAGAAGTTGAAGTGCTAGTTAATCCAGAGCTACGAATAAAAGTGGTGTACAGCTCTTTCTTCTTAGCTTGCTTAATTTCAGAAATGTTATCAATCCCTTCACATTGATCACTTACTTCATCTTCAGAGGATATTTTCATTTTGCCTTTATCCTTATCAACCTTAGATGAAGTACTATTCAGCTCAGTAATTTTACTTTTCAAGGAGATTATAAGATTTTCTGAATCAACTTTCTCCTTCTCATAACCAGCCAGTTTTTCTTTTAACAAACCAATTTCTTTTTCCAAATCAGCAGTGTGTATTAAAAAACTAGCAATTTCTTCGTCACTGCAATTGATACACTCTTTCAATACTTATTTCTCTTTTTCAATTGTCATCCATCTTTCAGAGAAAACAGTGTTAAGAACCATTAGTTTTTTATTTTGTTCCTTCAGATAAGCATTTTCTTCTTTTAGAGATTTCATTTGTTCCTTTTGCAAATTGTGATCAGAATCAAACTCATTTATCATTTCTTCCAAGATAACACAAGCTTTACAAGAATTATCTTCTCTAATGTGCTCCTTTTCAGATTTTAAAATTTTCACTTCTTTTCTCAATTTTTTGTTTTCAAATTTTAATTTCATGGATACTTTGAACAATTCTTCATACATCACTATCAATTCATCAAAAGAGTATCCTTCTGATTCGGATTCAGAATTTAACTTGGATAAAGATTCCTCATCATCCCGGTTGGCCATTAAGCATATTGACTTTTCTCCTTCTTCACTGTCTGTGGTGTTCCCTTTGAGTTTTGAGAGTTCTGGACAGTCAGCCTTTGTGTGGCCAGCCTACTTGCATTTGTAGCAAACGTTAGAGTCAATAATCTTGGCAGGATTAGAATTATACCTTATTTGCTTTCTGTCATCACCATGCTTTCCTTCTCTTTTTCTCAGGAACTTCCTGAATTCACTGATTACCATTGCAATGTGGTCTCCATCAATTTCAGACCGCGAGAGGCTGCTTTTCTCGCTTGATTATCCACTGTGGCTGGATCTGTTTGCTTTGCTGGAGCTAGCCTTCAGCACGATTGGCTCCATTGCAAACAATATGAAAGCTCAGAACAAACGAAGCACCGAGACCAGATGAACAAGACAAGGCTCTAAGTCGGTGAAACTAAACAACGAACACAGAAAGCACACTCTGAGATGCACCAAACAAATCAGCAGGATCCTCTGCAGATTGTTAGATCTGATAGATCAGAGACCCTCTCTGATACCAATTGTTAGGTTCGGTGCAAGTATTCAGAGGGGGGGTGAATGAATATAGCCTATAAAAACTTTCACCCAATATACACTTTCGCTCAATTAGAATTTTGCTCACTCAACAGATTAAACACTTAGAACAAAATCTGATCAAATCATCTAATGAATCTGTGATCAAAGACTTGGAGCGCCCCTATGCAAACATCTAGCGGAAGCAAACCATAAGCAATCAAACCACAATGCAAGAGGGGTTTTTAGGTGTTTTGGTCCTGCAGACCTACATCCACCCCACACTCAACCCGAGTGTAGCTTCACTAACAGCTGGGCAACACAGCTTGCCAACAGACGCTGATACACAGCTTACCCAGGGGAACAACCTCCCCTCTTCCTCCTATACGGAGGGAACCTCTAGCAACCCACGGTCACTAGAAACTAGAGACTCACGTCTCTCTTCCTCTATACCAAGAGGGAACCCCACTAGTAGCAGCCCCGCTACCAGTGAACCAGCCAGTAGCACTCTGCTACCAGCAATCCACCAGAGGCCTAGCCTCTCTTCCTCCTAGCCCGGAGGGAACCCACAAGCAGCCCCCCTGCTGCTTGCAAACCGGAGATCAGATCTCCCTTCTCCTGACCCACCAGGAGGAACCCGACCTTAGTCCAGATGATCGGATGAACAAGGATAACCAAATGAAAAAGGAAAAACAAAAAACACGAAATGGAAATAACTTCAGCAAACAGAAAGCTGAAAAATGAAATGCACAATGTGGCTCTCAACGGAGCTGACTGGCTTGGATCTGATCCACGGTCCAATAGGAACAGATCTCCCTCGATCTCACTCTCTTTCTTCACACACTCTCTCTCTCTTTCTTCTCTGCTGCACTTCTCTTCTTCTCTCGATCTCTGTTCTCCTTTTATCTCTTTCTCTTTTTCTTTTCTTCTACTGGATCGTGGAAGCTCTCTCTTCTTTTTCCCTTTCTTCTCTCACCTTCTGCTCTCTGGCTTCGATCACGATCAGCCTCCATCTGAAGACGAGGGCTCCAATATATACCAGCAGTAGTAGGGAGATAGGGCGTGTGTTTCCCACGCCTTTCGTCCAGAAGATTCCTCCTCGGATCACGTGCTCAGCACCACCTCGGATCACGTGTCAGGTGCCAGCTTCAGGTCACGTGCCCATTCATCAGTACGCTCAGCAACTGGAGTTAGATGGCGTCAACCCACTTGCTCCAAGGAGTTGACGCACCCTTCAGAGATCTTCAACCCTTTTTAACTGCTGCGTCGACGCTTCCAACCCGTGGCGTTGACACATTGATGCGTTCTAGCAAGCAGGTCTTCAGCAGATAGACGTGCTGCGTTGACGCTCTCAGCATGCTGCGTTGACGCATCGGTGATCCAGTGAGCAACCAGCCTAGCCATTTTCTACCTGTTACGTCGACGCTGCTCTACTACTGCGTTGACGCATTGGAGTATTTCTGACAAGACCTCTGCTTCTTGAGTGGCTGAGTTGACGCAGCTTTTGCGTAGAGTTAACGCTGTGAAGAGTATCCGTGGATGCATCTTCACTGGTGCGTGGATGCCTGAAGCTCTAGCGTCGACCCTGTTCCCTTCAGCAACAAGAAAGAAGTCATAAGATTTAAGTATGTACATTGCAGTGTATATACTTCGTTGTATAGACTTGTGAAGGTGAATGCAACGTACAGACTTGCCCAATGTGTTAACTTCAACAAGGGAGGCAACGGCTATATAGACTTTAAATCCTAAAGGCAGTGTATAGACATTGAAGAACAACAACCAATGTATGGACTTTACAATGCAAACAACAATGTATAGACTTCATGTAAAAGCCCAATGTATAGACATTGAATTCGCTGTGAATGTACAGACTCTGAGGAAATGAAACGAGTCAGTGTATAGACTTCAAATTGAAGACAGCCGCTGTATAGACTTTGAAGACGGAAGCCAGTGTACAGACTTGATGAAGCGAAGTCAATGTACAGACTTAGAGTGTAGCTAAAACCTTGATCGTAAGAATAGGCTGGAGTGTATAGACTTCAAGCTTCAAAAACGGATGTATAGACTTCGCCTAAGATGATGTACATACTTAGCTAAATGAAATGCTTCGTGAGACACAGCAAGAGACGGACCAGTGTATAGACTTCACCAATAAGCTTGAACACGAACAGGCTGCACAGTGCACTGTATAGACTTGGACCAAGGCATGAACAGTGCAAGCTACAGTCCAATGTATGGACTTTGCAAAGACAATGCATGAGACACAGGCAATGTATATACTTCATGAGACGCTGCATGCCAATGTACAGACTTATGTAAGTGTGTGCAGTGTATAGACTTTGTTACCCAAATAAATAATGTTCTGATGGGTCGACGCATCAGCAAGGGTGGGTTGACCCACTACTGTTCAGACTATGTAGATACATTCAGAGCCATGATATCTGACAGAACGCAATTCAGATATATAAAGAACAAATGCCATCAATGCTAAACATACTCATTTATGTTGCTATCATATGCAGAATGCTCAAGGATAAAATGCACAAAAATGCACTTTGTTTATTGCAATCATCAAAACACAATATCAAATGCACTCACTGTCTTACTATCATCAAAACCAAATAGCATTGCTATCATCAAAGCAACATAGCACATGCTTGTGCCTAAGAGGCACAACAGAAACCACTCAAACACAAACCCTAAACAAGAATAGAAACTGGTCAGCACACCACTAACACGATGGGCACTAGGTGTCCCACCGTGATCGCCAGAAATTTGGGATGTAGATATGTTTTCCTACCTTCTTGACCCTTCTTTATCCCTCTACTATATCAATATAAGAAATAAATGAAATGCAAGTAGAAAGAGACATAGGTATGTGAGTGTGTGTGATCGTCACCAAGGCGCCAAATGCAATAGATACATCGTACCTTGGAAAAGAAGGGAGACACTCGCCTGTGAATCAGCATTGCAGAAATAGGCGGCTCTGGAAGAACCGCACTATGAATTGGACAGCCGCTCGATAGACTGCCGAATAGCGCTGGGAAGGACGCGGGATGAAGAACTGTGGACAGCAGAACAGTCCAGATGACGCCGCAGAAGGACACAGAATGGTGCAGAGGAGTCCACTCTACGCTTCAAACGGATAGGAAGACGAGCACTCAATACCACCAGGGCTTAAGATGTGGAATCTGAACCTCCACCCCCTCCGACCGTCCGAAAGGGATGGGCCTCGTGCTAGTACGCTGCTAACATGCAAAGCACGGTGGAAACACAAAGAGACAACCCAAATCAATACTGAATAGTGTAGAAACTATAGAGGGACATGAAAAATAACCAAACTAGCATGAAATGGGGAATACCTGGGAGTTTTTAAACCCCTAGGGGCTCCAAAACAATAGGAGGGTGTGCGCAATGATGTGTAATGAAGAAAAACATGGAAGGAAAACGAAGAGAAAGAAGCATGCAATGGACGAGACGACGGGTGGGGCTATTAAAACTAAAGACTCAAACACAAGTACTCCCTGAACCGGAGGCCTGAGTGGACTTAGAAGACCTCCCTCCCTGACTCTTGGTCGCTCTAGAATTCAGCAGGGCTTCTCCGTGACCTTAAAATCTCCCCCCCTTTCAAAGCCTGGACTAGGGGTCCTATTTATAGAACCCATAAACCTAGCCTCAAAATTAGGGTTTTCAGTGAAAATTAGGTCAAGACATTAACATAAAATCCATAGATAATACTCCCATCTCCCAACCAGTTCAAACGGCACCCCATTTGCTGGAGAATCCACGAAGAAATGGATGGAATAAGTTGGGAATTCAACCACAGGTTGGAGAGAGAAAATCTTTTAAAATCTCAGAAATCGGGCCAATACGCGGTCGTGCGATTGGCCGCCCAGCCTATTGCACAATCTATTGCTAGACCATCCAAGGTTGTCGGTGGAAATTAAATAAAATAGTTAAATTATCTAATTATCCATCGAACTGACCGACTATTTCACCATTGGACTCTTATGGATTGAACGGCCTTGTGCTAGACCACTCAACGAATAGGGTGGTCCAAGTCCAACCGTGTAGGCCCTGTCAGTGATAAATCCAAATAAATAGATAATTATCTTAAAGATCTAATGAGATTAGGACTCTGGGAATTGGAACGCTAAGTGCACACCGTATAATGGGTTTGTACGGCTATCCTCAGACCGTGCAAAAGTTTATCGGTGGAAATCCAGAAAATCACCTAAATATCCATAAAATAGCTGAGCGGCTCACCACTAATCGCCTAGAGACTGGACGGTCGGGCGATCGACCGTGCAAAGGCTGGGCGCTTGAAATTGATAATATGTGATAAATTAAGCAAAATCAAGGCCCATTAAGCCTTGAATTGAAGCAGGCTGAGTCAGGGAGGGAGATACCCATAAAATAGGCCCAAAATTATGCCTGAAAATAGCCCAATGAGTAATGGACAACTCAAGGCATCAACAAATGACAGTAAGAGAAATGACTCAACTTATCGACAAAAAATGGGTGTCAACACCATCTGTCCCATGGGGTGATGTCGACTCAGAACAGTCACACAGCAGCCTCCCCGATGTCGAAGGATCCGTGCTGATCCAATCAGAAACTAGCCGAGCTGCAAAGCTTGTGTCAACAGTACCGAGATTAAGAAGCCTTCTTTGGCCTTGGGGCCTCCTGTCTCAAACATGGGTCCAAGCCCCATCGGGGTACCCCTTCCGTCCTTAGCTTGGATCCTCCGGTCAGGTCATCAAATAAACACTCATTGGCTTTGACAACTTCTCATCTTGCAAGATGATTCCCGTCAGTCCCACCGAGATTGACCCTCTACCCTTGGCCTGGAACTTATGTTCCTAACCAATGTAATCTCGCCATCCTTCGGCATTCTACCATAATAGCTACACAAACACACTAAGAAATACCAAGGTTGTCCCACTGGGCTTGCCCCCACCACCTAGATTGGGCTCATAGATCCTTTCCTTGGCATGTGACACTCTGCCCTCGCCGAGCTCCAAAATTGACCTCTTTTCCTTGGCCTGTGGCACTCCACCCTCGCTAAGCTCTAAAATATTGCCCCCAGTCCCACTAGGCCGGGCTCATAAAGCCTTTCCCTTGGCCTAGGGCTCTCCACTCTCGTCAAGTTCCTAGATATTTACCAACAAGTCCCACCGGTGCAGCAGCAGGGTAGTCAAATCCATCAATAGTCCCACCGGACAAAACGGCTCACGTTAATGGCTAGTCTGTATCAGGAGACAATGATTCAAAAAAAATGATAAATGATGTATGATGGCGATCGTCACAAATGATTCAAAAAAAAAGAGGAAGAAGAGGAGAAAGAAAAGAAAAGTGATCATAAAAGAAAAATGATGATGGATGATGATCGGCAAAGAAGCATACCACCTTCTGGAGAGTACCAATCTTGGGCCCTGCCATACATTCATATGCCTCCCTTGGCTCAGACATCACATCTTTGCCAAGTTCGTTGACTTCGGCATCCCGTCAAGTCAACAACTATATTTTCCCCCTTGTCCTAGACCTCACGTCTTTGCCAAGTCGGTTGACTTCGACGTTCTGATGAGTCAACAACTATACTCTGCCCCTGGCCTAGACTTCGCGTCTCCACCAGGTTGGTTGACCTTGGCCCATCTACATTGCCTATCCCACGCTTGCAAATCTTTCCTTGTCAGACCTCCCGTCTAAGCAAGGTTTGTCAGCTCCGAATTATCATCAAGTTGACACCCACATTCTGCCTTGGCCTATACCTCACATCTCTGCCAGGTTGGTTGACCTTGATGTACTATCAGGCCAATGTCTACATTACATATTCTACACTTCTACACTCTGCCATTGTTCCCGACCATCAACCCGAGTAGGGTGGTCGAATCAACATCTCGTCAGAGCGACATCTATGTTCTACCCTGGTCTAGATCTCACGTCTTTGCTAGGTTGGTTGACTCCCGATGTACCCTCGGGTCAGCATTTATATTCTGCATTCTGCCCTTTTCTTAGGCATACCATCTGAGCAAGGTTTGTTGACTCCGATATTCCATCGGGTCAACATCCGTATTCTGTCCATGCCTTGGACCTGCCATCTAAGCAAGGTTTGTTGACTCTGGCATATCGTCGGGTTGACGTCTAGATTATTCCCCTTTCTCAGACCTTCAATCTGAGCAAGGTTGGTTGACCCTGACATATTATCGGGTTGATATGTATATCCTTCCCCAGCCTAGACCTCACGTTTTCGCAGGTTTGGTTGACTTCGACATGTTGTCGGGTCAACATCTTCATCTATACATTTTGCCCTTGTTTCAGACCTTCCGCCTGAGTAAGGTTTTGTTGACTCCGACATCTCATCGGGTTGAGGTCTTTATTCAACCCCAGGTCTCGGCCTCTCATCCTCGCCAAGCTCATTGACCTCAATATTCTATCGAGTCAACATCTACACTCTAGCCTGCCTTCACCTCAAACCCTCTATCGAGGCATGGCCCGTCGACTTCGATATTCCGCCAAATCAACACCTCCACTATTATATGCTACCCTGACCTAGGCCTTACGCCTCTGCCAGGTTGGTCGACTTTGACATGACATCGGGTTGACATCGATCTTACATATTCTGCCCTTGTTTTAGACCTTCCATGTGAGCAAGTTTGGTTGACCCTGACATATTGTCGGGTCGACATTTAAACCTTGCCCTGGCCTAGACCTCACATCTATGCCAGGTTGGCTGGCCTTGACGCATCGTCGGGTCGGCATCTGTATCTACACATTCTCCTTTTGCCTCAAACTTTCTGCCCCAACCTAGACCTCACGTCTTCGTCAGTTTGGTTGACTTCGACATTGTAATACCCCAAAAATTTATGTAAGGTATTTTGAAAATTTCTAGAATTTTCCTCAGATTTTTTAGATTTTTATAGAAATAAATGGATTATTAAATAGATTTTACAAAGGCTAAATGAGTTATTAAAAGAATTAAGAAATTAAAAAAGGCTCTATACTAATTAATGGACCAGACCCATTTAAATAAGCCCACATGGACAAAATTATGATTTTTGGACCTTGGCCCATATTCTAGAAGCATGGACTATTATATTTACAGAATTAAAGGGATAAATGGAGTAATAATGGAGATAATATCAAAAAGAGTTTGTAGAATTTCAAATTCAACGCCCAATTATATAAACTGTCTATCGAGCGACCACCTGAGGAATGAAACGGTCTCCAAACGACCGCTTCTATCTCCAGATTCCGTGAATGGAAGAAGGCATGAAAAGATGGGAACTTTGGCATCCTAATCACCTAGGATCGATGCTATCCCCCAGATGAATGAGTCAAGAATACTTGAGGATCGAACTGAAAACCTAAATGGGACTCTAGGTTCATTTTAATCTATGAAACCTCGCTAAACCCTATAAATAGACCTAAGGTTTCACATGTGCAACCCTCATGTTTGGCTCGTGTGGAACAAAGGAAAGGAAGCATTATTTGAGGTAGGTTCCTTAGAGTATTCTGTTCATAACACTAATGTCTGACTTCTCTCAAAATTTCATTCTAGGAGATCAAGCCCACAAGGAGTTAGAGGCCTGCAAAGATGCTGGTTCAGTACAAGCAACTCAAGAACTTATGCGACCGAGCTAGATTGATCAGCAAAGTAGAAGTCCTAAACGAGGTAATTAGATAGAAGTTCTTTATAACTATTTGTTCCTTTTAGTACCCTCTTCTTACCCTCAAAATTTTGTGGCTTTAGGTGAAGAGAATCAGGAGTTAGAGGGGCGTTAAGTTGTTGGTTCGGTTCAGGATGAGCAGAACTAGGGTTGACTTCCAGCCCTAAATTCGAAGTCTAAGGCCCAAATCAGAGGTAGGTTATCTCATGAAAGGCTTAAATATGATCTTAGGAGTAAAAGCCCGCAATTTCCAGTCGTTTTCATGCATTGTACGTGGAGTAATTTGTATTTTATTGGGACTGCGTAGTTAGTTCATTTATCATGCATGAACCTAACCTTATTGAGATAAAAATAGAAAACTCTTGTCTATTTCATGTCAACCCATCCATATCTATGGTTTAAGTCCTTCTATCATGTCTTAGAAGCATGTTTTAATTGATTACCATGCATCCATTTACCCTAGATTAGGTTGTATTTTAGTTTTAGTGTTGTTTACAGTAGACAGGAAGAAACGGTCTACCTGAGACTACCTGAGCCACTTAGCAGTCCTATGATAGACCGCTAGACCCTTTAAAACGGTTCTTAAGCGACCGCTTTTATTTTCTGAGTTCTGTAATTATGTTAACATGCAACATAATACAGAGGGGACTTATTTATCTTACGATAAGCTTAGCTAAATAAGTCCTATCCCTATTGTAAGAAGCATATTCTTATACTTGGTTATGTTAGTTAATCATCTTAGTTGATTTCATGTTCTTTATGCACTTTTGAATTATTTTTAAGTTATGTTAATTTCATGTCAAAACTTATACTCTTATATTGATGAATATAATTTTCATGGACTTGACCAGTTTTGATCGCTGTTTTATCACAATCTCTTCTCATCTACGAGTCATTTTCACAAGTACATGGCATATACTCCGATATGTGACCATTAGATACACTTTGCATTATAGGTACACAATCTTGGACTTATGAACCTCTCTGTCGGATATTCCTTCTATCAGACTAGGGGATTATGTTTCAAGGCCTCCGTAAGACTCCGCGAGCATGGGATTCCCACTAGGATGCCGAGCTGGTTGTACCCTTAATGCCAAAATTATCTAGAAAGCACTCACATGACCGGTGTTTTACTTTCTGTACTCTGGTTAATTATGGCCCAATATGAGACCGTTAATATTACTGAGCGGTCCTAATCAGACCATCTTTGTCAGGAAACGGCCCCCTGGCAACCGTTATTCTCGAGAATCCTTCAAAGTGTCGATCTTCTTTTCATTCTGGTTGACACAGTTAAATGCGGCCTTTACCGGACTATTATTATCTATAATGCGGCCTTACTGTGATTGTTTTATTCTGGAAAATGCCCAGTATATTACCGTCTATCTCTGTCTTGTTTTAACCCAAGGTTTGACCTAGGGGTTGTCTAAATTTTGTTCTTGGATGATCTTAGAATTATCTGGATTCCAAACTTATGTATAATAAGTTAATGTTATGTTATGGAACTTAATTAATGTACTGTTATGCTGCTGGAATACCGCCGTAGCATAATGTTCATTTAATTGTTCTTTGAAATCTCATGTCCGTAATTGAAGCATTCTTACCTTGATATCGTCATCATGAAACTATCATTGAACTTGTTACGTTATTGGCTATACTTTATTATTATATCTCGTGGAAGTAGCTTGATTTATAACTTGAAGATGCAAGATCGGACACGGATTGTGTCCAAGGGCTCCATGCTAGTCCCCATGACCGATGGTCAGAAACGTGCTATAAACCATGGGGTACGATGAGACAGGCGTCGCATTGCACCGGGAGTAGTTTCTCTTATAAATGAGTGAAGAACCACGAGGCTCGTTATGAAATTGCATGTTTGATAATGACTTGTTAGTACATAGCCTTTACAAGGTTGTGTAAGTACTTTCTCGATACATGCTCGTACTTTCTTGTTCATGAAATGCCAAAAGTATATCTACATGATTAAATCTTACTTGTTCATATACTCGACTATGCTCAAATATCTCGTGACTCTATATTCTTGGTTATTTTGTTTTATGACGTATGGTTTATCGCGTGCTCATTTCGACCTTAATTCTAGAGCTATAGCATTAATCACTGAAATATCACCTTCATGTTGACACGAAGATACCTACTGGGCATGTGTGCTCATACCAATTTTCTTATCTTTTAAGGAAATACAAGTGGATCGGATCGGATTATGCTAGTAGCGGGTCCGAGAGCGATTGAAGGTCCGTTGGAATGAGAGAAGCCCTAGTTATCTAGTGTCTAGTCAAATCAGATTGTACTTTTTGATTTTCTTGAGTCATAGTGGGAAAGGATGCCAAGTAGTGACTTTATGTAATTTTGATTATGATTATGAAATAAAGTTGGAAGTTTTGAGAAAATTACTTGTGCAATTACTTTCATGTGATTGTCTTGCGCTCTGATTACTTGCTTGCGAGAGGCTTACCATGTCGGCTGTTCACATTCCCAGAGGATTCTTCCACTGTATTCATACCTCGGGGCGTGCCAGTTCAGGTGGTATTAGAGCCTAGGCTTAAAAAAGTCCTAGGAAAGTGTCATGTCATAGGTTAAGTCCAAGGTTAAGGACCCATACCTATGAATTAGGAAAGAAATATCCAACCCATGAGAGAAATTGGGTAGAACTTGGGATGGGATAGTAACTAAAAGATATCTCTAAGTTAAATCCCACCAATTCCACTAGAATTAACAAATCTATTACTCTTATCAGGTACCTCATTCTGGCAATGGCTCACCGTGTTGATTGGAACAGAAAGCAACAAACCGTTGCTGGTCTCACCCAGGCCTTGCAAACTATGGCCCAAGCCGGCGTAAGGGCAGGAGCTGGTGATTTGCACCGAAACTTCTGGAGTTTAAATCCTCCATGATTTACTGGCTCTTCCAATCCAGATGAAGTAGAGAACTGGATAGATGAAATGAACCGTATATTCGAGGTCATGCAATGTGCCGACCAAGAAAAGGTTTGTCTGGCCACATTTCAACTTAACAAAGACGCGCGTATATGGTGGAAGTCTATTCCAGCACCGCCTACAGACGCACCACATACTTGGGAGGGATTTCTCACCCTCTTTAGAGCAAAGTACTTCTCCGAGCACATTAAGAAGAGGAAGGCGGCGGAGTTCGCTTCATTGTGTCAGGGATTGGTGACAGTGGCCGAGTATGAATTACAATTCTCCCGCTTAGCACCGTATGCTCAACATCTAGTTAGCACCGATCTTCTGAAGGCCAATCGCTTTCTGGATGGGTTAAAGCTCGTGTTCATTCAACAACTGGGCTCGCAAAATATTCGGACCTATGCAGAAATGGTCCAACGAGCTCATTTATGTAAAAGGACCTTGGAGAAGGTCAAGAAACTCAAAAGCAAGCGAGAGGAGTCTAGCCGACGGACGGATCGGCGTGGGAAGAAAGAAAGAATCAGCATCATGGAGCCTTATAAATCCCGTGATAATAAGAAGAGATCTCGGAACGGAGGTGGTAGTAGTTACTACAAGAACAAAAAGGTGAAGGATGAAGAAAAGCAAGTCATGGCGGCTTGCTCATTTTATGAAAAGTTGGGCCACTCGGCCGAGGAATGCTGGAAACGCCTAGGGGCTTGTTTGTGATGTGGCAGCCGGGAGCACCGTATGCCAGATTTCCACCTCATGAAGGATCAGTCGTCCAGCGGTGGATGAAAGTGACAGGCTCGTCTTAACGCTGTTCTAGAGGATGAAGAAGCGCCTAAGGATGCTGCACTTATGGAAGGTACTATTCACATTTTTTCACATCCCGCATTCGCGTTATTTGATACTGGTGCTTCTCATTCCTTTATATCTACTGCTTTTGCTAAGATCTTGCCAGTTTTAGAAGTTCCTTTGCCATCGGACCTAGCTATCATCACACCCTTAGGTCCTGGAACTAAGATTACGACTTATTACTCCAATAGTGAGGTAATAGTAGAAGGTCATAATCTTCCAACAAACCTTGTATGTCTTGACATGAAGGGTTATGATGCCATATTGGGAGTTGATTGGATGGTAGACCATGACGCCTATATAAATTGCCGCAATTGGATAATCTCTTTCCGGAAACCAGGTCTCCCGTGATTTTCCTTCCTTGGTATTAAATACCGAAAACATCCTACCATTATTTCATCCCTTCATGCTTGCAAACTCCTTTCGCAAGGCTGTGAAGTTTTCCTTGCCTCCGTAGTAGTTACCGAGTCTAAGGAAATACAGATAAATGAAATCCCCATAGTTCATGAGTTCCCTGATGTTTTCCTTCTGAGTTACCTAGTTTACCACCCAAAAGCGAGGTTAACTTCACCGTTGAACTCACACCAGGAGCAGCACCTGTGTCAATAACCCCTTACAGGATGTCCCCCACGGAATTGAAGGAACTAAAGAAGCAACTTCAAGAGCTGCTGGACAAAGGTTTCATTCAACCTAGCACATCCCCTTGGGGTGCGCCGGTCTTATTTGTTATGAAGAAGGACGGATCCCTCAGGTTATGCAATGACTACCTGTAGTTGAATCAACTTACCATCAAGAACAATTACCCATTGTCATGTATCGATGAGCTATTTGATCAACTATCCGGCGTGGAGTACTTCTCCAAGATTGACCTCAAGTCGGGCTATCATCAACTGAGGATCAAGGAGGAAGACATTCACAAGACTGCATTCATGCAACTTATGAATAACGTGTTCTGACCATATCTTGATCAATTCATGGTCATGTTTATAGATGATATCCTCGTTTATTCAAAGACAAAGGAGGAACACGAAGAATATCTAAGGGTTGTGTTACGAACCTTACAAGAACACCAACTCTATGCTAAGTTAAACAAATGTGAATTTTGGCTTAAGAAGGTTTCTTTCCTTGGCCACATTATTTCTAAAGAAGGCATTGCAATAGATCCTTCTAAGGTTGAAGCTGTTAAAAACTGGACCCAGCCGAACACTGTATCTGAAGTTCGAAGTTTCATTGGCCTGGTTGGTTACTATAGGCGATTTATCAAATATTTCTCCAAGATCGCCGCTCCTTTGACTAGACTCACTAGAAAGGAAAATCCTTTCGAATGGACAAAGGAATGTGAAGAAAATTGCTTGGCTCTTAAGGAACATCTCACCACGGCACCTGTACTGGCCTTGCCTGTCGAAGGTGGCAGATTTGAAGTTTATACGAATGCATCCGACATTGGTCTAGGGTGCGTACTCATGCAAAATTGCAAGGTGATTTGCTATGCTTCAAAACAATTAAAGCGGCATGAGGAGAATTATCCTGTTCATGATCTGGAGCTGGCTGCGGTCATATTCGCCTTGAAGATTTGGCGTCATTATCTTTTTGGGGAGAGATTTACCGTATATTTAGATCACAGGAGTCTGAAGTACCTCTTTTCTCAAAAGGAGTTGAATATGAGGTAGAGGCGATGGTTGGAGTATCTCAAGGACTTTTTTTGGGTCCTGAGGTGCAAGGAATAGGATCTAGAAGGGGGGTTGAATAGATCCCTTTACAAAACTATGTCCAATTTAAATCTTATCAGATTTCACACAGCAGGAAGCTTACTATCGATGATGTGTGTAATGATCAATCATGAACCAATGATGAAATCAGTTTAAACAAATGAGATATGCAAACTGAAATAAAAAGATGTGAATGGGGTAGAAGATATGGAGACAATCACACAGGCAAGCCACACAGAACACGGAGATTTTTAGGTGGATCAGGACCACGACGGGCTCCCTACGTCGACCCCTCATCGAAACCCGGTGAGGCTTCACTGCTGGAACACCAGCACGGGGACAACACCCCAACATGGAGCAAGGCTCCAACTACACGCAGGACAAGCCTGCACATATAGGGACATGCCCCAATACACACACGCAGGTTTGACCCTACACAACCACGGAGATAAACCTCAAACATCCTGGGTCTGAAACCCAGCGACACACACACTCACACAACTGCTCAGCTCCGAGCCTATGCAAACCTTCCATAGCATTACACACACAAGCATATATCGTTCAAAGGTGCAAAAACAAACAACAGATAAGCTTGACAACAATTGACAAAAAATAGCTTAAATGAAAAACTTCATAAACCCATGAACCGTTGCTCAGATTCCTTGCAGCAGTAGGCAAGATTCTTCTTCCATGTCTCTGCCTCTCTCATCACTCGTTCTTCAGTTGATGAGACTTTTTCTTCACAGTTCCTACTAGCCCAGCAGGTTCACCATCGTCTTCTATCTTCTCTTGCAAGCACCGCTGGCACTTTGTATATCTAGATCTACAACTTCATCTACAGCTCCCTTTCTCTTCTTCTTCGCAGCCTCTCCTTTTCATTCTCTTCTATCTTGCAACGTAGGTAGCAGCAGCATCTCCCTCTTCCTCTTCTTTCTCTGGACGAACTCCTCCTTCCTTCGAATGTGCATAACACTACTTTTTGTGTTCGTCATCCTTCTATGATGGAGAGATGATTGCTTTTATATCAAGGGGATTTCATCCTGGCCCTTGATGTTTGGAGAGATATACCCTAGGCCATTCGATCAGCAGATCCCTTCTGATCGCAGAGACGATGGCCACTGATTGGCCCTTTGCAGATGAGGTACGAGGCCCACCTATTGGACAACGAATGAGAGCCATGCAGTACTGTCCACGTAAGAGACTTTTTCCCCAAGTAAAGAAGTGAGCCGGACAGAAGCTTCTTCTACTTGCATATGATTGGTCCAACAGGAAAAGTTGATTTTACTTTTCCATAAATTCCTTTGTAACCTAGGACCATCGAGCCAACATCCTCTGCAATGATTCGCGCCTGGAGTTCTGTGCCCAAGCCATCCCACGTGATAGAATCAAACCGCCCAAACTAGAGGAGAAAACAAGTTCTGGGTTGGCCAGTAGAAGTTTCTTCCTTGCCTTGGATCACGTGCCCATCACTGCTCAGTTGAGATCACGTGCCACTTGCCAGCTGCACCTATAAATGCAGTACCCACGTAACTGTCTTGAGTTCACACGATTTCACTCGAGTGGTGCTGCTGCCAAATAAGTATTCATTCAGGCATTACATTAAACACCTTATGCACCGGCCTAATCTTATATGGGTGACTAGAAGCATCGATCTTACCAACGGAATTGTAAAGGTTGCACTGACCTTTCCTTAAAGAATGCTTAGACCTTTGGACGTTGAAGCCAAGTGCGCATAGACTTGTTAGCTCAGACCTTGTAACATTGAAACAAGACATGCATAGTTGATAGCTTAGACCTTGTAAACACGTGTGCTTAGACATTATGTGTCTCATGTGCACAGACCTCGTGACGTTGAACCCACAAACTGCATTGACCTTTAAGTCACATATGTGCTCAGACCTCGTGACATTGAACCAAAAACTACACTGACCTTGAAGTCACATATGCTCAGACTTCGGCACAGTGCTAGCAAACAGATTGCACCAACCTTGCATGCGTTGAAGGCAGGACATGCACCGACCTTGCTGCAGATGTGCACCGACGTTGCTTCCACATATGCATACTCACCGACCTTGGTTTGTCTTTGCAGGAGGTGCACCGACCTTGTGGCAGATGTGCACTGACCTTGGCTAGTGCTGGCTCCACATATGCACCGACCTTGGTTTGTGCAGACCATAATGTGCACCGACCTTATATGGGTGATTAGCTGAGGTGCATCGACCTTACTTCCTTATATGCACGGACCTTCACGAAGGTGCACCGACCTTGTGGTAGTGACTACTTGAACTATCAAGAACTTTGACAGACCAACTAAGACTGTTATCTTTTCTGGTTGACTGGCATTGACTGCTCTGACCATGTTGCCTTTTTCGTTGACTATGCATTGACTTTGGCTTTCATTCTTGACTTTTCATATTTTTGTGCAACTTGAACCTCTCAGCAACAAAAGGAGAAACATGAGAGCATATGCATGATTCTTTATGAACTAAGCACATTGATTGAACATATAAAAGAGTATATATATGACTATAGTTTTTGTCAGCATCAAAACACAGGGACACAACAATCTCCCCATTTTTGATGATGGCAGAGCTATGAGTCATTACTACTCATTTCAATCACTTTCAATCAAATAACTAACTAGTCCCAATCAATGAATCATCGATGACCTCTATGCATCATGCATCACTACATTCTTATAACCTCTCTGCGACCTGACCTCTCAAAGACCTTAATGACTTACAAACTATTCTCCCCCTTTGACAACATCAAAAATAAATAGTTTGAGAGAAGAAGTGAAGCAAGAGGGATTGGAAGGTAGGATCATCAAGAAGTGAGGCCAGAGGGCAACTAGACAGAAATGAGTTGCATGTAGGCCAATGCAGCAGATAGGAATGAAGGAATTCTCAGTCAGATACTAATTTCATAAAACAGAATAGATTCATGTTCAGACTCTTCCATTATAAAAGTGTTATGATAAGATCCTTATTTAAATGCATGGTTCAAATCTAATAAATTGAGAGTTTAGCAATGAAAGTCCTTAAAAAAAAGGGAACTACGTTCTTGTTTAATAGAGGTGAACCAATTTTCCATAATAGAGCCCTGTCAACCTCGTATTATCTTACTCAAATAAACCAATGGTATCTCTAGGAGTTACTTGAAATAGTATTGAAGTTAAACATAAAAATAGTTCTGTTCAAATCTTTAGGGTTTCAGCAGATTTGCTTGACCTTTGGTCACAATTTCAGATTTTTCTTTTCGGCTCAGCATATTTTTAAGAGCAATCAAGTGTAGTCAACACCTTTTGACTTAAGGTACACGTTGATCAGACGCCAGTACCCCTAGTTACTCAGTTAGACTAACTGTCTTGCTTCAAAATGAATGGAGATGGCAATGACACCTCATGACTAGATCCACTCCATTTCTTTGATAGAGGGCTTAATTTATCAGTGCAGTCTTGTCATTGCTCTGCCATGAGCTTTGAAAACCAATTTCATCATGCTGCCCTATAGTGATTTCAGATTGTTCTTTGTTTAACAGCAGTACTATATCCAAGAAACACAACCAAACACTGCCATAATGCTAGATTTTCAGATTCAAGAAGATTTTACAAGACACAACAATGTGAAAGCTGGTTAAAGCCTATTAAATTGAATACAGATTCTTTTCAAGGTGTTTATCTTTAAACTCAAGGAAATCATTAAAATCAAACTAGCAAATTATTTAGGGGTATCATAAACCTGTATAATAAAAGATTCCAAAATAAGGATGTTCATATTTATGATCATAGTACACATACTGGAATCCTTATGAATTTTGAGTTTTCTTGAAGAAGGTGACACAAAGGCAATGAAGATAGTCAAGTGGTCAGGTATGGAGTTAATAGATACCAAATGATACTAGTTTACATGATCATGCCCCAACCGTTGCGCTAGAAGCTCAAGCTTTGATATTTCAGACAAACTCCCCCTCAAAAGATGCAGAGAATTGAAAGGAGTTTCAGAACCAATTGCCAATTGTTGAGGTGCAGATTTCTCATTATTTCATATCAAATTTTATCTTTGCTCCCCCTATGTGTATGCATGAGCTCACCAATAATTGCATTGACTCCCCCTAACTAAATGCAATATATGACTAGACTTCTAGGGCATGCATAGCAAACAATCTTTTTAAATTTTCATTATGAATATAAATGATATGCAATTTACAAAATGTATGCAACCTATGACCTACATGAGAGTGTAGTGCAGGATTGTAAGAGTTTGATTTACATACTTAGTGACCTGATTATCATGAAATATTGCATAAGAAGGCATTCAGAAGGAAAGTCATAGACTCACAGTTTTAAGTCAAAATAGATCTAGGTCTGAAGAGATATTCAAAAAACTTGCACACAGAATTTGATAAGAGCAAAATTCTTCAGCAACTCATAGTCAAAAGCATCCATGAAGCAAGCATGCAGATCACAACTGAGCAGTGAGTTAGATCTAAACAAGACAAATCACTGTATGTGACTTTTTCAGAACCATCTCAAAACCTTATTTTCAAAGGATTTGACTTGAGGATTCAAATGTTCTTCCTTAAAGATTAAATGCAGGTAGTTTAGTTAAGATCTACCCCTACGTATGTGCATTGAACCACCATATATGACATGAAGACCATGCAGGGAATTTAGTCCAAACAAATATGCATGAATTGCATAATTTATTTTGATAGACTCCCCTTGACTGTATGCACTGTATGACTGAAATTTAAGTGACTCATGAAGATCTAGACTGCTCTAACATGCAATTTGACCCATGGTACTTGACAGAGGACTTGGTCTAAAGACCACCTCACACATGGTTAGAACCTCCAGACAGACTTCATCTGCCCTTTGGCACTATACCATTTGATATACCTCTGGGCCATTCATGAGACAACATGCAGGCATCAAATTCAGTCAATTCAGAATTTTTGAAGTGTAATTTATTTTCAATTCAATATTTACAGACAACTCAATATATGCATTAAGAGACATGAATGCTCATATTAGATGCAAATGAGGACATGTATGCAACAGACCAAACATGATATGCAACTATCTACACAGAATTTAGAAGACTCAAATGACCAAAACCTGTAAAGATTAGAAATGGGGTTTACCACACTTGGGTGCCTTGGTTTATTGAACCCCTTTTATTCTTCAACTCCCAAGGCACTCTTGTAAAACACAGATCTCATTTTGCAATTTTAGGTACCAAAGATTTATTGGGTGCTGTAGTGTTAGTAGCATCTCTGAAGGATACTCTCCACAACTTTTAGGCTTTCATATCATCAAACATCATTAGAGAACAGTCATTCATAGAATCCCCAACTTCCCCACAATAATGACATGAGACAACAGGTTTTGTGTTCCTCTTATGCATGTCAACATGAGCATGGAATTTCTGACCATAACCAACCCTGTTATCATATCTTTCATGAGAAGCTCTCTTCCTTTTCCCATGTCAACAATGCTTGACTGTATGGCCATGCTTACCACAATTGAAACAAGAAGACATATTTCTTCTTTTAACTGCCGACCATCAATCATTAGCTCTATGGCCTAGCTTTCCACAGTTGAAGAATGCAAAAGTTTTTTCTTTAAAAATAGATTTATTTCTATCAGAAACATTTTGATTTGTAGGGAGATTGATAGGTTTTGAATTAAATCTTCTCCCTTGAGCATGCCAACAGTGAGCAGCAAGGTGGTCTAATTTGCCACAACTAAAACAGTGAATTCTCTTTTGCATAAGTACATGATTCCTATCATGAGAATTACTGGCATTCTTTGCACTTGCATTTAAATCATCTTGTTCCATCAATCTACACTCATGCATCAAATGACTAAATTTGTGACAATAATGACATGACATTTTCTTTTTGTGTGCATGTGTATTTGTGTTCAAGTGGTGTATAGCATGCACAGTTCTAGCATGAGTGTTTCTTGGCCCTTTTTGCATGTGATAATTTTTTATCACTTTTTCAGTTTGCTTCTGAGTTCTCTTGACAATGGGCTATTTATCCTTTGAGGTGGTGGCTACATTGGATGCTTTGACAAAAGATGTTGTCAACTTATTTTCAAAAGATTTTTTATTGACCGGATTGTAGCCCAACCCCTCTTTCCCGAAATTAACTTTTGTTCCTAACAATTTGTCCTAATTTTCTTGTCCTTCCACAAACTCGGACAATGATTCTCTCAAGTCCTCAATTTCAGATTCGAGTGAAGAAATGTGCAGCTCATAACTTGCAATTTCTTGTTCGTTGCAATTGACACATTCATTCAACACCTTGTTTGTAGTTTTATAATTTTCAATTTCTGTCTTAAGACTGTCCAATTCTTCTAAGCTGTCTGACATCACACACTTACCTTTTTTAAAAATCAGCAATCTGTCAGATAGGGTGGTGTTTAAATATTTCAACTTCTCATTCTCTTCAGTAAGTTCTTTATTTAAGATCAATTCATCAAGAATGAGTTGAGTCAGTCAGTCATTGGGGTCATTCAGTCAATCATTGGGGTCATTGGTTGCATGATGCTTGATGTGTCCTTAATATGCTGCATTGCTAAGGGGGAGATATTTGTTTGATTGACATGACTTGTAATGACTCATAATTTTGCCATCATCAAAAAGGGGGAGATTGTTGTGTCCCTATGTTTTGATGCTGTCAAAACTATGAGTCATGTATACTCTATCTATACTACTGTTTTGATATGACCTTGATGTTGTCAGACACTATGGAAATCCTTCATATCATGCTGCATCTGTGCACATTTACACATTCTGGGCATTCTATCAAATAGGTTTCATGTTTAGTTATTTTACCAAATAGGCTGTGTACACAACATACATCATAGGTCTGAGCATACTAGCATAAGGTCAATGCACAGTCAGATCAGGTAATGTTCTGCCTAATCTCAGATCTGTGAATGTGTTAATTTTTTTACAGAAAGGTTGGTTCATGTGTTAAAGTCCATGCATTTCATATATTAGCTCTTACCTAGGACGTTCCTTCATATATTAGCTCTAGCTTGTCCCACATGTCTTTGGCTGATCTGTAAGCAGAGATCCTAGAATACTCTTCTGGATGAACTACGCACTACATTATGTTTAGAGCCATCCAGTTTACCATTGAGATCCTGATATGTTCCCTTGACCATGTGCTTTCATCTGGTGGGAGCTCAAATGGTCATGTGGTGATTACTCTCCAGAGTTCGTGGCTCTACGCTCTTAGGAACACCTCCATCCTATTTTTATAATAAATGTAATTAACGACATTAAAGAAAGGAGGTTGGTTAATAGAATGTCCCTCTGCTATGAAGCTATGAACATTTTCATTCCCAGGTCTTCCCTGGTCGTTGGACCACATCATGGGAAATCGGGCTCTGATACCAATTTACAGGATCATGCCCCAACCGTTGTGCTAAAAGCTTGAGCTGGTAGCGAAGGCAGACCGTATTTTGTTATGGCATTGCAGAACCCACGTCTATGTGCTGTGGGCGGGCATGAGGTGCTTCGCACATGGACCCCATAATCCATGCGACGAGATGGGCTACCAACGCACCGATGGCCCACGTGGACCCCATAATCCACGTGGAACAGCAAATCCCTAAGGGAGACGCTGGAAAATCCAACAATCTCCCCCCCAGCGGCACCTGGGGGATTTGAAACCGCGACCTCGCTCTGATACCAATTGTTGGGATGAAAGGTACGGATTCAGAGGGGGGGTGAATGAATCCCCTTTTTAAAAATTATTGTAGAATTAAAATCTCTGAAAGCTTAATCAAATTAAGCATGCACCAGCTCACAGATAAGAGCACATGGAGAAAGTCTAGCTCTCACTAAACCGAAAAACTCCTATACACAATATCAAATGCTAATTATGCACATAGACAGAAAGCTCGAAGAACACTCTACCAAGCCATCAATGACCAAATAGCATGCTATCTCAGCAGGTGAAAACAACGCGAAACTCAGTCACTCAGTTGAACGTATAGGGCTCAGGAGAACCGACAACGAAACCTGTGAAAGAGGAAGAAAATAAGGACAATCACACAAATCAAACCACTACTCACAAGATTTTTAGGTGGTTCGGCCAGACACCAAGTCTGCCTACATCCACCCCTCACTGAACTCAGTGACGATTACCGCTGACAAATAGCTTGAAATGCTGAGCCTCACAGCTTGCTAACAGAGGAATAAATCCTTAATGCTGAGCCTCACAGCTTGCTACACATGCTGACTAACAGCTTGATGAAAGGAATCAAAGGAAAACGGAAAACAAGGAACAATTGGAACAATAGCAACGATAGCTATGAAACTGAAAAACATGTTGGCTTGGATTTGATCCAGAGGCCAAGAAAGAACACACAATTCTTAAAGGCAAATACAGGATGCACACTTTTCTTCCACGGGCTCTCTCTTTCTCTTCTTCTTCTCACTTTTCTTCTCTGGCGCTCTCTTCTTCTCTTCTAAGCTTTTTGTAGCCTTCCACCACCTTTAGCCACGTGTTCTCTCATCAAATGAAGAGGCGGCCTTTATATAGAATAGAGCCTTCATATGGATGAACCAGAGACGCCCTAGTGAAGCCCCATTGGTCCACGTGGCATGGACAATAATGTTCTTCTAAACCTTATCTTTGGATCACGTGCCCAATCATAAGCTCCCTCGGATCACGTGCCAGCTTCAGTTCGAGCTCACGTAGTTGCTCTACTAGGTTCATCAAATACATGATCAAACATAAGTCATAAAGGGTGCACTGACTTAGTGTACCATCCAATCATGCACCTACCTTAGTAAACAGACATGCACAGACCTATATGCACAATGGAAAAGAAATGTACCGACCTTGTATAGGCCTTAGCCAAAAATATGCACCGACTTGCGTATGCTTGCATGAGTGTGCACTGACCTAGCATGAGGCAAAAGATGCACCGATGCAATGGTTGCACCGACCCTATGTTCCTTAGCACAGACATTGTGTAGCTCAAAACGTAGGTAAAGATAGGAATGCACCGTCGTTGATCCTTTGAAACCAAACATTGCACCAACCATGATACTATGCATCAAACAGTAACTTGCACATACTTTGTACAAGACTTGCAACAAAATCTACACCGACGTGTCTAAACAAAACATGCACCGACGTTGATATGTACTGACCTTCGTATGAACAATCGAAGACATGCACCGAGGTAAATAATGCACCGAGCTCTATATGAACGTGTGAACAATAGTAACGTGCACAGACCCTCTAGCATGTGTGCATACATCACTGAGTTACCATATGCACCGACCCTATATTCACTAGGCCAAAACCTACACCGAGTGCACATATGCACCGACTTGTGTATAGGCCTTAGCCATGCACCGAGGCAAAACTGGCAACGACCTTGACCTGCCTTTTCATAGAAGATGCACCGACGTGTGTTGCCTTATGACACTGACCTGATATAGTGTAATGCACCGACTTCATGCAATATGAGACTCAAATGGATGAGACGCTAATAGAGACACAAGACCATAAGTGCATGAGACGCAGACACGGTCACAACTGTGCATGAGACGTAAATAAAAATATGTATGAGACACAAGGCATGCGCTAGAGACGCAGGCGAGAGAGAGACGCTAAGACTAGCGCTAAAGACGAAGGCGAGAGAGAGACGCTAAGACTGAAAATAGCACCGACCTCATATGTTCATGTGAACAGTGAAATGCATGGACTTTAACACATGCACCAACCTTTCTGTACAAGAATTAACACATGCACAGATCTGAGATTAGGAAGAACATTACCTGATCTGACTGTGTGATGGGGGCATCTCTCACCCTTCACATTTTCCACAGCTTCGATTGCTCGCCAACATAGCTCCATTGTGTCTATCATATTTTTCTAAGTCAAGTCATGTAATTTTAATATTTTATTTGAGTCATATCATTGTAATTTTCCTTTTATTTGAGTCTAGTACCTAGGTTAATGACTCATCTACCTAAGTTAAGTGTCATAGGGTTGATTAGATTAGTTAATGGGCCCAATTCATTGGGCTAGCCTAGCGGGGCCCCCCTTCCCCTTGGTTATTTGTCAATGCTCCAAAAGTCAGGGTCTTATTGTAAGTTGTGGGATCCCTATAAATAGGACCCCACTCTCTCCATTTTGAATCAATGAATGAATGAAAGAATGCCCTTTGAGAATTCAAATTTTATGAGTGCTTATGGAGTGAATCCATTTTTGGGTGAGAAGCCCTAGGGGAGAGAATCCCCACCCATCCCCCTCTCTCTCTACCTCTCTCTCTAGGAAGTCATTTTCTCTCTCCTCCACTTTCTCTCTCTAAAACCTGCACCCCTTTCTCTCTCCTCCCCTCCCAACCACCTTTCTCTCTCTTCCCCCCTCCAATAACTCATCCCCAACTCTCCACCACCCCACCTTAACTCCACCCCAGCCCCAAGAGAGATTCCACAACTCCCCACCCCACCCTCCAACCACCAACCACCCACTCCCCTTCCCCAAGCACCCTCTTATCTCCCAAGGGAGAATTCCCACTCCCCAAGCCCCCCCTTTGCCTTCTCCACACACCCCTTCCCATCCCCAAGACCAGAAATTAATCCCACCCTTAAACCCATTTTCAAATACCCTTTCCCTCTCTCCCTTCCAACCAAATTCGCAGCTCCTCCCTCACCCACTGCAAACACCACCTTCCAGACCCCATTCTCCCCCTCCCACACCTTGGAACACCCCCTCCCAGACCCCCTCACAGCCAGGGGTTGCCCCCACACCCATCCACCCCATTTCCCATCCCTTCTACCCCATTCCCCCACCACCTTTCACCACCTATAATTCTCAGGTCGCATGCAACAGAGTACCAGCAACTTGCAGAGGTGACCCCGGCTTCATCTAAACGTCTCTGGAGGCCCAAGAGCTACCGTTGGAAGCATCTCTCCGTCCTCTTTGTAACGGCAGTGGTCCCGTCCCGTTCTAAGTTCATGGTCGTCCTGAGCAGTCGATCTTCCCCGACTGCACATCTCCTCCCTGAAGAGTAACCTGAAGCTGACTCCTGAAGCTACCACAACCACTCTCTTGAAAATCTAGAGGCGAGGCTTGGCCGGGAGCTTCTTCGACAAGTCTACTTCCAGAATCAAGAAGCGGAGCTCTGTTTGGCGCCCAGAATCAAGAGTTCTCATTTTCTTCCTCTTGGTGCACGGTTCTGCTTCCTATCAGTCTACTCCGACCCCCCCCTCATTTTCAGAGTTCTACCAGTCTACTCCGACAACATTTGCCATCCCCATTGGTCTTGTTTCGAAGAGGACTCATCGACGATTCTAACGACTATGGCGGAACCTGATTCTGAGCCCTGGAGCGCCCGTGGCAACCTCTTCTTCCTACTGTTGTGAACCTGAAGCAGTAAGAACTGCAGGCCTGCCTCCCGATTTGAGCCACTGCCCGACCAGCACCGGCGACCAAAGAAATCAGAAAAATTTTGGCATCATCCTGATCAAGCTAAGAAGAATTTCCAACTGGTTTTGTCATCAACAAAAATCTGGAGTGGCCGCAGCGTCAAGATAACCAACTGCCTGTCCTGAAGCGCAGAGAGTGGTCAGAATTGACATCGGTTCCCTTTCTTTGCTTCTAGCTCAATTTTCCCCCTCTTGCTTGGCCGGCTAAAGGTCCCTCCCTGTGTGGAGGTAGCGTTTGGGTGTAGTCATTGGCTTCCCTTCCTCAAGATCCCCCCCTTGCATGGGGCGTAGTGCATGTAATCTGAAATTTCAGGTTGAAGCTTCTCTGGCGCGGTGTGCGGGTAAGCCCACGCTTCCTCGCTCGCCCTCGTCTCCGGTCGGGATCGGTGTCTTCACACCGATCAGGTGAGCAACTGAACACATCTCTTTGCTGGATTCCCTTGCTTAATTAGTATTGCTTCTTAACTCCGTCGGACGGTGAGTGAGCGCCCGTTCCGAGTTTGCTTATATTTGAGTGGCTACCGCGGTTGAGTTGTGAGAGTAACCCTTCAACCCATGCCTTCGGCGTGCTGACCGCCCGTGAATTTGGGCAACCCCAGGCCCTTAGGGGTCCTCCCCAGGCCAGCCATACCCTTGGAACTCTCTGGTCCAACCTCGGACCCTCACCCCATTACCGGTCCACCTATGGACCCGAGTGTGCCAAACGCGAGTGAGTCCGCTTGTGTGACATTGCCATGTCGTTGTGTTGCTTGCAATTTAGGTCCTAGTTAGTGTCACATCAATTGGTATCAGAGCAAGTCATTGACTTGTCTCTACAAGTCAAGTCCTAGGGCACGCTTGCATTGGAGTCATCATCAGTCCTACCAGTGCATTTATCTCCCCCCCCCCCCCCCCCCCCCCGATCTTCATGGCCACTTACTACTTAACCTACTTACCACCCATGGACTTCATTCTAGATGATGATATTACCTTTGACGGATCATGTCACGCCCCGAGCGCGGAAGATACCCAGAGACGCGTGACGAGTTTATATCAATCATGTCAATCAGAGTGGTCGTGTATTCGACACAAAGACAGAGATGCACAAAATAGCAAGATAACCCAATCCTTTATTTCATAATGGATAGACTATTACAAATCCAATACTCTGTTTAATAAAAAGGAAAAGAATACATATTTGACTCAAGAAACTATAGAAAAGACTAGATGACACTTGAGCAGCTCTATCACTTTCACTCTTGACCATTCCCATCCGATTGACTTCCATCGTCGTCGGACTTACCTGAAAAGTAAAAAGGGACAAACGGAATGAGCGAACGCTCAGTAGGAAATTATATCTCAAGTACTAGCAAGGGGTTTAAGTAATTACATCTTTCATGAATGCAATAAAGCTATGCATGCTCGCATAAAACGACAAGATAGAGAGAATGTAATATCAAAGAATAAGATGAACTAATCATGAACTTCCAACAAGATGACAAGTTATTCAAGATATTCAAGCAAGTACGTTTAACAAGTCATGTCAAGAACTTTGGCTATCATGTATCAAGCAAGTAAATTACCCTTTTTCGGGCCACGCATTTCATGTCAAGTCAAGTACGATTCAAGTACAAGATGTGTGTGGAATGTCCAATCAAGCAAGTCAAGTACTCGGTATAATGCCGGATACCTTATCATTTTAACTCCCATGGGCACAAGTACTTTCGGGTGCTCCTCCCAGGACCAGATCGGGCCCTATATGCGTAGGCATTTATCATGTGTTTTGACATCCACTTTTGTTTATATAGCCAATATAGAATTTCAATCATCAAGCTTGTAGACACGTATGACAACTTTGACAGAATAGAGTCCAAAAATATGACAAGGACATAGAATGACGATAATAACGGTATAATCACGATATCGATAAAAATCTAGGTAGAATATGGTTCCCTTAACTTGGGTACCATGACAAATCAGTATGGACATTCTTTATATAGAATTGAGGTCCACATGAACAGTATATCAAAGGTAAGATACCCTCATTCTTATCATAGAATTGAGGTTTTTAAGAACGACATGATATGGCATGATATCATCATCCCATTAAGAATTTCTTATGATATACTCTTTGTATAATCATAAGGGCCGATATCTCATGTTTCTTTAGAGTGACATGGCATCAATGGTGTAATGGGTTTTTAGGGTACAACCAGCTCAGTCGACCTTGAGGGAATCCAAGGTACGAGGAGTCTTACGGAGGTCTCTATGACTAACTCGCTAGTCTAAAGGAACGGAATGTCTAATGGAGAGCTTGTATGTCAATGAGAGTTGAGTGTGATCGATAAAACAACGTGAAAAGTGGGACTATACTCACGGAGTGGAGAATAGTGCCGATATATACGTATATGTATAATATGAAACCATCGGTTAACAGAATCAGGATAAAAATCAGTTTACAGAAAATAACGACTTAGGTCAAGTCGTTTCTCAAGTAATTAACGCCTAACATAAGGGCGTTTACACATGTTTCCATTTTGCAGAATTTTCATTAATTCAGTAATTTATCTAAAACGCGCCCTGGGCAGGGGCGTTTCTTCACGATTTGACGACTATACCAGAAGGCGTCCTTTTTATTCACAATATTGGACAGGATATAATTAATTTCAGGAATTATCAAAAACGCGCCCTGGGCAGGGGCGTTACCCTTAAATATATTTTTCAGGAATTTAACAGATACGCGCCCTAGGAGGGGGCGTTTCCTTTCCATTCACGCCCGATGATGGGGCGTTAACAGGTGAAAAATGACTTTGTACAGGTTGTGAATTCAATAAATATCAGAAAGCACGATTTGCACGATAATCAAGGATAACAATCATATAATCTTGATAATAAAATCAGTAGGGTTGAGGACAGAGGATCATGCATTAATGTAATCAGGATTTCATATATAATCAGTTCTTAACATGGTTAATTCATGATTAAGTGAAATTAACGCCTGAGTACAGGGCGTCAAATATTAAATTGACGACCTGGGAAGGGTCGTGTCTTGTAAATTAGCGCCCTTGACAGGGGCGTCTCTTTCAAAATATTTCAGAAAAACACAACGAAACCATATATAAACCGTATGCATGTCATGCTTATATATATATATATTGCATTAAATTCATTTGGGCTACCGTATCTTGAGAAAACCTACCTGAAGATTTGAAGATTGATATGAAAGGGGACGTTGTTGCCTTACAGCAACAATAACAGGAGGACGAGAAGGCTTTGATGAAGAACCTTGTTCTTCGGTTCCGTAACTCCTACAAGAACAGAAGAAGAAACATTAGTATTTCTTCATACTACTTGACCGAAGGTAAAAAGGGAAAAAGAACAATACCTTTGTTCTTCACGTCGTGTGCTCTCTTCAACCTGTAAGAAGAGAAGGAGATGAAGAACCGCAAGGAAGCCAAAGGCGGCAGGGCAAGCTTCAAGCCCTCCAACAGGTGGAGACTGAGACCGAGGATACCAAGGAAGGAGGTATTGTCGAAGGTACCCTTACTATTCTTTCCAAGCCAACATTTGTACTTTTTGACACATGAGCCACTCATTCTTTTATATCTCTGAAATTTGCTAAGACTTTATCTGTGAACCCAGTATTATTGGATTCTCATCTTATGATATCAACCCCTATTGGTTCAGGGTCCTAGATTAAACATTATTACCCTTCTAGTGAAGTTTTGATTAATGATTGTAACTTATCTGCTGATCTGGTATGCATGAAGATGAAAGATTATGATGTGATTCTAGGAGCATATTGGTTAGCTAGACATGGTGCTAATGTCCACTGTAAATCAGGAGTGGTATCTTTCGCTGGACGTCTTGGACTTTTCTTTTCTGGCCCTAGGCAATCTAAGTCTGTGTCGCTTATTTCGGCAATCCGGACAGATAAATTGTTAAGGATGGGGTGCATGGCATTCTTGGCTTTGATCTCTTTGACTAATAAGAAGGAAGTAGAGTTGAAGGATATCTCGATTGTTTGAGATTTTTTGGAAGTGTTTCCTGAAGAATTTCCATGTCTTCCCCTTGAGAGGGAGGTGGTTTTCTCCATTGATTTAATTCCTATCGTTTCACCTGTTTCTAAGGCCCCCTATCGTATGTCTCCTACTGAGTTAAGGGAATTGAAGAATCAGTTGATGGACTTGCTAGAAAAAGGGTTTATTCACCCGAGTACTTCCCCGTGGGGTGCTCTGGTACTCTTCATGAGAAAGAAGGATGGTTCGTTAAGGGTGTGTATTGATGATCGTCAGTTGAACCAGCTCACCGTGAAGAACAAGTATCCATTACCCAGGATCGATGAGCTGTTTGATCAGATATCTGGAGCCCAACATTTCTCGAAGATCGATCTCAGATTAGGATATCATTAGTTGACGATAAAGGATGAGGATATTTTTAAGACAGCATTCCGTAGCAGGTATGGGTATTTTGAATTTTTTGTAATGCCATTTTGACTAACAAATGCTCCTGCAGCTTTCATGCAGCCGATGAACAGTGTGTTCCGACCCTACTTAGATCAGTGGGTCATAGTATTCATTGATGATATTTTAATATACTCAAAGAGCAAGTAGAAGCATGAAGAGCACTTGAGGATGGCGTTGCAAATCCTAAACGATCATCAGTTATATGCCAAGTTCAGTAAATGTGAGTTCTGGTTGCAAGGGGTATCTTTTCTTGGGCATATTATCTTTAAAGATGGAATTTCAGTGGACCCTTCTAAAGTAGAGGCAGTACGTAATTGGGAAAGGCCTGTTAATGTAACTGAGATCAGAAATTTCTTAGGCCTAGCAGGTTATTATCGGAGGTTCATTAAGGACTTCTCCAAGATTGCAGTACCCTTGACTTGGTTAACTCGTAAGGAGAATCGATTCGAGTGGTCAGAAGACTGTGAGAAAAGTTTGCGGACTTTGAAGGAATGTTTGACCACTACCCCAATTTTGGCTTTGCCTTTTGGAGAAGGAGGTTTTGAAGTATATACTGATGCTTCAGGAATCGGCTTAGGTTACGTTTTGATGCAACGAGGGAGAGTGATAGCTTATTCCTCTAGGTAGCTAAGGAAATATGAAGGGAATTACCCTGTTCATGACTTGGAGCTAACAGTAGTTGTGTTTGCTCTGAAGATTTGGAGGCATTACTTATATGGAGAAAGTATCACGATATACTCAGATCATAAGAGCCTTAAGTATTTATTTTCTTAGAAGGAGTTGAACATGAGACAAAGAAGGTGGCTAGAGTACCTAAAGGATTTTGACTTCTTTATTGAATATCATCCCAGAAAAGGGAATGTTGTAGCAGATGCTTTAAGCCGGAAGCAGGTAGCTAGATTAGCAAGTTTGATGCTTCAAGAATGGAAGTTACTAGAACAATTTGCAAGCTTAGATCTTAATGTCATAGAAAAGGAGGATCGGGTTATGGTTGTTCATATCCAGCTGTATTCGGAATTACTGGCAAAAATGAGGCAGCTACAGGATAATGACCTGTTACTAGTAGAGATTAAAGAGCAGATGGCTAGTTGACCAGATTTTTCGTTAGCTGATGATGGTAGATTATTGTTTCGAGGAAGAACTTGTGTTCCCGATTATGCAGAAACGAAGAGAAAGATTCTCGAGGAAGCTCATAAGTCTAAGTATACTATTTATCCAGGAGCTACGAAGATGTATCGAGATCTAAAGAGAACCTTGTGGTGGCCGAACATGAAGAGAGAAGTGGACGAATTTGTAAGCAGGTGTTTAGTATGTCAGTAAGTCAAAGCTGAACATTTTAGGCCTGCTGGGAAATTAAAGCCCCTTGAAATATCACAATGGAAGTGGGAGAGTGTCGGTATGGATTTTATTACGGGTTTGCCCAGAACTCGTGGCAGCTTTGATAGAATTTGGGTGACTGTTGATCGTTTGACAAAGTCCGAGCACTTCTTACCTATTAAGTCTAAGTGGACTGTGGATGTGTTGGCTGCCCTGTACATGAAGGAAATAGTGAGGTTGCATGGAGTCCCTGCATCCATCATATCCGACAGAGAACCCAGGTTTGCCTCTCATTTTTGGAAAGGTCTGCAAGCATCGTTGGGAACTCATTTGAACTTCAGTACTGCTTTTCACCCTCAGACTGACAGGCAGATTGAGAGAACAAATCAGATTGTCGAAGACATGTTGAGAGCTTGTACTATTGACTTTGGAGGAAGTTGGCATGAACATTTGCCTTTGATTGAGTTTCCCTATAACAACAGTTATCAATCCAGCATACAGATGGCACCATTTGAGGCTTTATATGGAAGAAGCTGTAGATCCCCTCTTTATTGGGAAGATGTCAGTGAGAAGCAATGGCTCGGACCATATCTTGTTTCGGAGTCGTCTAAAAACATTCAGGTCATTAGAGATCGATTGAAGATTGCTTAGTCCAGGCAGAAGAGCTATGCTGATAATAAAAGGAGGGATTTGGAGTTTCAGATCGGAGAGCATGTGTTTCTGAATGTTTCACCATCAAGAGGAATCAGAAGATTTAGAATTCGAGGCAATTTAAGTCCAAGATTTGTTGGCCCATTCAAAATCTTGGAGAGGATAGGCAAAGTTGCCTATAAGTTGGCATTACCACCACAGTTATCAAGCGTTCATAATGTGTTCCATATGTCTATGCTGCGGAAGTACGTATACGACCCTTTGCACATCATCCAATATGTTGATTTGGAATTGAAGGAAGATTTATCTTATGAAGAAAAGCCTGTCAAGATTTTGGCCTACAAGCAGCAGCAACTTAGGAACCGATCCATTCCGATGGTCAAGGTCCAGTGGAGTCGGCGCAGAACTGAGGAGGCAACGTGGGAGTCCGAGGAAGCAATTAGAAAGTTGTATCCCGATTTATCCTAAGGTTGGTTTTTCAATAGATTCGGTGAATTTGGGACCAAATTCCTTTAAGTGCGGAGAGTGTAGCATCCTGAATTTTAAATATTTATATCACCATATTATTCAATTATTTTCTTAGCTCAGATTCTAAAAATTTTATTAAAAATGTAGAAAAATATGCATTTTGTGTAAAATTTAATTTCCAGCAAATTTGTCTTCAAGAAAGAACCCATAATAAAATTGATTAAGGCCCAATTTCACAATTTAAACTAAAAATCGTTGTTTTAAAATACCAAACTACACATTCTTAATCGGACGTAAATTCTTACCCGATTGGACCCCGATTGGAACCAACCCTAGCCCAATAGTAGAGGTTCATTTTTCCTCTAAAAACCCTAACTCTAGAGCCTTCTATTGGCGGCGGCGGCGGATTATAATCCTCCCCGAATTTTTTGCCATTTTTCCTCTTTGGACTCTCCACCCAAATTCGATCGTTTGAAGCATCCATGGACTCTTTAAATAGAGGGCTTTCGACCCCCTGAAACCCTATTTGCTCCGGCGACTGGTTGTGTGATCGATCGTGACCGGACGAGGGCGAATCTGGGTGTTCTAAGAGTGACCGGATTAGGGTTTCGGTGACCCCCTTTCTTCTTCCTCTTTCAAGCGATAAAAGGTAGGTCTCTCTCAGGCTGAACTAAGAATTAATTATACCATCTTGTTCATCTTTATGAGCTCTTTCCTGTGATACCAAATTGCCCAAATTTCATGCATCATGTTGGTCTAATTTCATCGTTTACCCTGAGGTACACTCGAAGGGTTAACATCCATATAAATCCATTTTATGTTTAGTTAAATCACTTTAAACCTTAATCAAAGCATGTGATCTTAGGCGTATTTTCATGCTCTTTCCAATGGTATCTGTTTGCGCAATTATTGTTCACCCTAACGCTTGCAATCAGAATTCAAATCATGGTGTCTTGAGGTTCACTGTCGATGGGGACTCGGGTTGGTAAACGGTCTTACCAGGGACCGCTAGTCATATAGCGGTCGCGCGATAGACCGCTTTCCTGCCCTACTTTTTCAAAAAAAAATATTTTTATATACATCTAACAGCCGTATGATAGACCGCTTTCTACTACTGGCGGTCTCCATATAGACCATTTTTGGCCTCTGGCAGGGAGATTTTTAAAGCCTGATTTATGCGTTTTTACCTTGGGTAGCATGTAATTATGATCAGTAACTATGCAAAATGTAGTATTAACTTGGTATCATGAAATTATACGTTTATTTTCATTATTTACATGAAAAGTTCTTTGATAAGCACCGTTGGACAACTATGTGAATTAATTGAATAAACTTGGTTATCAACTTCATGATCTTATACTTTGCCACATATAAATTGTTTATATTATGATTATGATATCATTATTTGACATTTATGCCACTCCGGTGGAATTGACTGACCGCACCGTTCATGTTTTTCCATGTTTTATATAACCTCAATCTTGTAATAGTTGGGACTCTCCGCCAGATATTCCTTTCGTCGGACTAGGACCACTATTATGAGACCTTCGTAAGTCCCCGTGAGCCTGGGATTCTCACCAGGACGCCGGGCGGGTTGTACCCCAAAGACAAGAACCCACAGACTTGAGTTGATTTACGTTTTGGGCCAGTCCAACATCTGAACTATTCTGAACCTCTAGCAGCCCACCTTGAGACCACTAAGAGACCCTTCACGGCCCAAGGTTAGATCGCTAGTCATTTCTTGGCCTGGTTAGAAGTGGGCTTGGGTTAGTCAGTTTAATCTTGAACCCAGTCAATTCTGACCTGACCAAGTCTTCTCTATTGACTTTGGCTTCATGGGCTGACCTCTGGTTTGGACCCATGCTATCTCAGGTTGAATTGTGGACCTTCCTTCGTCAAATTGAAAAGCCTGGTAGTACTCAACCCTATGCGGTCTAGGGCTAGACCGTTAATCTTGTCCTAGCGGCCCAGGTAATGACTGCTAACGTCGAGATTGAGCGTGTTTTTTCATGTTTTTGTTGTGATAGCAGCCGTATCAAGGGTAGCCTTGGACTGCGAAGAATTGCTTTGATTCATGGTCACTTTGGACTCTCAAGTCATTTCCTTATGATATCTTATTACAATTTTATTTACAATGTCTCTTGATCTTAGAGGTAAGTTCATAAGCTTAAACCTTGGATATCTTAGCCATTTAATGTGGTGAATGTCTAGATTGGGATCTATGATCCAACCCTTCAATGCCAACGCATCATAAGGGCCCGGTCTGGTCCTGGGAGGAGCGCCCGAAAGTGCTTGTGCCCTGGGGAGTTTTTAATGACAAGGTGTGGCATTGCACCGAAGTCCATGACTAGCGTGATTGGTCTATGACATTCTACTTCACTCAATTACTTGCAATTTCTTGCCTGACATGACATGCGTGCTTGTTATGGCCAGTTCCATTATATCTTACTTCAAACCTCGTGAAAGATTCTTGTTATGTAGGCAATTATTCCTACATGAGATCTATTTTTCTAATCTCCCATTTGTTATTTATCGCTTGCCATTTACTTATTGTTGTTCTTTTATCGTATTGTTATACATGCTAAAATGATTAATCACTTAAATTGTGCTTGGTGATAGAGATATAAAATCCTACTGAGCTTGTTGCTCACCACGACTTTCCAATCTTTTCAGGTAGCACGGATGAGGACGTGCGCACCGATGGGGACATGAACGAGTGATCTTGGAGCGCGCCTTTTAGTTTTATGTTGAGTTGATAACTTAGTTAGATATCAGATCCTGTTAAGATTTGAGTCGATGTAATTCTTTTCTTTGATTGATATAGAGTTAGAAAGTCCACAAGTTGTCGATTGTAATAAAGTACTTTTCTTCATTATTATCAATAAAGTTGGTTATTTGAAATTATTAGCCCTGTTGTGTGATCTCTAGTGGCAATGAATGCCCTGATTGACATGAATGATATAACTGTTGCGTTCTGATTTTCCACGTCGGCGTGTGACACCCCATGTCGTCCGGTCGACCGCCCGCCCCGAAGCAGCTTATTTTGACTTTTTATTTCAAGCACAGGGAGAGGTCTTATTTCTCCTTTGTTTAAACACAAACCCTCCATTCATACCATGAATTGTGGATCTGTTCCTTGGCTTGTCCCTTGACCATCTAAGATCTATAAAAACCTCTCATTAGAGTCAAAAACCCTAATCACTTAAGAAGATCAAGAAGGCTATCAAAGCGTGGAAGAGAGCTACTACTATAGCTCCATGAACAGTGCTGTGTCCAAGAGTTCTTTATCCAAGGGCAAGGTTTTCAAGATCATCTGCAGGCCATTCAAGTGAAGGTCTAGCTGAGGAGGAAGCTTCAACCAATATCATCTTCATCCACTAAGGGGGAGCTTAAATCTGAGTTTTTCATTTTGTGTTTCTCCCTTGTTTTTCATCAAGCTTCAAGTGTGTGATCTTGAACATTTAAACACTTGTGTGTGTGTGGATCTATGCAGATACGTGTGTGTGTGTGTGTGTGTGTGTGTGTGTGTGTGTGTGTGTGTGTGTGTGTGTGTGTGTGTGTGTGTGTGTGTGTGTGTGTGTGTGTGTGTGTGTGTGTTTCTTCTAATCTTCACATATCTTCGTGATTCGATGCTTGTGAACCTTCGTGGGAGTTCTGAACTCCTCGCATGTGTATGTGTGTGTTTTGATCTTGTAATCCTTTACAAGATAGTGTAAGAATCCTCACTGATCATGAGGGGTGGACGTAGGTTGCCATTGTTGCATCCGAACCACCTAAAAATCACTGTCCATTGTGTGGTTTGTTCCTTTTCTTCTATCCCCATTCTGTGCAGCACACACGTCGATTAATTTGGTTATATTGTTTAAGTTAGATCTAGCATAATTTATCATTTTCATATTAGATCTCGGGTATATTAAAAGGTGGGTTCGGATCGGCAAGGCAAACCTTGTCAGGAAGATAACATCTTGCATGAGGAGAATCTCCAGATTCTCCTCACGCAATTCTCACCTCCGCAATCGTACCTACGATCGGTTGAGTGCGATAGATTTTATTAGATCTGAGTGTTTTCATATAGATCTGAAATTCATTACGGTTATTATTTATACTTATTTGAATTGGGCTAGATTTTGTTAAAAGTTTGTAAATACCCAATTCACCCCCCCCTTGGGTGTCATTGATCGCGGGACTTCAATATGTCTATGATCCATTCCACATTATCTCTTATGATAATTTGGAGATTCAAAAAGATTTGACGTACGAACAAAAGCCTCAGAAAATCATTGATCGAGAGGTACGTTAGCTTCAAAATAAAACCATTCCCATGGTAAAAGTTTGGTGGAACAAGGGATCGGAACAAGATGCTACATGGGTGACGGAAGAAGCTATGTGCAGGAGTTTTCCCGAGCTATTCAACTGTAAGTACACTCTCCATAAAATCCATATATTGAATTTGAGGATCAAATTCTCTTAAGTGGGGGATGGTGTAATACCCAAAAAAATTTATGTAAGGTATTTTAGAATTTTCTAGAGTTTTCCTCAGATTTTTTAGATTTTTCTAGAAATAAATGGATTATTAAATAGATTTTACACATGATAAATGAGTTAATAAAAGAATTAAGAAATTAAAATGGGAACTATACTAATTAATGGACCAGACCCATTTAAATAAGCCCACATGGACTAAATTATGATTTTTGGACCTTGGCCCATATTGTAGAAGCATGGACTAGTATATTTACGGAATTAAAGGGATAAATGGAGTAATAATGGAGATAATATCAAAATGAGTTTGAAGAATTTCAAATTCGGCGCCCAATTATAGAAACAGTCTATCGAGCGACCGCCTGAGGAATGAAACGGTCTCTAGACGACTGCTTCTATCTCCAGATTCCGTGAATGGAAGAAGGCATGAAAGAATGGGAACTTTGGCATCCTAATCACCTAGGATCGATGCTATCCCCTGGATGGATGAGTCTAGAATGCTTGAGGATTGAACTGAAAACATAAATGGGACTCTAGGTTCGTTCTAATCCACGAAACCCTAGCTAAACCCTATAAATAGACCTAAGGTTTCACATGCGCGACCCTTATGTTTGGCTCGCGTGGAACTAAGGTAATGAAGCATTATTTGAGGTAGGTTCCTTAGAGTATTTTGTTCATAATAGTAAGGTCTGACTTCCTCAAAATTTTGTTCTATGAGATCAAGCCAACAAGTAGTTAGAGGCCTGCAAAGATGCTGGTTCAGTACAAGCAACCCAGGAACTTGTGCGACCGAGCCAAATTGATCAGCAAACTAGAAGCCCTAAATGAGGTAATTAGATAGAGGTTCTTTAGAACTATTTGTTCCTTTTAGTACCCTTTTCTTACCCTCAAAATTTTGTAGCTTTAGGTGAAGGGAATCAGGACTTAGAGGGGCATGAAGTTGCTGGTTCGGTTCAGGATGAGCAGAACTAGGGTTGACTTCCAGCGCTAAATTTGAAGTCTAAGGCCCAAATCAGAGGTAGGTTATCTCATGAAAGGCTTAAACATGATCTTAGCAGTAAAAGCTCTCAATTTCTAGTCGTTTTCATGCATTGTACGTGGAGTAATTTGTATTTTATTGGGACTGCGTAGTTAGTTCATTAATCATGCATGGACCTAACCTTATTGAGATAAATATAGAAAATTCTTATATATTTCATGTCAACCCATGCATATCTATGGTTTAAGTCCTTCTATCATGTCTTAGAAGCATGTTTTAATTGATTACCATGCATCCATTTACCCTAGATTAGCTTGTATTTTAGTTTTAGTGTTGTTTACAATAGACAGGAAGAAACGGTCTACCTGAGACTGCCTGAGCCACATAGCGGCCCTACGATAGACCGCTAGGCCCTTTAAAATGGTTCTTAAGTGACCGCTTTTGTTTTCTGAGTTCTGTAATTATGTTAACCCGAAACATAATGCAGAGGAGCCTTATTTATCTTATGGTAAGCTTAGCTAAATAGGTCTTATCCTTGTTTTAAGAACCATATTCTTATATTTGGTTATGTTAGTTAATCATCTTAGTTGATTTCATGTTCTTTATGCACTTTGGAATTGTTTTAAAGTTATGTTAATTTCATGCCAAAACTTATACTCTTATATTGATGAATATAATTTTCATATACTTGACCAGTTTTGATTGCTATTTTATCACGATCTCTTCTCATCTACGAGTCATTTTCATAAGTACATGGTATATATTCCGGTATGTGACCATTAGATACACTTTGTACTATAGGTACACAATCTTGGACTTGTGAACCTCTCTGCCAGATATTCCTTCTGTCGGACTAGGGGATTATGTTTCAAGGCCTCCGTAAGACTCCGCGAGCCTGTAATTCCCACTAGGACGACAAGCTGGTTCTATCCTCAAAGCCCAAATTGCCTAGAAAGCACTCACATGATCGGTGTTTTACTTTCTGTACTCTGGTTAATTGCGGCCCAATAGGAGACCGTTAATATTACTGAGCGGTCCTAATCAGACCGTCTTTGTCATGAAATGGCCCCCTGGCGACTGTTATTCTCGAGAATCCTTCAAAGTGCCAATCTTCTTTTCATTCTGGTTGACAGAGTTAAATGCGGCCTTTACTGGACTGTTATTATCTATCATGCGGCCTTACTGTGACCGTTTTATTCTGGAAACGGCCTAGTATATGACCATCTTTCTCTGTCTTGTTTTAACCCAAGGTTTGACCTAGGGGTTGTCTAAATTTTGTTCTTGGGTGATCTTAGAATTATCTGAATTCCAAACTTATGTATAATATGTTAAAGTTAAGATATTCACCGTTATGCTGCTGGAATACCGCCGTAGCATAATGTTCATTTAATTCTTCTTTGAAATCTCATGTTCGTAATTGAAGTGTTCTTACCTTGATATTGTCATCATTAAACTATCATTAAACTTGTTACGTTATTGGCTATACTTTATTGTTATATCTCGTGGAAGTAGCTGGATTTATAACTTGAAGATGCAAGATCGGGCACGAATTGTGTCCAAGGGCAGCATGCTAGTCCCCACGATCGATGGTCAGAAACATGCTATAAACCATGGGGTACGATGATAATGTGTTGCATTGTGCCGAGAGTACTTTCTCTTATAAATGAGTGAAGAACCACGAGACTCGTTATGAAATTGCATGTTTGTTAATGACTTGCTAGTACATAGCCTTTACAAGGTTGTGTAAGTACTTTCTCGATACATGCTCGTACTTTTTTATTCATGAAAGGCCAAAAGTATATCTACATGATTGAATCTTACCTATTCATGTACTCGACTATGCTCAAATATCTCGTGACTCTATATTCTTTGTTATTTTGTTTTATGACGTATTGTTTATCGCGTGCTCATTTCGACCTTAATTCTAGAGCTAAAGCATTAATCACTTAAATATCACCTTCATGTTGATACGAAGATACCTACTCGGCATGTGTGCTCATACCTATTTTCTTATCTTTTTAGGAAATACTAGTGGATCGGATTCGAATTATGCTAGTAGTGGGTCTGAGAGCGATTGAAGGTCCATTAGAATGAGAGAAGTCCTAGTTATTTAGTGTCCAGTCAAATCAGATTGTAATTTTTGATTTTCTTGAGTCATAATGGGAAAAGATGTAAAGTAGTGACTTTATGTAATTTTGATTATGATTATAAAATAAAGTTGGAAGTTTTAAGAAAATTACTTATGCAATTACTTTCATGTGATTGTCTTGCGCTTTGATTACTTGCTTACGAGAGGCTTACCATGTCGGCTGTTCACGTTCCCCGAGGATTCTTCCACTGTATTCATAGCTCGGGGCATGACAGACATGACGCCGGGTTGACATCTATCTTGCATATGTGGCCATTGTTCCAGATCTTCCGTCTGAGCAAGTTTGGTCGACCTCGGCATATCATCGAGTCGACGTCTATAACCTTCTCTGGCCTAGACATCATGTCTCTGCCAGATTGGTTAGGCTCGACGTATTGTCAGGTTGACATCTGCATCCACATATTCTTCGCTTGGCTCAGGCCTCACGCCTCTACCGAGTTCATTGGCTTCGACATGATGTCAGGCCAACATTTATCTCATATATTCTTCCCTTGGCCTAGACCCCACGTCTTCGCCAAGTTGGCTGACTTCGATAGTCTGTCAAGTCAACATCTATATTCTTCCCTAGCCCAGACCCCATGTCTCTCCCACGGTGGTTGACTCTGACATGACTTCGAGTCAACATCTATACTCCATACTCTGCCCTTGTCTTGGACCTTCCGTCTGAGCAAGGTGGGCTTACCTCGACATATCGTCAGGTCGACGTCTATATTCTGCCCTGGCCTAGACCTCACATCTTTGCCAAGTTGGTTGACCATGATGTACCGTCAGGTTGACATCTATAATCTGTATTCTACCCTTGGTTCAAACCTCTTGTCTGAACAAGGTTTGCTAACTTCGACACGATGTCGGGTTGACCTCTATGTCTCACAATCGGCCCTTACTTCGGACTTTCCGTCCGAATAAAGTTCATTGACCACGACATGTCGTCAGGTCAACATTTACTTTTTCTATTCTGCCCTAGTTCAGACCTTCTGTTTGAGCAAGTTCGTTGGCTTTGACATGATGTCGGGTCGATAGCTATATCCCATATTCTTTCCTTGGCTTAGGTCTCACGCCTCTGCCAGGTTCATTAACTCCGAAATGTTATCGAGCTGACATCTAAATATTCTATCATCGGTATCTAAGCCGATAGCTCTCCACTCATCGGCATCTAAGCCGATAGCTTTTCCATAAGCTTTTTTAAACCATTGGCATCCGAGCCAACAACTTTTTAGTTATTGGCGTGTAACGCCCGAGAATTTTCTAGGAATTTTCTGGGATTTAATATAGTTATTAAGCATTTAAATAGACTTAATGAGCTATTTAATGAATATAGGTCTATTTAATAATTATTTAAAGGCCCAGATATTATGTTAAGTTTAAATCCACCTAATTAGGCCCACAAGACCCAAATCCAAGTGCTTTAGGCCCAAGCCATTGCTAGAGCCATACTTAAGGTAAATTACGGAATTAAGTTGGATAAATAGACCAAAAAGGAAATAATTACTTGCTAAATCCAAAAATCCAAAAATTTTGGACTTAATGCCTAAAAGCGGTCTATCTGATCGAGACCCTCGATTTACATCTAAGTGTTGAAAGGGTCTACAACATTCATTAGGGACCCGGTTGAATTTTAGCACCGCATTCCACCCACAAACTGATGGTCAAACTGAAAGAACCAATCAGGTGGTGGAAGATATGCTCCGAGCATATGTACTTGATTTTGGTGGAAGTTGACATGACCACTTGCCTCTAGTGGAATTCTCCTACAATAATAGCTATCAACTTAGCATTAAAATGGCACCATTTGAAGCCCTATATGGTAGGAGTTGCCGCTCACCTATATGTTAGAGTGAGATTGGGGAAAAGTAATTTCTAGGCCCGGAACTCATTCGGTATACTATTGAAAAAGTTAAGATGATTCAAGAAAGACTCAAGATGGCTCAAGATAGGCAAAAGTCTTATGCTGATAATTGAAGGTGTGACATGAAATTCCAAATAGAAGACCACGTATTCCTCAAAGTTTCTCAGGGTCGAGATATCTGAAGATTCGGCATCAAAGGTAAACTTACTCTAAGATTTATAGGCCCTTTTGAAATTCTTGAGAGGGTTGGTGAGATTGCTTATCGACTAGCCTTGCCTCCTCAACTAGCATGAGTTTATAACGTCTTTCAAGACGCAATGCTAAAAAGGTACATCCATGATCTATTCCATGTCATCATTTATGATAACCTAGAGATACGGGAAGACTTGACGTGTTAGGACCACCAATTTGGGCACTGGCCCAATTGGGTATAATTCAGACCCATTAACACAATGGACTAGAAATCTAAACAGAAAATTGAAGGATGCTTAGGGAATTCATAACTTAACCAAGGAAGGTAGGAATTAGGTGAAACCAAAGCCCATGCGATGGCCATTGGGTAAGGAACAACTTGGATGAAGATTATAACTTCTGAAAAATAGGCCTAATAGGGGATATGATGGAGTTTATGATAATAGGTAGAAATAGTTACAACAAACACTATCATTTGTTGAAATAAGGATATCTTGGCCCATAGTTGTCCAAATGGGCTGAAACTAGGTCCATTAGAAAGCTAGGGCCCTTATCCCGAACTCTTCTGTTGAGATGGAACCCCAATTCACACCAGAATCCTGGGTTCTGAGCCCCTTGTCACCAGCTATCATGGAGAGGTGTGACTATTGGGAGAATCCGACAGTAAATAATTAGAAATTCATAACTTCACTTGTAAACAAATAAATGACATATAACTAATGCCATAATCTTGAATGGGATGTTAGCTACATCTTTTATGTTTAAGTCAAAGCAAAATTCTTCCTGGATGCTAGAGTTATACCCGAATTAGCTCGGGCTACCGAAAGGTCACGTGACTGTTGGGAAAAATTCACACATAAATAATTACAAATTCATAACTTCGTTTGTAGTTATTCAAATGACTTGAAACCAAGTCTATAATCTCTTATGGGGTGTTGGATACATCTTATATGTTGAGATCGATGCCAAATTCAGCCTGGCTACTAGAGTTATACCCAAACAACCTTGGGCTACCGAAAGGGTGCGACTACAACAGGGGAGAATGAATGTTAATGTTGAGAAAATCATAACTCACGCTAGGGTTGATGAAATTCGATGAAACCATGTCCCATGGTTAGATCTAGAAGTCCTCTCGACTTCATCTGAAGATGTCCTAACCCATATCTCAACAGAAGAGCGCGTCCACCTGGATTTATGACAAATGGCCGAAGAGTTGCGACTGTTCAAATCCCGAAGAGGTGCATGGCCTTAACTCTCTCCAACTAGCAACCTTGGGAGCGGGATTGAGCCTTGTGGAATGTGGGAAAACTCTTGGGAGGCTTGAAATCGATATAAGAAGGTGGGTTTCATGGGTAGTAAGCCTTTAGCAACCATTCTCCTCAACTATCCACCATCTACGGTCGTTCTTGTGTGAGTAAGAGGGCGAGGGACCTTGACTCTGCATGAGAGGACGATCCGACGCATGGTGGACGATCCGACACATGGAGGATGATCCTGCAGCGCCCTAAGATGAAGAGAAAAAATTTGGGAGGATCTGGGGTGTGGATCTCATCCCCGGATTGTCGGTTTAACACTTTGAAGGTAGGCACCTAACCTCAAATCTTAGTGGGGAACGATGCATTAGAATGGTTTTTAAGTAGTTTCTATACGCTAAAAAGAGACTAAAGGTATGTGGGATCATCTTGCAATCATCAAGTTTTTGTTTATCAGGCTTGTGGTTCAGTTTGAATCCTAATTATTCACGTTAAGACCTCAAGTCGGACATCGTTTCTGTTGCATCAGTACGGCACCATAGCTCATTATGGAGTCACTTATGTTTTGTGTTTGTCATGACATGTAGACAGGGGCTAGGGAATCATTAGCATGATGAAATATGTCCAAATGCACGAAGGAATATCATAAATAGATTCTATAATCTGAAAATTTTGTAACAGCCCTCCTTCTCTTTTCAAAAATCATGATTTCCTGCCCAGTTCGGTTCTGTCTGCAAGCAGAAGTCGACTTCTGGCCCTGTCAGAGTCGACTCCTGCCTGTGTGCCTTGCCAGTCCAGGTTCTGTCTGCAGGTAGAAGTCGACTTTTGGCCCTATCAGAGTCGACTTTCACCTATGTGCCTGCCCAGTTCAAGTTTTGGGTGCTGACATAAGTCAACTTCTGACCCTACAGAAGTCGACTTATGCCCTGCATATACTGTTCTGTTCCAGTTTTCCAGAAACCAAGAAAAGGAGATTTTTGAACGGCCATTTTGATTCTGAAAAATATATAAAAATGGAAAATGACAAAGAACCAAGCTGGTAACCTACTGTAAAAATTTCGTGCTCATAGAAATTCTGCACTTATAGTTATGAATTATTTTCTACACATGTGTAACCTTGAAATAAACTTGTTCTCTTTTATACAGAAACCTTGCTGATAATATGATCATGTTTTGCTCCACAACAGTAATTTTATAAGTATGATTAGCCCACTTAAACCATATGGAAGCATGCTTATGTTATGATAAGATAAGATTAAAGTATGATACGAATATTGTAATATGAATATGAATGCGAATGCGAATGCGAATATGATGTGAATGTTATGAATGGAAAACAGCAACATTCTATGAGGTTGGACTTCGGTCCCTTCTGCGGGACAGCGACACGTAATGCCGCGGAAGTAAAAGAACCCAGGGGACAACGAGATGTAACGCCCTGATTGAAGTCCTATGATTCAGCCGTTCGTTCTGTGGGACGGTGATACGTAACGCCACAGAACTCGGGGGACAGCGAGACGTAACGCCCCGGGCAGTAGGAGTCTAGGTGGGAGTTCGCTCTCGGGTCTGCACAGTACTCTTTCATTCGTTTATGTGTGTATGGGCCTCCTGTGTTTGAGGCGACTGTTTGGTTCCATGAATAAAGAAAATGTGAAACTCATGAAAATATGATAATGTGTAACTACTCATTCACCGTGGTTTTGGGTGCATGCATAGGTATCTTATATGATAGCTAATACATGTATTTTTCTCGTATGAATTATTTAAAATAGATGGTAATGAATGGATCATTGAGTAACATTAGATTTTTACCTTTGGGATTGAACTGCTATTTATCTAGATTGGAGCAGGGTTCGGTCGACTGACATGGGCATTTCGGTCGACCGAAATTGCCAGTGTTGGCCGGTCTGTAACTTGTTACAGTTCGATCGATCGATGGCCTAGTTTGGTCGACCGATTCCTGGGTCCTTGCTAGACCATTATGTGGGTCACCTTGGAAGGTTCTAGAAAGATTATGAGGGTCTTTTATACTTTTTTATCGTTAATATTTGAATCATATATATGATTGGATATATGAATGTGAGTTAACCCCGATTTGATTAGGCTGCCTACTAAGCGTCACACACACCCCCTTGTGACACCCGCTTTCAGGAGACATGGTGAAGGAGGTCGAGGAGGAAGCTGTGGCCGAGGAGTAGTTCTAGTCCTGCTTGTGTCAGGGTGGGCTATGGATATTTACCTTTCATTGTATAGCTAGTTTGTAGATTGGTGAACATGTATGGACTTATATGTATTTGGACAATGGGCATGTAACTTTTGGGATTATGAATGGTTGATATGCCAATTACATTTCATGTGATTATGGTTTCTCTCTCTCTCATTCGTATATATATATATATATTTGCTTCCGCGATACGTACGACGTAATGTCTTGAGGTCCGATGGAAGAAAAGAAAAAAAATAAATATGCCCATAAATTGGGAATTGGATCTCGGGGCGTTACATGACGTACAAGCAAAGGCCACTCAAGATAATTGAGAGAGAAGTACGTCAGCTTCGAAATAAAAATATTCCCATGGTCAAAATCCAATGGAGCAAATCCTAGGCGCACGAGGTGACATGGGAAACGGAAGAAGCTATGCACAAAAGATTTTCATAGATATTTGAATGTAAGTACACTCTCCTTAAAAACCACATGCACTAAATTTGGGGACCAAATTCTTTTTAAGTGGAGGAGGGTGTAATGCCCGAGAATTTTTTAGGAAATTTCTGGGATTTAATATAATTATTAAGTATTTAAATATATATATGATGTATTTAATGAATATAGATCTATTTAATAATTATTTAAAGGCCCAGATATTATGTTTAGTTTAAATCCACCTAAATAAGCCCACAAGACCCAAATCCAAGCCCTTTAGGCCTAAGCCATTGCTAGAGCCGTAATTAGCGTAAATTACAGAATTAAGTTGGATAAATAGACCAAAATGGGGATAATTAGTTGCTAAATCTAAAAATTTTAAAATTTTGGACTTAATGCCTAAAGCGGTCTATCGCACGACCTCTACTATACAAAGGCAGTCATGAGACGACCGCTACTATGTTCCGACTACGGGCTTTGTAGAAACATAAAAATCTTGGATCTTTGGCAACCAAATCACTTTGGACCGAAGCTATCTGGCATGGGAGACTCTCTAGAACACTCTAGGGATAAATTCTACCCCAATTTAGGACTCTAGATCCGATCTAATCCCCAAACCCTAGGTAAACTCTATAAATAGGGTTCCAGTTCGAACTGCGCAAACCCTTGTTTTGGCTCGCAAAGTGCGACGGTAATTAGACGGTATCTCAGGTTGGTTCTTTAGAAGATTTTGTTCTCTTAGTTTTATCTAACTTCCCTCCAATTTTTGTGCTAGAAGACCCAACCGTTGAAGAATTAGGGCGTCTGCAAGTCACTGGTTTGCTACAGGCTACATAGGAGCTAGTGCGCCGGTCCAGTGAAGATTAGGAGATTAGAAGCCCTGAACAAGGTTAGTTAACATTGTGTCTTTAGAACTTTTTGTTCCCCTTTCTATCATCTACCTACCCTCCTATTTTCACAAATTTAGGTCAAGAGAATCAGAAGATAGAGGGGCGGGAAGTTGCTGGTTTGGCAAAAGACGTGCAGGAACCTCAGCGATCTTCTAGTTTGAAATTCTAAGTTTAAAGCTTGTCACAGAGGTAGGTTATCTCGTGGTTGGCTAGAATAATATGTCAGGAGTAAATGCCCTTTGCTTTCTCCTATTTTCATTGATTATGCATGGAGTATTTTATGTTTTTATGTCATTGCGCAATTAGGGATTTCAAAGCATGCATGTCCCCACACCTTAAAGGAAAAAGACGTTAATCATGGCTTAAATTATACTACTCATGATCCACCATGACCTATCATGTTATTTTTAATGTTTAGCATGCTTTTCACACATTATGTACCCTAGAATAGGCCTCAAATAGTTCTAAACACCTTCTGCCCGTAGTAGGCAGAAGGCGGTCTTTCCAAGACTGCTAAAGTACAATAGCGGTCCCAGCAAGACCGCTACTACCAAAAACGGTCCTCTCGAGACCGCGTTAGTTTCCTGTGTTCTGTATTTTGTTAACCCGAAATAGATTGCAGAACATCCCTATTAACCATATGTTAAGCCAAGATAATTAAGTTTTATTCCTAGTTATGATACTGCATTCATGAACTTGGTTAGGTTAACTATTCATCTTGATTGATTTCATGTTCCTTATGCACTTTGAACCTATTTTTAGCTTATGCTAATTTCATGCCAAAAACATATATTCTTGTACTAATGATCATATTTTTAAATGCTTCATAGACTTGTTTAAGTGATGTTTTGATCGCTGTTTTACCACGATCCCTTCTCATTTGTAGTCTTTTCTTAAGTACATGGTGCGTACCCCGGTGCGAGGCCATTAGATACACTTTTGGACTTATCTTGGACTTGTGATCCTCTCCGTTGGATATTCCTTCCACGGGACTAGGTGATCTTATTTCAAGGCCTCCGTAAGTCTCCATGAACCTGGGATTCCCACTAGGACGCCGAGCTGATTGTACCCTCAAAGCCCAATTATCTAGAAAGCACATACACTACCAGTGTTTTTCTGAGTCCTGGATATAAGCGACCCTCGGGAGACCGCTACTATCTAGTAGCGGCCAGTCCATGACCGCGTCTGTCCTGAGTTTTCTTACTTCGATCCTTTCTTGTTCTGGCATCGACCCATTACAGACACGGTCCCGAGCTGACCGTCTATTTACAATAGCGGTCTTGTCTTGACCACGTATGTCCAGAAACGGTCCAGGAACGACCATGTCACGCCCCGAGTGCGGAAGATACTCGGATATGAGCGACGAGTTTATATCAATCATGTCAATCAGAGTAGTAGTGTATTCGACACCAAAACAGAGATGCGTAAAATAGAAGGATAACCCAATCCTTTATTTCATAATGGATAGACTATTACAAATCCAATACTCTATTCAATTAAAAAGGAAAAGTACATAGTTGACTCAAGAAAATAGGAAAAAGACTAGATGACACTTGGAAAAGCTCTAGCTCTTTCACTCTTGACTTTCCCCATCAGATTGACCTTCTTCGTCAGACTTGCCTGAAAAGTAGGGAACACACGGAGTGAGCGAACGCTCAGTAGGAAATTATATCTCAAGCGCTAGCAAGGGGTTTAAATAATTACATTTTTCATGAATGTACTATAACTATGCATGCTCGCATAAAACGACAAGATAGAGAGAGAATTTATCAATAAGACGGCAAGATGAACTAGTCATGAGCTTTCAAGAAAAGATAACAAGATATTCAAGCAAGTACTTCTTAGCAAGTCATGTCAAGAACTTTGGCTATCATGTATCAAGCAAGCAAGTAATTACCCTTTCTCGGGTCACGCAATTCATGTCAAGTCAAGTACGAGTCAAGTACAAGATTTGTGTGGAATGTCCAATCAAGCTAGTCATGCACTCGGTATAATGCCAGATACCTTATCATTCAACTCCCATGGGCACAAGTACTTTCGGGTGCTCCTCCCAGGACCAGATCGGGCCCTATATGCGCAGGCATTTATCATGTATATTTGACATCCACTCTTGTATATATATATATAGCCAATAGGGAATTTCAACAATTTAAGCTTGTAGACACGTAGGATAACTTTGAGAGAATGGAGTCCAAAAATACGACATTGGACATAGATAGGCGATAACAACGGTACAATCACGATGAACGATGAAACTAGGTGGAATTAGGTTCCCTTAACTCGGGTACCATGACAAACAAGTATGGACATTCTTTATATAGAATTGAGGTCCACATGAACAGTACATCAAAGGCAAGATACCCTCATTCTTATTATAGAATTGAGGTCCACAAGAACATCAACAAATGGCATGATATCATCATCCCATTAAGAATTCTCATGATATACTCTTTGCATATCATAAGGGCCGGTATACCATGTTTTCTTTAGAGTGACATGGCATTCAATAGTGTAATGGGTTTTCAGGGTACAACCAGCTCAGTCGACCTTGAGGGATTCCAAGGTACGAGGAGTCTTACGGAGGTCTCTATGACTAACTCGCTAGTCCAAAGGAACGGAATGTCCAATGGAGAGCTTGTATGTCAATGAGAATTGAGGGTGATCGATAAAACATCATGAAACGTGGGACTATACTCACGGAGTGGAGATATAGTGCCGATATACATATATATAGATATATTGAAACCATCGGTTATCAGAAACAGGGTAAAAATATTTTTACAGGAAAATAACGACTTAAGTAAAGTCACTACTCAAGTAAATAACGCCTTCAGTAAGGGCGTTTATCTATTTTACATTTTTGCAAATTTTCAATATTTCCGTATTTTACCGAAAACGCGCCCTGGTAAGGGGCGTTTAATTAAAATTTGACGACGTATGCAATGGTCGTTCATTCTTTACCTCTATTTTTGCAGAATATATATTTTCAGTAATTTATCAGAAACACGCCCTGGACAGGGGCGTTACTTTTAAATTCACGCCCTGAACAGGGGCGTTAGTCAAGTGAGAGACGACCTATACAGGGTCGTGTATTTCAAGAATTTACAATTTTTCAAGTATTGAAATTTCCAGAAAACGAGATATGGTCATGACAGGATAATATCAGGATGCACTGATTTAGAATCATGTTTAAGTGAATATTGGACTAATTAACATGGGTAATTATCAGGTAATTAAATTGACGTCTGTGTACAGGGCGTCAAATCTTTTGAATTGACGACCTTGTCAGGGTCGTTTATTTAAATAGCGCCCTAGTCTGGGTCGCGTATAAAATTAGCGCCCTTGGAAAGGGCGTTTCTTTCCAACAATAGAACTTTTAAAACTCGTGAAAACTATATGCATGAACTAATATATATGGTTTAATATAGTTATTATGGTGATTTGGGCTACAGTGCTTGAGAAAACCTACCTTGATGATGATAAACTGACGGATGAACAGATGTAGGTTCTGAACGATACTCTGTTTTATAAACAGAGTCTTTTTGAAGCTTTCGATCCTAATAGCAGCAGCAAGGGTAAATAAGAGGATGTAGATGAAGAATCCTCAATACTTCAATCAACCGGGTTCACTTCTACAGACAACCTGTAGAGACAGAAGAACGAAGAAGAAGATATTAAAATCTTCTTATACGTAACCGAAAGCAAGGGGAAAGAACTTACTTGTTCTTCGGAAGACAGCAGCTTTCAACCTGTAATCAGAGAAGAGTATGAAGAATCATTAGTTCTTCATGCGTTGATCGAACACAATATAAGGAAGAAGGAAGAAGAAGAACCTGCTGTTCTTCGCATACCTTTGAAAACTCCGAACGCCAAATAGCGTTCTCGGTTCAAGCAGAAGGTTATTTATAAGATATTGGAAATCCTAATAAGGTTAGTGTTCGATTGGAAGTAATACTTCCATGATAGAGTTATTACTACATTCGAACTCTTTCTCATAGTTATCAACTTACCCTGGATAGACTCCGGGGTCGAACGAAACTCGAACTGAATTAGCGACCTAGGTCAGGGCGTCGAATTTAAATTGACGCCTTGTCAAGCGTCGTTTCTTGTTGAAACGCGTCCACGCAAGGGACGTTACGCTAACTTGCCCTTTTTATTTATTTTGGTCGTTTGAAATTTGACGCCTTGATGTGTGGGCGTCCTTTCTCAAAACACGCCTTAGGTAAGGGCGTTTTATTTTAAAGTAGCGCCTATATCTGAGGCGTTATTTTCATCAGGGTTTAATTATTTTTATTCCAAGCTCTTTCGTTTATTTACTAAATCTTTTAATCTATTTTGATTTATTTATTCCTTTTAAATTTATCAGGGTTGCTACACCCTCCCCCACTTAAAAAGAATTTGGTCCCCAAATTCCATATCATATATTTACATTTGGAGAGTGTAGAGTATGTACCTTCTAAAATAAATCTGGAAATTGTTTCCTCATAGATTCCTCGGTCTCCCATGTCGCTTCATGTTCTGAATTCTTATTCCATTGTACCTTTAGCATGGGAATAACCTTATTCCTTAGGGTACGTACTTCTCGATCTAAGATCTTCATAGGCTTCTGTTCATACGTGAAATCTTTCTGGATCACTAGGTCTCCATATTCAATAATATGTGATGGGTCATGTACATACTTCTTCAACATAGATATGTGGAACACATTATGTATCTCGGACAATTGAGGAGGCAATGCGATGCGGTAAGCAACCTCGCCAACTCTTTCTAGAATTTCAAAAGGTCCGATAAATCTTGGTGTAAGCTTGCCTTTAACACCAAATCTTCGTATTCCACGTCCAGGCGATATCTTGAGAAATACATGATCTCCAATTTGGAATTCGAGATCTCTTCTTCTTGTGTCGGCATAAGCCTTTTGCCTTGTCTGAGCTACTTGCAATCTTTCCCTGATTACTTGTATCTTCTCAGTTGTATCCCTTACCATGTCTGGACCTAACAGTTGTTTCTCTCCAACTTCATTCCAGCACAAGGGTGATCGGCAACTCCTTCCGTATAAGGCTTCAAAAGGTGCCAGTTGTATACTTGCCTGGTAGCTATTATTGTACGCAAATTCGACCAGAGGCAAGTGATCATGCCAGTTTCCATCAAAATCAGTAATGCATGCTCTAAGCATATCTTCAACTACTTGATTTGTTCTTTCGGTCTGACCATCCGTTTGAGGATGAAAAGCTGTACTAAAATTAAGTCTCGTCCCCAACGAATGTTGTAGTCCCTTCCAAAAATGAGAAGTAAAACGGGGATCTCTGTCAGACACGATTGAAACAGGAATACCATGTAATCTGACTATTTCCTTGATGTATAGTGCAGCTAAGACATCAACTGACCATCGACTCTTGATTGGCAAGAAATGCGCGGATTTGGTCAATCGGTCAATGATAACCCATATTCCATCATGTCCTCTTTTTGATTTAGATAAACCCATGATGAAATCCATACCAATATCCTCCCACTTCCATTTAGGGATATCTAGAGGATGTAGCTTTCCAGCAGGCTTTTGGTGTTCCGCCTTGACTTGTTGGCATGTGAGACAGCGTGATACATAGTCCGCTATTTCTCTTTTCATGTTGGGCCACCAAAAATTTCTTTTCACATCTTGGTACATCTTGGTAGATCCAGGATGAATCGTATACCTTGATCTGTGAGCTTCATCTAAGATCTTCTTTTTCAATTCTGGGCAGTCCGGTATACAAGTTCTATTCTTGAACATTAATCTTCCATCAGAAGCTAGTTGGAAGTCCGATTGTCCTTCTAATCTGCCCTTGATTTCTACTAATGCAGGATCATCATCCTGAAGTGCTTGTATCTCAGATAATAAATCTGACTGTATGCTTACATGAGATAATGTGACACATCTAGGGTCCGTGTCCATGCTTATATTGAGTTCAGAGAATTGTTCTAGCAATTTCCATTCTTGAATCAGACAATTGGCTAACAGTGCTCTCGGCTTTCGACTAAGGGCATCTGCTACATGATTACCCTTTCCGGGATGATATTGTATATTGAAGTCGAAGTCCTTGAGATATTCCAGCCATCGTCTTTGCCTCATATTTAGTTCCTTCTGTGAGAAAAGATATTTGAGACTCTTGTGATCGGAGTATACAGTAAACTGTACTCCATAAAGGTAATGTCTCCATATTTTGAGTGCAAATACTACCGCGGCCAATTCTAAGTCATGGACGGGGTAGTTCTCTTCATGCTTCTTTAATTGACGAGAAGAGTAGGCTATCACCTTCCCTTGTTGCATTAGAACACACCCGAGGCCAATGCCAGAAGCATCAGTGTATACCTCGAACTTTTCTCCTTCAATTGGCAATGCTAAGATAGGAGCTGTAGTAAGATGATCCTTGAGAGTTTGGAAGCTTCTCTCACATTCCTCATCCCATTCATAACGGATCTCCTTGCGAGTTAACCTCGTAAGTGGCACGGCGATTTTTGAGAAATCCTTGATGAATCGCCTGTAATAGCCGGCAAGACCTAAGAAACTTCGGATCTCGCTAGCATTGGTCGGTCTTTCCCAGTTCCTTACAGCTTCAACCTTTGATGGGTCTACAGACAAGCCATCCTTTGATATAACATGTCCGAGAAAAGTCACTTCTTCAAGCCAGAATTCACACTTGCTAAGTTTTGCATATAATTGATTTGTCCTCAATATTTGTAATGCAATCCTCAAATGTTCCTCATGCTCTTCCTTGGTCTTGGAATAAATCAATATATCATCAATAAAGACCACCACGAATTGATCCAAATAAGGCCTGAATATACTATTCATTAACTGCATAAAGGCAGCAGGGGCATTCGTTAGTCCGAAAGGCATAACAACAAATTCATAATGGCCATACCTGCTTCTGAATGCGGTTTTATGAATATCCTCGTCCTTGATTCTTAGTTGGTGATATCCGGACCTAAGATCAATTTTGGAAAAGTACATGGATCCTGAAATTTGATCAAACAATTCATCGATTCTCGGCAGTGGATACTTGTTCTTGATAGTGAGATGATTCAATTGTCGATAGTCGACGCATAACCTCATGGATCCGTCTTTCTTCTTTACAAATAATACAGGCGCTCCCCACGGGGAAGTACTTGGTCTAATGAATCCTTTCTTAATGAGTTCCATCAATTGCTCCTTTAACTCCTTGAGTTCAGCAGGTGACATCCTATAAGGTGCCTTTGAAATCGGACCAGCACCAGGGACTAAGTCAATGGTGAAGGCCACTTCTCTTTGCGGGGGTAATCCCGGCAAATCTTCCGGAAACACGTCCGGAAATTCTTGTACCACTGGAATGTCTTCTAGCTTAATCTCCTTAGCTTCTTTAACTGTGACAAATGCGAGGAAAGATGCACATCCTTTCCTGATGAGCTTGCTAGCTCGGAGAGCTGAAATAATAGGGGATTTGCTCCGACTCTTGGGGCTAGTAAATATTAGTTCTGGAAATTCCTTGAATGTAACCTTACTATTGCGGCAATCAACCGTTGCCTGATACTTGGATAACCAATCTGCCCCTAGTATTACATCATACTCTTTCAGATCTAAACATATGAGATCAATAGGGAGATTTTGACCATGAATCAATACTTCGCAGTTTTGGTAATGATGTGTAATATCAGTCTCATCATCCAGAGGAGTAGACAAAACTAACTTTATCCATTCCGGTTCTAGGGGTAATGGGTCAGCAAACTTTTTAGAAACAATAGAATGCGATGCACCAGTATCAATTAAGACATATGCATTCCTGGAACAAACTTTCAATATACCTTCCACTAAGCCGCCTCCTTCTACTTGCTCAGTCTCCTTGATTGCATGAAGACGAGCATTCTTGGTTACTGGGCGTTTTCCGTCATCGGCTTGATTATTTAGTAGTGGGCAATCGGGAATCCGATGCTCACGACTCCCACAACGGAGACATGCTCCTAGTTTCCTCCAGCATTCTTCTGCTCTATGACCCGCTTTATCACAATGCTTGCACACTGTATTTGGAGAGGTAGTGGTGATAGAGAAGGGCTTGGTCTTCTTGAACTTTTGGTCTTGTGAGGATGCTCCTCCATTGCTAGGCCTTTTCTTGAAGTTGGGTTTAAAGGAACCCGAACCTGTAACTTGTTCCTTCTTATCCTTACCACGAATCCTATCAGACAGTTCCGTGGCATCTTCTAATAGTTGAGCTCGGCGTACTATCTCCGAGTAGACTTGAATGTCCATCGGCGCCAGTTGAGTAATAGCTTGGGGCCTGAGCCCATTAAGAAACCTCCTAGCTTTCATTTTCTCGGTGCTAACTAGATGCTTAGCATATCGAGACAATCTAGAGAATTGGGCCTCATACTCGGCCACTGACAAAGATCGTTGCTTTAATGCAGCAAATTCTGCAGCCTTCTTTTCCTGAACTCGGTCCGAGAAATATTTCACGTTGAAGTGTTCAACGAATTCTTCCCACGAAACCTGATCTTGATGTATAGTAGCCTCTATTGATTCCCACCAGCATCTAGCATCCCTTTCTAACTGAAAAGTAGCTAATAAAACTTTATCCTGATCCGTGCATTGCATAACACGGAATATACGTTCTATCTCCCTAATCCAGTGTTCAGCGTCATCTGGATCAGTAGAACCCGTGAACTTGGGTGGGTTCATGTTCTTGAAAGTCTGGTGGAGACTTCCTGCTCGTTGTCCACCTCCTAGTGTTACTTGCTGCAGTACTTGAGTCATGCCTTGAAGGGTACGCTGCATGTTGCGCCATTGAGCACGTTCGGCAGCCATTATCCTACAATTACAATAACTAGATTAATATGTGCTTGTATTTAAAGACTCATATACTATGTTAACTTTAACCCTTGGTTCTACCCAATCTCACTGGTTGAAGGTTTAAAACTTATCCTTGGACTTGGGTTTTTCCTAGGAATTGAATACCCTAGGCTCTGATACCACAAAAACTGTCACGCCCCGAGCGCGGAAGATACTCGGATATGCGCGACGAGTTTATATCAATCATGTCAATCAGAGTAGTAGTGTATTCGACACCAAAACAGAGATGCGCAAAATAGAAAGATAACCCAATCCTTTATTTCATAATGGATAGACTATTACAAATCCAATACTCTATTCAATTAAAAAGGAAAAGTACATAGTTGACTCAAGAAAATAGGAAAAAGACTAGATGACACTTGGAAAAGCTCTAGCTCTTTCACTCTTGACTTTCCCCATCAGATTGACCTTCTTCGTCGGACTTACCTGAAAAGTAGGGAACACACGGAGTGAGCGAACGCTCAGTAGGAAATTATATCTCAAGCGCTAGCAAGGGGTTTAAATAATTACATTTTTCATGAATGTACTATAACTATGCATGCTCGCATAAAACGACAAGATAGAGAGAGAATTTATCAATAAGACGGCAAGATGAACTAGTCATGAGCTTTCAAGAAAAGATAACAAGATATTCAAGCAAGTACTTCTTAGCAAGTCATGTCAAGAACTTTGGCTATCATGTATCAAGCAAGCAAGTAATTACCCTTTCTCGGGTCACGCAATTCATGTCAAGTCAAGTACGAGTCAAGTACAAGATTTGTGTGGAATGTCCAATCAAGCTAGTCATGCACTCGGTATAATGCCAGATACCTTATCATTCAACTCCCATGGGCACAAGTACTTTCGGGTGCTCCTCCCAGGACCAGATCGGGCCCTATATGCGCAGGCATTTATCATGTATATTTGACATCCACTCTTGTATATATATATATAGCCAATAGGGAATTTCAACAATTTAAGCTTGTAGACACGTAGGATAACTTTGAGAGAATGGAGTCCAAAAATACGACATTGGACATAGATAGGCGATAACAACGGTACAATCACGATGAACGATGAAACTAGGTGGAATTAGGTTCCCTTAACTCGGGTACCATGACAAACAAGTATGGACATTCTTTATATAGAATTGAGGTCCACATGAACAGTACATCAAAGGCAAGATACCCTCATTCTTATTATAGAATTGAGGTCCACAAGAACATCAACAAATGGCATGATATCATCATCCCATTAAGAATTCTCATGATATACTCTTTGCATATCATAAGGGCCGGTATACCATGTTTTCTTTAGAGTGACATGGCATTCAATAGTGTAATGGGTTTTCAGGGTACAACCAGCTCAGTCGACCTTGAGGGATTCCAAGGTACGAGGAGTCTTACGGAGGTCTCTATGACTAACTCGCTAGTCCAAAGGAACGGAATGTCCAATGGAGAGCTTGTATGTCAATGAGAATTGAGGGTGATCGATAAAACATCATGAAACGTGGGACTATACTCACGGAGTGGAGATATAGTGCCGATATACATATATATAGATATATTGAAACCATCGGTTATCAGAAACAGGGTAAAAATATTTTTACAGGAAAATAACGACTTAAGTAAAGTCACTACTCAAGTAAATAACGCCTTCAGTAAGGGCGTTTATCTATTTTACATTTTTTGCAAATTTTCAATATTTTCGTATTTTACCGAAAACGCGCCCTGGTAAGGGGCGTTTAATTAAAATTTGACGACGTATGCAATGGTCGTTCATTCTTTACCTCTATTTTTGCAGAATATATATTTTCAGTAATTTATCAGAAACACGCCCTGGACAGGGGCGTTACTTTTAAATTCACGCCCTGAACAGGGGCGTTAGTCAAGTGAGAGACGACCTATACAGGGTCGTGTATTTCAAGAATTTACAATTTTTCAAGTATTGAAATTTCCAGAAAACGAGATATGGTCATGACAGGATAATATCAGGATGCACTGATTTAGAATCATGTTTAAGTGAATATTGGACTAATTAACATGGGTAATTATCAGGTAATTAAATTGACGTCTGTGTACAGGGCGTCAAATCTTTTGAATTGACGACCTTGTCAGGGTCGTTTATTTAAATAGCGCCCTAGTCTGGGTCGCGTATAAAATTAGCGCCCTTGGAAAGGGCGTTTCTTTCCAACAATAGAACTTTTAAAACTCGTGAAAACTATATGCATGAACTAATATATATGGTTTAATATAGTTATTATGGTGATTTGGGCTACAGTGCTTGAGAAAACCTACCTTGATGATGATAAACTGACGGATGAACAGATGTAGGTTCTGAACGATACTCTGTTTTATAAACAGAGTCTTTTTGAAGCTTTCGATCCTAATAGCAGCAGCAAGGGTAAATAAGAGGATGTAGATGAAGAATCCTCAATACTTCAATCAACCGGGTTCACTTCTACAGACAACCTGTAGAGACAGAAGAACGAAGAAGAAGATATTAAAATCTTCTTATACGTAACCGAAAGCAAGGGGAAAGAACTTACTTGTTCTTCGGAAGACAGCAGCTTTCAACCTGTAATCAGAGAAGAGTATGAAGAATCATTAGTTCTTCATGCGTTGATCGAACACAATATAAGGAAGAAGGAAGAAGAAGAACCTGCTGTTCTTCGCATACCTTTGAAAACTCCGAACGCCAAATAGCGTTCTCGGTTCAAGCAGAAGGTTATTTATAAGATATTGGAAATCCTAATAAGGTTAGTGTTCGATTGGAAGTAATACTTCCATGATAGAGTTATTACTACATTCGAACTCTTTCTCATAGTTATCAACTTACCCTGGATAGACTCCGGGGTCGAACGAAACTCGAACTGAATTAGCGACCTAGGTCAGGGCGTCGAATTTAAATTGACGCCTTGTCAAGCGTCGTTTCTTGTTGAAACGCGTCCATGCAAGGGACGTTACGCTAACTTGCCCTTTTTATTTATTTTGGTCGTTTGAAATTTGACGCCTTGATGTGTGGGCGTCCTTTCTCAAAACACGCCTTAGGTAAGGGCGTTTTATTTTAAAGTAGCGCCTATATCTAAGGCGTTATTTTCATCAGGGTTTAATTATTTTTATTCCAAGCTCTTTCGTTTATTTACTAAATCTTTTAATCTATTTGATTATTTATTCCTTTTAAATTTATCAGGGTTGCTACAGACCACTTCTTCTCGGTTCTTGTCTAATCCGAGGTTTGACCCTAGGGTTGGTTTTCCTAAGTTCCTAGATGGTCTATTGATTATCTAGAACCTAACACCTTATTCCGAAGCTATCTAATAAATTATGGAAGTTAAAGAATATGACGTTATGTTGTCGAATTCCTTCCGTGGCAAGGCCTTATCTTAAGTCATCTTTAGAATTCTTATGATTTCTTATTGTGCGCTCTCTACCTTGGTGGCGTTATCGTGGAAACTATTGTTGAATTGAACATTATTGGCCGAAACATTACTATATTCTCATGGAAGAAGCTTGATCTGTAACTTGAATATGCAAGAGCGAGCACGGACAGTGTCCAAGGGCTCCACACTAGCCCCCTCGACAGATAGCCGAAAACGTGCTCAGAACCATGGGGTACGATGAACACTGGCGTCACATTGCATCGGGAGTACTTTTTTTATGGACGGGTGAAACCCATGAGGCAAGCTTTTGATAATTTACAAAGTTGCTAGTACATTCTTATTCATGACTTTCTAGTGTATAGCCTTTATGGTTACGAAGTACATTCTTGTTAATGAAAGGCCACTTACCTTATAAATCTTGCTTGATCATGCTCTATTGTCCATTGATATTTTTCATATCTCTATAATTCATATCATGTTACTTGGATTTCGTTCGTGTGTTTTATCACATTTTCTTTTACCTTATTCACTAGAGCAAAAATGTAATTACTTAAAGCATGCCTCCATGTTGATGCGAAGATACCTACTGGGCAAGCGTGCTCATTACCCTACTTTTCCAATCTTTTCAGGAAGTTCAAGTGAGTCGAATTCGGATTATTTTATCAACGGGTCCGAGAGTGATGATTGATGGTTGAGAGAAGACTTAGAATGTCAAGAGTTTTCAAGTAGTCTAGAGTCATGATGTAATTTTCACCGTATTGAGTGTTACTATGAAATTTTCATTTTTTTTCTTGAGTCTAGTAGATCAAGAGTCAACCTTATGTTATTATGAATCATTATTATCAATAAACATTCAAATTTTGGTCAAATATTGTGTACTCCATCTTTATGTGGATGTTTATTGCGCTCTGATTTTATTGCTGGCTTGAGGCATATTGTTGATTGCTCACGTTCCCCGATAGTACTTCCCCTGTACATATGCCTCGGGACATGACAGTTAAGAATGGTATCAGAGCTATACCCCAGTCGGAAGTGTGTGAACTAAGTGCCATGCAGGGCAAAGTGCTACGCTATGGGAGCCACCTCCTGAACCTGTAATGGTACAAAGTGCTACATAGTGGGGGTCACCTCTTGAGCCTGTAGGGGCCACCTCTAGAGTCCTACCTGCCTGAGGGTTTGATTGGGTGCTACATGAGCCCAGCGACGAGGACGTCACCTATATAAGAGGGGTAGATTGTAACACCCTCAAATATAGTTAAGTTGTCCTCTATATCATCGAGGCGCCTTTTGAAGTATCAGCTCAGTTCTTGTAAAGAACTCCAAGGTTAAGCGTGCTTAATGGGGAGTAGTATTGGGATGGGTGACCTCCCAGGAAGTCCCCCATTCTAGAGCTGATCACTGTTAGAAAGGGACAAAGCCTTGAGGCCGGTAGGCCAAAGTCGACAATACCTCGATGTTATAGAGTACGGGGCGTGACAGAATAGGGGACTTCTCGGGAGGTATCAGAGCCTAGGAATAAGTAAGTCCTAGGAAAATGTCCTAGGCTAAGTCCAAGGTTAAGGGCCCAATCCTATAAGCCAGGAAGAAATTTCCAACCATGTGAGAATGGGGAGATCGGGGATGAGATAGTTAAATTAGAAATTTTCTCTAGGTTAATTATATTAATTCCATAAATATTAACTAATTGATTATCCTCTTAGGTACCTTATTTTCACGATGGCACAACGTGTTGACTAGGACGGGATGCAACAGACAGTTGCTGGTCTTACCTAGTTACTACATAATATGGCCCAAGCTAGCGCGAGGGCTGGTGCCGGCGATTTACATTAGAATTTTTGAAGCTTAAATCTGATAGAAATGAAGGTGCACTGATATAGATACAGAGGGGGGGTGAATAGATCTTTTAGAAATAACTATCCAATAAAAGGAAGCTTAGCTCAAGAATGTTGTGCCCCTGTGATCATTTGAGTCTTCCTGTGGTTTGGGTCATTCAACATCGTCTTGTGGTCATTTGAGTTATTGGATATTCTTGGTTTTGATAATAGCTAAACACTATAAGTCATTATTGTTTTAACTCTCATATGACTGACATACGTGATGTTTTGTTCATGACAGATATGCCAATTGAAGGGACGAAATCTCGCGCTTGTATCCTGAGTGGGCTGTGGATCACCAGAAGATGAACTGCAAGACAGGGAAACGTATCAGAGGGCCCTGGGGAAAAACCCTCCGATGGCTAAGTCAGTAGAGCTGTGGTGGAAGCAATAATGGGGAGGAGAAAAGCTAGTGCGCGAGATTCCTCTCCACCAGAGGGTGAAGCGGATTGCTCAGGAGTTTGGGTATACGAGTACCGTCATTGCCATTTTTTCTCCATCGGAGGGTATCCCTGGTTTAAGTAGTGTGCCGCCTTCAGGAGTCCTGCCAGCTGAGGGGTCTTCGGCGGGAGTTACATCCTCAACGTGGGCTTTTATGGCCTTATCATGGGAACGTTATCGCCTCGAAGTCCGGTGGCTTCTTGATTCCCCTGCCCGTTGGGGACTCTTAACGGCAGCACGAACGGGTAATATCTGGTCTGGCCGAGCTTCTAAAACGCCAACCCTGTTCGGGCGATGAGCATAGCTCGGTGAAAGATGGGTCGGATAGGTCGGCTAATGCCTGTCTCTCTCGGGCGGGGAAACGGCTTGGGCCGGACCTTCCTTATGACCTGACCATCACTCGGGCCCTCCGAGCCTAGAGGCCGCCGGGGAGAGTTGGTTCTTTGAGTGTTTGTTTATTGGGCTTTTCTTTCCTGAGTGGGCCCCGTGGGCTGTCACTCAGGTTGGCTTGCCTCGTTGGACCCTGTTGGGTCTTGTTGGGCTGCTCTTTGGGTGGGTTATAGAAATCCCCCTCTCCACTTGTCCCCCTCCTACTCCCGAGCCATGGAGGCTCGGTCGAGTAGTTTTTGAGGCTTTGGACCGGCGTGGCTCAGGTGGATGGAATTCTGTTGGCGTGATGGAGCCATGTATAGTGGTCGCCTGGGCCCGTAATGATGATTCTGACGAATTTGAACTGAAGGGGCCCCCCTTTTCTCGGAGCACGGAACGACACGCCACCTTCCTCCAGGGTTTTATAGGCGTTGGGCACTGTTCGTCGTTCTAGGCTTCTCAGGGTTTGGGGCTTTCCTTAGTTTCTTTGCTTCTGGGGCTCCTTGATGCGCCGTGAGGGCACAGTGTAGGCGCAAAGTCTTGCGGCGGTGTTTGAGGAGTTGGCGAGGATAACCGCGGAGGCGGTCCGACAACTTCCTTCCCCTCCAGAGTCTTCGAGCTCGCGCGAGGGATCATCTTCCGGCTCAATGGCTGGTCTGCCTTTAGAAATCGGGCAGGTGAGGCGGGAGCCCGTCCCCACTGCAGTGAGTTGGGGGAGGCCGAGGTGAGGAAGCTGGAGCATCGCTTTCGCTTGCCTGTCAGGTACAGCTTTGCTGCCGCCGCCCCGTATGAGACTAGTCTGGACAGCCGTACGGGGCACATTTACACTTTCCTTCTGGCTTGGAAGAGTGGGTTCCACCTTCCCTTCGAGCCTCTTGTACTCCAGCTTCTCGAGTTTTTCCGGTTGGCGCCTATTCAGTTGGTGGCCAACTCATATCTCCTTCTCTCTGCCTTTCAGATTCTCTGTCGTCAGCACGACATTTTTCCTTCCTTGGACCTCTTTCATTATTTCTTCGAGTTGAAGGCACACCCGTCGGCAGGGAAGGGCTTCTACTTCATCCAGGCGAGGAGGAACATGAGTTGCATCTCCCTCGCTGCGAAGGACTCCTCGTACAAGGGGTGGAAGACCCAATTCTTCTGGGTGAAGGCGGAGGCGACCGGCGAGTTTTGGAGATGTCCGATTTCGCCCAATTTTCATCCGAATCTTCCCCCTCGCCAGGAGGAGTTCCCTCCCCACGTGGAGCGGCAGGCCGCTCATCTGCTGGGTAACCGCCACTCGACCGAGGAGCTGGTGACGCCGGAGAACATCGTACGGTGCTGGCTTACGCGGTTGACGTCGACAGGTACCGCTCTCGAGGCTCTTCTCCTGGGATGGTAGTTACTTTCTTTCTCCTGACCGGGTCTTCTCCCTTTGTGGCAGACGTTAGGCGGGAACCTCTGGAGGAAGCTGCTGAGGTCATTGATCTGGGAGATGACTCAGCGGCCGATGACCCAGATGCTTCTGCGAGTCGCGCCCAAGCCCGAGATAAGGGCAAGGGGGTGGCTCCCGTGGGGTCTTCACGGCCAACTGGTACAAAGCGCAAGGATCCCATGGCGGGAAAGTTGCGGGAGGCAGTGAAGGGCAAGAAATGGGCCAAGAAGGCAGGTCTTCCTCCTAACGCCGGGGGCGACTCCGGCTCTGCAGCACTCCCCTCTCGGGGGCAAGATGGGGCCGACCCCTCGGGGCCAGCTCCCCCACCTGCCAGGCGAGAGGGGGCCGAGGAGACCGGGGGCCCTTTAGGGGGCGGCGATAGGTCGGCTCTCCCCCCCACGGGGGTAGAGGGGGCCGATGTGGAAGTAGCTGATGCCGAGGCCGGAGGATCGGCCGGAGGCGGTGGTGTCCCGGTTGGCGAGGTGCGGGCCGATATAGGCAGGGCTGGGGGTTCGCCCGCTAGGGCGTTGCAGCCCCAGGTGCTTGGAGCTCCCGGTGCGGTCGGTCCCGCGGCGCCGGTCGAGGTTGGGGGTTCGCCCGGGGAGGCGTCGCAACCCCAACCGACTGTGGCGCGCGAGGCAGTTGGTTCCGTCACTCGAGCGGAGTCTTCTGGCGGGGTGCCCCGGGCGGAGCGGTCCCCTCTGCCGGAGCCCTTGGAAAGGCTCGGCATTACGGGTGACCTGTATCGGGTCTGCCGGTCGATTACCGCAAGGACGAAGGGGGGAGAAAGGCGCAATACCCCCCCCCCCCCCCCCCCCCCCGGGATCCTCGACGTTCTGATGGAGGGCGGCCTGGTCATAGCTCGGTCGGCGGCTTTGATGGCGGAGGCGCACGCCCGGTCGGAGGCGGAGCGGTCGAACCTTGCCTGGACCCTTGGGGGCTGCGAGAGGAAACGGGCCCGACTCAAGGGGGAGCATGAGGGGCTCCGGCAGGAGTTCTCTGCGTTCCGGGAGGTGGCTCGGGCAAGCCGACTGGAAGCCGGGGTGCTGACCGAACAGCTCGCCAAGACCCGAGAGTCTCTCGAGAGGACAAGCTGATCCCTGGAGGAGGAGCGTCTGCGTCACCTCGAGCTAGACAATCGCAGGGAGCTCGAACGTGCCGAGCTGCTAGATCGGGCGGAGATGGCGGAGCGTCTCCGAGCTGAGGCTGAGGTGGATCGGGCCCGGGCAGAGGAGCGTGCGGCCGAGGTGGAGCGGGCTCGGGTTGAACTCGTCGGAAGGGCGGGGCAGATCGAGGCGGAGGCAATCGAGCGTTACAGGAGCTCGGATGCTTACTCGGCCGACCTGATGGAAGCCGCCCTACCCTACTACGAGGTAGCACTACGCCGGGGTGCTTGAAAGGGGTTCAAGCAGGGCTATCACCGGGCGGTAGACTACGCCAATGAGCAAAACTCCGCGATCGAGTTCCCCTTTGGCCAGTGTTATGACTCGGATGAGTCAGTTTCCAGCTCTTCCTCGTCGGTCGGGGAAGATTCGGAGGGGTCGCCTCCATCGGGGTCACCGGCTCCGGGCGTCTCGGGAGGGCTCACGACCGAGACAGTTCTCGCACAGGCGAGGTCAGTGTCCGAGCCGACCGTCACCGAAGGCGCCGGGGGTGACGCATCTCCTTCCACCGTTCTCGAACGTCAAAGTGGGCCCGAGGCCTGATGTATTTTGCCTCTTTCCCTTTTTGTCTCTCTTTCCTCTCTTTAGAGGGTTTCCTTTCGGTGTGGTAATAAATGACTTGCTCTGTTTAAGTACCATCCTTGCCGTGATTTGGTTGGCGGATCTTGAGTAGTTGGGAGGTGCTGATATGTCCTGCGTGGTTTACGCACGCTGTTTTGGTAGGCTCCTGACGGGGCGTCTTTTCGTTCCCTCATGCTTTGAATGTCAGGCCGCTTCGTGAATCCCGCTAGGGCGGGAGACGAGGAGTTGGAGGTGACTGTTCAGGGGAGAAATCCTTTGGCGTGTTTCCGAGGGGGGGTCATTTAAGGCGTGTAGCCTCCTTTGGCCTATAAGAAGGACCGAAAGGCGCCCTTTCCTCTTTACTGCTCAGGATTTTCTCTAACAGTCTTTCCTCACTCCTTCCTCTTCACTCTGCGTTATGCCCTTGTATTCGGAGCATGGAGGATCCTTCGGGAGGGCGACGCCGCCGATGACAGGAAGCGGCGGGCTCATGTTGTCCTGTAATGTTGAACGGATCCCACGGTCGCTGCGCGTACACGAGACGGGTCCGATGGTTGCCGCGCAGATCTGGAGAGGGCTTCGACGTGTGAAGGCACGGTTCTTGCCCTTTCTCAGTTCCAGCGTGGCTTCCGGGTGGACGCCGAGGCGGAGGACGGATGGGGGCATCAGGGGAGCCTGCCGTCACTTCCCTCCGTGTGAGGGGAGGAGGCGACTCCAGCTCCCTCCTAACCTCTCCCAGCAGCCTCTTTTTCCCTCTTCTGCTCTTCATTTCTTTCACTCTTCGGGGGCTGCTTGCTCTCTCCTTCCTTCCAAGGAGTTGGCAGATTGGAAGAGGGGAGGCCTTCACGGTGCTCCTTTTTCCTGGTTGTTGCCAACTTGGGAGGTAGCCTTCCTCAACGTTTAAAGGTGGCCTCCCTTCTGCAGTCCCTCTGTCACTTTTGTCACGGGCCACCTGAGCCAACTGGCTCGACCACCTTTTGTCCGAGCCAGTTTTCGCACGAGGCAGAGTCAGTGGCTGGACGCGAGGAGATCAAGACCGAGTCAGTCGAGCGATGACCCCTTGAAGCGGTGTTAGACGGATTTTTGCTTTTTGCTATGTGATGTACTGGTATTTGCCTATCTGATGTACCAATTGTTTGGAATGAAAAGAAAAGGGATTTATTCCGTCCATCTTGCTGTATAATTTCAAAAATAGAATTTGCGTAGTGCGGCTGTGTTCCATGTCCGAGGATAAGGTTCCCCTTCCATTGTCGCTAACGTGTACGCACCTTTTCTGTGCGTCTCGACCACTCTGTAGGGGCCTTCCCAGTTAGGGGACAGCTTGCCCGCCGCCTCTAGTGGTCGAGAGGCTTCGACCTTCTTGAGGATGAAGTCCCCCAGTTGGAAACGTCTGTCTCGGACCTTGGCATTGTAGTATCGAGTGAGGCGGCGCTGGTACTCCGTTGCCCGGACGTTCGCGATCTCTCGGAGTTCGTATGCTAGGTCGAGGTTCTCGAGCAATTTTTGCCCGTTTGCCTCGAGTGAGAAGCTGATCACTCGGAGAGACGGATTGGCGATCTCCAATGGAACGACGGCTTCGGTGCCATATACCAACTGAAAAGGGCTTTCACCGGTTGCCGTCCTGGGGGTTGTTCGGTGTGACCACAATACGCTAGGCAATTCCTCGAGCCAGCTACCCTTAGCCTTGCCGAGTCTGGTTTTTATGCCTTTCAAGATAGTCTTGTTGGCATTTTCAACCAGTCCGTTGGCCTGAGGGTGGGAGACCGAAGTGAAGTGGTTGCGGATATTTAGGTCGGCGCATTTGTCTCGGAAGTACTGAGAGTCAAATTGCCGACCGTTATCGCTTACTATCACTCGGGGGATGCCAAAGCGAGAAATGATCGATTTCCAAACAAAGCCCTAAACGACTGTCTCGGTGATCCTTGCCGTAGCCTCGGCCTCGATCCACTTGGTGAAGTAGTCGATGGTGACGATGATGAACTTCTTCTGGGACTGGGCCGTTGGGAATGGCCCAAGGATATCGATTCCCCACCGAGCGAAAGGGTAAGGCTCGGCTAGGGTGACAAGTTCCGTAGCCGGCTGATGGACCAAGTGGTCGAACCCCTGGCATCGGTCGCACTATTGAACATAGGCTGACTAGTCACGCTACAGGGTGGGCCACCAGTACCCCTGTCGTAACAGGATTCTGGCCAGTGACCTTGCCCCTGCGTGCGCTCCGCACAGGCCTTCATGAATTTCTTGGATGGCTCGGCCTGCCTCGTCGGGACCGAGGCACTTCAGGAGGGGACCGAAGAACGATCTTCGGTAGAGAGTGTTGTCGAGGACGACGAAGCGCTGAGCTTGATACTTCATTCGGCGGGCTTCTCGAGGGTCGGAGGGCTCTTGGGAGTCTTGTAGCCAGGACAGGTAGGGGGAGCACCTGTCACTTGGAGTGGCCGAGTCAACAGCGAGGAGCTCCGTGTCAATGCTCGGGCGCTCTAGCTCTTCTAGGAGGACCGATCGTGTACCTTCCGGGTCTAGGGAGGAGGCCAATCGAGAGAGAGCGTCCGCCCGAG